>JAMXBB010000001.1:52823171-53498299 GCA_024138015.1 Lumnitzera littorea
TGTAGCTAATAGTATTGCCTAGAATTTCCATATCATATATGTATCTATGATAAGAAAATCGCCCTGCAAGTTAAAGATTGCAAGACTTCAAATAGTTAATTGCTAAGGTCTTCAATTTTAGTTCATTGACTCATTATATAATATAAATAATTATGGATATTCATTTTTCCACACTTTCTCAAAACCATAGAGAATCGATATCCCCTACCAAAATAGTGAAAGAAGATAGACAATTCCAGAAAAGTCTAAACTTACTAAAGATACTAAACTTAATTGAGATATTAGTCATTTTCCGGAGCATTTCGAATTAACTACACAAGCTTTTCGTCATGCTTATTCAATGGTAGCACTTTGCATTCAGTTCCTATCCTTGTCCCAACTATCAATCAACTTGCAAGGAAAAGAACTGTTGGGGTGTAAGCTTACATTTAGTGAGATAAATCCCCTCGTTAATTCTGTAGACAAAAGTTTATTTAATGCAAAAACATATGAATGCATGATCAATCATATGCCAAATAACACATGCAGTGGCTAAGGAACTGCATGCAACTCAGAATTACGCACCCTGTAGTCGGGGTTTGGAGATAATTAACCGACCTAAACCAAAATCTAGGTTCTAGACCTTAGGTTTTATTTCATTTGTACTATTATGCTTAAGTAAAAACAAAACCATATATATATATATATATATATATAATATATACTTTCTTTCTTGAATAATAAATCATATTTTCAAAATCCTAAGTCTAGCGTGTGGTAGCCTCCATAATCTACAAATACACGCCCTAAGTAGAAGCTACAAGATACGGCCCTTCGTCGATGGTTATCATCTCCTGGCGCTTAGTAAGCCCGTCAGCTTAGGATACAAACTCAATAAAATAATGATATAACTAGTGCTCAATTCTACAAGAGGCCCTCCTCCTATGAGTGCCTTCCCATCTTCTTCATAAAGCGACGGTTAGTGCTATCCGAATGCAATTATGAGGAATGCATGATTCATTTAATTTCTTAATCATAAAAATTAATTAATCCAATTTTTTATGGTGATCAAACAATTTCATTCCATATAATCGCACGTATAAATGATCACAAACAATTTCCATTGTTATATGATTAACAAGCCATATCATTCAATCATAAATTCATACACATGCATTTCCCATATCCCACAAGCATCCAATATATATATATATAGGTTTAGGTGTATCTATTCTACAAGCAAAATCAAGTAAAGAGTCATCAAGAATTTACTCACTCAACTATGCGAATTAATCAAAATAATCTAGGATAGGTCGTCTCCCAAAAGTTGGGTCCCTTAGATATTGCAAATATAATACTATAAGGATTTAAAATAGGATTTGGAAAACTAAACTAAAACCCTTTTAGTTATACTTTTGACTTGGTTTTATATTTTTCCCGGTTTTTACTTAAAGTTTAATCACGTATAACTTTCTCGTTTTAAATCTGATTTTTATGATCTTATAGTTAATCTTCATTGTTTTTTAGTCTACTTTAACATGGTGAAGTTATATTTTCGTGATGAGGCACGCAAAACTGGCCATAGGTCAAAACAGTAGCGATCCTCATGATTTGGAGTGCTTTTAGGCTTTGTTTGGTTAATACGCTTTTTGGTAACTTAGGAAATTCTTTAGGCTTGGGCTTAGGACTTTATTCTAAACTTAAAATACTCCTTAAGGTCAGATTTTCAACTTTAGTTTAAACTCTTAGTGCTAACAATTCCTTAGGCTTTTATGCAGGTTTAAGTTATCAAATGGACTTATTTTTTGTTCAAACTAAAGTTAGTGACTTTGCTAGGCTTATGCAATCTTAGGTGGACTTCTTGTGGGCTTCAAAATAACCTTTCTTAATATTTTAAAGTATTGGTCAGAATTTTAATGAAGGCCCAACTTAGAGTTTAAGGCTCGTTTTGAGAGTTTTAGGCTTCATACACTTATCATACTTGCCTTGGTTAGTCCTTTCACTTTATTTACTTAGTTTTATCATATTTTTAAGTAACTTTTATTATGGTTCTAGATTTGGCCGTGAAGAATCCAAGGTGCACTCACTTGGTTTCTCAACTTGTTTTATCATTTCCTTAAGTTTAGGTGTTAGATCATGAACCTAAGCTACTTATATTCAAATTTTGACTTAACTTATCTTCCATGAGATGATTACTTAGCTTATACTTTACACGAAAATAGTAGATCTCATACTTATCATAACATTCATATCATTGTTCATATCTTACAAAATTGGTTTCTTTATAAAAGCTTCATATAATGGATTTTCCTTTACCTAAGGTTAGGTTTGAGCGTCTTTAACTTAATAGAAATGGAAATAACATCTAAATGACTCACATACACTCCATGTCTAGCATGATGTCTCCTTGTTCATGTACACATTTCATGATTTTCTCAACTTAAAATCTTCCATTCTAAGTGTTAAATGTATATCTTTACATAACACCAACTTAGCATGCTCATATTTCAACTTTCATGTAAAGGGGTTCACAAGCTTACTTCTTAAGGTAGTTTAGCTATTTTATCATTTCATGATCATGCTAATGTCTTCATGAAAACATGGTCTCTTAACATGGTATATTAGGTCACTTTAACAAGAAAACAACTTATTCGTCTTAAAAGCATAGAAATGGTGGTTGTGCAATCTAAGTATCCTTTTATGTTCCTTGTTTTTCCTCCTTCTTCTTGCAAGCTCCTTTGGAAACTATAGTTTGATCTTTGAAGTGGGGCTTTGAGGATATTTTAAAGTTCCTCAAAGTGGTTTTTGAAGTTGACAAATAGAAGGCACAAAATAAAGCTTGGTGCCATGAGTATGGAAGCAAAATAGTAGCAGCAATGTTGGGATTTTGTGGGGTTCGATTTCTTTTTTTGGTTTGTGTTTAAAGTGAGAGAAAAGGAAGTGAAAATGAGAGTGAAAGAGAGAGAGAGTGGCATATTTTTGAATGAGAGGAGAAGTGTGTTCAAGAAGCTTTAATTGATTGTCTCTTAATATGCACAAATGCTAACTTTTTGACAAGACTAGATGATGTAAGCATTAAGAGGTGAATAGTAGATGTGTAAGACAATTGAGTGATGGACAAATGACAAGGCATGACCCCTCTTTTCCTTCTTTTCCAACTAACCATGTAGGGAGAAATTAAGGCATGGTATTGTCTTGTTACTTAATTAAAAGTTGAACACATAAAATAATGTGATAACTTATCCATATGTAGTATAAGTTGTGGTGTGATAAAGAAAGTGTCTTATTACTAGTTTTTGATAAGTTATTAATTGATAAATGATTCCAACTTTCAATTGATAAATGATTCCAACTTTCAATTGATAAGTTATTTAGGGTGATTGGTTGGTTTACTTATTCATGTGCATAAGTCTTATGCATGAAGATAAGTAGATTGTTTTATATGAAATTCTTTTAAAGCTTGTTTCTTAAATTGATTTGTAAGTTATGATTTAATTCTTATAAAATTATAAAAATTTCTAGAGTTGAATAAAATTATTCAAATTAAATTATCAATTAGTTGCTTAGGGTTATAAGTCCTTAATTGTTTTAGCATTTAAGGTTTTGAGTAGCTTAGAGTTTATAGTTCTCGTATTCGAGTTTTATCAATAATAGACTTTTGAATTGGAAAAAAAAAATTAAATTCGTTTTTAAATACAAACTTGAATTTTTAGCATATTTTATCCTTGGGAACGTTTGAAAAGTTCTCTCAGTTGAATCATAAGTTCGCTAAAAAGTAAGGTTTACAACTTATCCATGTGTAACAAGGCTTATAAGTGAAAATAAGAGAATTGTTTTATATATAATTCTTTTAGGGTTTGGTTCTCAAATTAATTTGTAGGTTATGATTTGCTTTTTAAGAAATTTTAGAATTTTCTAAAGTTGAATAAAATTTATTAAAATTATATTTTTAATTATTTATTTAAGGTCATAAGTCCTTGATTATCCTATGATTTAGGATTCAAGTGAGTTTAAGTATGTTTTAGGGTTTTTTACCAATTCGGGAGTAATTGACTTACACTTAGGAGCTTAAGATTCAATTGGCTTAATTATTTAGGATTATCACCTTATTATGCAACATATATATATATACGATAAATTAAGAAAAAAGAAGGAAATTGCTTAGTAATATATATATATATATATATATATATATATACATATTATGGAGCTACTTATGTACATAAGTAAAATTAATTTTGTAAATTTATTAATTTATTCCTTTAATTAGCTTAGTTTTGCTGTTTATTATTACTTGAAATCATCCTTGATTCTTCATTCATCATCGGTTTCATATGATTCCGCAAAAATTCATGATAATTTTTTTGATTTATAGCTTTTCAAGCATTAAGATAATTTTATAGAGTTTTAAAATTTTTATGATTTGATATTTATGGTTTCTATTAAGTTTAGGTTTGCATTTTTAAAGGTACGCGTATGTAGAGATTAGGGTTTTCTTGCATGATTAGGGTTTCTAAATCGTATAATAGGGCCTTTCAAGTTCATTTTAAGTTTTGAGTATAAAATTATAATTGGTTTTCATTTTATGTGGTTTTATCGACTTAAGGAAATATCTATGATACTTGAGTCTAAGACCATGTCTAGAAGGTTGAATTTGTAGAGTCTACAACTACTACTTAAAGTAGTAATCCTAGGGTATGGTTGAAAACCTCTATCTGGCCATCAATTTAGGAGTGACAAG
Organism: Lumnitzera littorea; assembly: GCA_024138015.1. Taxonomy (NCBI): domain Eukaryota; kingdom Viridiplantae; phylum Streptophyta; class Magnoliopsida; order Myrtales; family Combretaceae; genus Lumnitzera; species Lumnitzera littorea. The sequence continues at coordinate 52,827,892 of JAMXBB010000001.1, forward strand.
AAGTACTGAACAATAACTAATGCTAGAGTGTTCTCTAGAAATGGCTCAAGAATTTTAGGTCTCTATCCGACACTACACTTAGCTCTTCATGCCAATGAACTATTTCCTGCAAAAGCAAAGAAGTAATAACGGAAGCAATAATGGAAGCATTGTTAGTTTTGGTGTAGGGCACCAAAATGTGCCATTTTGCTGAACCTATCTAAGATATGATTCTCATTTTGCTCCTATATTTGGATGACATGAAGAAAGAAGAACGGTAGATGAATGCCATGTGAGGAATGGCTACCTACTCTGAGGAGGCAAATTGTGTATACTAACTTGCTCGATGAGAGAACTATTGGTAAGAGAAGCCTACAGTAGAGAACTTTTCGGGTACTTTAAAGAACCAAGGACGTATTAGTTGTTGAATGAAAAGTTCTTCTAGCCTAGGATGAAACATGACATGCATTGTATGTCATTTAATTGATTGCATTACATTTTATCATAATTAGTAATCTTTCTTATGATTGTTTGATACTCTTTTGACTCTATCCCACTTACTGAGCTAGTTATGCTTATATCGCTATAGACTCTTTTACAAGTATTGAGTGAGGACTAGGATGTTTAGATACCGTTAACCCAAGGTTAGTGTGTTGTTGACTGAGAAAGTGAGAGACAAAAAATCAATTGAACTTAGGCTTTTAACCTTTCTTTTGTCTTTTCTTTTAAATTTTGAGGCAACTAATTGGAGATTCTCTAGGATGCCTACTACTTTCCTAACTTATTGTAAATAGTCCTTAAAACCTATAGCTTTTTGATAAACTTTGATTGTAAAATATAACTCTGGATGTAAGATGTTTATATTAATACTGTTGTGTTATGAGACAAGAAGTTATATAGAATAGGTATTTTATAAAGCTATACCATAAGTATGATTACTCATAAGTGTCAGAACAGATTCTAGTTGGTTGACTTATATACGCTTTGTATAGACTGTATCTACAATAACAACTATGAGGTTAGCTTCTATCTTAGGTTAGTTTATACAGTATGATTATTATGACTCCTTCTGTTTAAGGTGTGACATTGGGCTATTCTTATAGCCTTATCCAATGCAATGAACTATTGAAGTTCCACGATATCTCAAATGTTACTTCTTAATCTAGTAAGGAATTTAGATATTGTTTAGGTCAATAGTTCATTCCCCTTACATTGGATCATAAGCATTTGGAATTCCCAAATGTATTGATTAACAGTTCGGCTTCCTTGTCTCAACTCTTGAAGTTTAGCAAATGTATCTTGTAAATAGGTATCTAGCACAAATCTATTTTAGAGAATTTTTTTCATCTTAGGCTAGGTGCTGACTTCTTTGTATCCTTCTCACCTCTTCATAGTCTGGAAGTTCTTTCACCATAATGCAGCATACCCTTAGAACTTTATGGCAACAACTTTCATCTTCTCATGGTCCTTATACCGATAGTAATAAAAAATACATTCAATGTTTTCCTCTTAATCTAGATAGTCGTTTGCATTCCTAAAATCATTGAAGCACAAAATCTGAAGCTTCACATGGTTGATAGCTCGAGGTGCCTTAGCTAGCTCCTCTTCTTCATTATACTCTTCATCTTCTTCTTCATCTAAATCATCTAATTTAATCCTTCTTCGTACTTGTCCTCCTACTCCTCTACCTTGAGCATTCCTCTTGTAGGTTGAGAAGCTTGGAGAGTATTTTGTATGGCCTTAGTAGGTTAAAAGGATAATACATATACAGCCTTAGTAAGGTTGGCTAGAAGGTTAGCCATTTCATCAATTTGTTCATTTGTACTTCTAAGTATACCTTAGGGTTGTCATCTATGGTAGACAACACTACTATTGTCATCTCCAATACCAACATTAGCACTAGGATTTGTCATCTTCTCGACAAAACTTAGTAAATAAAATTAGAATCTACAAAACAATAGGAATGACTTACTTAACTTAAGCAACTCACATACCTTCTTCTCCATGTGAAAGTTCAAGCTAACTATCAATACAGTGATTACTTTCAAAGAATAACAAACCCAGTCAAAACTTACTCTGTTTTCATATGTTTGAACATAGGAAAATAGAGTATTTAACCATAGCAAACTACTATGCCTTCCACTTACTCAAATACTTACAGTTAACCTCTAATAAAGGCATATTTTTCAGGTTTTAAAGTGCAAATTAAGATAGAATTATTATTAATTTTATAGAAATCATTAAGAAATGGTACTTAATTATTTTCATTTAGACATTTTAGGAATGAGAGGATTCAAGAGTGGAATTATGGATGATTTAGAGAAATTTTAAGCAATGGAACGAAGTTCGAATTAATACGCACAAAATTGGAATTAAAGGCAGTTAGCCTAAAAGTCGGCCTATAATGAACACTAGTGGCCCTTAATGGCTACATCGTCGGCCTATAAGTCGGCCTGACACTTACAATGCGGGCCTTCATGAAAGAAAAGAGAGTCACACAAGTCAACCCTAACTTTTCTTATCAATAGCTTATGTTTCACAGTTTAGAAGACTTTAGGGTTTTTTTTTAGAAGCTCTTGAACACACTTTCCTTAGACTTAGAGAGTCGTATAATAGTTTTTCGTTAGTTCTTGAAGAATTCTTTAGGAGAATTGCTTGAATCATTGAGAAACATTTTCTTTTGCTGTAGAGACCAATTTGAAGTTGCAATTGAAGATTATCTTTTTCAATATAGAATTGGTGACATCTATTTAAATTATTCTTATGCAATTCTGTGAATTACTTATGCTTTCAATTATGAATTTCTTTGCAATTTCAATTAGTATTTGTGTTTTCGTTTCCAAATCCATGGCTGGTTAAATTTATTTGTAGGAATTGATGAAACCTTAGATAGCTAAGATGATGATTATGTTCATGTTATAGGATTAAGAGATATATGGGTGATTCATGATTACAATTTCTATGATTTCGATTCTAATTGTTTAGTTGATTATAATTGTTAGAAACCCTAATGATATGGGAGTTGATATAGGGTTTATTAGAAATTCTTAGTTGATTTGACTAATCAATGTGGAAGTAAAGTTAATTGAATTAATTAGAAATTATCTATAAATTAATGTAATGTTTAGCAATTGATTATTCACTAAGACATTAAGGATAATTGATTTAGGACATTAGACAATCATAGTAACAAGAGATATATGATTGTAATTTAGAGTCTACTATTAATTGGAAGATGCAGAAGTTGACTAATTAATTAGGAGTTTAAATCTTTAGATTTTAAGGTATAATAATTTTACTTGAATGACCATATAGCTAGTAATCTATATAACAAAATAACAATTTGATTGGCATAATCTAAGGTAGATTTTGTTTTCCAAAATTCTCAATTAATTGCTTAGATTTTAGATTTTTCATAGTTATTTTCTTTTCAATAGTTTTAGAGTAATTATTAGGTTAATTAATTTAATTTTGATTACTTGAATATTGATAAGAATTAGCATAGGATTAGTAATTTTTCAATCTTCGAGGGATTAATAACCTTACTTTCTCTATATTACTTGATTTTGACCTAGTATACTTGTTGGAGTATTCGCGATTTATTTTTATATATATGGTTTAAGCAAATCAACCTTTGTGCAACTTCAATATGCTACTACAATAAACATTACTTTCACAAAAAGATCAAATACAACTTACCCAAACGAACCTTCACTTTGATACCAAAATGATAAGTTGTAACCAAGGACTAGTAAGGCTGACTATATTGAGGGTAGGTTTAAGCTTGCCAAAAACTTGAAAACAAGTTGGGTAAATGTGTAAAGAATAAGAAAGTAAACAAGCAACCCTTAAACAGCTTTAAGGATATGATGCACTAGGAAACTTTTAAGGATTCACGGCTCAACTCGATGTGATGCATGAGCTAGTTTAATGAGGGTACTTGCCACTTAACCTTGTCTCAGGGTTAGGATAAGAGTGAAGTAAGTAAATAAGCTATGAGCAATGCTCATAAAAGGGAGTATATTCAATATTAGAGAATGTAAGATGATTTGTGGCTACATGTACAGTAGCTATTTATACTTAAAAAGTTAGGGCATCTTGCTTGAAATGGAAAAGACAAAAATGGTAATGCTTAAAATAAGTATGTTATAAGGAATATTGATGAGTTGCTGACTACTGGTCTTCTTACTCGTGCACGGCTTTGAGGCCTCTAATCCCTCACCCGAAAAATTCTTTCTTGTTATCTTACTGATGACGAGAAACTCTATGTAGAAGGAAGATGGCTAAAATTCTTGAGAGTGCCGAAAGGTTACACCTAGCTCTATTCCCTCTCTAGTGCCGATGCTAACTATTCTCTAGCCGAAGACTTTGTATTGAGTGATTTGACTTTTCTATCGTTGAGATTTCCTACTGAGTAACGTGACCTAACCTCACCTTAGTCAAGTACTCCTCTCTCAACATCCTTCCAATTCTCATGGCATCACTTTTAGTCTTAACCTCTTTATTGACGTAATATCTTGGTTCCCCTCGCTTGTTGTGATAAAAGAATCTATGTATGAAACCAATGTTGCATTGCCACCTATCCTTTTCACTTGACACTGTACTACTTTTTTCCTTTTTGTTGTTTATCCTTTTTACCCATTTTCATATGTACTAGGAATCCTCCTTTTTGTATACCTTTTCATAATTTCTTTATTTATATTGTTGCCCTAAGGACTTACTATAAATAGTCCTTTTTTTGTAAGCCGAAATCATCTTACCTTAAAAATATATATTGAATATATTATTCTTGTGAGATAACCCTCTCTAATTCTACTTTCATACTCTTATCTAATTTTGTCGAGTGGCTCAAGATTAGTGATGAGTGGACCTCGACATCAACTTGTGTGTCATATTATGTGAAGTGTCAAGTCATGTTGTGTTCGTTAGTGTGTCATATTCTCCGAGCAGCTTCACGTTAGCTACTTTAACCAATTGTAGACTTACTCACTCTATTTTTTTCGATATTTTGAAGGACTCATTAGTTCATATATGTTACAGTAAGTCCTAGTGATAACTGAGCTCCTAGGCATATCAAATATCTAAAGGATATAAATGAAAATATAACAAAAATGGGTATCTTATATAGAAGATTCTATCACAGGGGCTCTCAAACATGTAGTGGGTGACTAATGGCTATTCACTTCGCAAAAAGATGGACAATTGTTTAGTTAGCTTGGATGTTGTTTAGTGATGATGCCAAGCTAAGGTGATAGTTCAATAATGCTGAGCTGATCAAGTGACTTTTCCAAGGTGAATTCAACTTGGGTGTATTAGTTATTGCTTGGACTTAGGTCAACTAAGCAACTGGTTGGACGAGTTGAGTTATTGTCTAGATGTGTCTCGGGTTGGCATCAAGTGGGTAGACTACGATAATTTAGATTCCTCAAATGTGGTGTGTTAAGAAAAAATTCATCTAGCCATGCTTTCTAATCCTCAGGCTTAGGTTTGGGTTTGAGGTTTGGTGGTTTGATTCCTATAAGCAGCAATCCATGCCTTGAAATTATGGAGGCATTACTTTATAAGGGAAAGGTGCAAGGTTGATAATCATAAATTATTGTATACTTGTTAAGCATAAATTGATCGTAATTGAGTTCGTTTCTCAAGTTTTTGGTACTTAATTATGTAATATATCAATTTCAAATGATTTAAGAGTAAGGAGATGATATTCATTTAAGACAAAGTGAAGAAGAGACGGAATTCCAAAGGAATGATGAGATTCAGATCTATCATACCTGTGATGAAAGAAAAATTTAGAAGGAAGATCACTGCACATTTGATCATGGGCGTGATCAAGGAAGATTTGAGTGGCTAGTGTTTGTCACTCCCTCTATCATAGGTTTAACCAAGGGTGAAGTTGTTATCTACCTCTTCATCAAGCACACTAGAAGGGTGATCACTCCCTTTATTATGAGTATGAGGAGATGAATTATTGCAATGAGGCGATCACGTTCCGTATCATAGCCGTAGTGGGTAAAGATGAGTCTTGAACCTAAATCATGGGCATGATGAGAGTCGACACAATTGTTTCTCTTTAAATTTTTCATACAAACTAATATGTTTAATGAGTTTAAAACCCATAGGACATCTTGAAATGATGTATTTGGACCTTTTGATGAGGAGAAAATAAATACACTTGAAAAATTTAGATAGGCATCATTAGATTCATTATTTACACAATCTAGACCTTAGTTTTAGACATTAATCACAAACACATTTGTTCATCTATTTTGTACCCTTTGTGATCACATTTTCTATACAATTTCTAAGTATCACACTGTGTACTTTTCCTAGATTTGATAGAGAGAGACGATGAGAATTAATTGTTTGTACATTGTAAAGACTTCTATAGTAGATCTAAAAAGGGGTTTGATTCTTCTACTTATCTTATGTTGCATTTTGTGCTATCTCTTTGTTTTGTCGATATGTGTTGTTATCTTACCATGTATAAGTAGTAATTTAAGGCTTGCCAAATTAGTTTAGTATGAACAGTTGCTTAAGTTAGTGATTTCTTGATTTCTCGTTAATTTCAGTGAATTGAACTTAATCAATCTATGTAAGGTATAGTGCATGACACTAACTTAAGACAGATTTCAATAAAATATGTTGAGAGACGAATATAATGAATAGATCTAATTTATTAGAATAACTTACTCCTAATAGTAGAGATACTATTATGAAAGTTGCTGCATTCTTAGGGAATTTGATAAATTATTGTGATGTTAATGCGATCCTGATTGGCTGTTAATTCATAAGAGATTCTAATAGACAAAATTAGAGTTAGGAGTAAGTGATTTTGAGAAGAATGATTATAAACTAGTAATTCCTTGTAGATAATAATCGTTAGGATAAAACTTAATGGTGACATCATGTTATGTGGTGAAGGAAGTCTACATGTTAAGTGTGGTATTGTTAATCATTTTTGTAGTCATTATGTTAGATGAAATTTATATGTGGATTAATGTACTTTAGTTAGTAAATTAGACGTTTTAGTCCTCAATCAATTGATGGATTGGGTTACTAGATAATAGGATGATTAATTAGTACTAGTGTTTGTATTTGTTGCAAATGGAGACAACTTTATACTCATTTGTACTAGAAAATGATTTGTACACTTGCTTGTTGATCGAGTTAAGGATAGAATATAGGTTTATAAATTTTAAAACTTGATAGCTCTAATTAGAGGTGATCATGTCTTTAGCACCATTGTCGAGGAATGGCATCATTAAGAAATTTAAAATTCCTGTACATCTAGCTTGGATTTGCTATTGTTTTGTTATTTAAAAAATTTTGTACTCTAGTTGATTTAAATTTGCTGGTTTTTATAGTTTATGACCTAGAGCAGCAAAACTGAACTTGTTGATTTCAATTCTAAACTTGAGCAAACACTCAAATGCAATTTGAAGAAAGTTTGTGAATATTTTGAGAAGTAAGCATCTAATATTAAGTAAGTAAAAGTACGTGAATTGTTGAGAATTATAATAGAGACATTGGAATTATTTGGATTGAATAACCATAACGAGAATGCTGAACTATCATTGGGGAACCAATTTTTGAATCTTAAAGGTAGAATCCCAAGAGTTTCACTGTTGATTGTAGATCCACTTATTGAAAGGAATGAGATGAAGTGCACCCAAGGAATGAGCCAAGAGTTAATTTGCTTGTAGCTCCTAAGACAATGCTAAATTATTATAGGCCTAACCTAGATGGGATTAGTACTAGCATTGCTTAACCTTGTTTTTAAGCAAACACCTTGGGATAAAGCTAAGTATTATTCATATGATTCAGTAGTACATCTAATTTGATGGGTTTAGTGAGGAAGACCCTAACAATCACTTGTAGCAATTTTTGGAAATATGTGATATGTTCAAAATAAGTGGTGTATTAGAGGACACTATTCGCTTAAGGTTATGTCCATTCTCATTAAGCATATCATCTAACCATCGGATTGGGTATCGATACTTAATGGTAATTTTGTTGATGGTACGGCTATCGATACACATTCTCTGTGACCCATCTTTCTTAAGTACTCGTATGACTGGTACGACACATGGGCTCATACTCTCTTAGACGTATCCACGGTTTACTAACTCATCTACTTAATTCTTTAGCTTAGTTGCTTGCTTAGGATTGAGCCTGTAAGTAGGTTAGTTCGATAAGGCATCTCTAGGTTAGAGGTTGATGTAATGCTCAATGCCTTTGAAAGGAGGTAAACCTTTTAGCATCTCATTAGGAAACAAGTTGGCATAGTCTTAAAGTAATTATTACACCTTGATAGGTAATCTCTTAGCTTCTCACACCTCCAAGAATCTCCTGACTAAAAGGAGCACATAGTCTTTGACTTTGACTTCTCGGGTAAACTGAGCTCAGGAAATCACTAAGGACTTTCACTACAATGACCTAACAACCTTCTCTTAGGCTTCTTGCATTTCCTTAGGACTCATGGGTATTAGTATAATTTTCTTCCCATCCTTTTAGAACATGTAGGTGTTCTTATACCCATCCTACAATATTCTTAAGTCAAATAACCATGGTTATTTGAGTAATATGTGATAAGTGCACATTGAAAGGACATTACACAGCACCTTGCCCCTATATATATCACCAATGATAATCAGTACTCTAACTTACTCAGTAACATATAAGCCTCCTTTCTCATTCAGCTAGTGAATCTTATATAGCTTAAGGTGTGGGAGGGTTGGCAATTTCATGGCCTTAACTACACCTTATGCTATGATATTGGTACAACTCCTTCCATCAATGATTAAGGCGCATAGCTTACCATTCACTTAGCAAGTTGTATGGATGAGGTTCTCTCTCTACTTATTCTCTTTTGCTATAAATGTACTAAGAGACAGTCAAACGATAAAACAGTACTTGGCACCACCCTCAAGGGGTGTCTTAGTATCGGGGACTTCCTAAAATGCTTCCATCATCTGTTTAACTCCCATCTCTTCCTCTCCTTCGCTTGCACTATCTACTTCAAACTAGGGCTTGTCTCCCTTTATAATCATGACTCAGCAGTTAGGACATTGGGAAGTTAGGATATTGACTAACCACGTGCCCATAATCGAGACCTTTAAAACATTTGATTTCTCGGGTCGTTCTTCTAAACCTTTGACCTTAGTCTCTTTGAACCTCAGGTTTCTCAACCTTGCTCTTACCTTGGCCTTCTTTTGGTTAGATCGATACTTACCTTCGATGTTCCACCTCGGAACTGTATGGTGCTTGGTCATTCCCTAGTCGGCTCAGCATGTTGCTCCTATTTGACAACATAGATCAGTTATTCGGCATTTGGTAAAGCTAGTTTCGCCTCTACCTTTTGACTCTCTATACTACCCTAATTGCTTCATCCAGAGCACAAGACTTTGTAGCTCCACTATGTTACCAATCTCGATCCTTAGCTTTAAAATAAACGTTGCAACAATTCTCATCTCGGGTTCGTTGACATCATACCGAATCATGAGTAACTGAAACACTCAGACGTAGTCGTCCACCAACCGATTACCTTATCTCAAATCTTGTAGATGTCGGAAAGTGTCTTGCTTATAGTGTTTGGGAAAGAACCTACTTCTCAGAACTCTCTTCATCTCATTCCATGTTTGGATTTCATGTCATGCCTTCAAGTGAACATTCTACAGCTTCTTCCATCATATTGCCGCATATCTAGAAAATTCTAACACAGCTACTCGAATATGGACAACATCTTCAGAATCGTAGAAGTCGAATATCTTCTCAATCTTCTTCTCTTAGTCCAAATAGTTGTTAGCATTACTAGAGCTGTTGAAGCTCAAAATCTATACTTTGAGGTGCATGGCACCCCTAGGAGCCCTAAGTTCACGCTCGTCAACTTCAATATATTGTTCTTCCTCTTCATTCTCCTCCACTTCATCCAATTTTAACCTCATTCTCACCATTCTTTTGGTACGCCGTGGTAGTGCTTGGTTCATCGGAATAGGCTCTAGTGCATACGATTCATACATTTATCTTCTCGGCCTATCTCTCATTTCTTAGCCTTGTTCAACAACTCTCCATTGCAGACCATGACTAATAACAGATAAGGTTGGTTGTTGGATAGGTTTAGGCTTGTAGAAAACTCAAAAGGAATAATGGGGAATGGTGTAAAAAGGGATAGATGTGAACGAAAAAGTAAGCAAAACCTACAAATAGCTTTAGTGGATATGATGCATTAATAAAACTTCCGAGGACTCATGGCATAATCCGATATGACGCAAGAATCAATTTGGTAAGGTTATTTGCCACCTAGCCTTGCTCAAGGGTTAAGATAAGAGTGAAGCCGATAGTAAATAAGCAGTGTTTACACAAGGAAGAAAATACTTAAGTGCATTAAGGATGATGTTGATATGTTACAGCTATAGTTACAGTTACAGTTACAGTTACAGTTACAATTACAAGGGGATTTATACCTATAAGTTAGGGCAACTTACCCAAAAGGGAAAAGACAAAAAGGACATTTCTTAAGGAAGTAATGTACAAGATACAAGGGGGTAAAAATGAATATACAAGGAAAGTAATCATTGGTGCAATGGAATCTACAAATGATACTGTATACATTGGGATGCTGTATTGGTGATGCCATTAGAGGATGTGGACAAAAAATATGAATATCTTACTTGTTTGAGTAAGGGCGGCTTAGTCAATCTGGACTCTCTCTCTTGGTATTTCGACAGGGGTAAGGCTAAGTAAGTAATTAGTGGCATGTGTGAGAATGAAGATGGGCTGTTATCTCGGCCTTCAATTTCTCGACACTCAACATGCGATAAATAGGTAGTCACTTAGCTTGGCAGGCAAAATGGTTGGTAAGGAGATACTTAGCCTTTGCATGAGTCGGTTGGAATAGGAGGATTTGCTTTACTAGTCCCTCTAGTTCTCAAGCTTGGCTGTGAGTTAAAGGTTTGGTAGCCTGATTCCCATCATTCCCTTTGGTTTGCTTTAGATTTGGGATCAAATCTAAATGGTCTTTGATAAGCTATCCATCAAGGTGATATGGATTGAGGTTGGCAACATTGAAGGCATTAGAAACCCCATAGTCTTTGGGCAATTCCAATCTATGGGCGTTGTCATTGTTCTTTTAGAGGATTTTGAAAGGTCCTTCAGCTCATGTAGATAATTTGTTCCTTCTCTTATTCGGGAATCATTCCTTACTGAGGTGTAGCCATACTAAGTCTCTTGGCTAGAATTGTTTAGTCGTCCTACCCTTAGTCTTCTCTTGCATTCTTTTAGCAACTTGGTTGATATGCTAAGTGACCTTATCATAGATGTACTGAAGGGATTATGCTTTAGTCGAGGCATTAGAGTCTTATTGTGATGGTACAGGTATAGGGGTATGATTGAGAGGTAACTCAGGATTAAAACCATAGATCACCTCAAAGGAACTTTACTTAGTGATGTCATACACTATTTAGTTTTAAGCAAACTTGACAATTGGTAAGTAAATGTACCAATAAGCCAAGCTCTTGCCCACTGCAGTTCGGAGCAGTGATCCTAAAGTGTGATTGACCACCTTTGTTTAGCTATTAGTTTGGGGGTGATAGGAAGTATTGAATAATAGTTTGGTCCTCATCCAATGCTACAAGGTCCTCTAAAAATGGATTAAGAACTTCGAGTCTTTGTTGGAGACTACACTTCTTGATATACTGTGCATTTGTATAATTTCCTACAAGAAAAGAGAAGCAATAACTGAAGCATCGTTAGTTTTGGAGCAAGGTACGAAGTGTGCTATTTTGTTGAATCAATCCATGATGACCATTATAGAATCTTTGCCTCGAGTAGTTTGCGGTAGTTCAAGAACAAAGTCTATACTCAATTTAGTCCACGGCTTCATCAGGATAAGCAAAGGCATTACTTTCTCTTGCTCAGCTTGGTACTTAGCCCTCTTACATACAGCACAACTCTCGAAAACATGGTGTACATCTCTTCTCATTCTCAGCCAAAAGAATTGACCATTCAATAGCTCATAGGTCCTTCTTTCTCCAAAATGTTTGGAGAGTCCTTCACTATGGGCTTTCTTAATCAACAGTTCTCACAATGAACAGGCTGGTACGCATAATTTTTCACTTTAGAAGAAGTAACCATTCTCTACATGATACTCATCTACTGTTTTTCCATCAATGAATCACATGATTATGGGCTTAAAGTGTAGATTCCTAGAATACTGTTCTTTGATACTTGTAAACCCAAACAGCTTGGTCTATAATTCGATTAAAAGTGCATGTCTCCTTGAAAGAGCATCTGCAACGACACTGTTCTTTCCCTACTTATATTTAATTATGAAATTGAATCCTTCAAGGAGTTCAATCCATCTTGTTTGCCCCTTCGATAATTTCATCTGACTTTAGAGGTACCTTAGAGATTCGTGGTCAGTATAGATGACAAACTCTCTTAGTAGTAGATAAAGCTGCCATACTTTTAGTGCTCGAATTAGCGCTAAGAGTTCTTTGTCATACATGGAGTAATTTAACTATGGCCCGCTAAGCTTCTCATTATAGAAGGAGATTGGTTAGCCTTCTTGCAATAGGATAGTGCCTATTCCAATGCCTGACGTATTACATTCTAGCTTAAATATTTTTTTGAAGTTAAGTAGAACCAACACTAGGGCGGAGGTCAACCTTTCTTTTACCTTGGCAAAGCTCTTCTCCTTCCTTTCTCCCCATCAGAAGTCAGTGTTTTTCTTTGTTAGCTTAGTAATTAGTGCGACAAGGATATTGAAATTCTTAATGAATTGTTTATAGAACGAAGCTAGTCTATGGAAACTTCTTATGTTGGTACAAGTAGTAGTAGTCAGCCACTCTACAATTGCTTGGATCTTCTCATCATCTACTTGTAAGCCTTCTCCATTGACTACATAGCCCAAGAATACCACTTCCTCTTAGTAAAAGCAACACTTCTTGAGATTGCTAAATAATCTCTTGGTACGGAGGGTGTCTAGAACGGTTCGGAGATGTTCATAATGACTTGACATGTCAGCATTATACACTAGGATGTCATCAAAGTACACCACGACACACTTCCCAATTAGATGTCTCAGCACATGACTCATTAGTCTCATGAAAGTGCTTAGGGCATTCGATAAGCTAAATGGCATGACTATCCATTCATATAATCCATGTTGAGTCTTCAACTCCATTTTCCATTCGTCTCCCGGTCTCATGCGAATCTAATGGTAGCTAAACTTAAGATCAATCTTGTTGAAAATCTTGGCTCAACTCAATTCATCTAGCATATCTTCCAACCTTAGGATAAGATACCTATACTTGATTTTAATCTTGTTTACGATACCTATACTTAATAGAAGGGTTGGTACAACATAAGGGTTAAGGCTTTCCTTTGCATATCCTCTCTCTAGCAACTCATTGACTTGTCGTTGGAGCTCACCTACCTGTTTGGGATTCATTCAATAGGCTGCCTTATTTAGCAATGCAATGCTAAGTACTAAGTTAATGCAGTGTTCTACGCCTCGAGTTAGGGGTAACCCCTTAGGTAACTATTTTGGGAACAGATCAGTATACTTGTCCAACAACTCTTTGATTTCCTAAGGTAGTTTACCTTGCTCCTTCATTTCTAATAGGTGCTTGACCAACGCGAAGGTCGGCTTGCCAGAAATAATGGCTTCTTGGAGCTCAGCTCTACTCATCACTAGAGCTTTCTTAAATCTATGAGCAAGTTTTGTTTGCAATTTGTTAACTTCTCTTAGCAGCATTAGGTTTAGCGTAATCTTCTAGTCATCCTTCTTGAACATGTATGTGTTCTTGTAGTTGTCATGGATAACTCTTCTATTAAATAGCCACGATCTAGCTAGTGACACGTAGGAAGCACACATGGGCAGTGCATTGTAGAGAATCTGGTCTGAGTAATTCCCTATAGTGATTGGCAGTAATATTTGCTAAGTAACATGTAATGCTTCTTTTTCACTCAATCAGTGTAATTTGTACAACCTTGGATGTGAAACAATTAGCAACTTCAGTTTTGAAATAAGATCGACTGATGCTACATTGGTGCAACTTCCACTATCCACTATGAGGGTACGTACCTAATCATTCTTCACCTTATAGGTGATATGAAATAAATTCTTTCTTTACACCTCCTCTTGTGAGGGTTCCATGTTCATAGTACATTGGATAACAATGAGTAACTAGTCTAGGTCCTCAACAAATACATCTTCTTCAATTAGTTCTTTCTTGGTAGAGACTTCCTCTTCTTTAGGTTCCTCATCAATGCTGTTTACCTTTAGCTTCAGGATGCCTCCTTTGATGACCATCGTCCGTTGGTTCGGGCGCTAAGCAGCCATATGTCCAAACTCTTAGCACTTGAAGCACTTAATCTAGCTAGTCTTCCTACTAGACCCTTACCCCTTTTCATACATTAAAGTCGACAATTCAGTGTTAGGTCGACCCTTGAGTTCAACTCGGACATCCATCTTTCAACTTGGCTTGGTACTCGATTAAGTTTGGTAACTTGCTTGTTTGGGTTGGCTAACTGGCATCCTCATTGGTATTCAACTCCTTCTTTGCCATTCTACTCATTGGGCTATTTTAATGGCCTCATCCATTGTTATAAAGCATTTGAGTTCTATAATGTCTCAGGTGTCACCTCTCAACCCAATAATGAAACTTAAAACTGTTTGAGTTAGTGGTTCCTCCACTTTGCAACAGATGATAAGCATTTGAAATTCTTAAACATACTCGTCAATAGTCCGGCCTCCTTGCCTTAACTCCTAAAGCCGAGTGAAAGTATCTTGAAGATAGGTTTCCGATATAAACCTATTTTTAAGTATTCTCTTCATCTTGGGCTAAGTGTTAATCTTTTGGTAGACCTCTCATCTCCTTATGGCTTGAAAATTCTTCCACCACATGGCAGCATACTTAGTGAACTTAATAGTAGCAGTTCTCACTATTTCATAATCTTTATATTGATAATAATAAAAATGTGCTCCACCTTCTCTTCCTACTCTAAATACTCATCAACATTTCTAGATCCATTGAAACATGGAATTCGAAGCTTCACATGGTCAGATACTCTAGGGACTTACATATGCTCTTCTTCAAAATACTCTTCTTCTTTGTCTTCTACATCTGCTAAATCAATCTTTCTTCTCACTCATCCGCCTACTCCTCTACCTCAAATTGGTTAAGCTGGGTTTTGACCTCTAATAGATTGAGTAGCCTATGGGGTATTTTGCGTAGCCTCAGTTGGTCGGCAAGACAATACATGAACAGCTCGAGTCAAATCCACCAAGAGGTTAGCCACTTCATTAAGTCTCTCATCAGTGCTTCTAGGTGTTTCTTAAGACTATCGTCCATGGTGGACAACTATACTACTGTCATCTCCTATACCAAAATTCACACTTGGGTCTATCATTTTCTCTGCAAATTCAAAGTTCAAACAAACACTTCAGGAAACTAATTGCTAGCAAACACGGCAGCTAAAATGAATACTATAACTTGCTCTGTTTCATCACATAGAGTAGAGTATAATAGAACTTCCAAAAGAACTTACTATAGCTCACACAAAACCTTTGCTTTGATACTAAGATGTTACGGACTGTAACTAAGAACAAATAAGGCCAGTTACTAGATGGGTCTAAGCTTATAGAAAGTTTGAAAGGAATAACGGGAAATGGTGTAAAAAGGGATGGATGCAAATGAAAAAGTAAGCAAAACCTATAAACAACTTTAGAGGATATGACATACCAATGGAACTTTAGAACAATCACGGCATAAGCTAATTTGATGTACAAATTGGTCTAATGAGTTTACTCACCACTTAGCTTTACTTAAGGGTTAGGATAAGAGTAATGCTGAGAGCAAATAAGTAGTGTTTACGCAAGAAAGAAAATACTCAAGTATATTAAGGATGATGATGATATGTCATAGCTATAATTATAAGGGTATTTATACCCATAAGTTAGGGCAACTTATCTAAAAGGGAAAAGATAAAAAGGAAATTTCCTAAGGAAGTAATGTACAAGATACAAAAGGGCAAAAATGAATATATGAGGAAAGCAATCATTAGTGCAATGGATTATACACATGATACAGTACACGTGGTGATGCTGTTAGAAGATGTAGACAAAAGGTATGAACAACTTGCTTGTTCAAGTAAGGTTAGCTTGGTTAGTCCGAACTCTTTCTTTCAGCATTTCGGTAGGGGTAAGGCCGAGTGAGTAATTGGCTAGGCACGTGTGAGAATGAAGATGGGCTGTTATCTTAACCTTTAGTTCTTAGCACTCAACATGTAAGAAATAGGTAGTCTAATCTTGTGAAGTAGCTCAGGATTAGTGGTGGGTAGATCTTAACATCAACTTATACATCATATTAAATGAAGTGTCAAGTTGTATTGTGTTCGTTGGTGTGTCATATCCTCCTAACAGCTTCACGTCAACTACTCTAACAAATTGTAGACTTAGTTACTCTATTTTCTTCGATATTTTAAATGACCCATTGGTTCAAATTTACTACGATAAGTCCTAGTGATAACTAAGCTCCTACACATATCATATAATCTTAGTATCAGAGTTTAAGATTGTGATCAAGAGCTGTGTAGTGATAGTCCCTACTAGTTTACTGTTTATGATGCTCTATTTTCATTTGGAAGAATATAGCAAGTTTACAGTTCATAGTTCATACGATATTTGTGTGTGTAAGGATTTCTTATGTGAAGAGTATTTTTTGATGCTTTGTTTTGAGAATGTCAAATCCTAGCGTTCAAGCAGAGATTAACGATACTGAGAGTGATGCTCATGGTCATGGTCAAACTACCTAACAAACACCGCATACTACTGATGAACAAATATAAGACCGTACTACTATAGTGGCAAATTAATTGTTTTAGTACAGAGAGTCTTAGAGACTGGGCTGTAAAAGAGAGTCATGGGAATTAAGCTATCAGACCTCTAACCCATAGTCGAGCCTGAGGACTAAAGGGACTAGCAAGATGAATCCTCGTATTCTAGCTGACACATGCGAAGGCTGAGTATCTCCTTGCTGACCCATTTTACCTGTTAAGTCAAGTAGAGTTTATGAAAATGGACTTGGAGAGTGTTGTCTCGCAAGAACAGTATATTCAATATATATCTATAAGGTAAGATGATTCTGGCTTACAAGGAAAAAGGACTATTTATAGTAAGTCCCTAAGGCAACAATATAAATGAGGAAATTATAAAAGGGCATACAAAAAGGGGGATTTCTAGTACATACAAAAAAGGGTAAAAAGGACAAATGACAAAAAAGGAAAAAGTAATATAGTATCAGGTGAAAAGGACAAGTGGCAGCATAACATTGGCTCTGTACATAGATTCTTTGATAACAGTAGGTGAGGAGAATCAAAATGTTATAGCAATAAAGAGGCCAAAACTAGAAGTAATGCCATGAGAACTAGTAGGATGCTGAGAGAAGAGTACTCAACCAGGGTAACGTTAGCTCATGTTACTCGGTAGGAACTCTCGAAGATGGAAAAGTTAGATCACTTAGCATAAAGTTTTCGACTAGATAATAGTCGGCATCGGCACTAAAGAGGGAATAGAGCTAAGTGAAGGAGTTCAACCATCTTCCTTTTGCATAGAGTTTCTCGTCATCAGTAGATTGATAAGAGATAATTCTTAAAGTGAGGGATTAGAGGCCTCGAAGCTGTGCACAAGTAAGAGAACTAGTGGTCAGTAGCTCATCAATAATCGATCCCCACTTGTTGATCATACCCTTTTTCATGGCCATGAGAGTCTAAGATTTTATTGTCATAGCACTAATCACGATCTTCATCATGCCCATGATCAAGGGTGAAAGAACCATCATGTCCCGAGTCACGGGTGTGATTGGCCTCCTGACATGTAAGTATATAATGAAATTTCCCTCTCTCTCTCTCTATCCTTATTTTTCACCCTCTTGAAAAATCTACCCCTTGATACTCTCTCTACACTCTAAATCACTCCCATCATACATACGTATGCTTACATTCAATTGCATAAGATTTGAAGGTATGGTCTCTCCCCATTTCCTTAACTTTTCATTATTTAGTTAGATTTAGTTCATACAATTTTAGGATTTGTACTTGTTATGTTTATTGTCAATTGTTAATGTGTTGTGATCATATTTGGGGCATGGTTTATCTATCAATTTGGCTTAGATTTTCATGAAAATGTGTTGCAAATTGTATGGCTAATTGAACCCTAGCTTCCATTGATGAATGTCGAATTATAGATTTTGCAATTTAGGCCTAGGTTGATGATTCATTCCTATCATTGATCATTATATGTCATGACAAGCAAATGTTGTGTTGTGCATATGTTGTGGTTTCATCTTTAAATTTGCAATTTGTTATGTCTATGTTATTGCTTTGCAATTAGGGTGTTGTTATGCTCATTTAGTAAAAAGGGAAGATGATAATACTTAGTTACATTTGTAGGTTGCAAGTTGAATTCAAGAAAGGATCTCTTATGTGAATCATGCTTGGAGTAGGTGATGTCTAATCATACTTAGTTCTTGAGGGTTTCATGGTTTAAATTAGAAGAAAAGAAGAACTACTCTATTTTCGTCTTAGTTGCCATCAATTTGTGCATGATTTTTCTTTCTTGGAACTAGTGCTTGTGTTTGTAGTTGGAACCTAATAAATCATCTACTGCTTCTCAACACGAAAGACTTGGAGCTAATTGCTCTCCTTCTCCTCCTCCAAGATGATTTAATGCAGCAAGCTCTAGTAGAGTAGTCTTTCTACTTACTAATATGACTATTGAATAGAAGGAAAGATTCAAGGAACTTGCCAAAGAAAAAATAATCAAAAGGCATTGTGTCATTGTTTGGGATATGTTGGGAGAATATGGCTTGAAGTTAGCCATGCAAGGGTTATTAGGAAATGGGCTATGGCTCAAATTATTTAGTAGTCAAGAAAAGACTTACAAGTAGTCAACTCTCACATTCCTTTCCTTGTTGAAGATCAAATATTAGTATATTAGCACAAAGATGTCAAACGAGGTTGAGTTCTTCGCCTTTAGCAGAACTTGTACATTTGACATGATGACATTTGTTTACGCAATGGGTTTATTCACAAGAGCAGAATTGGAGGAGGACAAGTTTGAGGACCTACTGGTAAGTCTACCCCAAGGCACTTGTCTTAATGATTTTTAAAGAGAAATCTCCAATGAGAGTAGTTTCCGGGCAAGCAAATCAAAAGGCTTCTACTATGAAGACTACCGGTGTCAGAATTTTTCATTATATGTTAGTAAGGACCATTTATGGCAAGCATGAAAGTTTTGGGGCAATAGGGGAACATGATTTACTATCCTTATATAGTATGCTAAAAGGATATCCAGTAAATGTTAACATTTTAATTGCATTTTGAATTCGCCAGCAAACTTTTCACAAGAGTAAGGGTATTTTTGTAAGGGTTTTAATCACTCAAATTTTGAGGAACTTGAGATTGTGGCTTAATAGTGCCAGGCCAAATGACTCTTGTCCTGACCCTTAACTGCTCCCCAGAACCCCTTTCAATTAGTAGGGTATTGCAAAAGTCTTAGACCCCAACATGGATGATAAGGACTCCAGTGCTCCAAATTTTGCATTAGCTACCTCGAGTTTCTCTATGGGAAATCTGAAACATTTAGAAATAGAGGTAGTTGAAATAAAGGAAACTCAAAAGGGGATAATCGAATTCATGAAGAATATTACCACAGCTGTAGGAGTAGCAATGCCCTCCTGTTTTTCTCACCCTCCAACCCAGGAGCATGTAGGTCCCAGTTAGCCTCCAATTCCCCCACTAGTATGTGCTGCCATTGTTACCTAAGAAGAAAGTGGTGGGACTGTAGAGGAAGAATCAAATGATGAAGAGGAGGGGTTGAAGGAAAAGAATGGCTTAGATGATGAAGAGGATAGGTCAGACGAAGCCGTTGATGACCAAATTTTTTTTCATTCTCTTTGTTTCATATTGCTTTGTTTTTCATTCAAACTTACTAACTATTTGAGAGCTTAATCTCATTGATGTATTTTGATGGAGACTCTCACATCAAGTGTTTGTTGTGGTTGGCTCTAGTGTTATTTTTAATGGTCAGGTTTCTTTTGTATTCTATTTTCATGGTGTTTACAAGATGCACTATCCAACGGTTTATAGCCCAATGCATTGGTCAAACTTCATAGATCATGAGAGTTTTGTTTTTATTATTTATTATTCTTTATTTTACTTAGTTTCTCCTTTTCTATGCCTATTATGTATTTGCCTTCATGAGATATTGAGGGCAATGTCTCTTGCTTAAGTATGGGGAAGTTGGTTAGCCTTATTTATCAATTCCCCATTTAAGTAGTTTATTTTCAATTTGTGGAAATCATGTATGAGCAATTTTCAACCTTAACTTAATAGATTGTAAATTTTCCAAAGTGGCAATCAATTTTGTGCCTTACTCACTTCTTGTGGACTTAATGTACTTGATCAAAACTGTAAGATAAAATCTAAGTGAAACACACTTACTAGCCATTTAATGAATGAATTTATAGGTTAGAAGTGAATCAGAGTCTTCTATTCAAGGTTAAATGGTTGTATTTCTAAACTTACTAAGTAGTAGATTTAATTTTCAAATACTTTTAGAGCTCATTTAATCTTGAATGGAAAGGTTAAATGAAATAATTCACTTGTTTATGCTTTTTGAAAATCTCTCCAATATAAAATAAATTAAAGTGGTTAGGGACATATAAGGACTAAGTTAATAAGGGTAGGCTTTAGTCCTTCCAAAGCGCAAAGTCTAACCCTATTGCTAACTTTTGTTCTTATAATTGAGTTAGTGAGGGTAAGTTTTGGTCCCTCAAAAGAGCGAAATCTAACCCCGTTGCTAATCTTAGGTTTTTAATCTACCTATCTTAAAAAAAAAATGAAAATGCAATGTGTAAAGTTATCCTTAGAGAGATTAAATTAAAGAAGTATAAATACAGGAGAAGGATAGATGCAAAATATTTTTCTTTTAGATTATTATGCTTAAAGAAGTAATTGAAGGGTTTTGATACACTTATAGAAACACATGAAGTATAACCTGATTTCTTTTGTTCTAATTGATTTTGTATTCACTTTGTTCCTTTAGAAGCTATCATTAAATAATAAGGATAAAGTTTGTTTTACTTAGATTAGTCTTAGAATATTGATTGTTGTAACTTGAGAACACAATTTAGTAGGTTGAGTGGTAAACATGAAGTTAAGCTACTATGATTTTTGAATTGGTGAATGAATGCTTGATGAATATACAATCGAAAAGTCACTAAGTTTCATTTGGTTATTTTTAAGTGTTTGCTTGGGGATAAGCAAAGCTCAAGTGTAAGAAAGTTTGATAGGCATAAATTACTTTATACTTTTTAGGCATATTTAGGCATAAATTGATCATAATTGAGTTCATTTCTCAAGTTCTTGGTACTTAATTGTATAATATATCAATTTCAAATCATTCAAGAGCAAGGAGACAATATTCATTCAAGACAAAGTGAAAAGGAGACAAAATTTCACAAGAACAATGAGATTTAGATCTATCATGACTATGATGAAAGAAAAATTTAGAAGGAAGATCACCACATATTTGATTATGGGCGTAATCAAAGAAGATTTGAGTACTTAGTGTTTGCCACTCCCTTTATCATGGGCGTAACCAAAGGTGAAGTTGTTATCTACCTGTTCATCATAGCTGCGATAGCACATCAGAAGGGTGATCATTCCCTCTGTTATAGGCATGAGGAGATGAAATATTGTAGTAAGGCTATCATGTTCCACATCAAGGGTAAGTTCAAGCTTGCCAAAAGCTTGAAAATAAGATGGAAAAATGTACAAAGAATAGAGAAGTAAACAAGTAACCCTTGAATAGCTCTAAGGACTCACGACTCAACTCACAATGACGCATAAGCTGGTCTAATGAGGGTACTTGCCATCTAACCTTTATTCATGATTATGATAAGAGTAAAGTAAACAAACAAGCTATGAGTAATGTTTACAAAAGGGAGTATATTTAATATTCAAAACTGTAAGATGGTTTGCGGCTATATGTATAGTAGGTATTTATATTTGAAAAGTTAAGGCATCCTACTTAAAATGGAAAAGATAAAAAGGGTAATGCCTAAAATAAGTATGTTACAAGAAATATTTAAAGGTTATAATTGAAAATATAATAAAAATGGGTATCCTATACGGAAGATTCTGTCATAGGGGTCCTTAGACACAGTGAGTGACTAGTGGTTATATACTTAGCAAAAAGATGGATAACTGTTTAGCTAGCCTAGATGCTGTTTAGTGATGATGCTAAGCGGAGGTGATAGTTCAGTAGTGTCGTGCTGATCAAGTGACTTTTTTGAGGTGAATTCAGCTCAAATGTATTAGGTATAGCTTAGATTTAGGTCAGTTGAGCAACTAGTTGGATGGGTCAAGCTATTGTTTGAATGTGTCTCGGCTCAGCAACTGGAGACTAAACATAAGTACAAGAGGGTTTGGCTCGACTAGGCATCAAGTTAGTAGACTATAGTAGTTCAGATTCCTCAAATGTGGAGTATATAGAAAGAACTTATCTAGCCATGCTTTCTAATCCTCGAGCTCAGGTTCAGGTTAAGGGTCTAATGGTTTGATTCCTATTATCAACAATCCATGCCTTGAAATTATGGAGGCATTACTTGATAGGGGAAAGATGTAAAGCTGATAGCATAAATTACTTTATACTTTTTAGGCATATTTAGGCATAAATTGATCATAATTGAGTTCATTTCTCAAGTTTTTGGTATTTAATTATATAATATATCAATTTCAAATAATTCAAGAGTAAGGAGACGATATTTAGTTAAGCTGAAGTCAAGAGGAGACGAAATTTGATTGGAACAATAAGATTTAGATCTATCATACTCATGATGAAAGAAAAATTTAGAAGGAAGATCACCATGTATTTGATCACGGGCGTGATCAAAGAAGATTTGAGTGCCTAGTGTTTGTTACTCCCTCTTTGATAAGAGTGACCAAAGGTGAGGTTGTTATCCAGTTGTTCATTATGATTGTGATAGAACACCAAAAGGGTGGTCACTCTCTCTATCACAAGCATGAGGAGATGAAATAATGCAACGAGGCGATCACATTCCACATCACAACTATAATGGGTGTAGATGATTCTTTTTTGAGACTATCACACATCGAATCACGGGTATGATAGGAGTAGACATAATAGTTCCTCTTTAAATTTTTCATACAAACCAATGCATTTAACGGGTTTAAAACCTATAGGACATCTTAAAATGGTGTATTTGGACCTTTTGATGAAGAGAATATAAATATACCTAAAAAATTTAGATAAGCATCATCATATTTATTATTTAAACAATCTAGACCATGGTTTTAGACATTAATCACAAACACATTTGTTTATCCATTTTATACCCTTTGTACTCATGTTTTTTGTACAATTTCTAAGTATTGTACAGTATACTTTTCTCAGATTTACTCGAGAGAGACGTTGGAATTAATTGTTCATGCATTGTAAAGACTTTTATAGTAGATCTAAAAAGGGGTTTCATTCTTCTACTTATCGTATGTTACATTCTATGTTATCTCTTCATTTTGTCAATATGTGTTGTTATCTTACCATGTGTGAGTACTAATTTAAGACTTGCTACATCAATTTAGTATGAACAATTGCTTAAGTATGCGATTTCCTGATTTCTCATTAATTTCAGTGATTTGAACTTAATCAATCTATGTAAGGTGTATTACACAACACTAACTTAGGACACATTTAAATAGAATATGTTAAGAAACAATTCTGTTAAATTGATCTAATCCATTGGAACAACTTACTCTTGATAATAAAGATATTATTAGGAAAGTTATTGCATTCTTAGGGAATTTAATAAATTTTCATAATCTTAATGCAATCCTAATATGTTGTTAATTTAGAAGATATTCTAATAGACACAATTAGGGTTAAGAGTAAGTGATTTTGAGAGGAATGCTTATAAACTAGTAATTCACTATAGATAACAATCGTTAGGATAAAACTTAATGGTGGCATTATATTACGTGGTGAAGCAAGTCTACATGTTATGTATGGTATTATTAATTATTTTGTAGTCATTGAGTTAGATGAAATCTATGTGTGGATTAGTGTACTTTAGTTAGTAAATTAGACATTTTAGAACTCAATCAATTAATAAATTGGGTTGCTAGATGATAGAATGATTAATTGGTACTATTGTTTGTATCCATTCCCTATAAAGACAACCTTATATTCATCCGTGCTAGTAAACGATAAGTACACTTGCCTATTGAATTGAGTTAAGGATAAAATATAGGTTTATAAATTTTAAAACTTGGTAGCTTTAATTAGAGGCAATCAAAGGTGTATACCGATCACAAGAGTCTGAACTACTTCCTTACCCAACGAGATTTGAACATGAGACAAAGAAGGTGGCTACAACTGGTAAAGGACTATAACCTGGACATATAATACCTCCTAGGGAAAGCTAACATGGTGGATGATGCATTAAGTAGGAAGCGACATGGGAATCTAGCTAACTTAAAAATGACATAGAGACCATTGCTAGAGGACATGTGACGACTAGATTTGGAGATTTTGATTAGAGAGTAAGTGTTGGGTTTGAAAATATGCAGATTTAGCCTATGATAGTAGATAAAATTAAGATGGCCCAAGTTGAAGATAAGGGTATACAAGAGATAAAGAGGAAGGTAGAAGTAGGAAAGTAGTAGAGCTCTAAGGAATGATGCACCAAGGAACTTCCAAGAACTCACAGCTTAACTTAATGTGATATATGAGCTGGTTCAATGAGGGTACTCACTACATAATCTTAATTAAGCATTAGGATAAGAGTGAAATAAGCAAACAAGCTATGAGCAATACTCATGAAAGGGAGTATATTCAGTTTTAGAGAATGTAAGATGATTTGCAACTATATGTACAGTGGGTATTTATACTCGAAAAGGTAGGGCATCCAACCTAAAATGGAAAAGATGAAAGGCGTAATGCCTAAAATAAGTATGTTGTAAGGAATGTCCAAAGGGTATAATTGAAAATACAATAAAAATAGGTATCCTGTATAGAAGATTCTATCACAGTAGTCTTCGAACACGTAGCGGGTTACTAGTGGTTGTGCTCTTAGTAAAAGATGGACAACTATTTAGCTAACCTAGGTATTGTTGAGTGATGATGTCGAGTCAAGGTAATAGTTTAGTAGTGCTAAGTTGATCAAGTGACTTTTTCGAGGTGAATTCAGCTCGGACGTTATGGGTTAGATGGGTTAAGTTGTTGTCTAGATGTGTCTTAGGTTGGTAATTGGAGACTAAATAGAAGTATAAGAGGGTTCGGCTTGATTAGGGCATCAATTTAGTAGATTACAGTAGTTCGAATTCCTCAAATGTAGTGTGTGAAAAAAGAACTCAACCAGCCATGCTTTCTAATCTTCAGGCTTAGGTTCAAGTTAGGAATCCAGTGGTTTGATTCCTATAAGCAACAGTCCATGCCTTGAAACTGTAGAAGAATTACTTGGCAGGGGAAAGGTGCAAGGTGTATACCGATCACAAGAGTTTGAACTACTTCCTCACCCAATGAGATTTAAACATGAGATAAAGAAGGTGGCTACAACTGATAAAGGACTATAACCTGGACATATAATACCTCTTAGGGAAAGTTAACACGGTGGATGATGCATTGAGTAGGAAGCAACATGGGAATTTAGCCAACTTAATAATGATATAGAGGCCATTGGTAGAAGACATGAGATGACTAGATTTCGAGATTTTGATTAGAGTATAAGTGTTAGGTTGGAAAATATGTAGATTTAACCTATGATAGTAGATAGGATTAAGATGGCCTAAGTTAAAGATAAGGTTATACAAGAGATAAAGAGGAATGTGAAAGTAGGAAAGGTAGTAGAGCTTTAAAGATATGATACACCAGGGAACTTTTGAAGACTCATGGCTCAACTCGATATAATATATGTCTAATAAGGGTACTCACCACCTAACCTTACTTAAAGGTTAAGATAAGAGTGAACTAAGTAAACAAGTCATAAGAAATGCCTATGAAAGGGTATATATTCAATATTAGAGAATGTAAGATGATTTGTGGCTACATGTATTGTAGGTATTTATACCCAAAAAGTTAGGGCATCCTATATAAAATGGAAAAGAAGAAAAGGATAGTGCCTAAAATAAGTATGTTACAAGGAATGTCCAACGAGTATAATTAAAAATACAATAAAAGGGGCATCCTATATGAAAGATTCTGTCATAGGAGTCCTCAAACACGTATCAGGTGACTAATGGTTGTATGCCTAATAAAAAGATGGACAATTGTTTAGCTAACTTAGGTGTTGTTGGGTGATGATGCCAAGTCAAGGTTGTAGTTTAGTAGCACTAAGCTGATCTAGTGACTTTTCTAAGGTGAATTCGGCTTGGATGTATTGGGTACAGCTTGGATTTAGGTCGACTAAGCAACTGGTTAGGCGGGCTAAGCTATTGTTTGGATGTATCTTAAGTTGGCAACTAAAGACTAAATATAAGTACAAGGGGGGTCAGCTTGGCTAGGGCATCAGGTTAATAGACTATAGTAGTTTCGATTCCTCAAATGTAGTGTGTAAAGAATGAACTCATCTGGCCATGCTTTGTAATCCTTGAGCTTAGGTTCAAGTCAAAGATGCGGTGACTTGTTTCCTATCAGCAGCAATCTATGCCTTTGAAAATGTGGAGGTATTACTTAGTAGGGGAAAGGTACCAGGTGTATACCGATCATAAGAGTCTAAAGTACTTCTTTACCTAGCAAGATCTAAACATGAGATAGAGAAAGTGGCTATAACTGATAAAGGACTATGACTTAGACATATAATACCCCTTAGGGAAAGCTAGCATAGTGGTTGATGCATTGAATAGGAAGCAACATAGGAATCTAACCATCTTAATAACAATACACATATCGTTGCTAGAGGACATGAGATAACTAGATTTGGAGATTTTGATTACAGAGTAAGTGTCAAGCTGGCAAATATGTAAATTTAGCCTATGATAGTAGATAGGATTAAGATGGCCTACGCTGAAGATGAGGGCATACAAGAGATAAAGAGGAAGGTGAAAGTAAGCAAAGCAGTAGAGCTCATAGTAGATGATGACAAAGTACTTAAGTATAAGGGCTGGTTATGTATGCTAGCAAGACTAGAGTTTAGAAGTGAACTGCTGAAAGAGGTACATTACTAGGGATATACCATACACCTGGGTAGAAAGAAAATGTACCGATACCTAAAGGCACATTAGTGGTGGAATAATATCAAAAGGGAAATCATAGAATATGTATCAAGATGCCAAACTTATCAACATATTAGAATCAAGCATCAAAGATAAGCAGGTAAATTGTAGTCAATAGCAGTTTTGGAGTGGAAATGGGAACAGGTCACCATAGATTTTGTAATAGTGTTACCAAAAACTCTAAGTAAGCATGATGTAGTTTGGGTGATTGTAGAACGACTAATGAAGTCAATGCACTTCACTCCCATTAACATCATTTACTCGTTGGATAAGCTAGCTAAGTTATATATTAAAGAAGAAGTAAGGCTGCACGGAGTATCGATAAAGGTTATGTCATACAAGGATACACAGTTTGTTGGTAGACTTTGGAGGAGTTTATGTAAGGTTTTAGGTACAAATTTGTAGTTTAGTATTGCTTTCCACCTATAGATTAATGGGCAATTAGAGAGAACCATACAATTACTTAAGGATTTATTATGGGCATATGTACTTGATTTTTGTGAGCCCTATATTCAACGAATATGAATCAAATGGGTAAATTTAAGATGTTGGTGAAACTAACCCGACTAACTTAAAAACTTACAAATAGACTTAAGACATTAGTTGAGGAGATCTCATAGATCCTGATATTAAAAATATAATAAAATAATAATAGCATAACAAAAATAGTATAATTTAACTATATTACTTATTATTTATCGTAATTGCATGAAATATACATGTAATAAAATTATTCTATATATAATAAAATTATATATATTTGTAAACTTTTGGAGATAAATCATATATATAATAAAATTATTATGGGACATAAAATAACTTATGGAATATATACATATGTGTCATGTATAATTTTTAAGTATATACATATACTCATATTTAGCTAAAATACCCTAATATTCATATTTTGGGCCAAAATAATGTATGGAAATCAATAAAAAATTATAAAAAAATATGGGAACAGTTGGGAACAAAGAAAATCAGGAGTGGCTTAAGCTATGGATAGGTGTTTAAGGAATAAACAAAGTGGTCATGCAAAATTTACCTTAGTATTTAAAGGATTATGCTTGAAGAGAGAGAAAGAAATCCATTTCTATACTTTTTAGGCTTGAGAAAATTCAGAAACCCTCTCAACTGGATGTATGTTGTAACTTAGGATTTGCAAAAATTAAGTGTGGGATTTGGAGATTTAAAGAAATAATTTAGGAAAATTATACACAAATTAGACTTAATTTGAGTAATATAGGGTGTGACAACTTTGGGGGTTACTGGAGCTCAACCACCACCACCACTAGCAGAAGCCATACCCATTGTCTGGAGTTATCAACAGGGAAGGAGCAACTGTAGGTGATAAGAGCTAAAACATCTGATGAGGTTCAATTTTAACTTGATTTTAAGTAATTTTATAAATATACCAAAAAAACCCAAAAAATTATGAAAAATAATTATTCCTACATGTTTTCATGTATAAAATTTAGGAAAAATATAATTTTGTATAAATTTAGTAGCAATCATATATGTCCTTAAGAAATCGAAGACATTAGACAATTTTTTATATTGAAATAAATAGAGCTAATGATGTAATTTTTACTTCAAAATTCTTTTATAAACTATCTTAAGTTAATATTAAATTGCTATGTCAAAGTTTTTCATGAAACTATTTTCTATATTTTTATTTGATTTTTGAGCCTTAAATTATGCCTAAAATATTGGTTTTAATAAAGAATAACATATTTCTTTTTAGAATCTTAGTTAGATATTAAGCTTAAATTAATATTGGAGTATCTATGCTATTTTAGGATGGTTGGATTGAGCAGTAAGATGAGGAGTTATAGAAAATTGTAGTTTAGTCATTAAAAGTGAAGTTGATATTTGATTATTTTGTTGAATTTGAAGAAAATAATGAAGTGTATGAAGAGTTGTGAAGTAATGAAGTTGAGGAAGGTTGCTTGAAGTGACACTTAATGTTTTAAATTGATCATATAATTATAACTTGGAAGAAAAGGAAGAAAATTAACTAATTGTAAGACATTGATTAAAGGCAAAGGATGAGTAAGAGTTTTTGTGAATGAATTTTTGCACTAGAATACTACTTAAAGAGTGGGTTAAAAGCAAAATTTATGTGTTAATGTAAAAATAGGGGATTCAGAAGCTTTGTCGAAGGATGATTCTTTTAAAAATTCTAGAAATAACAGAGATAAAGGATAGCTCAGAGGGTTATTGAATAAGAAGCTTAACCTAGAGAAGCTAAAAGGTTGTCTTAAAAGATAAAATTAGCATAACAAATGACCCATGTATAGTTCATAGAGTAACTTAGAGGATTTTTGACTAAAAAAAACTGCTATGAAATCACTTAAAACCTAACCTAAAGGATTTGGTAGTTTAGGGTAAGTTATAAAAATCAATGAATGGTCAAGAAATTATCATTTTTAAGTAGAAATAACTTATTCAATTTATGACTAAATAACCAAAAACATATAAATCAAACTAATAACTAATGAATTACGGCTTGAAAACTAATATATTGCATATTTTTAGGGACAATTGAAGGGTAAGGAGGCTACGATCAGGAATAACTACTAGTAAGAGTAGGTAAGTTAGGATTGATGCTTCATGGCATATTAAAATATCATATCAGGATACTCGAAGAAGTAAAAGTTCTTGTTTATGGTTATAGCTAGATTGTTTATGCCCGTGCTATGCGTATGCTTGTTGTTACTCTCCAAAATGGTAGAGTCATAATAGTTCTACCGTATAAACCATTCTAAGATAGAAGTTGACATTTCAACTGCTATCTTAGACCTAATTTACATAAGGCGTTCATGACTAACTAACTTTAAAGTAAACAGTTCACAAATTAAATAAGTTATTTATCTAAGAAAATATGAAAAATATATACTAAGGTTCAAATATTACAATTAATGTTTACAAGATTTCAGTGCATTATATTATGTTTACAAAATATATACTAGGGTCCAAGCATTATATCTAGCAGTTGCAAGCTTCAAGGTAATTATAAGGCTGCATCCTAGGTAGCATCTGCAACAACATCTATAGGAATGTAAGCAACCTATTGCTTAGTAAGTTATAATGGAGACTTAAAACTATATATCAAGCACAAACAGGGTTATTAACCAAATTAGTTAGATGCTAAGGATATACAAGTAAATGCCATCGTACGATGTTATTTGATTTATTGTGAGATTAGAGAAATTACACCCTCTTTAATTCGAGTGAAGGAGTTTAGCACACATTTCAATAGCTTACGACTAAACCCAAGCTTGTGTAATAGAGAGATCGCTTCTCTTATGACTACCTTCGAACCATTGACTTTACCTTTATTACAATCTCTTCTACTATTACTTAGTTTGACTAAGGATGAAGAAGGGACCAATTATGCTATCCAATGCTATCCCTTTTGAAGGGTCGATATTTGACTGGAGAACCCTAAACATTTCCCTTAATAGGTTACTATGCAAGTTCATTTTAGACTTACAAGTCATATATTTATTTAGGTCCAATTTAAGGTGTTCAATTATTTCACACAAATTTCAATATAGAACATCAAATCATAATCATACCATCAAACCTAAAAACGCATGCATATAGGCATGTATATAGTCAACTATCTAATAAACACCATCAAGTATAATCTCATGCCTTTAAGTAATATAAAATAGTACTCTAAAATTAATAAGTGTATGAAACCACACACTTATTTAAAGGATTTTTCTAAAATTTATATGCGATTTAATAAATTTTTAAGCAAAAGTGTATGAATTTTCATTAAAATCATATATAATTTCTCAACACAAGTGTAATTCATATTTTTGTGTTTTGATGCTTGAAAGTATCATATATTTATAGAATTTAAGCTCTTCGTATTTGATCTTGTTGGTCCCTAGGCTACCATCTAATGGAAGCCCTAATTCATGAAGTTGAAAACGAAGAAAAGAGTAAAGAGGGAAACTTAGAAATTATAACTACCAATATGATGGAAAGCCTGTCTACCGTCAAGATGGTACTTAGAATAGAATTGAATCAAGTTGCAAAACTAAAAGAGTATATCGACATAATGGTACCCAGCTATCATCATGACGGTATACTTGACTCTTAAAGCAAAAATGTGCTGTTTTATTAAAAGAAAGAAAAGAAAAGTGTACGACATGTGTCCATCGGCATAATGGTACCTTTGCTTACCGTTTTGCTGGTAGCTACCTGATATAAAATCTTCTTTTTCTTTATTTTCTACAAATTTGGCTTTATAATATCAAAGGTTTAGGGTTCTAAGTTTCCACCATTTCTCCCTTCTTTAGGCTATCTTAGGTTACTTTTAGCATAGTTTTATGATTTCCATGGTGTTTTCTTGTATTTTCATGATCATAGTGTAAACTATTAGTGGATTTTATCTCTTTTTAAGATTTAGGTTTGTAGATTTCTAATGCATCCATGGAGATTGTTGGGAAAATCTTGAGGAACTCCATTATTGAGGTTAAGGAGCTTGGTTTTGTAATGTTTCTTATACTTTTTCCATGTTTAATGTAATGTTTATTTTCATGTTCGTATGTATTTTGTGTTAAATGTTTATTCTTCATGAATGTGATAAATATAGCTTATTATGCTTATGGGTTGTGTGTAAACATGATGAAGTAGTTGTGGTTGTTGATGTTGATGTTTTTGTATTGCGATAGTGTAAATTTGGAATTTTACTTAGTTTTATGATACAATTAGGTATAACTTGAGTGTTAGGTTAATGTTGACCTAGATAGCATTTCTCACACATTGGGCCTTCTCTCTTATTATTCTAATAGGGTCTAGATACCGTAATAGGATTAGAAAACCCCAAATAGAACATAGGATTCCTAATTTGTATGGGTAATTCTTAAGAATTAGAACTTAAATCCTTGTACTTACCTAGAGCTAAAAATTACTTGGAATGTGAAATCAATTCTAACGTGGTTATTTAAGTAGTGATGGGACTCGAATAGCTAGCTAACAGTGTAGGGGAGATATTGATACAATGCTCTTATTACATGATAGAATTTATGAAACAAGAGTTGGATAAATTTTGTAAGTATGAGTAAAATCCATATTTAAATTATCATAAATACTCTAATAGCATGGCCACAACAATCTTAGACGATTATTTACTCATGGCTCATACATCTTTTATAAAGAAATCTACATCTTAATACTGAGAAATTGCTAAAATCTATGTTTAATTCAATTGTAGTTTTTACTTCTATTTAGACAACCTGCATGTTCTTTTCATTAAAATTGCTAAATTAGTTGCCTATATTATAGTAGAAATTGTAGAATCTAGTACTAAGTTATCTTTCTAAACTTTATTCTTTTCTTCACCACAAAATACGACCTTTGTACTCACCATATACTATAAAAAGATCGATATGCTTGCGGTTTCCATAAATATTTTTCGAAAGATTGTAAGCAAGTTCAATTTATTGTATAGTGTTTACACTAATTTTTAAAAAGGGATAAATTTTATATTTATGCGTGAAATTATAGAAGGTGATCATGACACTAGAAATACAATAACGTATTGATCCCAACTTACCTAGACTTCTCCCTTGTTCACTTAAGGTGCTACTTGCTTTGGGCCTTTGTCGATTGTCCCTATAATACAAATAGTATTTTAGTTTTTGTATAACTATTATTTATATATAGAATTTATTCTATAATTAAGATTATTATCTTTAATTGAAGGTTTTATTATATCTAATTATTCAAGTTTTTAAGTCTCTTACAATTATCCTTGTTTTAAACGAGGTTTGGAATCAGTTTCTGATTTAATTTCTAATCTAGCTTTTAATTCAACTTCTGATTACAGTTTTACACATAAAGCCTAGGAACTTCTCTCAATTCAATATGTAATGTTCAACTAACTATATTTTAGGTGTAGTAAGACTCTAAATTAGTTGCTAATCAACTCCGTAATTTGCCTTATATATCTAGTTTTTAATTTAGCTTCTAAATTTATTTATGATTTGAGGGTACTCCATATTTTAGCATAAACATTCATAAGTTTGGCTTACAATCAAATTTCAAAGTTCATTATATAGTTTATTTCCTCTTGAGTAGCTACCCTCTTGCTACAATATCAATTATATAAATTTATCTTATATTTTTATATTTGACAAAATATGCATAAATGCTAGGAAAAATATATAATATTTAGTATCTAAGCTCAATTAAAGCTATGGAAAATATATTACATTCAGTAAATTATGGTTGTTATATTATGATCATGCAAAATACTAAGATAGTTTAATATATATTATTTTTCACAATATTGATTTTAGGTCCAATTTTGCTAAAAATTAGGTAAATGATCAAAGAAAATTATAAGATTCAAACTAAATATTTCCAAAATCATAAATAAGCTTTAGAATTCATTACAAATTAGATTCAATAAGGAATTTAATTAAAAACCCATTATTTCTTTCGTATAAAAAATTAGGTAGATTCAATAACAATAATTTTAATAAATACTAAATGTATGGTTTATAAAAAATTATTTTAAATTAAATATATCATATTTGGAATATGAACACACAAAATTAGCTCGAAATAACTTTATTTACTATTTTTTAAAATTCATACAAAATTCGTTGGAATCAGGCCTATTATTAAAGAACCTATATAAGAACTTCTAATTTTAAAAATCCGGTTTGATATTCTTATTCTACAAGCAAAAATATGTAGGAAAACCAAATTTCATAATATTTGGATATCATCTAATATTTTTAATAAAATAGCAACTTATAAGCAAAAATTGCGCGTATTTTATTCTTCAAGCACTGGAGCTCTAATTGCAGCAAGGGTCAGTCAGTAGAAACCACCACTGTGTTTGAAATTGGACCCCCAGGAGTCATCATGTCAGGTCATCATTTGGTACTTGTTTCCTTATCATGCCCTAATTATACTATAATTTGTTAATTTTTAGTAAAATTGGTTTCTCTCTTCTTCTCACCACTCTCTAATTTTTTTAGAGCTCCCAATTAATCAAAATGAATTATGGAGGAGGGTTTCTGAATTTATAGATGAGTTTAGGTTTTTCTTTTAATTTCTAATTCCCATATGCCCTTTATCACTTCTTTTTTTCACTTTCTATTTAGCCTATTTTTTTTTTGTTGTTATTTTTTCTTTAAATCCCAATATGCCATGCCCCTATTTTGGAAAATTATACATTTTTCAAAATTTTTCTTTAATTTTTATGAATTTTCTTTAATTAATTAGCGTTATTTTGATATATTTTAAGTATTTTAAATAATTTCATATATTTTTACCTATACATGAATACATATATGGTATAAATAAACACTCATAAGTATTATTTAAGTTATTTTATGATTTTTAGTGTACATATAATTTATCTCTATCAATTTCTTAATTATCGGAGCTCATTTTGTGCATTTTTTATAAATAACGGGTAACATATATATAATTCAATATTATAATATTTAATTATTATTTTTCTAAATCCAAACTTACAAGATCACTTTTACCAATATTTCTAACTTTATTGTAAAATTTGAGCTCGATTGGATAATTTATGAAATTGCTCTAATTTTACAAACCATTTCCAAACTGACCGATTGTGAGTTGCTAAACAATTTTTGTAAGACCACACATTCCACCCTCTTTACAAATAGTTTCATCCTCGATACTATTGTATACCTATGTAATACTTGATCAACTAAAATTGACAACTTATACTCTTTTAGTATCTTGAAAATTAGAAGAACCATAAATAATGCTTCATCATTGCTACGTTCTATTCCACAGTAGTTTTCAAATCTAAACCTTTGTCCCAATTATGCCTTCATATGCTCTATATCTAAATTTCCCTAACTTTTAAACCTAATTATCCTATATCCTTATAGGTTGCTCTACGACTTTGAAGTTCTTCTTCTACTTTATCAAATTATTTTCTAATTAGGCATCTAAACCATCTTTTGATTATGCTTCAAAATCCTCCTCTATCTAAACTTTTGCTTTGACTTCTTTGTTAATCTCTTAAATTCTCAATCACATTTTAGGTTGCTCTATAACTTTGAAGTTCTTCTTCTACTCTATCGAATTATTTTCTAATTAGGCTTCTAAACCATCTTTTGATTATGCTTTGAAATCCTCCTCTATCTAAACTTTTGCTTTGACTTCTTTGTTTATCTCTTAAATTCTCAATCACATTTTCTTCCTTTATATTCAATACTTCAATATTAATCATGCCTTATTTCATCACTATAACCTTTTAATTACATTACACTATCTTATGACTTATCTCTATAACTTTACAAATTCTTTTATTGATTTACTCTCTATTTGTTCCTTGTTTTACTGATTCCTAAGTTTTACTTGTGATTATCAATGGCTCTAAGTTCATCTCTTGTCACCAACTTTTCCTCTCATTTATAATCTTCTTCTTATAATAACTATATTGTTGCTGTAGTTTTTCATTTGTTTCTTCATATAGCTTAGCATAGGATTAATAGAGGTAAAATTGGTAAATCTTGACTTTCCTTCACCACAGATTCAAATGAGATGGTTGACATTGTAGATCAACTCTATTTGACTTGACTTGACTTAATAAGAATGAATATGACTCTAAACTGATAGATTTATTACTAAAGGGGATATTGACAAAAACTAATTACTTGACATGGCTCGACATGACAAAATACAT
Source organism: Lumnitzera littorea (assembly GCA_024138015.1). Lineage (NCBI taxonomy): Eukaryota > Viridiplantae > Streptophyta > Magnoliopsida > Myrtales > Combretaceae > Lumnitzera > Lumnitzera littorea. The sequence goes on from JAMXBB010000001.1 coordinate 52,863,875, forward strand.
TGATAAGGTTAACATGACATAAGACTCAACAACAATGAATTGACTGTCTCAAATTTGCCATTCCTCTATTGGATTACATATTGTAGCTACTCATATGAAGTATATTTTTGCTTCATACCTTCCTTGTACATTTGGTTACTTCCATGGATCTTCCTTCCTTTATATGTGGATATTGCCTCAAAAGAACATCTACTCTTTCTACATTGATGACTCTTAACCAATTTCACTATCATACCTTATGATTCTTACCTCTATAATTGAATCTTTCTCTATTAAATCTAACACGATACCTAAGGAAATAACACTCCCCTTATTCCAATACTTGATACTTTTATTAGTATCATAAAATTTACACTAAACACAGGTTTAGTAAATTTTATTTATTAGAGTTTCTAACTTCTTTTCTTTTGTTCAGATTTATTATTATTCAACTAAGGTCGAGTAAGAGTCCTTCACTTCAATCACTATTTATCTCCTGACTCCTTTAAGCCTGGATCCTAAAATGACTATCTCTGATTAACATTTCTTATCCATCACATCATTATTAGGAGTAAAGCTATAGCTTCCATCTCATAGCACCTAAATGAACCTAATTTAATAAGGAACAATTTCCATACTATCTTCCTTTAAACACCATTATAAAAACATATTCCACTCCAACTTATTATCGGACACTTGTTAAATAATATAATCCTTTCTTTTGATTGCCTCACTTCTAAATTTTTCCTTATTCATACTGTTAGCTTCAGTATGATTGTATCGTAAACCAATCTTTGATATTATGAACTCTTAGGGGTTTAAAATTTCCCTCTCTTTAATTAACAATTAATTGGTCTAAGAAGCTTATCCATCTTGTCTTATCATATCATATTGCTTAATGATTTCAAATAGCCTATCATTTCCTTGAAAATTTGTCCATCCTCCCTTTTACCTCTAGAGGCCTTCTATTTCCTCTAGTTCTTTCTATAACACGATACTAGATCATCATTCTTTATCATCATATCAAAATAAGTATGCCAATAGGTAATTGTCTTATAAATTTCACTTCTTGGCGGATTATATTCTATCTAGATCGATTTTGGAATAATGAGGAAACTTTTGATTGATGTCTTGAACCTCTCCAAACCTTTTGCTCTAATTTCCATTTCTAATATTGATCATTACTCATCTTACTTCTACTATCTTAGGTTGCTTAGATGCATATTTGTAGACACCTAATTTTTACCTTTTTGTAATTTTAATTTTTGATTATTTTATTTTTTACGAAAAGGGTCCTAATTCAAAAATAAAAATAAAAGATAAAAAAAATAATGATAAAAATTTGAAAAAATGATGAAAATACAAAACAATGAGAAAAGAAAAAAATATATAAAGATTTTATAGAAAGAAAATTATTTTAGAGTCAATCGTTTTAGTTTAGCTTAGTTCAAAAAAAATTATTTTAGGCAATTGCGTGTTTTAAGTATAATTTAATTATACTAAAAATCAAGACACAGGCTAATGGCCTAACGGATAAGTATTGAAGTATTGGATTGGATTTAATTTGAGATCTTAGGTTCGAGTCTCACTAGGCACCTATGTCTTTTATTTTTCTATCTCTTACAAAAAGCGATATAAATGACCAGGATCGTATCTAATCAAATCTTCTCCATTTATTCGAATCTAATTTGATTTTGTTAAATCGGATTTGAATTAATTTGGATCTAGTTTAATTATTATCAAATCAAATACAATAGATACGATAGATGCGATTTGGTTTGAGTTTATAAATACACATGTACGCCAAAACGAAAGGAGTTTTAGTTTTTAGCTTTAACCCATCCCAATTTTGCTTAGGTACTCATAACCAACACATGAAGGAAAACTACATACTAAACTTGTCTGCCTGACTATTCTTACCTAAAACCCATTCACGTAAACAAACAACCCTGGTCCCTAACGAACATCCATGACTATCTCCAAGTAGTTACGACAGACCGCTGCGACAAATCCACGACTTTGATCAGCACAAACCGAATTCGCTACTACCCATAGCATGTGTAGTGTAGCAAATTTCCAACCACCATGTTGTGAACGCCTTCCTCTTCGTGCGGTTGCAACTCCAACTTCACATACACAGCAACTATTACATAACTAAAAGCCCATTGACTGAGTAGCTACCCAACGACATCACACGGCCTACATTGATCCTTCATTAATCAAATCGCTCGCCCAATTGACCATAGCCACGCTTGACTGCAAACAGCCTATATTTTGCCTCTATCTGATCAACAACATTAACTGTCTGACGATCACTAAGCCGCACACTTCTGATCAGTCCGGTCCACACTATACTATGGACAAATCCACAACGGTACAACACCTTCACGTTCCCTTTTACCCATGTCTGGATCACATGCGAGCTCCACTGTACGTTACAACATACATCTACACACATGCCACAGTAAAACCCTCGCCGACCTTCTTCCTCGCATTACACATCGGCCTCACCTTGCGACTTCCCTCTCTCGACTAACTTCAGTCATGAAAACTGACACACCGTTGGCTCTTCATTCTCGCACATATAGAACACATTTGCACGATAGTTGTATCCTACACACACGATACAACTCCAGCAACTCACTCATTGATCAGCTCATCGACCAAATGATCATCGTCCGAACAATTCACATAAACACAAATTCCATTGCACTTCACCATTGTTTGCACAACAGCGAACACATACGATCCCGATCAGTTATCGCCACTGCCAAACAACAATCAGGTTCGGTTTATTTCCAATTTTTTTTATATTATTATATCATATTATATTATTAGATAGTATATATAGATATGTGTATATAATAGGATATGTTTTTAGTATTAGTTTTCTAATATTATATAGATTAGATAATGATTTAAGTGAATGGCTATTTAATAGTAGTTATATGGATATAAATATATATATTAGTTTAAGGATTTTTATAAAATAATAAGATTTTTAGAGTATTTCTTTATAAAACAAAAACATTTAAGAGTTAGGATCCTTTTTTATTTTTTTTAATAAACTAAATTGATTAAGAACGCAACTCAGGTTGGTTTTCAAAATTAAAATAAGCCAACACACTAAAGTTTTTTGGAAGGAACTATGATCGTCTGATCCCGGCTAGCGGATATGTAGGCACCTTCGGGGCGACGATAAAATCTATAGAAACCTGGGTTTTTGTTTTTTTTTGGTTTTTATTTCCTTTTCTTAAAGATATTAAAAAAGATAATTTAGAAGAATAATCCTAATTTTGGTAAATAGATAGTGGTATCCGTTAGGGTTTAATAGGTTAGCCTTCGAACTCGGAACCCTCTGGTTCTTTATTCAAATTGAAATCAAAGATCGATAACCAAATCATAATCAATCTACCTAATTGATTACGGTTTCTTTTTCTTTTCTCAACTTCGGTCGGGTGGCGACTCCAAAATTCTTTCTAAGTGAAAAATCGGAATTTCTCAATTTCTTTAGTCGATGATTAATATTAAATGGGTTAGGGTTTAGTATTAATCGGAAATGAGAAATCAATTAATTTTGAAAAGAAATTGAAAAATTAGGCTCAACAATATTCAATCAAAATTTGTTTGACAATCTTACTTCACATGTACCATTTAATAATCATCTACCTCTTATAATTGAACGTAAGCACTACATAATGATATCATTATGTTTACCTTAACATAGCATAAAGATCTCACTATCCCCTTCATACTCATTTTGCTTTACCTACACTTGCTTAAAACTCCACAAATATAAGTCTTAAATTTGTTATTAATTAAGGGTTAAAGGACTCATAGCTTGATTATTGCCTCATATTAATGTTCCTACAACCATTCTTATATATGCAAAAGACTTTCAATATTGATCATCCAAACCACATATGATCCTTTTATACCCTTAACCACAAGTATATAAAACATTATAGCATATGTACATATCCAAAAGAATTCACATTTGTTGAGAAGCACAACTATATCCATTAAGAAATTAGTAGGATGTCCATGTATATGAATAACTAACATAAGATCAATTCTAACTCCCGACAAAACATAACCAGCCATTATATTATATCCATTAGTTAAATCACCGATAACAATTATTCGTTTAAAAAGAATTCCACCACATGTATCATTCAATTAATTTAGTATCATTTCCACTTGTTGATTTAGTACTCTATACTTGTATAGGAAAATAAGAAATAATAATCATTCCATATACTTTATCATTATTAGACTCCTCAATACTATTATCAACTATCATCACATATATTGCATTCTCATTCTATATATAATCTACTCTAATTGGTATAGGAAATATAGAAACCAATCAATAATCCACTGATGGTAATCATCTGAATATACATAATATACTAATTGGATTATGTGTCGTACTAACAAGATAAAGTCTCTTTCTTCTACCCATTCTAAAAGAATCTCACTAGTATTACTTAAGTTGTAATCCCTTATTTTCCATCCATCTTTAATCAATAGCACATATCATAGTATTTCTATTATACTAAAAGACTCAAATAAATCTCCATTATCGTCTGTATATCTCATCAACTACAACACAATCCATCATTAGACTTCTCAATAATCCTATCATAGTACTAACATATCCTAACTAACAATTTCTGATAGTAATCATCACATCTTAGCTCTATATTAGATGACTCCATCCAAACTGAATCACTTCAACTAACTATTAATTCACTATATAATCTCATAGTTGGATTTAAGATTAATTTAACATTTATATTAGTTTAGTATTATAGTTACTTCTTACTTTATAATTTATAGTACAATATTTTACTACCCACTTATTACTATAAACTCTTAATGTACTCCTAGAATGTCTACTTCTTTTAATTATAATACTTCAAAGCGAGTTCACTAGAATTACACTCTGATTCTAACTTAGAATTGTTATGCCTTGAAGCAGCAAAGTCATAACATTCGTGCTATGCAAATCATTCAAGGATATTTCAGTTGCTACATTAGACCTGATTTACACAAGGTATTTACAGCTAACTCGCTTTAAAGTAAACGATTCACAAATTAAACAAGTTATTTACCTAAGAAAGTATGAAAAATATATACTATGATTCAAATATACAATTAATGTTTATGAGATTTCATTACATTATATTACCTAAGTAATACTTTATATGAAAATAGAAGATTCTAAAGTAAAAACTAAGACTTTAGAAATATATCTACTCTTCAAATTTATTTCTTTACTTCCCAAGATCTAGTAGTTGCTAGCTTCAAGGTAATTATAAGGCCACTTCCTAAGTAGTACCTTCAACAACATATATAATGATGTGAGTAACCTACTGCTTAGTAAATTGGAATGGAGACTTAAAAGTATACATTAAGCATAAATAGGATTATCAACTAAATTAGTTAGTTGCCATGAATAAACAAGTAGTTCACATGATGTTATCCAATCCATTATGAGAATAGAAAAATTATACCCACTTTAATTCAGGTTAAGGAGTTTAACGCACATTTCAATAGCTCACGACCAAACTTAAACTTATGTAATGGAGACACCGCTCTTCTTACAACTAAGTTCAAACCATTGAATTCACCTTATTGCAGCCTCCTCTCCTATCACTTAGTTCGACTAAGGATAAAGAAGGGACCAATTATGCTATTCAATGCTATCATTTTTGAAGGGTCAGTATTTAGCTAGAGAAACTTAAACATTTTCCTTAATGTGTTGCTATACAAGTTCATTTTAGACTTATAAGTCATATATTTAGCTAGGTCTAGTTTAAAGTGTTCAATTATTTCACATAAATCACACAAATTTCTATATAGAACATCAAATCATAATCATAACATCAAACCTAGAAACATTCATACACAGGTATGCACATAGTCGACTATTTAACAAACATCACTAAGTATGATCTTAATCCTTCAAGTACTATAAAAAAAGTACTCTGAAATACAATAATGTATTAATTCGAAATTCCCTAGACTTTTTGCTTACTCACTTAATGTGCTACTTACTACGGGCCTTTGTTGATGGTCCTTATAATGCACATATTATTTTAGTGTTTGCATAACTATTATTTATATATAGACTTTATTCTATAATTACGATTATTATCTTTAATTAAGGGTTTTACTATATTTAATTGTTCAGGTTTTTAAGTCTCTTACAATTATCTTTGTTTTTTAGCTAAGTTTTGACTCAGTTTTTGATCTAGCTTCTAATTCAACTTTTGATTATGGTTTTACACATAAATTCTAAGAACTTCCCTTAATTCATTTTCTAAAGTTCAACTAACTATATTTTAGGTATAGTAAGTCTTTAAATTAATTGCTAATCAACTTTTCAATTTGCCTTATACATCTAGTTTCTAATTTAGCTTCTAAATTTGTTTTTGATTCGATGATACTCTGTTTTAGTATAAACATTCATAAGTTTAGCTTACAACCAGATTTCAAAGTTCATTATATAGTTTATTTCCACTTGAGTAGTTACCCTCTTGCTACAATGTTAATTATATAAGTTTATTTTATATTTTTATATTTGATAAAATATGCATAAATGCTAGGAAACACATAAATACTTAGTATCTAAGCTCCATTAAAGCAATGGAAAATATATTAAACTCATTAAAAATATATTATTTTTTGAAATATCGATTTTAGGTCTTATTTTTGCTAAAAATTAGCTTAAATTAAGTAAATGACCAAATAAAATTATAAGATTCAAACTAAATATTCCTAAAATAATAAATAACCTTTAGAAGTCATTAAAAATCAAATTCATAAGGAATTTAATTGAAAACCTATTATCTCTTTCATATGAAAAATTGGGTAAATTCAACAAAAGTAATTTTAATAAATAATAAACGTATAGTTTATCAAAAATTATTTCCATGTAAATTAAATATATCATATGAGGAATATTTATGCCAAAAATTAGCTCGAAATAACATTGTTTACTATTTTTGAAAATTCATATTTTTTGGATATCCAAGGGAAACCGAATTTCATATTTTTTGGATATTGTTTGAATTTTTTTTTTTTTAAATAGCAACTCACAAGCAAAAATTGCTCACTTTCGATTCTTCGACCACCAGTGCTCCACCGGCGATAAGGGTAGGTCGACTGGAAACACCACCATGTCAAACATTGGAACCCCAACAGCTACTATGTCAAGTCTTCATTTGGTAATCGTTTTCTTATCATACCTTAGTTATATTATAATTTGTTAATTTTTAATAAAATTGGTTTCTCTCTTCTTCTTACCTCTCTCTAATTTTTTACAAAGCTCCCAATTGATCAAAATGAATTATGAATAAGGATTTTTGAATTTATAGATGAGTTTAGGGTTTTTCTTTTAATTTCTAATTGTCACATGCCCCTTATCTCTCCCTTTTTCACTTTCTATTTAGCTTATTTTTATTAGGTGTTATTTTTTCTTTAAATCCTAGTATGCCACACCCTTATTCTGGACAATTCTAGAGTTTTTAAAAATTTTCTTTAATTTTTATGAATTTTTCTTAATTAATTAGCATTATTTTGATATATTTCAAATATTTTAGGTAATTTTTTGTATTTTTAACTACATGTAAATACATGTACAGTATAAATAAATACTCATAAATATAATTTACATTATTTTATGATTTTTATTGTGTATATAATTTTTTTCTATTAATTCGTTAATTATCGGAACTTGTTTTACGTATTTTTTATTATAACATGTAATATACATATAGCTCAATATTATAATATTTAATTATTTTAGTATTTACTTTCTTAAATCCAAACTCATAGAATCACTTTTATTAATATTAATAACTTCATTGTAAAATTTGGACCCGATCGGATAATTTACGTGATTACCTTAATTTTACAAACTATTTCTAATCCAACCGATCATGAGTTGATCACTAGTTTTTGTAGGACCTTACACTTGTGATGCTAATTGATGATTGGGAGTTAATCTTCAAGTGCTATTTTTTTATTGAATATATCATGTCTAACATATATGAACTTGGTTGCTCACCTTATTATTTAGACCAATCTTAAGTTGACTAAGATCTAACTTGTTATTCATGATAACCCAATAAGGGTAATGTTTAGGTTATCAGACTAAATATAGACACTTCAATGAGGATAACAAAAATGATTTTTTTCCTACCCTTAGTCAAACTAATTGATAAGAGAGGTGGTCACGATAAGGTTACAAACCATGGTCCAAGTGTTATTTATGGAGGAAGGTATTCTCAATTGTACAAGCCATGATTTAGTTTGATAGTGTTATGTTGAAACTCCTTAAAATCCAAGTTATAGTAGATGAAATTTCTCTAATTTCACAATAGACCAGTTAAATATTATGTAATGATCAATCATTTGGTTACTGCATTTACATTTAAATAACGAATGAATGATCATGCTTGTTAATGTACTCTTACGACTTAGTCCTGATAGGAATCAAACTATCGAACCCTTAACCTAAGCTTAAGCCCAAGGCCTTATGGCATTGACATGGTGAATTCTCCTACTCAAACCAACTCCTACTGAGGTGGAATTGATCCTTACTACACACCAACTCCTTATGCTAAGTTGAGTAATTATGCTTAGCTCAATAGTCGAGTACTGACTAGTTGTATGCTTTGTTGATAGCCTAATCCCTCATACGCTTGCTTGGCTATGATCAAGTTAACCTTTAGCTTGACTACACTAGGGCCAAGAAGCCGAGAGCTCTAGCATACGTCCACAACCATCTCTTCTCGAAAGGATCTCCAAGTCTGCTTAGCACCCCTTTTTGGTAAATACCTATCTTGGTCGTACCATTCATCTATTTCTACTAGAAGCACCTCTAGAAAGCTATTGCTACATGTTCAGTCCCATATGAAAAGGATTCTATTACACTAACTATTGTTCTCTTTGAATTTTCATTTATACCCATTTGTATTTCCTTATACATTGCTTTTGGACATTACCTTTTTTTTCTTTTCTATTTTAGGTAAGTAGTTTTTTGGGTATAAATACCAACTATACATATAGCCACAAAGATCATCACATCTCAGAACATTGAATATACTCTACCCCTTTGTGTGAACATTGCTTTCATAACTTATTTACTTGTTCTTTCTTGTTGTAACCCTTAAGTAAAGCTAGGTGGCAAGTACCCTCATTGGACTATCTCGTATATCATATCGAGTTGTACCATGAGTTCTTAAAAGTTCCTTAGTGCGTCATATCCTTAGAGCTATTCGTAGGTTTTCTTTTTCTATTTTTCCTATTTTTACATTATTCTCATTGCTTTCCTCATGCTTTTTGCAAGCTTGCACCCATCCTAATACATTCACCCTTGTTAGCTCTTAGCATGATAGATGATATTTGGTATTAGAGTGGAGGTTTCATTTAAGTAAGATGTGTTTGAATTTTCTTATGAGTAGAAATTGCTATGGTAATGTGTTGTAGTTGCTTGGACGTTAGCTATAAGCATTAGAGTGAGTAGTAAGAGTAAGAGGTCATTTTGGTGGTATACTTTATTTTACCCTATTTTGAACTTACAAAAACAAAGTAAGTTTCAGTTGAGTTTTTTGTTCATTGGTGTAGTGGTATGTTTGCAGATTAATTGGGTATTCATGTAGAAGAGTATGCATGTTATTTAGTTTGGAGAAATAGTATCTATTATTTCCTAGATTCGAAGTTTATAACTACGTTTTATCGAAAGAATGATGGATTCTAGTGTTAATGCTGGTATTGGAGATGATGATAGTGATGTTGTCCACCATAGATGACAACATTAGGGTACCCTTAGGAGTACAAATGAACGACATGATGAGGTAGCTAACTTACTAGTTGATTTGACTAGAGTTGTTCATGTAATGGCCTATTAACTTGCTAAGGGTGTGCAATACACTCCATAAGTTATTCAACCTACTAGAGGATAGATCCCAACTCAACCAATTTGAAGTGGAGGAGTAACAGGTTGAGTTTAAAGAAGGATTGACTTAGGTGATATGGATGATGGAGGAGAAGAAGAGTTTGAAGAAGAAGAGAAGCAAGCTTAAGTACCTTGAGCTACCGACTATGTAAAGCTTTCGATTCTAAGCTTTAATGGTTCTAGGATTATACATGATTATTTGGATTAGGATAAGAAGGTTGAGTGCATTTTTTATTATTACCAATATGAGGACTGAGAAAAGGTAAGGATTGCTACTATTGAGTTCTTAGGATATGCCACAATATGGTGAAAGAACTTCCAAATCATGAAAAGACGAGAAGGGTACAAAGAGGTAGATACTTAGCTTGAAGTGAAGAGGATACTTAGAGATAGATTTATGTTGGATACTTGTTTGTAAGATACTTTTTCTTAGCTTTAAGAGTTGAGGCAAAGAGGCCAAATTGTTAATGAATATGTCCAAGAATTCTAGATACTCATGATTTGCTATGAAGTGGATAAGCCATTTGCTTTAATAGTATCTAGATTTCTTACTAGATGAAGAGGTAACATTTGAGATATTATGGAGCTTCAACAATTCATCACATTAGATGAGGCTATAAGAATAGCCTAGCGAGTAGAAAGGTATAGGAGGAATAGGTTGAATCAACCTCTAATGAGTTGACCAGTACAATTAGGCCAAGCCCCTTAGGGAAGTGTTGAGTTAAGTAGACGAACAAATGTCAAAGCTAAGTAGAAGAGCTAACCAACTGATAGCAAAGTAGTGCTGAGAACTTATGAGTAAGGATATGGATTTAGGGGGAAGATGAGCTAGATCAAGTGCTTGCTTCAAGTGTTACGGGTTTAGGCACATTGCTACTCAATATTCAAATTGACAAAATATGATTATCATAGGAGATTTCCCCAAGCTTGAAGTGGATAGTACTAATGAGAAACTTAAGAAAGAGGTTTTCCCTAAGAAGGAACCCACTTAAGAGAATGAATTGGTTGAGGAAGATGTGTTTGCTGAAGACTTGAATAAGCTAACCCTAGTTGTTCGACATGTGATGAGTATAGAACTATCTGCCAAGTAAGAGCAAAGAGAAAGTTTGTTCCATATTACTTGTAAGGTGGATGAGCAAGTTTATACAATCTTAGTAGATAGTAGGAGCTACACAAACGTAGCCTTTATCGACCTAATTAAGAAGCTCAAGTTGCTTACTATTATATACCCAAAGCCGTATAAGTTGCATTGGCTGAATGGGAAAAGAGCACTACATGTCACTCAGCAAGTGCTGCTATCGATTTCTATTAGAAATTATTCTAATGAAATTCTCTATGACATATTACCCATGTGTACATCTTATGTACTACTAGGCTGATTATGGCTTTTTGACCAAAGAGTTATGCATGATGGATTTAGGAACACCTATTTGTTCGAGAAAGACGGGAGGAAGATTATGTTGAACCTTATGATGTTGAGTTAAGTTAGTAAGCGACAAGTTAAACTTGCTTGAGGATCTAAGAAGACATTAATTTTGAGTAAACCTTGCTACAAAAGGCTATAAAGGCCAACATGCCGACCTTTATGTTGGTCAGGTGACTACTAAAGTTGAAGGAGCAAATTGAGCTGCCCCTTAAGGTGAGAGAGCTATTGGATGAATATGCCAACTTATTTCCCCAACAATTGCCTAAGGGATTACCCCTTTCCAAGGCATTAAGCACTACATTGACTTGGTACTTGGTGTTGCCCTATCGAATAAGCCAACTTATTGGATGAATCTTAAACAAGCTATTAAGCTCTAAAGAGAAATCAATGAGCTACTAGAAAAGGGATATGTAAGGGAAAGCCTCAGCTTCCATGCTATACCGATACTCCCTATGTCAAAAAATGATGGAACATAGCAAATGTGGGTCGATAGTAGTGCCATAACTAAGGTCATGATTAAGTACAAGTATCCTATCTTAAGATTAGATGACATGTTGGATGAACTAAGTGGAGCTAAGGTTTTTAGTAAAATTGATTTGAAGTCTGGCTACCATTAGATCTAGATGGGGGGGGGGGGGGGGTTGGAAATTGCATTCAAAACTTAGCTTAGACTTTACGAGTGGATGGTTATAACTTTTGGCTTGTAAAATGCCCCAAGCACCTTTATGAGAGCAATGATCCATGTATTGAGGAGTCTTATTAGGAGATGTATCGTGGTATACTTTGACGATATCCTTGTTTAAAGTGCTGACCTACTGAGTTACTTAGTACATCTCTATGCCATGCTAGATGTACTTTAAGTTGAGAGATTATTCAGCAATTTAAAGAGGTGTTGCTTTTGTTAGGAGGAAATGGTATTTCTATGTTATGTAATTGGTAGAGGAGGCTTATAAGTTGATGATGAGAAGATCTAAGCTATTGTCGAGTGGCTAACTCTAACCACTTGTGTTAAGGTGAGAAGTTTCTACAAACTGGCATCCTTTTATCAAAGATGTGTTAGAAATTTTAGTACCATTGTTGCATCCCGTACTAAGCTAACAAAGAAGAATAATGAGTTCAAGTAGGGAGAAAGTGAGGAGAGAAGTTTTATTGAAGTAAAGTTACAATTGACTCTCTCACCTGTATTAGCCTTACCCAACTTTAAGAAGATTTTTTAGCTGGAATGTAATGCATTAATCATTGGCATAGGCTCTGTCTTAATGCAATAAGGCTAACCAATTGCTTATCATAGTGAGAAGCTTAAAAGACCTTGATTGAACTACTCCATATATGATAAAGAACTCCTACCCCTTGTCCGAGTGCTCCAAGTGTAGTAGCACTATCCATTACCAAGAGACTTTGTCATCTATGTAGATCATGAATCTTTAGGGTACCTTTGAAGTCAAACAAAGCTATCAAAGTGGCAAACACAATGGGTTGAATTCCTAGAAGGCTTCAACTTTATGATAAAATACAAACAAAGCAAGAACAATACCATTGCCGATGCTTTATTGAGAAGACATGTTCTCCTAATAAAACTACAAACCATACAGTTAGGGTTTACAAGCATCAAAGAGCAATATTAACAAGACTCTCATTTTGGTCTTATATTTAGACGTTGTGCCAACAAAAGAATAGTTGATGAGTACCATGTAGAGGAAGGTTATCTATTTCAAGGTAGCAAGTTGTGTATGTTGACCTATTTGATTAAAGAGCTATTGGTGAGAGAAGCCTATAGTGGAGGACTCTTTAGCCATTTTGGAGAGAAAAGAAAGTATGAGTTGTTGAGTGGATGGTTTTTTTGGCTGAAAATGAGATGAAATGTGCACTAAGTTGTAAGGCTATGCTACTTGCAAGATGGCAAAATGCCAAATTAAATAAGGGAAAGCAATGCATTTACTTATCCTAACCTAACCTAACCTTAGATAAAGTTGAGCATGGATGTTGTTCTTGGTTTACCAAGAACTGCTTGAGGTAAAGATTCTATAATGGTCGTCATGGATGGATTTAGTAAGATGTCACACTTTGTGCCTTGCTCTAAAACTAACGATGCTTCAACTATTACTTCACTCTTTTTGTAAGAAATTATTTGGTCACATGGCATGCCAAGAAGTGTAGTCTTAGATAGATATCTAAAGTTTTTGAGCCATTTTTAGAGGACTCTATGGTGTTGTTTAAGGACTAAACTAATGTTCAGCACCTCCTATCACCCCCAAACTAATGGCCGAATAGAGGTAGTTAATCATACTTTAGCATCACTACTTCGAGCTATAGTAGGGAAGAACTTGGCCGATGGGATAATTGTTTGCCTATGGTAGAATTCACTTATAACCGTATTATATATGACACTAGTAAGTAGACACCCTTTGAAGTGGTCTATGGCTTCAATCTTGAGTTACCCTTTGGTTACACCTTTGTACCTTTGTCTAAGCAAGAGGACCCTAACATAAGAGCCTAAACACTGTCTTTACAGTAGATCTACAAGAAAGTTACTTAGTAGATTGACCAAGTTGCCAAGAAAATGCGAGAGAGGAGTAAAGGAAGGAAGTTAATACAGTTTTAGCTTGGAGATTTAGTGTAGTTACATTAAAGCAAGGAGAGGTTCCAAAGAAAAGAAAGAATAAGTTATCTACCTGAGCTAAAGGTCCCTTTAGAATACTCCAAAAGATCAACTATAACACCTATAGACTAGAGCTACCCGAAGATTATGGTATCTCTAATGCCTTCAATATTGCCAACCTTAGCCCTCATCACCTTCAACGAGAATCAAACGAAGACTAGCTAGATTTGATCCTAAATCTAAATCAACCAAGAGGGGATGATAGGAATCGGACAATTGGACCCTTAACCTAAGCTTGAGGCTTTGAGGTGCTGGTGCGATGAATTCTCCTACTTCAACCAACTCTTACCGAAGTTGAATTGATCTTTATTGCTAACTAACTCCTTATGCTAAGCTAAATAACTATACATATTGGTAATCGAGTGCTGACTAGTCATATGCTTTACTAACAGCTTAACCCCTTACACGCCTACTCAGCCATGACTAGGCTAACCTCCTACTTAGCCACACTAGTGTTGAGAAGCCGAAAGCTTTAGCATACATCCACAACCATGTCTTCTTAGAAGGATCTCCAGGTCTGCTCGATACCCTTACTTGGCAAAGAGCCATCTTAGCCATGCCATTCATCTGTTTCTACTAGAAGCACCTCTAGAAAGCCACTATTACGCCTCCAATCCTACGTGAAAAGGATTCTATTGCACTAACTATTGTTCCTTTTGAATTTTCATTTATACCCTTTTGTATTTCCTTATACAGTACTTCTTTTGGACATTACCCTTTTAGTCCTTTCCAATTTAGGCAGGTTGCCTTAATTTTTTCGGTATAAATACCTGTTGTACATGTAGTTGCAAAGATCATCACTATAAACCCTGTGAATTTAGCTTTCTAAATATAGAAACAAACGTCAAAACTGTAGGTGAATTCCTAAACTCAAAAGAGCTAGTGAGATTTAAAATCGATTAAAATCTCAATCCAAAACCTAAAGTGGATACGAAAAACCTTAAATTATCAATTGAACTCCTAATCGCATATGAAGACCCTAAAACCTCAAACCTCATCAAAACCCTAAGATGACAATCGAAGATTTAATCGCGTAAGAATATATGAAACCCTAAATGTGTAAAAACATTAGAGATCATGCCTTAAAGTAATAAGAACCCTAAAACCATAACTTTAAGGATATAAAAGCACTGATTCACCATAATTTACCCTAAAACCCTAAGTGATAATATAATGCTCATATTTTGCCAAATCATTGGTAAAAGGTTACAAATGACCCTCATTCATGCTTATATGATTCGAATCCTCAAGTAATCCGCTAGAACCTAAGATAATGAGTCATAGATTATATTTATCCCTTAAGTATGTGATTAAGATAGTCTCACTTAGAGTTAGGGTTATAGTTGAAAATTAGGTTACATGTAGTGAACTTTAATACTCAAATTTGTACTTTTTACATTTGTTATCCAAAGTAGTTTATCAAATGAGATATATAAGCTATAAAGACCTAAAGTAAGACCTCATCAACTATGTTTACTAATCAATACATCAAATACCTCATTTCCTCTCATTTCCTTCATTTTTCCCTTAATTTCCCTTAATCACTACATTATGTACACAAATTTACATATGCTTAAGGAGAGTTGACTAAGTCAACACATGTTGACCAAAGTCAAAGGGTTGACCAAGTCAATACTTTGAAAAGTCAACAAAAGACACTAAGAGGTAAGGAAAAATATCTTAACTTCATGATGGCTTTTCTTTTCTTTTTCTTTTGATTTTTCTTTTTCCCTTTCCCCTCAATTGTTGCCATCCACTTATTCCTCATTTTGGTCCCACCATTTGTTGTCTTCCATAATCAAAAACAAAGAAAAAGAAACAAAACAAAAACATTCTCCATTGCCATGAGCTTCTTCTTCCCATTTCACTCTCATCACTCCTCCTTTTGTCTTCTTAATTCCAACACAATTAAAGGTATGTCTTTAAGTTGTTTTATGTTGCTTTATATTATTCATTAGTTAGTTAATTAGGTAGATTAGATAAGTAGTTATGTGTTTAGTGTTGTCTTGAAGAAAAGAGCACAAAGTTCTCCTCTTTAAGTGTAGAAATCTAGGAATCATGAAGAAGAAGAAGGATATGCATGTGCATATGTCCTTAAGTATATGTATAAAAGGATATGCTAGAAGAATACATGTATAAATACCTTTGTACATAAGTATACATTATGTACATAACCTAAAATAAGGTATATACTAACTATACATACATATATCATGTCAAATATACTCTTCAAATACAAAAAGAATGAAATTGTGAAGCTTTCTTAAGGGGCTAGATAAGGCATACGAAAATACGTATAAAAATGCGTATGTCACCGTATGCGTATATGGGTATATGTATTAGTATATATATTAGTACATAAGTATACATATTAGTATATTATGAGTGTAGGTAGGTATATAACATATGTATATGTATAAGTACTTAATGACATATATATTTACATGTAATAAATGGATTACATAAGCCATAACATCATCAATTGATTACATAAGTGATTATGTAAGCATAGGTTTATAGTAGAAGAAATAATAAGATTACATAAGCACATAACATAGGTATATACATGTATTTAGAAGTCGAAAATCCCTTAAACCCTAATACACCTCTTAGATTGAATTAAACTTAATCAAGTATGTGAATTTGTAGCACTAATGTAAAATTTCCTAAGTATAAGAACCAAGTAGCTAATTCAATCATTAAATCCTAAACTAAGGCATAAACATAAGTAATAAGAGTAATTAAACTTCAATAAGATAAAGTTTTAATAAATTTAGCCCATATTGTAAAACACTGGTCTTAACGTCCAAAACGGACATCACCGTGTGAGCATGCGTCCGAAAACGATGAAAAACGACTATAAGTTCTCAAATATCGGAATCAGAACAAAAAAATTACAAAATACATAAAGGAAGCCTCATACCTTACTAATATAAGAAAATAGTTACTATTAATCACATGGAGTATGGTAACCCTATACACATTATACTCGAGTTATATTGAAGGAAACTAGATAAACTACAATAAACTTTTAGTTGACTAAGGAGTCTGAATTCTCAAAATACTTATAAGGTTTACCATTTTGATTTAGGCATTCGATATCGGGTCTTGGAAACCCTAAAGGCTTGGAGAATGAGCAATAATCCAGGTGAGGGAGTTCTAATGACCAGCTACTTGCTTGTGCGTGTTACTTGTATGATGTTTTACTATTTGCTATTGCTTGTATGTTTGAATGACTGTTCTGTTTGTATGCTATCATCCGTATGATCACCTTTTTAAATTGATAAATACAAATATCTGCCTAAACAACTGGTTCTATTCGTCGCTTGTCTATGACTTGGTAAAGGTATGAATGGAGAGTGCTAGCCTTGCAAAAATCTTAAGAAAAGTATTTTTGGCAAAAGCTTTTCTATCCTTAAACAAATTTTTGCATGATTGCTGTAAAGGCTTGTGGAGCCATAAATAGTATTTTTAACGTTAAGGCAAAGCTACCATGGGTTCTCCATTTGATAGTGAGAGGACTCGTTTTATTGTACCTGAAAGGCCTTGGTTACTTTTGGTTGCGAGAGGACTCGCATGTTTGTGCCTGAGGGGCCTTTGTAAACCCCGCGAATTTAGCTTTTTAAGTATAGAAACAAAAGTCTAAACTGTAGATAATTTCTCGAACTCAAAAGAGCCAGTGAGATTTAAAACCAATAAAAATCTCAATCCAAAACCTAAAGTGGATATGAAGAACCTTAAATCATCACTTGAATCCCTAACTACATACGAAGACCCAAAAACCTCAAACTTCATCAAAACCATAAGATGACAATCGAAGATTTAATCGCGTAAAAATATATGAAACCCTAAATGTGTAAAAACATTAGAGATGGTGCCTTAAAGTAATAAGAACCCTAAAACCATAACTTTAAGGATATAAAAGCACTAATTCACTATAATTTACCTTAAAACNTAAAACCATAACTTTAAGGATATAAAAGCACTAATTCACTATAATTTACCTTAAAACCCTAAGTGATAATATATCCTCCATATTTTGCTATTTCATCGGTAAACGACTAAAGATAACCCTCAATCATGCATAAACATTCAAAATGCTTAAATGATCCCTTAGAAACTAAGATAATGAATCATAGATTACATTTATGTCTTAAGTATATGATTAGGATAGTCTCACTTAGAGTTAGGGTTATAGTTGAAGATTAGGTTATATGTAGTAAACTTTAATACCCAAATAAGTACTTTTTGCACTTGTTATCCAAAGTAGTTTATCAAATGAGATATATAAGTTATAAAGACCTAAAGTAAGACCTCATCAACTATGTTTGCTAATCAATTCATCAAATACCTCATTTCCTCTCATTTCCTTCATTTTTCCCTTAATTTCCCTTAATCTCTACATTATGTACACAAAATTACCTAAGCTTAAGGAGAGTTGACCAAGTCAACACATGTTGACCAAGTCAACACATTGAAAAAGTCAACAAAAGACAATAAGAGATAAGGAAAAATATCTTAACTTCATGATGACTTTTCTTTTCTTCCTTTTTGATTTTTTTTTTCTCCTCCTTTTCTCTTCAATTGCCGTCCACAATTTCTCCCCTCTAGGTCCCACCATTTGCCTTCTTCCATAATGAAAACAAAACAAAAGAAACCAAACAAAAATTCCCTTCCATTGCCGTGAGCTTTCCATCTTCCATTTCACCTTCAACATCTTCCTTTTGTTTCCTTAATTCCAACATAAGCAAAGGTATGTATCTAAGTTACTTTATCTTGTTTTATCTTCTTCATTAGTTAGTTAATTAGATAGATTAGGTAAGTAATTATGTGTTTAGTTTTGTCTTGAAGAAGAGAAAACAAAGTTCCCATCTTTAAGTGTAGAAATTAGGAATTGTGAAGAAGAAGAAAGGAAGACATGAGTATAAGTCTATAAGTATGTACACATAAGGGAATACTAAAAGAATACATGTATGTGAACCTTTGTACATGAGTATTTATCATGTACATAACTTGAATTAAGACCATATCTAACTATATATGTGTATACTACACTAAATACATACATAAAAATACAAAAAAATAGAATTAGGAAGCTTTTCTTAAGGAAAAGATTAGGCATACGAATTTTTGTATAAAAATACGTATATGACCGTATAGGTATATGAGTATGTATACATGGATAAATACGATATAAACCTAAGTAGATGTATAAGTATATGTATGTATAAAGGATAAGTACATAAGTATACATATTAGTATGTTATGAGTGTAGGTAGGTATAAAACATATGCATATGTATAAGTACTTAATGACATATATATTTACATGTAATAAATGGATTACATAAGCCATGACATGATCAATTGGTTACATAAGTGATGATGTAAACATAGGTTTATAATAGAAAGAAAAAAAAAATATATATATAAGATTACATAAGCACATAACATAGGTATATACATGTATTTAGAAGTCGAAAATTCCTTAAACCCTAATACACCTCTTAGATTGAATTAAACTTAATCAAGTATGTGAATTTGTAACACTAATGTAAAATTTCCTAAGTATAAGAACCAAATAGCTAATTCAATAATTGAATCCTAAACTAGGGTATAAACATAAGTAATAAGAGTAACTAAACTTCAATAAAATAAAATTTTAATAAATTTAGCCCATATCATAAAACACGGGTCTTAACGTCCAAAACGGACATTACCGTGTGAACGTGCGTCCAAAAACGATGAAAAACCACTATAAGTTCGCAAATATCGGAATTAGAACAAAAAAATTACAAAATACATAAAGGAAGCCTCATACCTTACTAATATAAGAAAATAGCTACTATTAATCTCATGGAGCATGGTAGCCCTATACATACTATACTCGGGTTATATTGGAGGAAATTAGACAAACTACAATAGACTTTTAGTTGACTAAGGGGTCTGAATTCTTAAAATACTTATAAGGTTTACCATTTTGATTTAGGCGTTCGATATCAAGTCTTAGAAACCTTAAAGGCTTGGAGAATGAGCAATAATCCAGGTGAGGGAGTTCTGATGACCTGCTACTTGCTTGTGCGTGTTATTTATATGATGTTTTGTTGTTTGCTATTACTTGTATGTTTGAATGACTGTTCTGTTTGTATGCCATCATCTGTGTGATCACCTTTTTAAGTTGATAAATATAAATGTCTGACCCAAATAACTAGATCTACTCGTCGCATGTCTATGACTTGGTAAAGGTATGAATGGAGAGTGCTAGCCTTACAAAAATCTTAAGAAAAGTATTTTTGGCAAAAGCTTTTCTAATCTTAAAGAAATTTTTACATGATCGCTGTAAGGGCTTGTGGAGCCATAAATAGTATTTTTAACGTTAAGGCAAAGCTAGCATGGGTTCTTCACTTGATAGCGAGAGGACTCGCTTTATTGTGCTTGAAAGGCCTTGGTTATTTTTAGTTGTAAGAGGACTCGCATGTTTGTGCCCGAGGGGCCTTGGAGGGTAGATAGTCCTAGTTCAGACTCCCCCTATTTGGATTGAAATTCTTTTCTCGGCTAGGGTAATAGTCGAGTTTTGCCTAGTGGGGTGGTGCCCCTAAGTAGCCTCTGCAGGTAAGCTGAGGTGCCCTGTGCGGGTAAGTACAAGGGATAAATGAAGTGTGGACAACGTAATTCTACACCTTCCATAGTTCCGAACTCCTATGGATGTGTTGCTTACATTCATCACGCCTGCATTCATTATGTTTGTAGATAGCTTGCTTGCATGTGTGATAATAATGTGTGAAAACTTGCTTGACCGGTAGTGGTGAGGAATGAACTCACTGAGCTGTTTTATGCTCATTCCCCTTTAGTTTTCTTTGCAGGTTCACATACGATGGGATTAGGATATGTCTCGAGTGCTGAGGGCGAGATGAAGATATGTACATTAGTGTTAGGATTAGTTGAGATTTTTATAGGTGATACATAAACACTCTTTGTAGAAAATATTTACGTGTTAGAATTTAATATAATTTAATTCTTCCTGTAGTTTTATAATGTTGGTAATCCTGTCTTATTATTTGGTAAGGGATACCGATTCTTTGCGGTTCTGAGGAACTGTGGGATATCGGATACCCATAGTTATTTATATTTGTATTCTACAGTAAGTTGATTACTTAAAAATCAGTAATCTTAGTGATTTATTATTTAGAATATTGCAATCTCTGACTTGCAAGACGGTTTTCATATCATGGGTGCACACATGTTATGAAAATTTTAGGTAATCCTACTAGGCCCCCTTTAGGGTCCTGACAGCCTTAGAGGGTGGATAGTCCTAGTTTGGACTCCCCCTATTTGCATTGAAACTTTTTTCTCGGCTAGGGTAATAGTTGAGTTTTGCCTAGTGGGGTGGTGCCCCTAGGTAGCCTCATGCGGGTAAGTTGAGGTGCCCTGTATGAGTAAGTACAGAGGATAATCGAAGTGTAGACGACATAATTCTACACCTTCTATAGTTCCGGACTCTTATGGATGTGTTGCTTGCATTTATCACATCTGTATTCATTATGTATGTAGATAGCTTGCTTGCATGCGTGATAATAATGTGTGAAAATTTGCTTGACCGGTAGTGGTGAGGAACGAACTCACTGAGCTGTTTTATGCTCATTCCCCAATAGTCTTTCTTTTGCAGGTTTACATACGATGGGATTGGGATAAGTCTCAAGTGCTGAGTGCGAGATGAAGATTTGTATATTAGCGTTGTACATTAGTGTTAGAATTAGTTGAGATCTTTATAGGTAATATATAAACACTCTTTGTAGAAAATATTCACATGTCAGAATTTAATATAATTTAATTCTTCCTGCAGTTTTATAATGTTGGTAATCCTATCTTATTATTTGGTAGGGGATACTGATTCTTTACGGTTCTGAGGAACTGTGGGATATCGGACACCCATAGTTATTTATATTTGTATTCTACAGTAAATTAATTACTTAAAAATCAGTAACCCTAGTGATTTATTATTTAGAGTCTTGCGATCTTTGACTTGCAAGACGGTTTTCATATCATGGATGCACACATATTATGGAAATTTTAGGTAATCTTACTAAGGCCCCTTTAGGGTCCTGACAATCATATCTTAAAATATTAAATATCCTCTACTCCTTTGTATGAACATTGCTCTCATAGCTTGTTTACTTGTTTACTCTTATCCTAACCCTTAAGTAAAGTTAGGTGGCAAGTACTCTCATTGGATCATCTCATGCATTATATTCAGTTGTACCATAAGTCCTCGGAAATTTCCTTGTGTGTCATATCCTTAGAGCTATTTGGGGTTTTCTTATTTTATTTTTCTTATTTCTACGTTATTCCCATTGCTTTCTTCAAGCTTTTTGCAAGCTTAGACCTACCCCAATACATTCGCCTTTGTTAGCTTTTGGAGTAACCTATTACATCCCTTCTTACTAAGCTAATGAACTTACATCCCAATAGATTATTTTGCATGTGTGGAGTATTACTTGAAAATTCCTTATTACAATTATCTGTAGGTTAGTTCCAACAAGCCAAGGAGTGAAGTGTTTAAGTCTAATGAATAAATCAAAGCTCATGTCACTTTTGTTTTTCTTTTGTAAGAAGATTATAAGATCTTATTAGGAGGCCTTATAGTCTTCATTGCTTCTTTGATATATCTATAATATGTAATGTAGCTCTCTTATGGAGATGTACATTTCCATTTGAAAACTCTTGAACTTTTGATGTATATAAAATTATGTAAAAGAACTAAACTATTAGTAGATATAAGAAAAATGTATTTTATTAAGTGTTACTCTACAGGTCTTATATACTATAGGTACCCATTTGATTGTTTCAAAGCTAGTTGAGTCATCGTTTTCCTTGTGTTTACTGTACCTATGTTAGCAGCTAAAGAGGATAACTTCTAACCTATGTTGGTCTATATAGGGGAGCTATTACGACTCCTCGAGTTTTGGGGCGTGACAGTTCTAGGTGGTATCAAAGTAAGATTCGTAAAGAACCAGGATTTGAATCATCTATTAAAATGAGCTAGACGTTAGGAACATTGAAAGTGAGAAAAGTATGTAGGATGTAAAAGACTTAGATTTATAGATATATATTTGCATTATTTATGTATAAGAATATAAGCAATATAAAATGAAAACAAGTAAAAGATCATACTAATTTAACTTGTATTGTGTTTACTTTCATATTTGAAAACATGGGCTTATTTATGCTTGGTTACATTTTAGTTATGAAGGAGAAGAGTCCTATATTGACTATCAAGTTCAGTTGCAAAAGTTGTTATTGGAAGTAGTTGACTAGATGATATTTTATATGATAGATGAGATTATAACCACTTATAAGAGGGGATTATCTTGGAGTATGAAGGATGAGTTAGGTTCTTTATATAATGAATACACTATAGTTGCAGCTTTTGAGAAAAAGTATATGCATGGTAAGGGAATTGTATCCAATATGGTCCCAGTGATGTACTTTCTTGCTATAGTGGAACTTGGTAAGGATTATCCACTTAGCTTTTTATCAAGCACCTATATGAACTCCCCATGTACCTAGTGACTATCCACTTGGAATCATAGATTAGTTTCCAAGATTTTTGTCGATTAGGAATGTAAGTATTGAAGTACCCTTACAATTGCATAAACCTAAGCTACCTGTAGAACCTCTTGAAAGTACACTTCTCGTTTAATAGGGAAAATGTAGGTGAGAATATAGAGGGAGAGGATCTTGAGGAAGATCTTGAAGAAGATCCAAAGTATAATATAGAAGTAGTAGTAGTATAGATAGAAGTAGAAAATGGGATTAAGAAGGAAGTTGAAATTGAGGCAATAGCTAATTTTGAGGATCAAGTAGGAATTCAGGTAGAAGTTAATGAAGGGAATGAAGTTGGAAGACCTAAGTTGGCGCATGAGGATAGTGAGGATGTACACGAAGTTATATATGTTCTTAAGACACCTGAGTATATAATGGTAAGTTCTAACATAGAAGTAAGAAATGAAAATATAGATTTAAATGCTTATGAAAATTGGTTTTCTTTAGAAGGTATTCCGACCTCAAACAAATTAGATGGGTAGAATGAATAGGAGTTTGACTACTTTTGGATTGTGTGGTTTATGTTATGTACTTTCTTATTATAATGTTCTAGCCTCTTTTAAATGTAAATAGTATTTTGAAATTGTAAATATACTTTTGTACTTAAAGCAATAATGATGTACTTTGAATCTATGTACTAAGAAGTCCTGATGTAATTTTTGCTTGCATAGTTATGTTTATATGTAATCAATGTTGTAAAAAGGTCTCATTTAATATAATTATCTTGATGTAAAGCTAAGTTATCATGTATTTCATTTCTTATGTAAAAGTTTAAGTTATGATATGTACTCTTGAATTGTAAGGTTGTATCATGAAAGTTAGTGACATAATATGTGTAAAAGTAATTTATCCCAAGTGATTCTTTAGTATTATCATGTGTTTAAGAGATTATAGATGCTTATAGGTGATGCAATAATGTATAAATGTATACAAGTGATATTATATTTACAGGTATTAATTCAATGTCACTTTTCATTGAATCGAAACTTAGATGTTATAACGAATTTTGTTTATATTGTTATGTATATACAGGATATACTTAACTTAAGCAATTTGGTGACTAAGAGTATTGTGTAGAGGTTTTGGAAACTTATACTAACTAATAAGTAAATGGATTTTGAGTGTAGGTTTAAGTGAATTATTATGATAATTAAGTAACATGGTAGAGGAGGGAAATAGGAATGGGGTTAGACAACTTGGAAATAGAGAAGTACCTACAATGCCACCTGTACTACAAGAACCACCAAGAAATGACTTACCACCACCTTCACCTCTCTCTAATATGTTGGACCCTACTTAATTTGGGCAAATGATGAAGAATATGCATACTATGATCCAATAACAAGGATATTTAATTAGCATCTCATAGCGAGTTGAAAAGCTATAGGTCGAAAGCAACTCAAAATGGAGCCAAGAGAACACCGACCACTAGAAGTTGGTAAGCTCATGAAGTTTATCAAAGCTAATTGGTATTTTGAAGGAGAGATAGGAAAACCAACCGTAGCTAATGATTGGCTGGCTTAGATCAAGTGAAGTTTTGAAGCTTTTCGAGTACCGAAAGTGTGAAATCACTCATATGGAACTTTCTTATTAAAGTCGGGAGACGGATATGGTGGAACACAAAAGCATAAACTGTACCAGGGCTACTTACATGGAAAATATTTAGTGAAGAACTCAAGAATGAGTATTTTCCAGTAAGTGTCCAAAACTAAATGACTGAGGAATTAATGTGTTTAAAAAAGGGTGTGATGAATATGGCATATTATGAGATAGAGTTTAACTGGTTGATTCAGTATGTAATCGTATCAAGACAACCTAAAACTCAAGAAAGATCTTTTTCTTAGAGGATTTGAGCTTACGATGTGGTGTAAGCCTATGGATTATGGTTTCAAAACCTACAATGAGGTACTAGATAAGGCACGTCAGCATAAAAACAACTAGATACTGATGTAGTTAGAGTGGAGCAAGAAGTTAAGCAGGGTGAATCAATTTTGACCTACTTTTAAGAGATCCTTCTCTAATGTTGGTAGCAACTTAAGTAGAAAAGAAAAGAAATTAGCCACAAATATTGGCAGAGCAGCACAGTTAGACAAAGGATTCAATTTCAATGATAAGAATAGGAATATTAAATGTTGGAAATGTGGAGATCAACATTATCCTCGCCAATGTGCACAAATGAAAGAAAAAATGTTATCTTTGTGGAAATCAAAATCATGTATCTAGAGAGTGCCTAAGGATGAAAAATGTGAAATGTTATTATTATGGATGAATTAGACACTTTTCCAAATACTATACGCAGTTTAGACTTAGAGCTAAGAATGTTGAAGGAGCAAATACTACGATGGTCCCTACACATGTCTTCATATTAGAAAGTATAGATGAGTATATTGAAGAATTTGACAAATGGATGGAGGAATGCTTTTGTGAAGGTTCGAATAATGATGATAACAATAAGAATGGAGGTGAACTAGGTTTAGTAATAGGTACATATACCAACATTGACTACTAATTAATAGTTATAGCATAAATTATGCTTAATGAGATAACCATATGTATTAAGTAGTACATTAGTTAGTAGTATCATAATAGGTTCTTAAAACTTATTGGTAATTACAACAATAGTATAATAGGTCATGTGAATATAAACGGTTGAGTTGTGTATGCGTTTTTTGATATAGGAGCTTCTCATTCATTTATCAGTAAAGAATTCATGTCAAATCATAGAATTGGAGTAATTGAAACAAAAGCTACTTATAGAATTAGAATTCCTATGGGAGAGTAAGTATCCACTTGAAAAGTAGTAAGTAATGGCTGAGTGACAATTTAGGAAAAAGAATTTCTAATTAAACTGATAGTATTATTTATAAGTAGTTATGATGTTATTGTGGGAATTGATTAGTTGTAAAGGCATAAGGTGAAAATGGATTGTCAAAATAAGGTAGTAGTGGATTGTTGGAATAAGGTAGCAATATTAGATGATGGAAAAATTATATTTACTAGTAAGACTAAAAATTATGGTAAGAAGTTGGCTGTCGTCGAATTAAATGAGGAAGGGAAAATTGACAATGGAGACTAGTAGTATTGCTTAGTATTTGCCTTGGAAGGTAAGAAGGAAACACCAAGTGTGTTGAAAATACTAGTAGTTTGTGAATTTCCTATTATATTTCCAAATGATTTGCCTAGCTTAGCACTACAAAGGGAATTGAATTTCACTAGTGAGTTAGTTTTAGGAACTGAGTCGATATCCAAGGCTTCAAATAGAATGTTATTAATGGAGTTACAAAAATAGAAGTGACAATTATAGGAACTTTTGGATAAAGGATTTATTAGGCCATTTGTGTCACATTAGAGAGGCCTTATGCCATTTGTAAAGATAAAGGATGGAAAAATGAGACTGTATATCGATTATAGAGAACTCAACAAAGTGATAATTAAGAATATGTACTCATTAGAAAGAATTGATGATTTGTTAGATCAATTACATAGAGCTACTGTATTCTTAAGGATTGACTTAAGATTAGGATGCCATCAACTACGGATAAAATCGAAAGATATACCTAAGATGGCATTCCGCACATGGTATCGACATTACGAATTTATGGTAATGCCATTTGGATTAATGAATGCACCAGTAGTATTCATGGACTTAATGAATTGAGACTAGCATTATGAAAAAGGAGCATGTTGATCATTTGAGACTAGCCTTACATAAGATAAGGGACAATAAGTTATATGGAAAACTATGCAAATATGATTTTTGGTTAGAGAAGATAGCATTTTTAGGTCATATAATATCTGGTGAAGGGATTTTAGTAGATCTAGAAAAGGTTAAGGCTGTAGTTGATTGGAAACAACCTACTACAGTTATTGAAGTAATAAGATTTTTTAATTGTAGGATATTATAGAAGATTTATCAAGGATTTTTCAAAGATAGCATAACATTTAACTCGATTAACTTAGAAAGATGTTAAGTATAATATGTGAGCGAAGTTTCTAAGAGTTAAAAGATCGTTGGATCTCATCTCTAATACTTACTCTACCTGATCTAGGTAAGTCCTATTGTGTTTATAGTGATGCCTCTTGAAATGGATTAGAATATGTTTTGACATAGGATTGTAAAGTAATTGCTTACGCTTCTAGAAAGTTAAGGCCTTATGAGAGGAACTACTAAACCCATGATTTAGAATTGGTAGTTACGATGTTTACTTTAAAAATATGTAGACATTACTTATATGGTCAACATTATGAGATTTATACTGATTACAAGAGTTTGAAGTATTTCTTCATTAAAAAAGAATTAAATTTGAGACAAATGTAGTGGTTAGAGCTAATTAAGGATTATGATCTAATTATTAACTATCACCCCAGCAAAGCAAATGTAGTGGTTAATGCTTTAAGTCATAGAAATCATGAGCAAATAGCTTCCTTATTAACTACTCAAAAGGATTTGATTCAGGAATTTGAGAAATCGAGGATTGAGTTTAAGTATCATGATGACAAGGTGTAATTATTGAACTTAATTGTTCAACTAACCCTATCGAAGAGAATTAAGATGCAACAAGAACATGATCTAAGTTTAAACTTAGTGAAAGAAAAGTTGAAGTCGGAGGAAGTAATGGATTTTCATATTGATGAAAAGGGGTTACTGAGATTTAAAAGTCGAGTTTGTGTACTTGATGAAGTAGAATTGAAGTGAGAAATCATGGATGAAGCACATGTTACAGGATATACATTACACCTTAGTGGAAACAAGATGTATGAAGACTTGAAAACCATGTACTAGTGGAAGAGAATGAAAAAGATGTAATTCAATATGTTATAGGTTGTACTATTTATCAAAAAGCAAAAACTGAGCATCAAAGACCTAGTGAATTGTTGCAACCATTAGAAGTGCCCCAATAGATATGGGATAATAACACAATGGATTTTGTGGTAGGACTTCTTAGAACTAGGGCTAGACATGATTATATTTGGGTAATTGTTGATAGATTAACAAAAAGTGTGCACTTCTTAGCTTATCGAACAGGTGATTCGATGGAGAAATTAGATAAGTTATATGTGATAGAAATTGTTCGGTTGCATGGTGTGCTAGAGAGTATCATTTTTTATAAAGATAGTTGGTTTGTATCAAAGTTGTGGGAAAACTTACATTAATCTTTAGGAATGAAGTTGCACTTTAGTACAGCCTATCTCCGCAAATGGATGGTTAATCAGAGAGAACAATTCAAATATTAGAAGATATGCTTAGAGGTTGTATATTGGACTTTAGAGGAGATTGGGATCAATATTTGCCACTAGTAGAGTTTTCTTATAATAGCAGATATCAAGCAACTATAAAATGGCACCATTTGAAGCAATGTACATAAGGAAGTGCCAATCACCACTATATTGGCATAATGAGGAACATGTACCGATCAGACCTGAATTGATTCAATAAACCAATGACAAAGTGAAATTTATTCTACAAAGAATGAAAGCAACCCAAGATTGTTATAAGAGTTGGGCGAATATGAAACAAAGGCCTTTGAAATTTCAAGTTAGAGACCATGTATATGTAAAGATAAGCTCATTTCGAGGATTTAAGCAATTTAGTACAATTAGAAAACTAAGTTCGGGTTACATTGGACCTTTTAAAGTATTGGAAAGAGTGGGAAATGTAGCATACCAACTCACCTTACCCCCAATTCTATGAAGATACCATGACATGTCCACATGTCTATGGTAAGGAAGTTTATGAAGAATTTAAACTTAATAGTGGAAATAAAGCAAATTGACTTGCAAAAGGATTATTCAGTGGAAGAGTAACCTATTTAGATACTTGATAAGCTAGTTAAAAGATTACTAAATCAAGATGTGGAATACATAAAGGATCGTTGGGGAAGTGGTCCTCAAGTAGAATTGACTTAAGAATCGAAGATGGCAATGCATAAGAGATATACCTAGTTGTTTTAGAATCAAGTTAGTAAATCTTCTTCTTTTGATTGGTAATAACTGATTGAATGTTGGAGTCTTTAGGAGTTGTATTAGGTAGAGTTGATAATGAAAGTTTTAAGGACAAAACCTTTTTAAAGGGATTGTAAATGTGAGCCTTGTATTCGACAAATAGGAATCGAATGGGTAAATTTAGGTTATCGGTGAAACTAATCCAACTAACCTAAAAACTTACAAATAGGCTTGAGACATTAGTTAAGGAGACCCCATAGACTCAGATATTAAAAATATAATAAAATAATAATCATATAGTTAAAATAATATAATTTAAGTATATTACTTATTATTTACCATAATCATGTATGATAGGTTCAGTAGTTTGTAAACTTTTGGAGATAAATTATATATATAATAAAATTATTATGTGACATAAAATAACATATGAAATATATACATATGTGTTATGGGTAGGTTTTAAGTATATACTATACTTAAGGTTATCAAACTCGCGATTCTAAGTAGAATTGCTAGAGGATCAATCGTAACGTAAAATCGTAACGTAAAAATGTATGTTTCTACAACCTATATTAAAGAACGTTGAAAAAGTGTGGATATACTTATAATAACTATTTAAAACTTAAAATATATGATGGAATAAAGAAATAAAGAAATTAAGTTCTTTTTTAATAAAAAATTCCTAATGATATATAATTTAACATGTATAGAAGAAGGACAAATAAAGCTGAAACTAATTTTTTTTTTTTGAAAAAATTCATAAATTAAAGTAAACCATATATTTCTATTCATTTTGAATTATTGATGGTATAAAGTGAAATATATAGTTTTTCTTATAATTTTTGCTATTGGAGCTAAAACTTAGATGAAGATTATAAACATAAAATAAGAAACTAAAAGAGAGAGAAAGAGGGGAAAAATTAAAATATAATAGGAAAGATGATGTTGTAAACACCTAATTTTTTCCCTCTTTTATTTTTCAAATTAAGTTATAGGGTCCTAAATTAAAAAATGTTCAAAAAAATAGAAAATTAACGAAAGCCTCAAAAAATGAAGAAATTTAGAAAAACATAAGAAAATAGGAAAATAAGAAAAAAAGCACAAAAAATAAGAAATTTAGAAAATACAAAAAAAAAAAGAAAATTTGAAAAAATCACAAAAAAATAAATAAATAAATAAAAGATTTTAGAAGATAACATTTTGTTAGATTAAATTTATGTTTAGAAGTTGAGCCATTGAACTTGAACTTAGATTTAAATACAGCCCAGGCTGATAGCACAGGCCAACAGCCTGACGATTAAGCATGTGGACATAGCACTAGCATTAAGTACAAGGTCTTAGGTTCAAAACTTGGCAAAGGCAAGGAGGCCTTTTGTTACATCCCGAAATCATAGAGTCGCAACAGTCCCGCCGTGTAAACCATTCTATGATAGTAACTGGCCTCACAGTGCCTACCATAGACATGATCTACACAAGGCGTCGACGACTCCTCGCTTTGAAGTAAACGGTTCGATTAATAATTATACTACAATTATGATAAGTATTACAATTTCTAATAAACATAGATAAGTATAAATAAGTCCACAGAGTTTCCCAGGAAGTTTTACATAATCACCACAGTTTACTAATTTACAAAATAACTATCAGTCTTTAACCTTTAACTACAAGGTCAGTCTAGTTATACATTATACTAAGTAACTTGATCCTCACACTCCTGGCTTCAAAAGGACTAACCTCTGGGTAATTGTAGGGCGGCATGGTACTTCAGGTGATCACAAATCAGAACCTGCAAAAGGATCTATAAGGGTATGAGCAACTACAGCTTAGTAAGTTGAATTGGAGACTCATGAATGCATACAAGCACAAATAGGGTTATCAACCAATTATTTTCATGCAGTGCAACAATCAAGTGCCATCGCACAACGTAGTCCGGTCCGTTGTGAAATCAGAGAAATTTCACCCGCTCCAATCTGGGTTGAGGAGTTCCATGTTATGCAGCAGCTCACAACCAAACCCAGGCTTGTGCAATGGAGACCTCACTCTTCCCACGACTACCTTCGAACCATTGACTTCACTCCCACCGCGACCTCCTCTCCTGTCACTTAGTTCGACTGAGGATGAAGAAGGGACCATTTTGCAATCCTGCACTATCCCTTTCGAAGGGGTCGGTATTTGGTTGGAGAATCCTATGATCCCCTAACGGGTTGCAATGCATGACATTTTTTTTTTGTTATCAAGGTCAACTACTATTAAATTATGTTTAGGGTGTTCAAACAATTTCATACCAATTCAATCAGTCACAAAGTCATTCACAATACAAATTTCAACACGAATTCAGATACATCAAACACATGTGCAAACTACTTACAATCACAATCATATACAAGCCTAAGTCTCCGAGTACTACAAAACTAGTACTCTATTACAATAAGCAATAACCCAACTTACTTGAAATTGCTCGATCGCTCGATCCTTTAGTCGCGAGCTGATTTGTCTATGGGTGTCCTATAATACAAATAGGTCTTTTTAGTACTTATATTTTATGGATTCTTATTCTAATTTAAAATGTAACTCATTTTCCCCATGTATACCTATAACGCTCTAATGATTCGTTGTACTCTATTTTGGGGTTCGACTCCTAAACTAGATTCTAGTTTGAATTCCTAAGTCTTAAATAAGCTCGAATCCCAGTGTGACATCAATCGCATTACGCTCGGTTACTCAAATATCCCATTGGGTCGTAATTTGGTATTCTAAACTATTCAGTACACGCTAACCCTAATTGAGGTATCGGATTTATTTCCGATGTGTAAAAATCTTACATTTTGAGATATTTACTTAAAATTAAATATTATTTCAGATTTATTATTTTTTTTATTTCTATTATAATATTATCTAAATAACCCTATTTTTTTAGATTTATTAATTTATACTTTCACATATTACTAATTTCCTATATTACTTACCTATTTTCCCTAATTAACCATATTTAATACCCAAAGGCTAGGATTAAGGTTCCACTTCAGATATTAACATCCCTAAACATCTACTTAAGATCCAAATCAGTAATTAACATCCTAATCACCTAATTAATCCTCAATCACTCAATTTTTCCATCATTTTAGGGCTAAAAATTAACTTAAAAATTTCAAAAATTAATTTTAAAAAAATGGCTTCATAGCACTGTTCTACATCATATGAGCATCTTACAGAAAAATTTTGAGCTCCAAACTGCACTCTTAAGCCTATTTATTTTCCGGTTTAATCTTGCTTGGTTTTGAACAATTTGTTAAGGAACCTATATTTCCAAACATAATTAAACTAAATCAATATTTTTCCCTAAATCTACATACAATAAAACCTCATAATAACAAGTTTCATAATTTTCTGGGCAGAATAACTAATTTTACAAAATTATAAAAAAATCGGGTAAATAAATGACTAACCGGTTCGAAGCTTTTTGGCCGTCCAAACCCGGTCCAATGTTGTCGGCTGGTCCAAGCGGTAGTTCTAGTGTAGGGTGGTCCTAGGTGGTGGTTTTAGTTCACTTGCCTAATTTGCACAGCTTTCTTTTTTTTTTCTGCATTTTCTCTCAATTTTTTCAGTGTTTCGATTTTTCTCAGATCCTAAACTGTCCAAATGACTTCTGGAAATTTTTTCCTTATTTATAGACAATTGTAGTAATTAATATGCATTAATTTGATAAGACTTTGCCCCAATTTCTTGATTTTTGGCTTTTTGTTTATCTAATTCTCATTGGATAATTTTTCTTTTTCTGATTTGAACCTGCCATGACCTTATCTTGCTTCAGTTTATCCTCTTCTGATTTTTCCATAATTATTTTATATTTTTCTTTAATTATTTGCTTAGTTTTCGGCCAATTTAGGTAATTACGCGTATTTTTATCTACACGTAAATACATGTGGGGTACATGTGAACATTCCTAAATATTATTTTGGTCATTCTAAAATTTTTAGTATACATATAATCTATCTCTAATAATTTATTAGTTATTATATTACACTTCTCGCCTTTTTGGTAATTAGCAATTATTATGCTTAAAATTTGAAAATTTTATAGTCTCCTATTTTACTACTTATTTTCTTAAATTTAAGTTTACGGGGTCATTTTTACTAGTATTTCTCTCAATAGTTTATAATTTGAGTTTGATCGGATCATTTAGCCGATCGTTCTAAACCTTGGGTTCCGAGCTCAAACCTACGGTTACTTAGCTTAGCTTTAGGGCTTACACCTTTTTCTCATTTTTTGGTTTTCAATCACATTAGGGACTACCACTTATCAAGGTCTAATTGCGCCACGTGTCTTAACATGTGGGATAATTGGATTTGTTCGCTCGCTGATGTGGTGCTACGTGGCATCCACGTCAGCTGCTACGTGTCACGAAATGATATGTAGCATGCTGGGGTTGGTCGGCATGGCTGACGTGGCACCATGTCAGCCTACTTTTTCTTCCCCCTTCCTTCCTTTTCCCTTCTTTTTCCTCTCTTGTCCTCTCTTTCCCTCTTTTTCCCTTGACTTTCTTCAGGTTTCCAACACTTTTCGCTTCAGACCACCTACTTCAGCATGATTTTTGACCTTTTCTCATTGCAATTTCACCAAAATCAATGGCGAAATTACAGAATAGACATAGCCTATTGTGAATTGGTACAAAAAACATATCTAAATATAGTCAAAGGAGCATTCAATTTGAGCTCCAAAAATTGGAAAAAAGCTATTTTTTTGGGCATTCTCAATTGATTTGATTCCAACTTTCCTTTGTTTATAAGTTGGATTTGTGTATAAATTAATGATCATGGGACATAGACGGACACACATAATGAACATAATCAATCCCCATACTCTCTTTATCCATTCCTGATCACTTTTTCTCTCTAACCCACTCTCTCTCTCTTCAGTCCAACCCAAGCTGAGCCACTATTGTAAGAAGAATACCTGCAGCTCAAGCTCTCTAACCTAGCTGCTTTTGACCTCCGGCGTGACCTCCAGCCATGCCACTAAGCAACCACCATCGTACCCTAACCGCCTCCTTCTCTCTCTCTTCAAACCACCATCCTTAGCTACCCTTGAGTGAAACTAAGCCTTCAACCAAACTCGCTACACTCTGAAAAACCTATCCCAACGAACCAATCATACCCAGTAGCCCCCATACGGCTAAATCACTACCGTCGCCTAGGGTCAACTTTCGAAAACCACCCAAACAACTCCAAAATACCAAGGCATTGAACCTAACTCCCTATACTCATAAAAAGATCAACACTCGTTCATTTTGGTGGACGAAACAA
Organism: Lumnitzera littorea; assembly: GCA_024138015.1. Lineage (NCBI taxonomy): Eukaryota > Viridiplantae > Streptophyta > Magnoliopsida > Myrtales > Combretaceae > Lumnitzera > Lumnitzera littorea. Next base: position 52,898,760 of record JAMXBB010000001.1, read on the forward strand.
GCTGAACCGTTCCGTGCTGGTGCTAAAGGAGAAGAAGCCAAGATCCAACCCCTCTAACCTACCCAGGTCCGACCCGTACATCCAAATCTATCTAAAGTTTTTTTTTTTTTTTTAATATTTTTAATTCTTTTTTTTTGTTTATTTTATTTGTTGTTTTATTTTGTTTATTTGTTTTGTGTAAATGTAATAGGAAATAATAATAATGAAAAAAAATATAAAAGGAAAAGAAAGGAAAAAGAAAAGAAAAAAGAAGAAAAAGAAGAAAGAAAAGAAAAAAAAAAGAATAGGAAGTGTTTTATTTTGTTTTTTTATATTTTATTTTCACATTTAAACAAAAGAAAAACCATAAAGAGCTAACTAACAATAGAAAATAAATAAATAAATAATAAAATAAAAATAGAAAAGTTACTTTTTGACATTAGAAAATCAATTTTTTAAAAAAAATAAATAAAACAAATCCTTTCCAAACTAAGGTATTTTAGGTTTTCTAAAAATAAAATCCAACTTAGGACCCTTTTATAATCTTTTTTCAAATCAATTCAAAATGAGTAAAAACGTAAACTTGACGGTTTTTCCAAAATTAAAATCAATCACCCTACTATATTTTCGTGAAAATGAACTACGGAAGTCTTATCCCAAATAGCGGGTACATAGGCACACGTACGTAAGTATAGGGCGACTTAAATTATGTAAATTAATTAATTTAGTCGCATGTATCATAATTAGATGTTTTTTAGAAATTAAAAAGGGTATATTTGAAAAGCGAAGTTAAATTTGGAAAGTTAAAAGTGGTACCTATTTAGGGTTTAATAAATTAGCTCCCGAATCCAAATCTCTAATTTAAAAAAAAAAGTATTTATAACTTGGTTTTTTAATCGATAGACCGGTAGCTAAGTTATAACTAATCCACCTAATTGGTTATAACTTAACCCCTTTTCTCGACTCCGATCAGGTAGTAACTCCAAATCTTTTCAAGTTAGAAAAAATGGTTTTCTTTAAACCCTAGTCGATGATCAATATTAAATGGGTAAGGTTTAGTATTGATCGGTTTAAAGAAGATCTAATTTTATAAAAAGAATCGAGAGGGTGAAAAACTAGACTCGATAGCTTGGTGACTCTACTGGGGATCGTCAAGAGGGCTAACCACTTAAAAACATTTCGAAATTAAAATTACTTTTCAAATTACTTGCATTGTTTAGTTATTTATTTATTTCTTTATATATTGACTTGTTTATTTATTGATTGCTTTGTGTACATATTTGTTTTAATTAGCATATTTATTTTAGTAAGCATGAGATTTATTTTATTGCATCATGAATGCATGGTAGATGCGGTCAAACCTAGGCCATCATAAGACCTTAAGATGGGGAGCCATTGTATAAAGTCTCGGACGTAGTGGGGTAACCACCACTCAGGGCAAATTAGGCTACCCTACTCAAACTTTGATATGACCAAAGAACCGTTTCTTCATAAACGTGAGGTCACAAAGTTTAAGGACTGTTAGAACCTACCTATCTTGCATTACATAGGGTCGACAAATAATTAACAAAACGGCAATGTTACATAAAAAAAAAAAGAAAAAAAGAAAAAAGTGATGACGAAGATTCTAGAGTTTTTCCCTGTATCCTTCTTAGAATTGATGTACATAGGAGATCTTGTATATTTTTTCTTGTAATTAGCCTTTCCCTTATAATTTATGCTTTCTTTGTAATGTTTCAAAAATGGCCAACTCATCCAACGCCAAGGTTCTCGCTAAAGAGATTCATGTCCACAAACTTGCAAACCTAAAACCTATACTCAACTAGTGGTTTCAAACCTTTAGTTCGAGAGAGTAACGGTTCATTACCAACAAAATTAGACCTATACTCTCACTAGCCAAAGTGAAGGTTAACATCACGCTAGTAAGAGCCTTAGTCCATTTCTAGGAGCCAAAACAAGTGGCTTTTCAATTTAAACCACATCTAATCAGCCTAACTCTAAAGGAGTACACCCAATTGCTCCAAGCTCCTACTTTGGATGAAATATACATCCTAGAACTTAGCTTCAGCCTAACATATATCTTCTCAAGATTCTTAGGGATCTGTAGGACTGAGATAAATGAGGCCCTAAATGACTGCAATAAATATGCCATCAAGATATGGGATCTAGTCGATTGGTTCTAGAATGAGCCTAGCTACAACAATCAAGTGCTATTTTTTGGGAATTGGAGAGAAAACTGAATCAAGGCTTATATGCTAACTGTGTTCGCCACTATCTTGTTCCTAAGTGGGTCTCTTCTTATACACTTTAGGATAATAGAGTTAGTGGCTCAATCTTAGGAAGGCGAATCCTATATTCCTGCCCTACTTGTTGAGCAGATAAAGAATCTTAATTTCCTTAAGGAAAGGGGCGACAGAGATCTTAGGTTAAGCATGGCACTATTAATGGTTTGGTTCGTCAGTCACATCAAGTACTTTGGGTTGGATTTAATAAGGGTAGCATTCACAAATAAGATTGACCTTATTGATTCTTTCATTGATAAGATCAAATTACTAGAAGATATCCCTACCTTTCCCTGGATAGAGGTTCTACAAGACTTCCAAGTAGAAGACATACTATAGACTGCCAGGTGGAGTAATTACACTAAGGTCATACTGATTTGTAAGAATTACCATGCTGTACTACTGATCAGGATGAGTTGGTGTATAGGCTACTATCCAAGCAACATGGTAAGATAATTTGGGAGGATCTAAGACATAGTTCACAAACCTTCATTGGAACCATTCACGCTTAATCTCAAAGAGCCTCACTCTCCAGAAAGGTATCCAAACTTCACAAGATCAAAGCTTGGTAGGACACCCGAACCATAAGCCTAAACATCGATCTAAGTGAGTTCATATGAGAAGTAGACAAACATCAGGTCACTAAAGAGTATCTATACAATCAACTTCATAAGGTAGGTGCAATACGATATCAGGCACCAGAAGTCCTTCAAACCTCCCCTATGTGCCTTAACTTTGAAATAGTAACCTATATGGACCAAATGAAAGCGCGTATGGAGATCCTCCATGATGAGAAAGATAAATGGGCATACCTATGCCGAGAATCTAGACAAAGGTCATATGCCCTGGAACACCGGCTGAAGATGGCTTAGAAGAAAATTCAAGAGTTTGAAGAAGCAACTAAGCATGACTAAAAGAAGGAGAAAATGTCATCTAGCCCACAGAAAAAAAGGAAATTAGCATAGATGAATTTGTATCTTTTTCTTTCTTTCATGTAATAAGACTCCGGGAATCCAAAAATAATGAATAACTTGCCATTCTGTTAATCATTCGTCGATCCTCTCCTTTTCATCTGTGTGATTCACTTGCATCTCATTCATTTGCATCCTTTTTCAAAATATCCCTATGCTAACTTCTTAAGAAGTGGTTTTCACTAGGTTACTAAGATAGCTCTCAAATGTCAAACCTTCCAAAGAAGCCCCATCAAAACTTGTTCTTAAACTAGAATGGCCAACCGAGGAAACAACAACAATAATGGCAACAGCAACCTCGAGGTTATTGACTCCATAGAGTTGAGATTCCAATCTTTGGAACGAACAATGGGAAAGATGGTAGGTCAATTGATCTTCCTTGCTGACAGCATCTCTTTGCTCAAGTCTATGGCCCCATCAAATGAAGAGCACTCCAAAGCCTGATATAGAAAGAATACTAAGGCCCCACCCCTTGAAACAGAAGAAGCTTTCCCTAAAGGCAATCAAGGCTTTGAATCCTTTGAAATTGAAGGGGTATTTCCAAAGGCTAACCTAACCTTTGAGCCAAATACTTACTCATTCCCAATTAACCTGAAGCCTGAAGTTGACCAGGATAGATTGAAGGAGCTCGAAGAGTGGTTAACTCGACAGATCACCGAAAAGATGAAAACACTTGAGGGGTGTGATGGATTTGAGTATGCTAGAATAACAGACTTCTCTGCCTACAATTATGGAAGCTTCCTAGAAAAATTCAAAGTACTTGACTTTGAAAAATACAATGGGACTAGATGCTCCAAGCTACACACCTGGTTGTATGATCAACTCATGGTCTAAACCTTTTAGGGCAGCCTGACAGGCCCTGCCTTAACCTGGTATGCCCAATTGAACTTAAATCAGGTGAATACATGGGAAAAGCTGGCTAAAGCATTCTATGAGCAATATAGATTTAATGTTGAAGTGACACCAACAATGATGGATTTGGTTGCCTTGAGGAAAAGGCACAATGAGTCCTTCAAAGAATATGCTCAAAGGTGGAGGTCCTTAGCTGTAAGGGTATCTACCCCTATGATTGAAAAAGAGCTGACGGTAGCTTTCATTAACACTCTTGAGAGGCCCTACTTCGCTCACCTGATTGGACAAGCCTTTTCTAACTTTGCAGAAATAGTGGTAGTAAGTTGCCAAATTAAGAGTGCCATTTTCTCTAGCAAGCTGCTAGAAATAGCAGACAGACGACCATCCTCTACTAAACCTACCACCAGCAAGCCTAGAGAAGCTACTGTTAGCATAGTCAACTTGAATGCAAGACCTAACTCCTAAGTTTCTTTTAGGATGAATCCCCCACCAGCTCAACTGCAGTATAGAAACCAACTGTAGGCTAATAGGGCCCAAGACAGTTTACTAAGATACCTATTCCACTTAGTCAGGTGCTCGAGAAGTTAAGAAGAGATAATTTTCTACATTCTGAGGCTCCTAGTGAAAGGTACAGGCTGAAGTTCTTTGATCCCAATGCAAGATGTCAATATCATCTCGGGCAAGTAAGCCATTCAACTGATTCATGCTGGAGGTTGAAAAACAAAATCTAAGATTTGATCGATGAAGGTATAGTACAACTGGATTTTGTAGAGGCTCCTACCCCAAACATCAACAATAACCTACTGCTAAACCATGGACCTGTCATCAATATGATATCTGACCACCCAGAATTTGCCATTAACATGATCGGTTGAAACCAAGAACCAAAGGTTTATAGGTTCTACAAAAAAGAGGTCCCGTAAACTAAAAGGTATACATTCTACGTACCTATGCCCCTAAAAATTATAAAGCTGCCCCCTTCAATTACTAAGTAATAAACCAGGGGCAATCAAGCTCGCTTATAGGGGGGATCACTCGCTCCGGCAGAATCTACAATCCAAAGGAAGACTTAAAAAAGAAGGGGTATAGGAAATGCCAAACACTAAGCAAGCTAAACATGAAGAAGGATTAACTGCCTTCACCAAAATGATCAAGTCTAGGGAGTACAAAATAATGGACCAACTTGCTAAGACTCCGACACAAATATCCCTCATGAGTTTATTAATGGCATTAGACCTACATTGAGAGGCCTTATTCAGAACAATAAGGGATTTCAAGGTCCTTCGTGAAATCTCGGCTGAAAGAACTGGGTCAAGAAGGTATCCAATATACAAAGCCTTTGTTCATAATAGTAAGGATAAATAATATTATCGCAACAAGAGTCCTCATCGATAATGGGTCGTCTCTAAATGTTTGTCCTTTAGCCACCTTGGATCTATTTGGTGTCGATACAATCGCTATTAAACCTAGTTCAACAATGATAAGAGCTTTTGATGGATCCAAGAGAGAGATAATAGAGGAGGTGGACTTATCAGTTGATATTGGCCTACAGACGTTCAGCATCCCATTCCAGGTTTTGGACATTCCAAGGACCTTCAATCTATTATTGGGAAGGCCTTAGATACATTCAATAAGGGCCATACAGTCAACTCTTCACCAGAAAGTTAAGTTCATCTCCAATGGCTAAGTCATCAAAATTTTGGGTAACTGAAATTATGAAATCTATAAAGAGATAGCCATACCCTATATCGGTACAGAAGAACAAGAGGACTTTGGACTCCAGATGTTTAATGAGGTATGCATGATCACCAATTAGTAGAAAGGAGAGAGGTTAAAATACAAAGAAGGCCAGTTTGGGTCCTATGGGTTAGGGTACATTCTAACTCTAATAGAAGAATTGTAAAGAATGCAAGCTAGGGGTAGAAAGGGTGATAGGTTGTATCACGCTCCAATGAACTTCCCACCATTGTCAAAAACTTTCATCAAGACCGAAACCCAAAACTCAAAGCCCGTTAAAGAAGGCACTTCTAATAAGAATGAAGGTGCTGGCCTAATCAACAAAGCCCATCACTTGAATAATTAGTTCTCTATCCTTGTGAATAACAATAAGTCTTGCTTAGGGTAAAAGATGAATCATGATCTAGTATTTTATAGAATTTTGTAATAAATTGCCTTTGTTCTCCAAATGTTTGTACTCAACAAAGAGTTCCTCAAAATAAAATCAGCTTCTTTTCTCTTTATTCCTACCTTACTTACACTCTTCCTTTTGCACACTTTCTTTTTCTTTCCAGATCCAACGACTTGAATAAAGGCCATGGATACCTTGTGCAAATAAGCAATGAGAATATTGATATCACTTTCGGCCTTACTGGGTTAGTTGTTGGGGGTGATATTGATGACCATAATGACGTACAAGAAAGCTGGCAAAAACATGAAATGAGTAAAATTTCCATTGATGAGCCAACAGAGATAATTAATGTCGGTACTAGTGAAAACCCTAAGGTATTGAAGGTTGGGGGAAATTTGGAAGAAAATCAAAAGATAGAGATGACTACATTACTATCTGAATACCAAGACGAATTTGCATGGTCTTATGACGATATGCCCGGATTAAACCCATCGATCGTGGTCCATCACTTACCCACTCAAGAGGATATCAAGCCTAAGAAACAAAAGTTAAGAAGGTTCTGACCAGATATCTTGTTGAAAATCAAGGAAGAAGTCAAAAAATTATTGGAAGTCGACTTCATTGAGGTATCTGATTATCCTAAGTGGGTAGCCAACATAGTACCAATTATGAAGAAGAATGGGAAAGTCAGGGTGTGCGTAGATTTTTGAGACCTCAATCAAGCAACCCCTAAAGATAATTTTCCTTTACCCCATATCGATGTGTTGGTCAATAACAGAGTTGGAAACCATATTTCTCTTTCATGGATGGATTTTCTAGGTATAACCAGATTCGAATGGCTGAAGAAGATAAAGCTAAGACCATGTTCATTACAACTTGGGGTACGTTTTGCTATAAAGTGATGCCTTTCAGACTTAAAAATGCCAGGGCAACTTACCAAAGGGCCATGGTAGCAATTTTTCATGACATGATGTACAAAGAAGTCGAGGTATATGTCGATTATATGATTGCCAAGTCTAAAGAAGGAGAAAATCATATGGAAAATCTAAGGAGATTGTTTGATAAGTTGAGAAAATTCTAATTGAAACTCAACCTAAAGAAGTGTACTTTCAAAGCAACTTCAGGGAAGTTGTTAGGTTTCAAAATTAGCTAAAGGGGCATAGAAGTGGACCTTGATAAAGTTAAAGTGATAGTTAACCTGCCCTCACTATGCGCACTTAAAGAAATCAGAGGTTTATTGGGCCATTTAAACTATATAGCTTGGTTCATGTCCCAACTCACAGCTAAGTGTCGTCCTTTATTTAAGAATGCCAAGATCAACTGGGACGAAGAGTATGAGCAGGCCTTTATAATAATCAAAGAATACCTCATGAACCCTCCAATTCTGGTAGCTTTGAAACCTAGGAAGCCTTTATTCCTATACTTGACAATATTACCAGACTCCATGGGGTGCATGCTTAGCCGGAAAGATGAGGAAGGAAAGGAACGAGCTATATACTACTTGAGCAAAAAATTTACTGAAGGGGAGCAGAGATATTTAGAAATTAAAAGAACCTGTTGTGCTTTGGTTTGGGTAATGCATCAGCTCAAACAATACACACTTTATTACCAGGTGGAATTATTGATTCAACATGATCCCCTGAAGTATTTGGCAGACAAATCAGCCCTAATTGGCAGAATCTCAAAGTGGTAAGTACTACTATCAGAGTTCGACATTTCATATGTGAACCGAAATTCAGTCAAAGGACAAGCTTTGGCAGATCAATTAATAGAAAACCCCTCTGATAGTACTCCTTAAGAAGTACAAGTCAATTTCCCCGATGAGGGTATCTTAGTGGTCGAAGGAAACTCTGATAAAGGAAAGGATAATAAGCCAGCAAAAGGGAAAATGTTCTTCGATGGTGCAGCCAACATGTCTGGATGTGGAATTAGGGCAATACAATATCTCTTAAAGGTATTTAATATCCTGTGGCCATATGGCTCGTTTTCCCATACACTAATAATATTGCTGAATATGAAGCATGCATCATGGGACTCAAGATGGCCATAGAGATAGATATTCAAGAATTAGAAGTGTATGGAGACTCCTTGCTCATTATTGGCCAGGCACGGGGAGAGTACAAAACTAAAGATCCTAAGCTGGTGCCTTATCACCAGCATTTGACAGAATTAACGGAAAGTTTTACAGAAGTCACCTTTAATCACGTACTAAGGACTCATAACCAATTTGTTGATGCTTTAGCTACGCTAGCATCTATGATCTAGATATCTAGTGGAGTCGAGATTCAGCTCCTTACTATTGAAATTAAGGACAAGCCTACCTTTTACCTAATGATTAACAGTATAAACGACGAAAAACCGTGGTATCATGATATTAAGGTGTTCTTACAACAAAGTACATACCTTAAAAAGGCCGAGAAAAATGACAAAAAGATGATTAGGAGATTAGCCACCCATTTTTTAGTAAGTGAGTCTACCTTATACTGGCACTCATTTGACAGTACACTCTTAAGGTGTATGGCTGATAAAGAGGCTGAGAATTTAATGAAAGAGGTATATGAAGGGGTATGTAGCCCTCACATGAATGGGTATATGTTGGCAATGAAAATCATGAGGCTAGGGTATTATTGGTCAACAATGAAAAGTGATTGCATCAAACATGTTAGGTACCATTATTTATGCCAAGTTTATGCGAATAAGATAAATGCCCCACCTCAGGAATCATATGCTCTCTCAGTACCATGGCCTTTCTCAATGTGGGGCATAAATATCATCGGCCCTATCACTCCAAAAGTGTCTAATGGCCATCGTTTCATATTAGTCACCATTGACTACTTCAGCAAATGGGTAGAGGCTTCGTCATACTCGAATGTTACTAAAGGGGTCATAGTTAAGTTCATCAAAAGGGACATCTTGGCTCAATACGGGACTCTTGAAACAATCATCACTGATAATGCCACCAATCTCAACAACAAGCTTATGACAGAATTATGCTGACAATTCCAAATCATTCACAGGAACTTTACTCCTTATCGACCCTAAATGAATGGAGCTGTCGAAGCAGTAAACAAAAACCTCAAAAGAATCATTGAAAAAATGGCTGTTACATATAAGGACTGGCATGAGATGTTACCTTTCACACTTATAGCCTATCGGACTTCCATCAAAACATCGATTAGGGCAACACCGTACTCTTTAGTATACAATACTGAAGCACTGTTACCAGTAGAGGTCGAAATCCTATCACTTAAGGTACTATCAAAAATTCATCTGGACAAAGCCAATTGGGTAAAAAAACGCATTGAACAGCTAAATGAAAGTAGATTGATAGCCCTGTATCATAATCAATGCTATTAGCAAAGAATGGCTTAGGCCTTCAACAAAAGGGTGCGACCTTGTAACCTCAAAGAAGGAGATTTGGTGTTAAGAAAAGCTCTCCCCAATGCACAAGACTCTAGAGGGAAATTCACCCCCAATTACAAGGGTCCTTATGTCATGAAGCAAGTATTATTAGGAGAGGTTTTGATTTTGCCCCAAATGGATAGTCTAGATTTGAGAGACCTTGTAAACACCGACGCTGTAAAATTGTACTATCCATAAGAAATCAATAGGAATTTTGCTCAAAACACGAAAATGATAGTCATTTTAAATGTCATTGCGGTCTAATTTTCATTATCTATAAGCAAATTTGGTATCCTTGGCCGTTGTCGTCGTTGGAATAATCACCCACTCCATGGACAAGTCTAATTCCCTTGACCTCATTTAATCAAACCTATACACTGCAAACACAAGAGGAGTTAAGGAATGAGATCTAGAACATTGGTAATCAACAAAATTCTTTAAATACTTTATTATGGATTGATCCCCTCTAATGGGGAGTTTTATTGTCTATTTTTTTAGAGGAAGGTGAAACTCAAGTAAGCAATCACGATAAATGGGAATGAGGTTTTTGGGTTCATAAAAGTTCCAAAGAAACAAAAATAGTGGATGGTTTTCCTGAATCAGGCTAATCTCCAGGATTTCTCCAAAAAGAACCAGCAAAGTCTCGAACGTTGTATGTCAAGAACATTTGGGTTGATAACAAGGGACTAAAACAAGAGTTAGTAATTTTCCAATGGGGGCTTTTCAAAAAAGGTTTGATGGATTAGGTGCTATCGACAAAGACCGGGTAAGTATTTGTATACAGTGTTAATACACTAATTTTTTCTTGCATTTAGACCACTTTTACTCCCGACAATCTTTTTTTAACCAACCTAGAATCGTTTACTTTTTGCATTTAACATTTGGCCAACCTATGAAGACATGATCTTAGCTCAGTTCATCCTTCCAAATTTCTTGCAAACAAGCCCCTCTCTTCGCTAAGTTTTGTAGGGCACTTTCTTTCACTAAGTTTATCTTAATCGGATTGTAAAGTAATTACCTTCATCATCTTCTTAACTAACCTTTCAAGTTTACTCATTCTTCTTAAGGTCTTAGCCAACTCCAGGAGTACTTTACCTACCTTGGTTAGTCAGCTCATCAGGACACGACCAAGTATACTCATTCTTCTTAGGGTCTTAGCCAACTTTAGGAGTACTTTTCCCACCTTAGTTAGTTAGCTCATCAAGGTACGACCAAGTTTGCTCATTCTTTTTAAGGTCTTAGCTAGTTGAAGGAGCACTTAGCCCGTTTCACTTCACTTTGTCAATTCATATGAGCATGACCAAACTCCAAATCTTCTTTTCACATTTCGGCCATCTCTTAGAGCGCCACCATTCCTTTCTCAAAATCCCCAATGGATTGGACTTAGGATAGTAAGCTAGCTGTAGCGCTTCCTAGCATAAAATCCGTTCTTGGGGCAAAAATAGTGTCTATTTTATCTTTGTGGCAAAGTTTTGTTCAAACTTTACCTTAAAGAGGGGCAGTTGTAGACACCTAATTTTTGCCTCCCTTTTATTTTTTAAATTAGATTATAGGGTCTTAAATTAGAAAAAGTTCAAAAAAATAGAAAATTAAAAAAAGCCCCAAAAAATGAAGAAATATAGAAAAATAAGAATTCTAGAAAAACATAAGAAAATAGGAAAATAGGAAAAAAAAAGCACAAAAAATATGAAATTTAGAAAATACAAAAAAAAAAAGAAATTTTGAAAAAATCACATAAAAAATAAATAAAAAATAAATAAATTAAAAAAAAAAGATTTTAGAAGATAACATTTCGTTAGATTAAATTTAGGTTTAGAAGTTGGGCCATTGAACCTGAGCTTAGATTTAAATACGGCCTAGGCTGACCGAGTCCATATGTGCAATTTAATTGCATATTTAGACAAGGCACAGGCTAACGCCCTAACGGTTAAGCATATGGATATAACACTAATATTAAGCATAATGTCTTGGGTTCAAAACTTAACAAAGGCAAGGAGGCCTTTTTCTCATTTTTTGGTTTTTAATCACATCAGGGATTGCCACATATCAGGGTCTAATTGCGCTACGTATCTTAACACGTAGCATCATCATATTTGTTAGCTCGCTAATGTGGCACTATGTGGTGTACCACTTCAATTGCCACGTGTCACAAAATGACACGTGGCATGCCAGGGTTGGTCAGCACAGTTGACGTGGCGCCATGTCAGCTCTACGTCAGCCTACTTTTTCTTCCCCCTTCCTTCCTTTTCCCTTCTTTTTCCTCTCTTTCCCTTGACTTTCTCCAAGTTTCCAGCATTTTTTGCTTCAGACTACCCACTTCAGCATGATTTTTAGACCCTTTCTTGTTGCAATTTCACCAAATCAATGGCGAAATTGTAGAATAGACATAGCCTATTATGAATCGGTACAAAAAACATGTCTAAATACAGTCAAAGGAGCATTCAATTTGAGCTCCAAAATTTGGAAAAAAATTTTCCTGAGCATTCTTCATTAATTTGATTCCAACTTTCCTTTGTTTCTAGATTGGATTTGTGTATAAATTGATGATCATGGGACATAAACAGACACATACAATGAACAGAATCAATCCCTACACTCTCTCTATCCGTTCTTGATCACTTTCTCTCTCTAACCACTCTCTCTCTCTTCGATTCTCTCTCTTCACTCCAACTCGAGTTGAGCCACCACTCTAGGAAGAATACTCGTAGCTCAAGCTCTCCAACCTAGCTGCTTTTGACCTCCACCGTAACCCTCAGCTATAGTGATTCTAAGAGGGGCTTAGTAGTATTGCCTAGAATTTCCATATCACGTATGCACCCATGATAAAAAAATTGCCTTACAAGTCAGAGATTGCAAGACTCTAAATAGTTATTCGCTAAGGTCTTCAATTTTAGTTCATTGACTCATTATATAATATAAATAATTATAGATATCCATTTTTCCACAATTCCTCAAAACTATAGAAAATCGGTATCCTCTACCAAAATAGTGAAATAAGATAGACAATTACAGAAAATTCTAAACTTACTAAAGATACTGAACTTAATTGAGATATTATCTTTTTCCGGAGCATTCTAGATTAACTATACAAGCTTTTCATCATACTTATTCAATGGTAGCACTCTGTATTCGGTTCCTATCCCTGTCCTAACTATCAATCAACCTACAAGGAAAAGAATTGTTGGGGTGTAAGCTTACGCTTAGTGAGATAAATACCCTCATCGATACCGTATGGCAAAATTTATTAGATGTACAATTATATGAATGCATGAATAATCAATATGCCAAACAATGCATGCAGTAGCCTAAGAACTGGATACAACTCAGAATTATGCCCCCTGTAGTCGGGGTTTAGAGATAATTAACTGACCCAAACCAAAATTCGGGTTTTAGACCTTAAGTTTTAATTCATTAGCACTATTGTGCTTAAGTTAAAACAAAATTATGTATATATATACATATATATACTTTCATTACCGAATAATAAATCATATTTTCAAAATCCCAAGTCTAGTGGTGTGGTAACCTCCACAATCCACAAACATACGCCTTAAGTAGAAGCCACAAGATTTAGCCCCTTGCTGACGGTTGGTGTCTCCCGACGCTTAGTAAGCCCATCAGTTTAAGACAGAGACTCAATATATATGATAACATAGCTAGCGCCCAATCCTGCAGGAGGCACGTCCTCTTATGAATCCCTTATCATCTTCTACGTGAAGCAGTAGTCGGTGTTATCTGTATGTAATATGGAGAATGCATGATTCATTTTAATTTCTTAATCATATAAGTGATTAACTCGATTTTCAAGGTGATCAAACAATTTCATTCCATACAATATAAATTAGTATAAACAATTCCCATTATTATATATAATTAACAAGCCATCGCATTCATCTACAAATTCATACACATGCATTTCCCATATCTCACAAGCATCCAAATTTATATATATGTTTATGTATATCTATTCCACAAGCAAAACTAAGTAAAGGGTCATTGGGAATTTACTCACTCAGCCATGCGAATTAATCAAAATAATCCGGGATAGGTCATCTTCTAAAAGTCGGGTCCTCTAGAATCGCAAATACGATACTATAAGCATTTGAAATAAAACCTAGAAAACTAAGCTAAAACCCTTTAAGTTATACTTTTGACTTAGTTTCATAATTTTTTCCCGGTTTTACTTAAAAGTTCGATCACGTATAACTTTCTCATTTTAAATCCGATTTTTATGATCTTATGGTCAATTTTCATCATTTTTTAGTGTGTTTTAATGTGGTGAGGTTATATTTCCATGATGAGGCACGCAAAACTGCTCATAGGTCAGAACAGTAGCAATCCTCATTATTTGGAGTGCTTTTAGGCTTTGTTTGGTTAATGGGCTTTTTGGTAACTTAGGAAATTCTTTGGGCTTGGGCTTAGGACTTTATTCTAAACTTAAAATACTCCTTAAGGTCAGATTTCTAACTTTGGTTTACACTCTTAGTGCTAACAATAACTCTTTGGGCTTTTATGTGAGCTTAAGTTGTTAAATGGGCTTGTTTTTTATTCAAACTAAAGTTAGTGACTTTGTTGGGCTTATGGAGTCTTAGGTAGACTTCTTGTGGGCTTCAAAACAACCTTTCTTAATACTTTAAAGTGCTGGTCATAATTTTAATGAAGGCCTAACTTAAAGTTCTAGGCTCGTTTTGGGAGTTTTAAGCTCGGTTTTGAGTTTTAGGCTTTGTATACTTGCTATACTTGCTTTGGTTGATCTTTTCACTTTGTTCACTTAGCTTTATCATATTTTTAAGTGGCTTTTACTTATTTTCCAGATCTGGTTGTGATGAATCCAAGGGGTTCTCACTTATTTTTTCAACTTGTTTCATCACTTTTTTAAGTTTAAGGGTTAGATCATGAACCTAAGTTGCTTATATTGAAATCTTAACTTAAATTCTCTTCCATGAGATGATTACTTAGCTCATACTTTACATGAAAATAGTAGATCTCATACTTATCATAACTTCCATATCATAGTTCATATCTCACAAGATTGGTTTCTTTATAAAAGCTTCATGTAATGGATTTTCCTTTACCTAAGGTTAGGTTTGAGCATCTTTAACTTAATAGAAATGGAAATAACATCTAAATGACTCACATGTACTCCACATCCAGCATTATGTCTCCTCATTCATGTACACATTTCATGATTTTCTTAACTTAAAATCTTTCATTCTAAGTGTTAAACATATATCTTTACATAACACCAACTTAGCATACTCATATTTCAACTTTCATGTAAAGGGGTTCACAAGCTTACTTCTTAAGGTTTTCTAGTTATTTTATCATCTTATGGTCATGTTAATATCTTCATGAAAACATGGTCTCCTAACATGTAATACTAAACCACTAACATAAAGAAGCAACTTACTCGTTCTCAAAGGGAAAACAAAGTGGTGGTGCAACTAAGTGTCCTCTTAGCTTATTGTCTTCCTTCCTCTTCTTGTAAGTTCTTTTGAAAGTTAGAGTCTTGATCTTTGAAGTGGGGTTTTGAGGATATTTTAAAGTTCCTAAAAGTGGTTTTTGAAGTTGACAAATAGATGGCACAAAATAAAGCTTGGTGCCGTAAGTATGGAAGCAAAATAGTGGCGGCAATGTTGGGATTTTGTAGAGTTGAATTTCTTCTTTTGATTTGTGTTTAAAGTGAGAGAAAAGGAAGTGAAAATGAGAGTGAAAGAGGGAGAGAGTAGCAGATTTTTGAATGGGAGAAGAAGTGTGTGTAAGAAGCTTTAATTGATTGTCTTCTAGCTTACACAAAAGTCAATAATTACAATTATTGATGATGTAAGCATTAAGGAGTGAATAGTAGTGTATAAGAGAAAGTGATTAATGGTTGAAAGACAAGAGCATAGCCCCCCTCTTCTTCTTATTCAAACTAGCCATGGAGTGTCCTTTAGGGCATGTGAAATATTGTGAAAAATTGTCTATATATAGTATAAGTGAAGGGGTGATAAGGAAAGTGTCTTATCACTTGATTTTGATAAGTTATCAATTAATAATTGATTCCAACTTTTAATTGATAAGTCATCTAAGGTGATTGGTTGGTCTACTTATTTATATGTAAGGCTTAGACATAAAGATAAAGGCATAGTCTTATAGGAAATTGTTTTAGGATTTTCATCTTACATTGTTTTGTATTTTATGATTCGATTCCTATAAAATTGTGAAATTTTCTAAAGTTAAATGAAATTATTCAAATTAAATTATTTATTAGTCACTTAGGGTCAAAATTCCTTAATTTTTTTAGGGTTTAGGGTCTTAGGTGAGTTTAGAGCTCGTAGTTCTTCAAGCTCAGTTTTCTTGATAATTGGTTTTTTGAATTGGAAAAATTTAATTTGTTTCTAAATGTAAACTTAAGTTCTCAGTTTTGTTGATCCTTGAGAACGTTTGGACAGTATTTTTAATTGAATCAGGGGCTTACTGAAAGTAGGGTTTATATTTATCAATTGATAAGTTATTTAAGATGATTGGTTGGTTTACTTATTCATGTGCACAAATCTTATGCATGAAGATAAGAAGATTATTTTATATAAAATTCTTTTGGGGCTTGATTCTCAAATTAATTTGTAGGTTATGATTTACTTCTTAAGAAACTTTAGAATTTTCTAAAGTTAAATAAAATTTATTTAAATTATATTTTTAATTATTTATTTAGGATCGTAAGTCCTTGATCATCTTAGGTTTTAGGGTTCGAGTGAGTTTATGTATGTTTTAGAGTTCAAGTGAGATTATGTATGTTTTAGGATTTTTCATCAACTCGGGAGTAATTGACTTACACTTAGAAGCTTAAGGTTTAATTGGCTTAATTATTTAGGAACACTGCTTTATTATGCAACATATATATATATATATATATATACATATGATAGATTAAGAAAAGAGAAGGAAATTACTTAATAATATATTTATATATATATATATATATATATATATATATACTGTGGGGCTACTTATGTACACAAGTAAAATAATTTTTTGTAAATTTATTAATTTATCCCTTTAACTAGCTTAGTTTTGTTGTTTATTACTACCTGAAATAATCCTTGATTCGTTTGTTATTAGTTTTATATGATTTCACAAAATTATTGATAATTTTATTGATTTATGGCTTTTTAAGCATTAAAATAATTTTATAAAGTTTTAAAAATTCTTATGATTTGCTATTTACGATTTCTATTAAGTATAAGTTTACATTTTTTTTAAATGTATGCGTATGTAGAGATTGAGGTTTTCTTACATGATTAGAGTTTCCAAATCTTATAATGGGGCCTTTCAAGTTCGTTCTAAGTTCTGAGTTTAAAATTTTAGTCGGTTTTCATTTTATGTGGTCTTGTCGACTTAAGGAAATATTTACGATACTCGAGTCCGACACCATATTTAGAAGGTTAAATTTACAAACTCTACACTAGCCACGCCACTAAGCAACCACCATTGAACCCTAACCGCCCCCTCTCTCTCTCCTCAAACCACCATCCTCAGCAACCCTTGAGCGAAACTAAGCCTACAACCAAACTAAAACCTATCCCAATGAACTAATCATACCCAGTAGCCTCTACACGGTCGAACCACCACGGCCGCTACAGCCAACTTTCAAAAACCACCCAAACAGCTCCAAAACACCAAGGCACTTGACTTACCCACCCCCCCCACCCAATCTCCAAACCAATACTCATAAAAAGATCGATACCTGCTCATTTTGGTGGACGAAACAAACTAAATCATACCCTGCTGGTGTTGGAGAAGAAGAAGCTAAGATCCGACTCGTCCAACCCAACCTGATCCGACTTGTCCAACCCACCCATGTTCGACCTGTGCATCCAAATCCATCCGAAGTTTTTTCATTTATTTATTTTTAATATTTTTAATTCTTTTTTTTGTTGTTTTATTTTGTTTATTTGTTTTGTGTAAATGTAATAGAAAATACTAATAATGAAAAAAAAAATATAAAAAAAAAGAAAGGAAAAAGAAAAGAAAAAAGAAGAAAAAGAAGAAAGAAAAGAAAAGAAAAAGAATAGGAAGTGTTTTATTTTATTTTATTTTCACATTTAAACAAAAGAAAAACCATAAAAAGCTAACTAACAATAGAAAATAAATAAATAAATAATAAAAATAATAAAATAAAAATGGAAAATTTATTTTTTGACACTAGAATATCAATTTTTTTTTTTAAAAAAGAAAAAAACAGAGCCTTTCCAAATTACGGCATTTTAGGTTTTCCAAAAATAAAATCTAACTTAGGACCCCTTATAATTTTTTTTCAAATCAATTCAGGATGGGTAAAAAGGTAAACCTGGTGGTTTTTCCAAAATTAAAATTAATCAACTCACTACATTTTCGTTAAAACGAACTACGGAAGTTTGATCCCGAATAGCGGGTACATAGGCACCTATATAACAAGTACATAGGTACCTATACGCAAGTACAGAGTGACTTAAAATATCGAAAGTTTTATTTTTTCCTTTTTTAGATATTTATGTAAATTAATCAATTTAGTCGCATGTATCATAATTAAATGTTTTTTAGAAATTAAAAAGGGTATATTTGGAAAGCGAAGTTAAATTCGGAAAGTTAAAAATAATACCCATTTAGGGTTTAATAAATTAGCCCCTGAATCTAGATCTCTAGTTTTTAAAAAACTGTATTTATAACTTGGTTTTTTAATCAATAGACCGATATCTAAGTTATAACCAATCCATCCAATTG
Source organism: Lumnitzera littorea (assembly GCA_024138015.1). Taxonomy (NCBI): domain Eukaryota; kingdom Viridiplantae; phylum Streptophyta; class Magnoliopsida; order Myrtales; family Combretaceae; genus Lumnitzera; species Lumnitzera littorea. The sequence continues at coordinate 52,917,116 of JAMXBB010000001.1, forward strand.
GTTAAAACTTAACCTCTTTTCTCGACTTCAGTCAAGTGGCGACTTTAAATCTTTTCAAGTTAAAAAAAAATGATTTTCTTTAAATCTTAGTCGACAGTCAATATTAAATGGGTAGGGTTTAGTATTGATCGATTTAGAGAAAATCTAATTTTATAAAAAGAACTGGGAGGATGAAAAACTGGGCTCGACAAATGTAATGCCCTAATAGTTGATGACTTATGAAAGCTTAGTTATATTCTTCATTTTCTTTAGCCCATTAAACTCAAACATGTATGATTGGTAAACTTGGTAAAAAATGTAAGTTTTTAAGTAGTTTACTTATAAACTGGATTAAAAACATAAGTTTCTACACAAAAACAAATTTATACATGAGTTAACTTAGAAGAGTTTTCTAAAATTGTAAACTCTTATAATCATAGGGGTAAAATCGCAATTTTGATAACTATGCGTATACTCATAATTAGCTAAAATAAACAAATATTCATATTTTGGGCCAAAATAACATAACAAAATCAATAAAAATCTACAAAAATTATAAAAAATATAGGAATAGCTATGACCAAAGCAAATAAGCATGGTTTAAGCTATAGAAAGGTGTTTAGGGAATAAACAAAGTGGTCATGTAAAATTTAGCTCTGTATTTAAAGGATTATGCTTGAAGAGAGAGAAAGAAATCCATTTCTACACTTTATAGGCATGATAAAATTTAGAAACCCTCTCAACTGGATGCATGTTGGGAGTGCTTTTATTGACCTCAGAGGTGTTTGAGGGACTCATGGTCTGTATAGATAATGAATTCCCAAGGTAACAAATAAGGTTACCAATTCTAAAGAGCTTGGATAAGAGCATAAAATTCGTTGTCACATGCTATATAATTTAGAGTGACACCACTAAGCTTCTTATAGATGTATGCAATAGGTCAGTGCTCTTACATAAGTACAACACCAATGCTTACTTTAGACACATCACAATCTAATTCAAAGACTGTTAAGGTAAGCACTGGGGTAGAAGTCAACATAGACTTAATCTCCTCAAAGCGTTTCTAACATTTCTCCAACCATTTAAACTCAAATTTCTTCTTTGTTAGCTCAGTCAACGAAGTAGCTATGGAATTGAAGTTCCAAGTAAATCTTCAATAGAATGAAGCTAGACAATGAAAGCTCCTCACATCAGCTGTGTTAGTTAACATCGACCACTCTAGAATAACCTTTACATTCTCATCATAAACTCAGGTACCTCCATTAGACACAACATATCCGAGGAACACAACCTCATTTTAATAGAAAATGTATTTCTTTAAGTTACTAAACAATTGTTTAGCCTTGAGAATGTCAAATACAGCTCTCAAATGCTCAATATGAGAATTTAAGTAGGCACTACACACCAAAATGTTGTCAAAGTAAACTAGGACACACTTACTAATCAATGATCTCAAGACATGATTCATAAGTTGCAAAAAAGTGTTCGATGTATTGGTAAGTCCAAAGGGCCTTACTAATCATTCATAAAGACTATCCTTAATCTTAAATGTTGTCTTCCACTTGTCTCCCAATCTCATTCGAATTTAGGGGTAACTATCCTTTAAATATACTTTCAAGAAAATCTGTGTACCATGCGATTTATCTAACATATTATCTAAATAAGGTATAAGATATTGGTATTTGACAGTGATCTTATTAATAGCTTGACTATCAATGTACATTTGCCAAGAACCATCCTTCTTTAGTAGGAGTACAACTGGTACAGCACAAGGGCTCATGTTTTCCCTAACATACCCAAGATCTATCAGCTCGCTAACTTGTTTCTTTTAGTTTGGTTACCTGTTTATGGTTGTGCTTATAAGCAGGTTTGTTAAGTAGAGTTGGTCCATGTTGGAGATCAATGCAATATGCAATGCCTTGAATAAGGGGCTAATCCTTGATGTAGCTCATCAAAAAGTATGTCTACATATTCTTGGAGCAATGTTTGCACCTCGGCCGGCAATGCTTTAATTCCTTTCAGCTTAAGTAGTCTTCTAATCAATAAAAAGTTACAATCCTTGGACTTGATTGCCTTAGAGAATCCATCTTGGGAAATCATTAGAGACTTCATCTGTAGGGTCTTGGAGATCTTCTCCCATGATTCCTAAACTTCCCTTGGGTCATGGGAGTAAGTACAACCTTCTCGTTGTCCTTTTGGAGCATGTAATTATTTCGATATTCATTTTGGAGTACCTTCAAATCAAATAGCCATTGTTAACCTAATGGTATGTGCAAAGTGCACATTAGTAAGACAATACATAGTGTTTTGTCCTTATACCTTTCCCCAATGGGGATTGGTACCATCGCTTACTCAATGACTTAAATTCTACCTATCTCATTCAATCAATGGACCCTATAAGGTTAGGAGTGAGGACAAGTTAGCAATTTTAGGGTTTTCATTACTCCTTGCGCTTTCACATTGTTATAACTTTCCCCATCAATGATCAAGGCATACAAGCTACCACTTACTTGGCAATTAGTGTGGAAGAGATTCACCCTTAACTTACCTTCTTTAGTAACATTAGTATTGAGAATTCTTTGGAAACCATGTTAAGGTATTGTTCACCCTTATTTGGTTAGGTGAGGGCCTTAGGGTCTTTTAGGAATTCATCAAGGAAATTTTCAGCATCCACTTCCGTTTTGCCTTTGCTAGCACTTTCCACCTTAAACTGGGGCTTTTCACCTTTAATGTTCATTACCAGTCGATTCAGGTACTACTGTAAGCTCTACAAACTAGGTGAAGGGTATAAATTCCTAGTTGTCTAAGGAGTGAGTTGGTTGACATGCTGGGGCAATGATTAGGTTAGAGGAATTTACTATAGGGGTAATAGGCTTGGTTGAAGACTAGGGCATTGTGTCTAGGAGATTAACCACAAAGATCCAACTTAGGAGCTTGGCAACATTGTTCTTAATAGTATAAAAGAGTATAATCAAGTCGAGCTCATAAGGAGTTTAACAGGGGGTCAACCTAGTACTGGCGCTTGTTAGAGGTGAGCTTGGAAGATAGGATTCTTCATATAAGTCCCTACAGACCTTGGAGGCAAGCTCGAGTAAAAGGTCCTAAGGTTGGTAATCCATCAAGCATTGTGTTCTTCAAGAAAAAATAAAGTGAATATTGTATTTTGTTTGTGTTTTTGATTATATATGGATCAAAGGTTGTTGTTTGATGCAGTTATATGGTTGAAATTGAAGGAGATGCATGTATTTTTTAGTTAGGTTGCTTAGTTTGGAGTGGATAGTCGTTGAGTAGAGTTGAAGGGGTTTTACTATTGAAAGTTGTAGATATCATGTATTAGGACTCAAGGGGTAAGTCAAAAGATGAGTGAAAATACAAGGTGACAAGTTTTTGTTGCTTAAAGTATGAGTTAGATGGTAAGTCAAAGGGTGGCCAAAAAGAAAAAAAGTAAAATAGAATAAGGCAATAGCTTTACCGCTCAAAGGGAGAAGGAAATTGTAAACAAAACCATAAAGTATTGGTTTCTAATTAGTAGAAGGTAAATTAGAGTATATGGTAGAGAGTAGTAGAAGAGAGCAAACTTGAGTTATATTGGAATCTTATTAAAGCCTAACTATTTTTGGTTAATATTAGGTTCTAAGAGTGAGAAAAGCTTAAAGTCTTATGAATCTTTTATGTAGGTATGTGTTTACCTTGTTTGGTTGTGCATGTTAGATTTAGTAATAAAATGAACTTAAAAATTATTTAACTAATGAAATGATTATTGCTTGTGCTCAGTTTGACCTAAGGCTAGGTGGTGGTAGAACCTTAAAAGGCTCATGATGATCAATATGAAGTATTATTCCCATGAAGTTACATATTGAAATGATCTCGATAGATTTAAAAGGACTCATGGGCTCATTGATGTTGGGGCCAAAGGCGATAGTTCCTAACACTATATATACGTATGTTTTTATAGTGGAGCTAGTAATGATAGTTCCCGTTACTATATTTGTACTAAGGCTAGAGATGGTAGTTCTTAAGTATATGTGTGTGTGTTTATGTGTGATATCCCATGTTTGTTGTTAACTTGACTTAAAAGAAGATAACAAACTGGTTGTTTGATTTATTTTCTTGCATCAAAATAGTTGTGATATATTGTTGCATGGCATGTATGCATAGTTGTGATACTCATATGCTGGGCTTAGGCTTACCCCTCATGGTATTATTATTATTATGAGGACTAGTAGATGTCAGTGTGCTTAGTTGCTAGACCTATACTAATGGGTTGTTCTAGTATTTGAATAGATGAGACTATAGTTCTATCTATTAGTTTCTATTAGTTGTTTTTATGGTGGAGATAAACTCTAGTGGTTTGTTTAGTTAGTTTTATGTTTTGATAGGTTATTGATGCTGTGGAGGCCTTTATGGACTCCTACTGTCGATAGTTATATTAATATTGGGTTCAAATGATCTTAAATATTATAATTTATGGTTGTAGATTGTGATTCATTTTAACCACTCATATATGTTATTGGAGATTTATGTTATTGTAAGCTTGACAGTATATACTGGTGATTGTGGATTCTAGATATGTATTGAGCCTTCGCGTGTCATTAGTTAGTATCTAGTTTGTTTGTTGCTCCAATAACTTGCCATTGGTATTCTGGTTATCCTTGATATTATCTTCATCCTTATCCTTGTCTATGAATCGGGAATTCACTTCACAAGCATTAGGGATATCAAGCGCCATGTATCCTTATAAAAAGTCCTGTTTGTTTTTTTTGCTTGATTATAATCTTTTTTCATCATTCTCCCCCTTATCCATGTTATTTACCTTTTTCATTGGGGTGTTTATCTCTAGGGGCATCAAGTACATGCTCATAGTCCAATTACTACAAGAAAATTGGCATATCGTAGGCTATAAATTGTGGAGAACAACCTTTTGTCATGACGATATATATATTTTTAATTTTTTTAAAACTCTCGAAACCCTCATCGTAAAAAACTATTATGACAATTTTTTAGTAGCAAGGTTCTCGCCATGACTAGTTTCATGGGAGTGAATCACATACAAAAATAAACGATGAAGACTTCTCACAGCAAGAGCCTCACTGCAACACGTGTCGCGCAGCGAGTTTCTGATTGCATCTTTTTTAGGCCTTTTATTTTTACATTTTAAAATCTTTTCTAATGCAGCCTTGGTTGTTGAGTCTAGTTGCATGAGGTCTCTAACAGAGAGCTCTTTCTTGCAGGGACAAGCTCGTTGCAAGAAGTTAGCCTTTTGCATAGGGCTGATTGTTGCATTCCATTTATTTTTGGGAGGGTTTGATTATACTTACAAATTTGTACTTACGGTGAGATGGTCTGCGGCAACAACACTTTTTTGGTATATTTTGTAGTTCTTGCATCTAATTATTTTTGCCACAATACCTCAATTTTCAATTTGGTTCCTTTTTGTATTTCTTCATTGATTTGGTAGATCATTTACCAGTGAGGGTGACGTTCACATAATTTCAACTGGGGCTTTTATATTTCTTCTTGTTAGTTTGATTTCTATTCAGGTTTATTTTCGATTTAGGCTGGTTTGACGCTCAAGCTATTCAAAAGGGTTGTTCATTCATAATCATCAATTTGATTCACTTGAATGATGATATGATTTTCAATAGTAATGGCCTTGATGGTAACACAAACAAAGGTAAAATAGAAAGTAGGTAATTTGGATAGTTGAAGTAGGTGCCTCGTAATGCAGTAATTGATATTATTGTCCATGGAATAAAGTACTCTAATACCCCCATCCTTTTCCCAAAAAGTAACTCAATTTGTAATAAAGTTTATGGTTGTCCAAAAGCTAATTACAATCTCCCGTCCCTAAAGCTTCGGAGAATGAATGATGGGTTTAAAGAGAATCAATCAATTATTTTGAAGGGACATCATCAAAAGAATTTCATTAAAGTGGCATTAGTATTGCTTTTCCCTCATAAAAGTGCTAACAAAGAAACAGATCAATACGCTACAGATCGATGACATATCTCCGTATCCCAGGATATGTAGACACCGCAAGATTCGAATAGAAGAAAGAAGTTTGGAAAGAAACACCACATGAAAAACTGAACTATAAAATGAAATTCTAATCCGAACATATATTTCACTCATCATAAGTAGAATATATGTATGCGTCAACAGGCATACGGTACGTATGTGTACGCATGAACGGTGTATATAATCTGAAATCTCTAAATTCGTGGCTTCTCTGTACAATGATTACGGAGAATAATGTCAAAACCACAATATTATTATAAAGGTTTTTTTTTTTTTTTTTTTGGTTACATATAAAATTTAAAGTTTCTGAATGGCATTCAAACTAAACTTTTGCTTTTCTAATTTTTGCATATGAAATGTGACGTTACATTTTACTTACTTGATTCACTATCTTCATCATTGTTAATTGTGTCGTGATGGATACTTATTTATTAAAAAATATAAGTTGTGAAAACTCGGTGGAGAGATAATAAAATTTGATTGACAATGGCACTCGACTTCAAATGTAAAATTAAAAAATACCTACGCTTCGTACAGTAATTTTTCATATGGCTCCATGACACCCCCCTCCCACAAACAAAAACACCTGCCAACAGAAAAAAAAGAAGAAGGCTGGAGTCTCTCGTCCAGTTGATCTCCTTTAATGTATATCTTGGCATGTCTAATAGAAGGTGAATATATCAGAATCTTGGGTTTGATTACCTTGTCTTTAAAGACAAAGCGTTTTGGCTTCCCACAAATATTAAACGTTAACGGAATACATACCAAACAATTTTCACTCTAATCCCTTGATGATTAAAAGGTAAAAGAAAAAGAAGAAAAGGATTACAAATGAAATGTAAAAGAAATAAGTATTCGACGATGGGAAAAAGTGTATTGTATAACCATTCTTGGAGGTTTTTTTTTTTTCATTTTTTATTTTTTTACAAGCTTAAAAACCCATATAATTTGTGAAATGGCACTAGCGCCAAACATATAACGGCGAATCGTCATGCTGTTTCCCAGATTAGACCTCGCTCTGCCGATAGTAATGCAGGTAAGTAAAAAGGGAAAAACAACCAAAGGGGAAAAAAAAAAAAGGAAAAAAGAGATTTACTTACGTTTTGTTCGACGTAAATTTTGGACAAAACGTAAAAGTGTATTGAAAATAAAGATGATTTGCTACTTTCCATAATTAATCAATTAAATGACTCCTTAATTTTATTACATGGCACATTTTTCTACTTTTAAATTAAAATATCCACAAATTTGCAGCGTTGGTAGTCGCATTACCTAAACATGAGCATAAGCCATTGTGAAAATCACACCAAATGTCCTAAATCACTAAGACACATTTGAAACCGGAAATTGACTCTTCTTTCATCCATGACTTGGATCTGATTTTGGAAATGCGGTAATCAACCCTGCTAATTCATGAACAGCTTTATTCAAAATTGAATCATATATCGAGCTATCACAAAAATCAATGAGTATGTAATTATCTAGAAGAGATTGAATAGATTTTAATAAACTTTAAAATCTTTTTAGGCTTTATTAAAATTTTTGTAAGTAATAGCATTTTATTAATACGAAATCAACAAAGTATAAATTCTATAAAAATAAAAGAGAGTAGCGATAGAAAAGATGATACAACGTTATATAGAGAAATTTGACTTTCTACATCTACACTTAAAAAACTACGTACTAAGCCGAACCGACTCGAAATCATCGATTCACAAGCTAGTGATTACTTGAATCAAGCTTCATTCATAAGGTTATAAGCCTAGGTTGGTGGCAATTCAAGGGCCCTTGAATTATGCCCTTTTATTTTTTTTATTTCTGAAATTTAATTTTTTGTATTTTTATTAATTACTATTAATAATTTGTGGCTTACTTGTATATTTCAATTTTTTTTCCTAAATAATTTTAGTATTTTATATGGACATATAGTAATGCTTGAATAGTACACTTTTATTTTCGACTGAAAATTTTTTTTCCATTCTAAAATAATTTATTTAAACCGTATGAACTTGATACTATTTATTTTATTTTGTTTTTTATTTTTTTAAAAGAAAAGAAGTTCGAGTTTACTTAAACCGATCATCGAACCATCGATTCAAGAACTTACTAGGTCAATGATTCTTCGAGGCCGAATTACTTAAACCCTTAAAACATGATGCCAAATTACCTAGGCTCTTAAAACATGACGGTTTGTTGCCTGTTCAAGCCTATCCTCATCCAAGTTAGGTAGATTTGAAAGTCTATCAAGCTGAATCACAGTTCAAAACTAACTACTTCACAAATCTATCTAGACTCATTTTTTCCAATTCTATTTTGAAGCCCATGTTATCCTACTTAACATATTTGTGTAATTATCAATTTCCTTTGGATGTCTCACAAAATTGAATCTCTGTTGATATCATATAAAAGTTACATAATCTTCTATTACTTTTGATATATCGTAAAAGATAAATCCCTTCTGATACTGCAAGGAATATGATACGCTTACATACTACAACAAGCCTATATAAGTTTAAATAAATCGAGGGTGTTACCAAAGTCATCTTATGAAAGAGTGATCTTAAAGCATACAATCTAGTGTTTTGACCAGTTTTAAGTTCACCACATATTTCACGTGTGAGACTTTTGTTATCTTTAATGCCTTTTAGAAAAATTTCTTCCAGACTAGCATTTTTCTTCTAAATAAAAGTTCGGTTGGTAAATTTCATTTATATTTAATGATTTTTAATTGAAGGTCTAAATTCTATCTTAGGAAATATACTTCGAAAATATTGTATTATTGTTTTAAAAAATAAGTTTGATATCCTTATAATTTCCTTGCCAAAACTTATCAACGAGTTTGAAATCTCCCCCATGTACTTGATGCAAAACTTCATCATACCGAATGTTGCGAATTTCAACAAATATATTTGACCGGAAGACTTGTGATGATGCAAAATCTGATGTAGTAGAACTTTCGATAAAATATGTCAAACTCTGTGAACATCAAATATTTACAAGATTGGGTTATTGTATAATCATTATGATCGATTCCTAGTAATTTTCTGTGCTGGTCTTTAAAGTTCTTGTTCGTAAATTTACCAGCAAACACTTAGAAATGATGATTTTAATAATTTCGAAATTCGAATAAGATTTTATTAGAAAAAAAAAAAAGGGATTTCTAAGTCTAGTCTTTCAACTTCGATCTTCAATGATGCCGTCTACAAATGCTCTCCTTGATTTACCTTCAATTTCCCTTTCGGTATTTGATTCTAGCTTTGCACCCTTACACAGCTATTTTATCAATCTCCCATAAAGACAATGACAAGACAGACGTAGATGGGAAGAGTAATCTTATTACCTCGAACCTTTTCATAGAGCTCTTTTTAGGTTTTAGCGAGGACGGGGGTCCCATATGTTCATTTCTCTATCTCACCAAACGTTTCCTTGCCTTTTAATGCTCACCTTCTCTCCTACGGCCGATCCTATGCTTCATGACGGAATCGTTCATATGTGCATCTAATACTGAGACATGATAAAGATTTAATAAATGCTTAATTATTGAAAAATGTATTTGGTATATGATTAGTTGTATTTCTGTATATAACACCGTCATATGAGCTTGATATCAGATATGGATACTCAGGAGTAATTTATCATCCTTCTAGGTTCACTGATAGTCTATCAATTTTTGAAAGAGTGATTAGTATGTGCCTATGGGGAACGTGAGCTGGTTTGAAGAGTTGTATGTACTTGTTTTATTATTTTACATTCTTTCTTTTACTTTATTACACGTGTACTACTAGTAGGCTATGGTATTTTTATTGCTCAGTAGCTATAGTTGTTTTTTAGTAAGGACATCAAGCTGCGTAAACAGAATTGACGATCTATTACATTTTATTCTGCATTTTTCCTTTTATTTTTTTCGAAACTCTCTGTAATATTCATCAATGGAGGATGTCTCCACAATGTTACTCGCTCCAGTTCTTAAATTCCTAGATGGAGCAAATACCAAGTATACTTGACTTCAAAGGTTCTTTCATTTCGTCTTGGTGAATGAATCAACTTCTTTTTAGAAATATGAATAATGCAATTAATTTAGGATTTAATGATTCTTATTACTTATTTGGATCAGACAATTCTAGCGTGACCATAGGTAATATCATTTTTAATGGTAGCAATCTTTTTGGAGCAAATCAATGAGATTAGGTTTAGAAACTAAGATGAAAATTGAATTTATCGATGGATCTATAGAAAGACTTGCAGAAAATTCTATTGATTTGAATAAGTGGATTATGTGTGTTGGTTGTTGAATTCCGCGTTGAGTGATTTAGCACAAAATTTCTTGTATAAAAGATCGACTTATGAGCTTTGGAGGGAGATTAGGGAGTAGCATGGTGTAGCTATTAGGCCTTTTACCTTTTACCTTCAACATGAATTATATGAGTTACAAACTTTTCAAGGTTGTGAGTGTGGTTGAATGGAGTTTTACACTTGTGCCTTAAAGGAACAAATAATGGAGTATGATTCTCATATAAAGTTTGTTCAATTCTTGATGGGATTGAATAAAGCATATAAAGGAGTTCAAAACTAGATCTTCTCAATGGAGCTATTGCCATCTGTTAATAGGGTTTATTATTCGATTTAGTAGGTAGACAAATGATTGCAAGTGTCAAGGGCTTTAAGTTTAACAACTAAAGTAGTTGCCTTTTATGTAAACAAGACAGAGACAATAGATAAGAGGAAAGGCAAGAAGGGTGCTTTTAGTAGGCATTGTAAGACAGAGGGTCATAAAATTGAGATGTTCTTTCAACTTATTGGTGATCCATGGTATAAAGGTAAGAGATTGAATTAGAAGGGTAAGGTTATTGCTTTAACCTCTTTTTGTCAAGGATAGCCTAGTTTGGAAACTCCTATTTCTGAGTGTGCACAACAACCCTTAATTTTTCAAAGTAGTAGCAGATGAAGAATTTCTTTATTCTTTGTGTCATGGAATGATGAAGCTAATGAAGGAAAAAGAAAAGATAGTAGCTGCTTCTAATGCATTTACTCAGGTAGGTATGTTGAATACACTTTGATTTATTGCTATAAATGCTTGGTTAATTGGATTGTTGACATGAGTGCCACCGATTACATGAGTCTTTTCTTTGAGCTATTATTTGACAAAAAACACTTGGATATAGTCATTTCAATAGGATTCCTAGATGGACCCATGTTTTCATCTACTATACTAGGTTAAGTGAAAATCAATTCCCATTTCTTTCTTCATCATGTTATGTTCATTCCACAATTCACCCACAATTTATTATCAATACACTAACTAGTTACCGCTATGTCTTTTCAAGCCATCTCTAATTCCCTTTCATGCACATTTTAGGACCTAACTTATAATCGAATAGTTGCAATAGCAAAGGCTAAGAGCAAACACTACATACTATGTTGTGAGTCTCCTAATGATTCTCAAATTTTAGTTGATTCTTCATTGAGTTTGTTAGCTTCTTGCTCTCATTTATGTATTGATAATAAAGATGTACATCTCTTACATAGTAGATTGGGGCACATAACTATTTCTAAACCAAACATTTGGATTGTTGCAAGAACTTCAACTTTTATGATTTTTTTGTGTAATACTAGTTAAGAAGCAAAGTTTCACCATCTTCTTTTTTCTTCTATTTCAAGCTATTCTACCTTTACTTTTCAATAAATTCATGTTTATGTGTAGGGCCATATCATGTAGCCTCTTTATCTAGAGTAATATTCTTTTTTACTCTAGTAGATGACTTTACACATTCCACTTGGACATACGTAATGCATCACAATTCTTAAATACGTAATATCCTTGAACAGTTCTTCAACTATGTTTCTAACCCCTAAAAAATCTATAACTCCTAAATCTATCCACTCTAGTAATGGATGGTAATTAGTCTCTCATGTTTGTCAAACACTAATTCTTAGCCTTAGTATTGTACATCAAGGTACTATACTTTAGACTCCTCAATAAAATGAGAGAGCAGAGCATAAGCATAAACATCTTCTAGAAATATCAAGTGCTAGAGATGTGCACTAAGCCATATAGATTTTATGTCAATTGATTTTTTTTTTTTTCATGATACGAGACATTTTATTTATCACGCTATTATCGGCCTTTTAACATGATAAAAGGATTCCTTAAATATTTGTTCTTCCTTATGTCCTTAAAGTGTGTAACTTTAATAGTAAAACCATAAAGTGATGAGAACGCTATTCTAAACTATCCCTAGTTGCTCATTAATGGAACAATAATGAATTAAGACTAGTATGTTTGCTAAATGATAATCATGTTTTACTAATTATGGATATGAGATATCAATTCAGTATATAGATATATGTAGGAGTACATTGTATTGGAAGGACTCACTGTAAGAGTACTACATGGATTAATCTAATAAGTACTACTCATTACATTGTTATTTCAATCCTTTGACTTGATAACATCATGAATTCCTACATAGTAAGTTTCATGTTTTGACTAAGTTCCTTATCATTTTTAGTCAAATGATTATAACACTGTGATTGGGTATGGAATAAATTATGTGGATGACTATGAGTGTTCATGAAGGAATTTGTTCCTTTCATTAATTTGAGAGAGATATCTTTTAGGCTTCTTGAAGAGTGAGATTGAGAAAAACGCATGGCCATACCCAAATGAATTGATAAGGAGTTATCAATGTCATTTGTTTAAGTAAATTGAACTTTGGATTCAAGAAACGAGTGATTAAACAATATAAGAGTGTTTTGATCTACACCATATATTTAATCATTGGATATTACGTGACAAAGGGACTAAATAACTAAATCTTTAATAAGTAGAGTCGAATTATCAACCTTCACTTAATTTGGGTAGGCATAATGTCTTGTAAGAGGATACTTATATCTTGTACGTCCAAAAAAGAGTTTAAGGCTTACTATCAATATTAGGTAAACCTATAGGATTGCACACAAAAAATGAAACAAATGGGTTATGGGTTTATTTAAATAAACCTCATAGAAATTATTGAAATATTTGTTATTCTTAAATAGTTTAAGAATAATAAATAATGATATTTATTATTTGTGGAGAAAAATAATAAAATAATATATCAGATATTGTTTATATCTTTCGTATCTTTCATATCTCTCAATATCTCTTAATATTTTCTAAAAGATATTATCACTCCTATATAAGTAGATAAAGTTAGCTCTCTATTAAGGTTATGCTAATTCCTTATCATGATCATTAAACCTGTAGTGAAAGTCTACAGACCTAACTAGAGAGAGAAAAACACAAGAGATTACAAGTGAACTCCTAGATGAATATAGATTTGTTGTATGGTGCTTGTACACTATAGCTCATTTCAATGTGATTGTTCGTATGTGGATACTAATAAAAGGTGTTTGCATTTTACAACACCTATTGGTTTACCTATCTATGAATTTTGAAAGGTTTCAAACAACCTAAAATTCATACTCTTTTTTTTTTATTTAATTGAAACGCATGGTTCTTAGGTTGTTTAAGGATAATAAAGATTTAAAATTCCACTACACTTATAACATAATTTGAATCCCTAAAATCTAACATCAGGAGCTATTCATATTCATGCCAACTTACCTAAAGAGTCTTGTTAGGAATGTGTTCCTATTGCTACATATCTTATAAATAGGATGCTCATGTAACTACTTGATTGGAAATCACCATTTGAGATGTTATTTCACAAACCACCTAATTATTCAAACCTCATAGTTGTTGGATGTTTGTGTTACATTGCAAACCTTTCATCTTTATGGAAATTTTTTATCTTAAGGGAACCAAATGTGTTTTCCTTAGTCATGCAAATGGGAGTAAGACATATAAAGTGTATGATCTTTCTATTAATAAGCTTCTTAATAGAAAAGATAATGTCTTTTTCGAGTACATTTTTCCTTTTAAACATAGTAGTTCTACTTCTTCTTTATGTGAGCTAAGTGCTACAATCACTGTGTTACATCCTTTAATTTCGTTTGAGACTACTCTTGATACTACTGTTGCTTTTGATAATGTTCCTATTGATGGTTGGTTTTCACCCTAAAACATTATTCGGCTATTCAATTGATGAGATGTCTAATAACTCTATTCTTGGTTGATGCTGATTAAGGCTTAACCTATTTGATGGGCCTTGGAGCCCAGCCTATTAATACATCCAGTTTGAACTTAGGAAACTAGCGCGAACAGTTATGATCTGGTACAATCTCATTACATAACCACTCACTATTCCTATATTTTAGGCATGTGCTTGATTATGACATCTTCACGTGGCCTACTACCAATGATTGACTACTATTTCAAACACCTAACATTCTTCTATAAATATGAAGAGAAAGTATTGTAAGAACTCTCTTAAGACCCTCAACTCAATATTTAATTATTTTACTTCTCTTTAAAACACTTACTAACTTTGGTATAGGCATTAGAGTGGTTACACCGAACTTACCCTAGTACCATTTAACTCTTTTTATCATTACAGGAATAAAGACCTACCCCAAAATCATCTGACAACATTTGGCACCATGTGTTTTTCATTTTACACCCACATGGCAAAGACTCAAACGATGAAAAGTGTAGGTAGTAGCTCTTTACCCTATCACCAAGCGAGGGGAAGTAGGCATATTGATGAATAGTGCTTGGATAAGTTGGAGTAACTTTGCTTAGACTTAGCCAAAGAGAACCAAGAACTCAGCAAAAAACATGATGAGATCCTTAAACTTCTCCATAAAAATGTCCACCTAAGTCAAAACAAAAAATGTACCAAAAATAGTGGTGATTCAATCTATTTTCTTGAACTATAATAGGTGCACCATGTAGGACCTTCGCATGTTAGTATCCTTGCTATGACGAGTAAACAATTCCAAATAAAAAAGAGTCCTTTTGTCCCTGAAATATTGAACGAAGTAATACCGTGGCACATCAAGTGGCCATACTTTAAGACTTATGAGTAAACAAGAGACCTAGAAGATCATCTTGAGTATTACAGCAATTTGGCTAAGTTGCACAGCTTAAGTAATATAATAGCTTATTAGGCTTTTCCCTTAACATTGAGGAACACAGCTAATGCATGGTTCAAACATTTGAAGCCAAACATAATCTCATGTTTTGAAGATTTGGCAGAAGTGCTTTTACAATACTTCCTTACAAGTAAGCTTCTGGTTAAGGATTCTTCTATCCTTAACACTATTAAGCAAAAATCGGGTGAGTCTATCAGGGACTATTTAGCTAAGCTTATGCCAAGATGATCCAAATCTTGGAGCTAGACATGAGTGTAGCCCTTAACACAATCATTGATGGTGTTAAACCCTATAGGGACTTCTTCAAGTCTGGTAAAAAAAAAAAGCCGAGAACTTTTGTTGAGTTTAAGGCTAAGGCTATGTCATACATTTGCTAAGAGGACAACATTAAAGCTTGTTGAGAGGTTGATAAGAGTAGTGGAGACCGGAAAGGCGACAATAAGAAGAGTGCAAAAGATTGTCTCGGAGTAAATGATGACTAGTATGCTGAAAAAAAGAGGCTACGCATCTTAACATATTCTATTCATACACCACTTGATCATCCAATCGCGAACATATTAATGGAAGTGTGCAATCAAAGAGGCATGTTACAATAGCCAGAAAGGATATGAGGAAATCCTTTAAGATGAAATTCTAATAAATATTGCAATTTCTATTGCAATAGAGGCCATAATACGGATGAGTGTATCCAATTTAAAAATGCGATTGAGGATGCAATCCAATGAGGGCATCTGAGTAAGTTTTTTGCACACGATACCTAGAATATTGAGCAACCAACTCTAAGGAGATGTAATGAGCAAGAGAATGTTTCGTGGCTTTCTCAGATCAGAAAAGATACAAGAGATGGAAGTAGTAGTAAAGCACCGAATGATATAATAAATACTATTGTCGGTAGAACTTCTACGTTAGGCTGGTCTAGCTCTTCAAACTTAAAGGTCTAGCGCATTATGTTTGTAATGTACAAGGCAAGAAGGTCAAGGTTAACAATTTAATTTCTTTCATAGAAGAAGATTTCAATGGTATTCAAAGAGCCCACGATGACGTACTCATAATTAGTGCAAGAATTGCTAACTTTAAGGTTAAAAAGATTCTTGTTGACACTAGCAATTTAGTAGATATCGTTTTTCAACATGCTTTTAATCATATGATGACCAAAATCAAAGTGCAACTGAGATCTTATGACTATGATTTATATGCTTTCAACAATCAACCCGTTCAGGTCAACAAAGTAATCTCTCTCCCTATCTAGATTTGAGACGATCAACATATTGTAGAAGATAAGGTAGATTTCCTCATTGGCAAGTGTTGGTCTTCATATAATATAATCATGGAACTACTGTGTCAGCATTTTTTCGGCATGGTCCCTTTTACTGTGCATCTCAAGGCTAAATTTCCCACTCCCACTAGAGTTGGTGTATGTAAAGGAGATCAACAATTAGCAAGATCTTTATATATAAGGGTGCTATGTTGAGAAGAAAATTTTCAAGTTGAAACTTATTCAAAACAAAAGTCAGTTGGCATAGAAAATGCTAAGGAAAAGACAGAAGATATTTTATTGGGAAATGATTTAGGAAAGACAACTAAGATGGGAAAACCATTGTCTGCAGACGACTGCCAAAGTTTGATCAACTTTTTATTGGACAACGTCGATATTTTTGCATGGTCCCCCTCGAATATGTCGGGCATCCTTAGAGATGATATAACACACAAACTTCAAATCAATCCTAATGTGAAGGTCATTCAATAAAGGAAGAGGCATTTCACTCTTGAACGGTAAGAAGCCATAAAAGAAGAAGTCCAAAAGCTACTTAAGGTAAGGTTCATTGAAGAAGAGCCTCATTCGACTTGGCAAGCTAACTATATGCTAGTCAAGAAGTCTAACGGCAAGTGGCATATGTACATAGACTTTGTGAATTTGAATAGGGCCTATCCTAGAGATTGCTTCTCCTTACCAAGAATAAATCAAATGGTTGACTTAACTGCCAAACAAGCCTTACTATCATTTATGGATACGTTTTTCGGTTATAATCAAATCAAAATAGATGAGGAAGATGAAGTTTACATGTCACTTGCCACCAACTTTAAAATGTACTATTAGATGGTGATGCCCTTTGGGCTAAGAAATGACAACACAACCTATCAACAATGCATCACTAAGATGTTTAAGCTTCAAATTCATCATATCATCAAAGTATATGTTGATGATATGATAGTGAAAAGCACGATAGAAAGTCTACTTCTTGCTAATCTTGAGGAGATATTTTACATTTTGAAGAGATACAATATGAAGCTAAATTCACAAAAATGTACTTTTGGTGCTACTTCAGGAAAATTTTTAGGTTATATGGTTACTTGGCATGGCATTAAAGCAAACCTAATGAAGATTGATGCAATTAGGAGCATGAAGTCTCCTTATACTGTAAAGAAAGTTTAAGAGCTAATTGGGTTGATAGCCACCTTGAACAGATTTGTGTCAAAAAGTATCGATAGGTGTCTGGAATTCTTTAAAATTTTAAAGAATCCAAAAGATTTTAAGTGGACAAATGAGTGTGAAAGAGTGTTTAGTGAGTTGAAGGAGTTTCTTGCGTCACCATCAATACTCTCAACACCATGTCCAGAAGAAAACTTATATCTATATTTGCCATTTAGTAGTCAAGCACTTTCCTCTACCTTGGTTCATATTAAAGGTAGAGAGCATCAGCCGATTTATTATGTGAGCCATGCTTTGTAAGGTCTAGAACACCGATATACAAAAATTGAGAAATTTGTATTGGTGATGGTTCTTTTAGCAAGAAAGTTAAAGCTACACATCGAGGCACATCAAATTGTTGTCTTTACTAATCAGCCTTTGTGGCAAACCTTACAACGAATGGACTCCGCAAGAAGAATGATGGAGTATGCTCTAAAGCTAAGTGCCTATGGCGTATAATACAAACCTAGAACAACATTAAAAGCTTAGACGTTAGTAGATTTTTTTGCCAAGTTCACTAGTGAAGAGGAGAGTATGGAGATGGCAAAGAAGTCGATATGGAATCAATATGTCGTTGGTTTCTTTGCTAAAGAAGGATGCAGTATGGGTCTCATTCTACAAGACCCCACAATGTGAAAGTTAACTACGCTTTGAAATTTAAGTTTCTAGCCAGCAACAATAAAGCTAAGTATGAAGCCTTAATAGTTAAACTTAAGTTAGCAAAAGAAGTTGGTGCTAAGAAAGTTGAAGTGTTTTCTAACTCACAACTTGTGTTGAATTAAGTTGAAGGGAGTTACGTAGCAAAAGAAGAAGTAATGAGTGAGTACTTGTTGATAGTATAGACGCTCATGGAAGAGTTTCAATCCTTTCTAATTAAGAAAATATCAAGAAGTAGAAACATTGCTACTGATAAGTTGTCAAAGTTGGCTAGTATGGCACTCCACAATTTAAATGACAAGCTTTTTATTGAATATATCCCAAATAAGAGCTTACAAACTCTTGAGCATAGCTACGAGTTGGCTCCTTTCCTAAAGGAGAAATCTTGGATAGACCTAATTATAGACTACTTGAAAGATAGTGTTCTTCTTGATGATAGAAAAGATGCTCGAAGGTTAATTTATCAAGCTGCAAATTATACATTGATAGATGATCAATTCTATGAATGCAGCATTTCTCAACCTTACCTTTGTTGCCTTCAACCAAAGGAAGCACATTGAGTACTATTCAAACTACATAGTAGCATTTGTTGCAACCATGTGAAAGGTCAAATCCTATATGTCCTCATATTGCAACTCAGCTATTATTGGCCGACTATGAAGGAAAATGCAAAATTCTTTATTTGGTAATGTCCGTAATGCTAGAAACATAAGGCATCAAACTATGTGCCTTTTACTGAATTACACAGCTTCACCAATCCTTGGCCCTTCGCCCAATGGGGATTGGACATACTCGGACTAATTCCAAAGTCTATAGCCCAACAACAATTAGTCATAGTTGCTATAGATTATTTTACAAAGTGGACGGAGGCCAAAGTAGCAGCAAGAATCATTAAATAGTAGGTTAAGGCTTTTGTTTTTAACTTTATCATATTAAGATTTGGGGTTCCATTTATGATAATCATTGATAATGGACCATAATTTGATAAAGATAAATTTTAGGCATTTTATGAGAAACATGGCATTCATTTGAATTACACATCAGTGGCTCATCCTTAGACTAATGGGTAAGTGAAAGTCGTTAATAAGATCATCTTGCATAGTTTAAAAAGGAAAGTTGACCGAGTTAAGGGTGAATGGACTAATGAACTACCGAGTGTTTTGTAGGGGTATAGGACCACCCAAGGACTTCTATAGGAGAAACACCCTTCAAGCTGGCATATGGGTTGGAAGTTCGATAAGAGTAAATTATTCTACACTTTTAAGACATCTTTAGGTATAAATTGACCACAATTGTGTTTATTTCTAAATTTCTTAGTACTTAATTGTGTAATACATCAATTTCAAATAATTTAAGAGTAAAGAGATGATATTTATTCAAGACAAAGTGAAGAGGATAAGAAATTACACAAGAATTAGGAGTTTTGGAGCAATCATGGACATGATAAAAGAAGATTTAAGTACCTAAAGCTCGTCACTCCCTCCATTACGACCATTGAGGTTGAAGCTATTTTTCCACTTATTTATCACGGTCATGACTCCACTTCAAAAGGATGATCATGCCCTTAATCACGGGTGTAATGTGGTGGAATTTTTGCGATGAGAAGATAACTCCCCGAGTCATGGGCATGATGGGAATGGACATGACTATTCTTCTTTAACTTTATCGTACAAATTGATGCGTAGAACAAGTCTTAACACTAGGGAGTGTCTTGAAGTGGTGTATTTTGAGCCCCTTGATGAGAAAAATATAAATATACTACAATTTTCAAACGAAAGGAAGAGGAAATTAGATCGTACATCATGTATCATATCACCAACCCACAATACACTTATTCATCCATTTGTGTGCCATTTTATATTTTGTTCCATTTTTATTTTGTATAATCAATAGTATATATTGTACTCTTCCTAGAACTACTCAAGAGAGATGAGGAGAATCATTATTTGTGCATTGTAAAGATTTCTACGGTAGAATTCAAAATGGGGTTATATTCTTTTACTTGTTTTATGTTAATTTCCTTGTTATTTCTACATTTTGTTGATACGACTTGTTTCTTTGTCATAGGTGAGTAGTATTTTAGGACTTGCTACATCAACTTAGCATGAGCAAATGCATAAATTAGTGAATTCCTAATGTTTGTTATTCCCGATGAATTGAACTTAATTAATCTAAGTATAGTATAGTGCACAATATTAACTTAAGCTAGATTTCAATAGAATATATCGAGAGACAATTCTATTGAATAGATATAATTCATTAGAATAGCTTACTCTTGATAGTAGAGATATTATTAGGAAAGTTGCTGCATTCTTATGGAAATTGACAATTTAACATGATCTTAATATGATCCAAGTTAGCTATTAATTTAGAAGAAATTCTAATAGACACAATTAGGATTAGAAGTAAGCAATTTTGAGAAGAATGCTTACATACTTGTAATTTCTTGCAGATAACAAGTATTAAGACAAAAAAGTATATTAGTAGTATTATGCTAAGTGGTGAAGCAAGTCTGTATGTTAATCATTATAGTGTTAATAGCTTCTATAGCATTTCTGTTGGACAAAAGTTATTGTGAATTAGTGTCATTTAGCTAGTAAATTAGATATTTTAATCTTTTCATCACTTGATAAATTTGGTTGCTAGATCATAAGAAGATTTATTAGTACTAGTGTTTGTAGTCGTTCCTAGTGGAGACGAGTTTATACTTATTTGTTCTATAAAACGATAGGTACACTTACTCGTTGAACCAAGTTAAGGATGGATTATAGGTTTATAAATCTCAAAACTCAAATGCTCTAATTTGAGGTGATGAAAGTTGTACTGTTGATTGAATTGGATATACCCAATCTTCATATGTAAAACTTTGATATAATGGCTAATCAAGTTAGTCTTATAGCCAATTTAAATACAATAAATGAGAAAAGAGATGTTGCAAGGGTGAGAGTTGCTGCATATCAACATAAAGCAACTAGATATTGCAATCAAAAAGTAAAACACATGGTCTTTCCACTTGGCGATCAAGTTTGTAGGAAGTTAGAGGCAATTGGCATATGAGATAAATAAGGGAAGCTCGGTACAAATTGGAAGGAACCTATTAGGATTTGGGAAGTTATAGGTGAAGGAGCATATCAGCTAGAATGGTTAGATAGCATAATCATCCCTCAAGCATGGAATGTCAAGAATTTGAAGCTTTATTTTGCTTAGTTACTTCGATGTTGTGGTTTATTTCTACTCTAAATTTTGTAAGAAGATGTCCTACATCTTTTTCCGATAATAAAATGTTCTTTTCAAAATTGTGTTTTTACTTTGTATCATCTCCATTCTTGATCAATGCATGATTAACAAATTAATAAGGTTCTAGCTATATAGTGAATGAACTAGCATTTAATAAGTTTAGTTCTATAATGGTTAATGAACTTAATAATTAGTGACAAGTAACTTCAATTCTTATTAGAAATAGGTTGAGAAGCCAGAGAACGAACTATGCTATGCCTAATGATAGGTAATCTCATGGCTAAAAAAAAGAAATTAGTTTATGTCCTAAGTGACTAACGAACGTTATTTCTTTAAAAAGACATCCATTAAATTGTGTGTAAAATAAAACATGCCAAAAACTAATAACTTATGCGTGAAATAATATATGCTGAAAACTAGTAATTTGCATGTGAAATGAACTGTACTAGAAGCATGAAGGCTTAAAAGTGGAATACTATATTACAATAAATGATCTACATCCTAACCATATTTCGTCCATGCAACATGTACAAAAATAAAAGTACAAATGAAAAGAATTTCAAGAATCTAGAACATTCTTTTTCTTTGATTGGGCTAAAGTATTGTCTTGACTAGAAGAAGATGAGACCTTTTAGGAGCTTACTTCTTTTTTGCCACAGGGGGTTTTAGAGTAGGTGGATCTATCTTTGCGAATGTAGGGGCTGTCCTTAGATGATCTTTCCTCATTGTCAATAAGAGCTTCAATATCAACTTCATCATTGTCACCTTGCCCTTAAACCTCAATTTGATCTTCTTTATTGACTATTGTGTCATTACTGCTAGCATCATTGTCATCAACATTGGCAAAGTTCAAACATGAAAGATCATAGTTAAGATGAACTTTTAAAATCTCCTTTCTTGCCATTAGACCCCTTATAAAAGTTTCTTTTGAAGTAGTTTCTCATATTTTTTACTAGGAGTGATAATTTCTAGCGCTTCCTTAACTAAAGGCTTCTTCTTTGTTGCCTCCTCCAATTTGGCAACACGAGACTAGAGCTTAGAGCTATTTATCTCCAACTCCTTTATTCGCATCTTAAGCCTATCCTCCTCATTACTCATTGAGTTGATTGTTTAGCCTAACCCCTAACATTCCTCTCATTTCTTATGGAGCTCTTCCTTCAAGTCCTCAATCTCTTTATACTACTCTTCACCATTAGCCTTGACCCTTGAGACTTTGTTGGCCATAAAGGAGTGTGCCAACTTCTCGGCTAATAGTTCTTTTGGAAGTTTTTAGGCCTCTATCTTAACCTTTATCCTTACGCTCTCAATTGCAATAGTCTAAGCTTTTGAGGAGTTATAGGCCTCCTCCACCTTCTACACTAAGTTAATAAAGATAAATGAGTTGTTTTCTTTACAGTAGAGCAACAACATGAAGATATTACCTTCTTCATTTCCTTGTCGACTTCATCCACAGCTGTCAGAACATGGCTACAAATCTGCATGTAGATGAGATTATGTTAGTAATAGAACATGAGCCATAAGGAAGAAAGTGATTGGTACTTACATCATACAACTTTATGGTGATGTGTCCTTCATTACAGCTACCCACTTGATCGACATCTTTCTTTGCAATCTCCTTATCCTTAGGGAGAATGACTTCTTCCATTAAGGCCAGGGATTTTGTCTTATCACTTGAGGTTGAGTCAGTGTACAAGATGCTCTAGCCCTAGCATGAGATGAAGTACTTACCAACCTCACGATTAGGGATGAACTCAGTACTATTGATGCTAAGAGCTTTATTCTTGATAGCATTCTTTATCCTCTCATCTAGGGCTTTAAATTTCTTGGTCGGAGGTTGGTTGGCAAGCTCCTTCCCATTCCTTTTCTTGGGACCTAGCTCATTGTCTGTTTAGCCTAATGGGCCTTCAACCATCTCATAAGGAATAAATTCAATGCTGCTGATGCTACTAATTTCTTGGCATAAATCACTTGACATTTCCTCTTGGGGAATGTTTTCTATGTAAGGGTTTACTTTGAGTTTAGCCTTAGCAGCTCTAGTTTATTCAGTTCCTTGACTCTTCTCGGTAGGACAAGTAACTTTTTTTAAAGCAGTGTCCTGTTGTGTAGCTTTATCCTACATGACCTTTTTTGATGCAACTAGCTAAGTGATAGGTACTTTGGTGCATGTCTGTTTATCGAGTTTCTATTTCTTAGCCTTTGCTTGAGCCAACAGTTTAGTAGGATCAACATCGCTTCCACCCATATTTGCAATAAACAATATCAATATTAAAAATGGAAAAGAGAGGAAACTAAACGACTTATGAGATTTATATTGAGCAAAGCTCATAGGCGACTATCCTCCCTTCAAGTCATGAGAATAGCTTTCCTCTTATAACTCTACTCAATACGGTAGTTGTTCTAGCACCTACCTTATTTTTCAAAGAAGATTAGATCCCCATTCTCGTATCACCTTATTATCCTCTCGGTATCCTAGAAGAACATTTTGTTTTTCCTTCTTTCTTATATCTTTTTTATGGTAGTGGCATCAATTAGATATCTTTAGTGTAGATGGTTTCAATTCATTAGGTCCAAAAATCTAAATCTTCATCCAATACAATCGACACAAACTTGTTATGCCACTTATAGATTTTAGACTCTAACCCATCCATAAACTTGCAACCATGTCAAGCAGTTACAAAATACCAACAGTCGATTTGCCTCCTTATTGTGAAGAAATACCTAAACAACTAAGGTATGGCCCTAACTTTGACATCTTTACAGATTATCACAAATGCTACGAGAAGTTGATAGGTATTTGATGAAAACATACTTAGCGCAACCTGGAAGTAATTAAATAACTTTTTGATAAAAGCAGAAAATGGGAAGCGTAGTCTAAAATCAAGATAGTTTAGGTATTTATGAAACTTGAGCTCCCTCAGAAAACATACACTCTCTTCTTCCCTTAGCTTACATAGATTCCACGTCTCAGGAAGATCTTGCTAGTATTTATTATACTTTGAGACAATTGTTTTAATGGCACCACTCACCACTCCATCTAAGAATCATTGTAATAAAAAACATTATTATACAAGCACCCGACCATAGATCTTCCTTCCTTATCAATTGGATAGTTATCTACCGGAAGAGTATTGATGTGAGTGAGTTTTTTCCATCGCTCCATTGTACTGTTTACCAAGCTACTCAAAGAACACATTGAATCGTTCCTTTCTTAAGGGGGGAGAAGTAGCCTTGGTCTTGGTTGTCTTAGAATCTAAAAGTACAAGTCGATGAATGACACTTTGAACCATACCTAATTGAAGCTATATGATAGAATCATAAACTAGATGAAAATTTAGAAGTCGAAGATGACATGTCAAAAGAAAATGAGAACCTAGATTAAGAACTAAAGTAAAGAAATCTTTTTTAGTATGGAAAAATCATTTAAATATGAACAATTTCCCCTCGTAACCTTAACACACTTCTGATGGAATGCTATTGTAATTAGATGGGTAAGTATGGATTAATGACATGTGTTATGAGTCAAAAATCTAATGGCTATCATGTTACCGATAATTATTAGCCCCAATAGTGTAATGATGGCTAAGGTGATAGCTATTGCACGTGTTACCATAGAAGAGTGAATAGGCGGGAAAAACAAAAGGTTGCAACCATTCATTTAGATACAATCCATCATATTCTAAAATGAAAATCAAAACTTCCTATAATGCTCGACATTTGGAAAACTCATTTTAGTCTTAACCATCTAATTACCTAAACTAAGCATTAAGCTTTATCTACTCCTATAGCTGAGTTCTTGACCATGGGAGTTGGGGGGTAAATTTTGTTGGTCGATTTTCACCCTAAAACGTTATTCGGCTATTCAGCTAACGGAATGCCAAGTAACTCCATTCTTAGCTGATGCTGATTAAGGCTTAGCCCACTTAATGAGCCTTAGAGCCCTTCCTATTAATACATCCGATTTAAACTTAGGGAAGTGGTACGAATAGTTATGATCTAGTATGATCTCATTACATAACCATCTACTACTCTTATATTTTAGGCAAATGGTTGATTATGAGATCTTTATGTGACCTTGATAACTCTGATTTTAAACATATTTCATATGGTGATTTTATGGTATTTCCTTTACATTTTTGGTTTTCTTTAAAGAAATTGATACTTAATTGAGTAAAATGTTGATTTCAGGGTTTAAATGCGCTCTAGGCTCGAAACGAAGAAAAGGAATTAAGTTTCACTCAATTCTGAGTTCAAACGAAGAAGTTATGAAGTTTTGAAGTTGTGTAGAAATTTTGCCTTAGTGCAAAAAGTTACATGACCTGGGGACACAGCCATGTCCCAGGCCGTGTCTAGTGAAAAAAATAAAATTCGTGTAATACACATATATAAGGGGATCTTAGGGTTTAAAAGAGGGAGGACATTACAGAAAAAAAAAAAGACACAAGAGACGAAAGGAGACTTGAGAACAACATCAATCAAGAAGAGAGAACAACATCAATCAAGAAGCAAGAACAACATCAATCAAGAAGCAAGAACAACATCGATTTCAAGATTAGAGAGATTGTTCATCAAATCAAGAGGGGTTTTCATGCTTTATTTTACGTTTTTTATGAAACTTGTTTTTAGATTCGTTATGATAGCTTAGAATTCAAGTATTTAGGATTATGGAACCTAGGGTTTCATGTAACCCTTGGATTGAATTATAATTTCAATAAAGTTTCTATCTTTTCTTGATTCAATTATGTCGTTTAGTTATGGATTGATAATTCTAGAGTATCAATATATGATATTATGCATGTTGATTGAGAAATTGCATGTGTAATTAGATGTAAGCATAATTGGAGAGAATTACATGTATACTTAGAGATAAGATACATGTTTCTTCCGGAAAGTTAATTGTTTGTATGGGAATTCATTATACATTAATGCAATTCTAAATTATATTACTAAGTGAAGAGGTTCTGGTAAATAATTTAGGATTAGGGTTAATATGCTTGAGAAAGATATTAGATTTAATTGTGAATCCCTCCGGTCAAGAATAATAGAAATTGAATTGGATATATTTTAAAAAGGTTACATGTTAAACAATAGGGGAAATAATTCCTAAATACGTCATTGCATACTTGAAGTCGTTAGTAGTTTATTGCTTTCTAATTTGCGTAATTAAGTCTCATAAGTAGTTTAGTTGTTAATTTTAGTATTTTTAATTCATTCAATTTATCACAATTTTCCGGTTAGATAATAAAGCTAAAGTTAATATTAGTACTCAAAATCTCTAAGGGATCGACTCGGACTCACATCCGCTATATTAAAATTGATAGGTGCGCTTGCTTCGTATCATGACTTACTACCAATGACTGGCTGCTATTTTAGACGCTCGATGTTTGCCTATAAATACGAAGAGAAAGCATTGTAAGAACTCTCTTAAGACCCTTAACTCAATATTTAGTCATTTTACTTCTCTCTAAAACACATACTGACTTAGACATCAGAGTAGCTATACCGAACTAGCCCTAGTACCATTTAGCTCTTTTTATCATTAGAGGAACAAAGCCTAACCCCAAAATCAGTCAACAACAATCCCTATTCTTCCATTCAATTCTATTACCTTTGATTCTTCGTCTTCTCAATGTGTTGCTCCTCTTACGTCTCAACTTCAAAGGTAATATAGAGCTAAGAAAATACCTAGTTAGCTTTAGGACTTTAGTCATATAGTCCACTCAAAACATGATACTATTGCTTCAAATACCGTTCATTCTTCTAATCATTGGCATATAAATTTTGATCCTTTGCCCATCCGATACCTTTGTTAGATATATCTCACTTTTACCAATATCCTACTGGGTATATTGCTTCATTGGCACATGTGTTATATATCCAAGAACCATGCACTTATTTATAAGTAGCCAAACAAAGTGAATGGATTAAGGCAATGCAACAAGTGTTAAATGCCTTAGAAAAAAATGATACTTGGGATCTTGTTAAGCTATCATTACATGAAAAGGCTATTGGATGTCATTAGGTTTATAAAATTAAGTATAAACGAGATGGTAGTGTAAAAA
The DNA here is from genome assembly GCA_024138015.1 of Lumnitzera littorea. Classification (NCBI taxonomy): domain Eukaryota; kingdom Viridiplantae; phylum Streptophyta; class Magnoliopsida; order Myrtales; family Combretaceae; genus Lumnitzera; species Lumnitzera littorea. The sequence continues at coordinate 52,944,572 of JAMXBB010000001.1, forward strand.
ATATAAAGCCTTGCTAGTTGCTAAGGGCTATACTCAAGATGAGAGGGATGATTATAATGTGACTTTTTTGCATGTTGCCAAATTGAGTACTATATGTGTTTTAATTGCTGTTGTTGCTGCTTCCTCATGGCTAATTTATCCAATAGATATTAATAACGCCTTCTTACATTAAATCTTTATGAAGAAATTTATATGTTACCGCATAAAGGATATGTTAGAGCTAAACCAAATCAAGTTTATCATTTAAAGAAGTCCTTTTGTAAGCTTAAGTAAGCTTCTATGCAATGGAATTCAGAAATATCTCAATTTCTTATTACTCATGGTTATTTCTAGTCCAAACATGATTGTTCACATTTTACTAGACAACATGATGACAGTTGTGTGATTATTCATATTTATGTAGATGATACTATTAATGACCTTGGTTTGGCAAGATACTTCTTAGAATTGGAGCTTTGTTGAACTTATTTTAGTTGTTTGTTGAAACAATGTAAGTTTATCCTTGATGTTTTCATTGAAATTGACTTATCAACTACTAAAACTATTTCTACATCTCTTCCTATTGGTTTTCGAGTTGATCATGCACTAAGGGAGCTATTAGATAATCCTACATATTTTAGGAGACCCATTGGTAGGCTTTCTTACATTAATCATGCTAGGCCTAGCATTAGTTTTTCTATCATGCTTGGTTCTTCCTTAGTTTCTTAGAAGACTAAGAAGGAAAATACCATTTCAATCTCTTCTATTGAGGTAGAATAGAGGAGCCTTGCTACTATCACTAAGGAATTTTTATGGGTATCCTATATTTTATTAGATCTATTTGTTACTCTTTTACTTCTAGTTATGGGGTATTATGATAATAGATCTACGTTGTTGATTGCCTTAAATCCTTACCCATAAGCTCATACAAAGTACATTGATATTGATGTGGATTTTGTAAGCGATCACATTTCTTCCGGATTTCAAAAACAAATTTTGTGTACATTCTTTTGTAGGCTCAAATTGTTGATATTACATGTGTAGTACTTATAGGTTGCTACTTTTAATATTTTTATTACTTAGTAGCTATAGTTGTTACTTAGGTTGTTATAAAAAATATAAAAAGGACATTAAGCTGTAAAAATGGAATTGATGATCCATTACATTTTATTCTACATCTTTCTCTCTCTTCCAGACTCTTTCTAAGATTCATTCGTAGAGGACAAATCTATAATATTTCTTGTTACAGTAGTTGAATTCTTAGAAGATTATGATATCTGTACATTCCAGGTTATATGTGCTGACTAAGCAAATAAGTCTACATAATGGAAAGCCTGAATTAATGGCTTATGCATCTTTTCATATGTAAAAGTATACTAGAAGCATGAATTTTGAATAAAAAAATCTTATAGAACTACAATGCTTGAATTACTGGTCATATAATAGTAAAAGGTAAGTAATTGATGTACTTTTGTCAAGGAAATCAAAATTTAAATACTAAACTATAATGATCCAACTTTAATATGAATGATACAATTTTTTGTTTTAAGAACAAATTAATTGAACAACTCCTAAAAGTTAACTCTAAAGCTATTAGCAAACCAAGGCTTATGAGTCGAGAAGTGCTATTGACAATGTGTACAATTGTGAGTATTAATCCTTTGGAATACCAATTTTAAGTATTTTAATTACAATCAGGTTATTTACTTGGTAAATACCCTAATAATTCATTGTAGAAATAAGGGTAGTAGAGTGAATAATCTTGTAGGGCACCTCCTCAATATAATAACCTAAAACCCACCTTTCTTTTTTTTAAACTCTCATTTACAAAGTAAAAGAAACCTTAGTTCTTCTCCATCTCCCTTACTAGGCCACATTGCTTCCTTCCTATGGAGATGTAGTTTTTGTTTTTCTATTGCTCTTATGTATAGATTCAAGATAGTAGTACATGTTTCATCCTATAGGTTATTTACAAGATTCTCATTCCTTTATACTGTTGATTAGGAATTGATAATTGCTCTAGTAAGAAATTTCTCTTTCTATGTGTTTAAGGGAAAAGTAGTAAGTAATTGTTAGGATATCAATATGAAAATAAGATTCCATTCCAACTCCTTTCCTTTCCCTCAATGGGCTATTGATTAGTAGCTTCTAAAATAAAGAGCCATTCATATAGGATATAAGTAAAAGGTTACTTTCCTTCATAGTTCTCTTGAGGCAAATAACAATCACTCCTTTCCACTCACCTTTAGGAATTGACTACTCATTTGGAGATTAGACCTACCTTAGCTTTGATAACAAAAGATGAAAGATATAAATCCTATATCAAATGATGGATTAGAGATTAGAATCTACAGGATTGAAACTCAATATTGGAGTCAATGTGACCTTTAAAAAGGTTAGAAAATAAGACTTAATTAGATTTATAGGCCATAATCTTTGAAGGTAGGTTAATTGGAGTAAAATTTAAGAAGGAGATGGAAGAGCACCATTTGAGGCAAAGCTAATTATTTTAATGGATCAAGGTCAAATGGATGATCGTATAGTGATTTAATATGAATTTCTAATTCTATTGTCAAAATATAGAGGATAATTTGAGGATTAAACTTAAGATTGTGAATTTGATGTGTTTATAAAAGTTTCATTTTCTTATGTGAAATCTAAGTATTGGTTGTAATGTTAGAGTCTTTAAAGGTAGGGTTGATTACAGTAAAATTTGAGAAGGATTGGCCCCCGTGATAAGTCAATTACCCCCTTTACCATTTGACCTAGTATTGACTATCTTAGTTCTTGCACTTACGTGCTTGAAAAATTGTTTACTACATGGCTAACGCTTAGTTATAACATGAAGCATGATGAAAGACTTCTTGCATGGCACTAATAAATACCTTAGAAGGTTTTGAATTTCTAGATTAAATATGATGAAGTAATCTTCTTGATTTGCATAACTCATGCTCCTAGATGGAGCAATATCTATCTAACTTAGACTGGAGATGGTAGCTTTATTCAACCAGTCTTATGCTACTTCAACTTCCATACATTGATAACTTCATCTCTAAAATGTCATACCATAAGGGTGAAGCCTTAAAAAATGATCCTCAATACTATTATGATAAAGAGAAATCATTAGGCATTAGCTCATTAGCAGGACCATGGTGTCATTCTAATTGAAAATGTCATTAACTTGAGAACACTTGATTCCTTCATTCCTTAAACCATGATATCTAACAATACAATGAAGAGATATATGAATGATGCAACTTTGGAAAGCAAAATCAAATGTATGCAAGAGTGCATATCTTATACAAAATCTTTAAGTAATGAATAATAGAAAGCTTGATAGGATAGCAAGTAAAAGATAGATTGGCCTTCTCTAAATTTCTAATCACTAGTGACCTTAAGGAATATACACTAGATTAACTTTGCTTGAGTACTACTAAGTACAAAAGGGGAGTATTTCCTTCAACCAAAGCATTATTGCATGAAGACATGGTACAATCCATTCGGATGTAGCTTTATAATCTGAGCATGGTTGTCATGAAATCCAAGCATGAAGACTTCAATAGTAGCTTAATACAAAAGATGCAAGAATAGTTATGGGGTTTTTTCCATTAGATCAACTTTGCCTTCCTTTGAGAGAAACCCCTTTGTTTTGATTCAATGGAAAAATGAACATATTTTGAGATGACTTGATTCACCCAGACGTGATGAAATGAAAAGTTTAGATGAAGTTTAAAGTTAGTAATTTGAGAGACATCATCCACAAGAGAGGATGAATGAAACTCCTTATTTTCGATATAGTATAAGAAGGAACGTTATCTAAGATGACTCAATCTACCCAACTATAGTGAAAAGAAAGAACCTTCCATAGATGTTTATCAGCATAGGCAGGTATGTCTTTTTATTAGATGGCTTGTTATCGCTTGGATGCTTACTCCTTGACTCTATAGCCATGGTCTCTTACTTGTTGTGCATGAGGATGCTTAAGTGAAGCTTGATCTTTCTAAGTTTTGCGCTTTAGCTTATGTTTAATACCCTTAGTTTCACATTTACCTAAATGGATACAATTGAGCAATGCTTGATATTCTTGGCTCATCTTAAGTAATACTCTTTAGTTCGATGTGGACAACAATACTTGTGTAGAGCTTGATCCTCTAAAACATTAGACATGACTTTCTTTTGGATCTTAGCAATTAGGTGAACCTTAAGCGAGGATCCTGTACTTATCGTAGATGACAATGCTTTGACTACACTTGATATGCCTAAGCAAGGCTTTTGTATTATTTTTTGTGGATGATAAGTGCATAAAGTAAAGCTTGATGCTCTTAAGAGACTAGAACTACATAAAATTAATGGAGGAAATTTGTATTTAAAATACAACAATAAAGGAAAATGAGACAGGTCATCTAAATAGCCCATTCTTTTATGGATGCTTGGAATTCAACAAAGTGTCTAGATAAGTGCAATGGGTAATCAAATCCTATTGTGAAAAAATAGCCTCCTTACAAGTTCCCATCATCTTCCACCTCTAGCACTTGGTAAACTATGAATGTTATTTCAAGGAAGATCTAAAGTTTTAAAAGATTCGAAGAAAATGAAGAATCAAATCAAGAATAGATGCATAGATCTTACTTAAATAATAGCGATAAAAGACTTAAAATTTGAAGTCCAAATAGATCTTCTCAAGCTAAAGTAACTTCAAAAGCTCCCTAAAAACAATATAAGCTTGCCACTAAGAGAATGTATGTTTTGAGTTGTGATTTTAAAGATGGAGAATGCTTAATTTATAGAATTTACATCAATGTGGGTTTAAAAATTTGTTTAATGGCAATGATCACCATTAAAAAGATGATTAATGGCAATTGCTAAACTATTTTCTTATCATCATTATGAAGGATGAATGTTACTTGATTAACTAAAGAGTAGTTGATCAACTAGTGAAAGAGGAGTGATTTTTATCAAAGTTGATGTTTTTGTGTATTATAGAAAGAATAAGGCCAATTAGATGGCACCTTATACCATTTGAATGGCCAAAAAAATTGTACAATCATCTAGATGGTACCCCTAGTCATCTAGATAATGCCTCATATTTAGTAGAAATGGGAAAAAAAGTAGCGCCGTAAGTGCTTATAAGGTGATTTGAACCCTTATGCACATGGATGTAAGGTTTATATGCCTACCATTTGGAGACTAGTAATAAAGATCATAATTGCAATAAATTCACTCTATTGAAACATAATTAGATTAAAGTGAATTAAAATTTAAGGGATTCATCATACAATATCTATTAAGGAAGATTTTGAAACCCTAAATATTTGTAAACACTTAAGAAGAATTCTCTTTTGTACAAATATAGAAGGATAAATTATTAAAAGCTTCAAAATATCAACATCATGCTATGTGTGCAACTGCTATATCAAGGGAAACAAAATGATTGTTAGAGTAAAGTAGCAATTGCCATTAGCCAAACATAGTATCATGAACATATCATAAGCACAAGTGTGGAATTATTATGTTATAATTTATGGACAAGCGAAAGATAATGGAGAAACAATTTGGTTACTTGAACATGATGAACAACAACTTGAAGATGCCAAAACATTCAACAAGTACCCAAAACATGCTAAACTTCGCATGAAATGCCCTTAATTAGTGAAGTCATAATTAATGTAAGTCATAAAGGAAGTAATTTTTGAGGAATTAATATGATTAATTTAAAGAAGTTTCTGAAGTCTAAAGTGTTTTTCCATTTTATAATTATTAAAATAACCTTAAGCTAATTGAAAGGCTAGGAATAGTTTAGTAATTGTAAGTGGAAGATATTTCGATATAAGTTGATTATAACTTTTACCTTAGTATCTTTAATCTCTTTAGTTAACTAAGAGGGTAGAATAATAATTGGCTTTGATGAATGTCTTATGTAGTGTGAGCATTATGGGGATTCTAAGTGAGTTTTCATTTGAAATAACGTTAAATTCACAATTAAGAAGAAAAATCAAGTACTCTTAACATCTTAAATCATGAAGAGAATCAAGATTAGGTGAGTACGCAAGTGTAACTTTTATTTGATTGGTTTTTGATTTAGTAAGAACACTAATTATGATTTGAAATTCAGTTAAATCAAGAACTAGAAGGAGGAATCAAGCACACTTGGAGTATCTTGTGGCGTGAAGCAAGGTAATATTGATTTTAGTCTCCAAATTTGAAGATTATCCTTATATATGTTATGTAATTTTTACTAATCTATAGATCTAGAATAACAATTAGAAGTTGATTTTGTTTTTGCAAGGTTGTAGAAGTGATAGATTAGCAATTCTATATTTTAAAAAGGATTTAAAGCAAATCAAATGAATAAAGGTCTTCAATTCAAAGGTAAGTACTTAATTCTTACATTCAATAGTATCGAGCCCTATTTTGATTCCCTTAATTTAACATATATTAAGCTTAGTCCGCTTAATATAAATCACTTGACATTTAACTAAGGAAAAGAAAATGTTGTTTTTTTTTTAAAAAAAAAATGGAGTTGACAACTAGTTCAACCAGTAAAAATAAAATTAGGGTTTTCAAGTGGGAAAATCTTAATTTAACCACTAGTTTATGGATATTTAAAAAAAAAAAATTATTTTTTTAGAAAATTAAGATAGAAACACCGGATTTGGAGGCTAACCTATTAAGATTAAGTTACCTTGTGAAAATCAAAATAAATTGATAGGAATTTATTTTTATAATTTTCTAACAATATTAAAAATATACTTATGTTTACAAAATGTAATTAGAAATGATTTTTTATTACGAATTTCTAGGAAAAGGGGAAAATTTTTTATTTTTTATTTTTCAACGGTTGCCTCAAAGGTGCCTATGTACCTGCTAATCAAAGTCAAATTGGCCATAGTTTTTTTCTTATAAAATTTTTAGTGAGTGGATTATTTTTATATTGAAAAGTGAGTTAGGTTTACGTTTTTATCAATTTATTATTTTAAGAAAACAAACCTAAAAAAATCTAATTTTTCCAAATTAAATAAAAAAAAACCCTAACTAACTGAATCATTTTGAAAAAAACTCAATTTAAGATTTTTCATTTTTCAAAACTACTATATGCCAAAATATTTTTTATTTAAAAAAATAACTTAATTCAACTAAATTTTATTAGAAACAAAAAATTTGCAATAGGAATAAACAACAATAAATAAAAAAAAACTACATTTAAATGCAAAAATAGTTAATAAAGAAAAAACATAACTATTAAAGTAAATTAATAAAAATTAATGAAAATTTACTTAGCATTAGATCATATTGTTGTTAGGCGATGGACTAGGCACTGTTGGGCAACGGATTAGGTGTTGCTAGGCGACGTTGGGTAATGGACTAGACGACGTTGGGCGATGGACTAGGCGATGCTGGGTGATAGACTAGGTGCTATTGGGCTACATTAGGTGACGGACTAGGCACTGTTGGGTAGTGGATTGGGCGATACTGGGCAGTACTAGACGATGGACTAAGTAACACTTGGTGACGTACTGGGCAATGCTAGGTGGTGTTGGGCGATAGATTGGGTGCTGCTAGACGACGCTAGGTGCTATTGGGCAACGGATTGGGCGCTACTAGGCAACGGAATGGGCAGTAGCATGGGCGACACTAGGCGGTATTGGGTGATAATGTACGGTGGTGTGTGGCGGTGCGTATAGTGTGGGTGGTGGCGTATAGTGGCACATGTGATTAAAAGGAAAAGTCCTCTTGAATCCTTAGTTAACATGTTATTTGTAAGCTCCAAAATTGAATCTTTCGTATCTCGTATCTTTGATACGAAAGATTTGTTTTTTATTTAACCTAGATTTACCCTAACTGTAGAAACCTTAGCTAGTTCGAGTTTTTCTTTTAAAGCCCGACCCGAACTAATTTAGCCCAATAATTCCTTAATTTGATTTAAGTCCTTAAATTAGACAAATTAATTAATTCAGTACATCTTACTACTTGATTCAACAACTTAACTTACTCCAACTTGACATGACTCGACTCATGACACGACTTGCTATGACCTAACTTAATTTTCTTCTTTATTTTTTTTATTATTTTGTTATTTTATTTTCTTTTTTTTTTATTATTTATTTTATTTTTTATTAACTTAGCTCAATTAATTGAAATAAAAAAATTGGCAAAAATGAGGTGTCTACAAATAGGTTTAATTGCTTAGAGATTTGATGAAATGTGGTTTAGAAGCATGTTTAACTGGTGAATCATGTCTGAAATGGGCATTGATGATGTATAGTGGTGTGATTTATGTATATATGGATATTGTTCGTTTTAGGTTTCATGTGGTGTTAAGTATTTATCTTACTATTTGTTAGTATGATGATATTAGCAATCAGTTAATGTAATTTGATATAATGATTAGTTGATTTTGAAGTTAGTCCATGTAATGTTAGTATAAAAAGGGTATGATGTTGTTGACTTGCAATGTTTTAATGAAGTTTAATTGTCAATTTAAGGTATTTAGGATTTAAAAATTGGTGTTGATTCAAGAAATTGATGAAATTAGATTTGGTTATCTAGGAATGTGTTGATTTGTCTGAAATTTGAGGTTACGTTGAACATAATTACTTTCTCCAAGACTAAGCTCAAGGGAGGTCTTCAATGAGGCTGATGTGGTTAGGTCAGCATCCTTGTTGTCGACTTACTCTTAGAACTTAAGCAATACTTTGGGTTGGGCTAACAATGAGTCGAAAAGCTTGACCTATTTCACCTAAGCATTTGAATTTGGAAGAAAAGGCGCAAACTGTTTTGAGGCTATTAACCCATAGTTGCTTAATTGCTTAATTCTCTTCATATTATACACTTGATGGAATTTTAGAGTCGCCATGTATCATAGACAATTCTACTCCCTAATATTGTGGTTATAAGACAAACATCTATAATTATGGGGTGTAGGTCTTTTGTAAGAACAATAAGCATTGATACTACTTACTTACATATAGCTATACCGAACTAGCCTCGTCACCCCTCCCCTTAAGTACAACCCCACCCCCCCAAACCCCAAATAGGCTCACCTTTTTTCTTTGTTGTAGGAATCAAAAGCTTGAACCAACTCCAACCAACAACATTTTGGCACCGTCTGTTTTAGATCCTAAAATGGTAGCTAAGATAAGGTTAACTAAAAATATAGATGGTGTAACTACTTCCCAATAGTTGTCCAGGGGAGTAAGCACTACCTTGATGAAGATTAATTGGTTAGGTTAGAGCAACCTTATGCTAATTTAACCAAAGAAAATCAAGAATTAGCAAAATATAATGATTAGATCTTAAATTTGATCCAAACAAATGTTTTATCGAACTAAAATTGTAAGCAGGATGTCAATAGTGTCAATGATTCTGGCAGCTTGATTCATTCTCCCAAACAAACGAGGAAGTAAGTTGGAGCAATACATGAAGCACCAACCCCTGCTCTTAAGAATGTAGATAAGGGAAAGCAACTAAAATAGCTACATCACACCATCCTTCACAAGTAAGTGCCCCTATGTCAACTAATTGGTAATTCATACTAAAGAAGAGCTCATTCATGATGTGCCTAGGAGCTCAGTTATCACTAGGACTTATTGAGGTAGATTTCAACTAAAATGGGTCCTTCTAGATATCAAAGAAAATTAGAGGGAAATGGTCTACAATGGAACAAAAGTAGTTGACGTGAAGCTACTCGAAGGATGTGACTCACAACAAACATAATACGACTTGATGCTACACTTGATATGATGCATAAGTTGATGTCAAGGTCTGCCTGCCACTAATCCTGAGCTACTCGGTAAGATTAGATAAGAGCATTTGAAATATGAACTTAAAGAGGGTTATCTCACAAGAACAGAATATTTAGTATTAGCATGTAAGTTATCTGCGGCTTACAAAAGAAAAAGACTATTTATAGTTCCTAGGGCAGCATTACAAATAATGAAACGACAAGAAAGTATATAGAAAATGGAGATTCTTAGTACATACCAAAAAGAGTAAAAAAGACAAAATACCAAAAATGGAAAAATAGTACAATGTCATACGAGGTAGATAGGTGGTAGTGCAACATTGGTCCCATACGAATATTCTCTAAGCATAGTAGGTAAGAGGGATCAAAATGTTGCCCCAATAAAGGGTCAGGAGGAGAAAGATGGTGGCATATTGAGAGAAAACTATTTAGCCATTTAAGTGAGTCTCTTGTCACTCGGCAGTGTTTAGTTAGATTACTCAGTATAAGATCCTCGGTAAGGGAATGGTTAGCATCATCACTACCTAGTGTATAGATCAATGTACGACAATTAAGGAGTTTAGCTACATTCCTTTGGTGTAAACTTTCTCTTCATTAGTAAGTTGTTGAGAGAGAATTTGCTGGGTAAGGGATCGGAGTCCTCAGGGCTATATACAAGTAATGGGACCGTTGGTCGGCAATTCATCAATTCATCTTAGAGATCCTTGAAGAAGTAATATCTTGACATATCAAACTCCCATAATTTGAAACCTACGACTGAGATGAAAGACCCCAAAGGTCACTTGGAATATTATCACATGTTGGCTAAGTTGCATGGCTAAAGAGATGCAGTTACTTCTATAAGCATTCCCATTGATATTACAGAATGTTACAAACACTTGGTTTAGACATTTGAAGTTGAACATTATAACGTGCTTTGAAGATTTAGTAGAGGTGTTTTTACAACACTTGCAAGCAAACTTCCTATTAAGGATTCCTCTATCCTTAACATCATCACACAAAGATTAGATGAATCAATTAGGGAATATATAGCTTGATTTATGGCTATTAATTGTTTAGATTCCTAAAATGGATATGAGCATTACTTTGAAAGCAATGATTAATAAGGTAAAGTCATATGGAGACTTCTTTAAGTCTCTTACAAAGAATAAATGCAAGACTTTTTTAGAGTTTAAGGCCAAAGTATCTTCCTACATCTAATAGGAAGACAGCATAAAAGCACAGTACAAGGTCCATCAAAATAGGTCAAATCGAAGGAGTGCAAAAGACAAACTTAGTGGTCAAGACGACCATTATTAGGAAAGGGCAAGTAGTGATAGGAAATGGTCGTGAATCCTGACCTATTCTATTTGTACTCCCGTTAATCATCCAATATTAGATATATAGATGGAAATATGGAACTAGAGGATATTTGATACGAGGCAAGTGCACCTATCAATTTTAATATAGTCAGATATGAGTCCGAGTCGATCCCTCAGAGATTTTGAGTACTAATATTAACTTTAGCTTTATTATCTAACCGGAAAATTATGTTGAGTTGAATGAATTAAAAATACTGAAATTAATAAACTAAACTAATTATGAGACTTAACTAAGCAATTTAGAAAGCAATAAACTACTAACAACTTCAAGTATGCAATAATGTATTTAGGAATTATTTCCCCTAGTGTTTAACATGTAACCTTTTAAAATATATTCAATTCAATTTCTATAATTCTTAACCGGAGGGATTCACAATTAAAGCTAATATCTTTCTCAAGCATATTAACCCTAATTCTAAATTATTTACCGGAATCTCTTCACTTAGTAATATAACTTAGAATTGCATTAATGTTTAATGCATTCCCACACAAACAATCAACTTTCCGGAAGAATCATGTATCTTATCTCTAAGTATACATGTAATTCTCTTCAATTATGCTAAGATCTAATTATACATGCAATTTCTCAATCAACATGCATAATATCATATATTGATACTCTAGAATTATCAATCCATATCTAAACGACATAATTGAATCAAGAAAAGATAGAAACTTTCTTGAAATTATAATTCAATCCAAGGGTTACATGAAACCCTAGGTTCCATAATCCTAAATACTGGAATTCTAAGCTATCATAACGAATCTAAAAGCGAGTTCCATCAAAAACATAAAATAAAGCATAAAAACCCCTCTTGATTTGATGAACAATCTCTAATCTTGAAATCGATGTCGTTCTTGCTTCTTGATTGATGTTTCTCCTTAAGTCTCTTCTTGTCTCTCGTCTCTCCGTTTCTGTAATGTCTCTCTTCCTTTTGAACCCTAAGATCCCCTTTTATATGTGTATTTCACGGATTTTATTTTCGTCACCAGACACGGCCTAGGACATGGCCGTGTCCCCAGGTCGTGTAACTTTCTGCACTAAGGCAAAATTTCTGCACAACTTCAAAATTTCATAACTTCTTCGTTTGAACTCGGAATTGATTCGTTTTCTTCGTTTTCGAGCCTAGAACGCGTTTAAACCCTGAAATCAACATTTTACTCAATTAAGTATCATTTTCTTTAAAGAAAACCAAAAATGTAAGGGAAATACCATAAAATCACCATATAAAATATGTTTAAAATTAGAGTTATCAATATTGTAATGGCCTGAATGCATGAGATGAAATCTTTTGAGGAGAAACTAAATATTGTGACTTTCATTATGACAAAGGACATAATATTGATGAATGTATGCAACTCAAAAATGTTATAAAAGATATAGTCTAAGGAGGTTATCTAAGATAGTTCATAGCTCATAATGCCAAGAATATTGAACAACTGACCCAAAGGAAAAGGTATGATCAAGATAAAGAAGATTGACCTCCTTAGGCTAGAAAGGAAGCAAAAGAAGGAGGTGACAACAAAAATAAGCTCCAAATGGTGCTATAAATACCATAGTCATTGGACCTTCTAACTTAGGCTAATTTTTCTCTTTGAGCTTGACTAACAACATGAGTTATGTTTGTAATGTACCTGGCATGAAAATGAAAGCCGCCAATCTATAACCTTTATCGAAAAAGATTTTGAGGGCATGCAAAACCCCATGATGATGTGCTAGTTATTAGCGCAAGGATCATAAACATTGAAGTTCGAAAAATTTTAGTTGACACGAGAAGATCGATAGATATTATATTTTAGTATGCTCTTGACCAAATGAAGCCTAAAATTAAGGTACAGTTGAGATCATATGATTACAACTTATACGCTTTCAACAACCAACCTATTTGTGTCACTGGATTAATCATGCTTTCGATCTAAATTAGAGATGATGATAATGTGGTGGAAGATAAGGTGGACTTCCTTGTTGTCAAATGTTGGTCACCTTATATTATGATCATAGGTTGGCCATGTTAAAATGTGTTTTGCATGGTTCCTTCAACTACATATTTAAAGGCTAAGTTTCTTACTCATATTGGGGTTGGAGTTTGTTAAGGGGACCAACAACTTATAAGGTCTTTGTATCTCAAAGCCCTTAAGCGCAAGGAAGTTTTACACATTGAGGCAAATCGTGAAAGTAAAGTGAGTAGCATAAAGAATGTTGAAGAAGAAGCTGAAGAAGTGCAGCTCAAAAATAAGCTGGAGAAAACTACCTAGATTGGGAAATCCTTGCTAATGAAACTCAAACAAGACTTAATCAAATTCCTTTAGGACAATGCCAATGTATTCACATGGACTCCTTTGAACATGCCTAACACTCTAAGAGTAGTCATGATGCGTAAATTGAAGGTTGATCTTAATGCAAAAGTTATCTAATAGAAGAATAGGCTTTTGCCCCTAAACAGCAAGCTATAATCAAAGAGGAAGTACCAAAATTATTGAAGGCAAGATTCATATAAGAAGAGCCTTACATGACCTAGCTAGCCAACTGTTTGTTGGTCAAAAAGTCAAATGGAAAATGCTACAAGTGCATAATATTCACTTATTTGAATAAGGCTTGTCTTAAAGATTGTTGGCCCTTGTCGAAGATCAATCAAATGGTAGATTCAACTGTTGAACATGCTTTGCTTGGCTTCATGGATGCCTTTTCTAGGTACAACCAAATCAAGGTAGAGAAGGAAGATGAGTTACATACTTCATTTGTCACTAATTTCGGTACATATTGCTATACTGTAATGCCTTTTGGTTTGGAAAAAGCCAGTATAATCTATTAATGAGTGGTGACAAAGATAGTTAAACCTCAAATTCATCGAAATGTCAAAGTGTGTGTCGATGATATGATTATCAAAAGTAAGGAGGAAAACTAGCACCATGCTGACCTTTAGGAAACCTTTAACACATTGAGAAGGTATAACATAAAGTTGAATCCACAAAAATCTATTTTCAAAGCCATTTCAAGTAAGTTTTTTGGTTATATGGTAACTCAACAAGGTATTGAGGCAAATCTTAGGAAGCTAAATGATATAAAAGATATGAAATCCCTAAATACCATTAAGGAAGTTCAGGAGTTGATAGGTTAAATGATAGCATTGAGTAGATTTGTCTCAAAAAGTGTAGACAGAATTGCTGAGTTTTTCAAAATCTCAAAAAATCTCAAGGAGTTTAGATGGACTAATGAATGTGAGGCTACATTTCAGGAGTTGAAAAAATTTCTCTCATCACCTCTAGTACTCTCAAAACCCATCCTTAGAGAAGATCTATTCCTTTATTTTTCCATTAATAACTAAGCTCTTCCTTCTATGTCAATCCATATGGAGGGGAAAGAACACCAATAGATCTATTATATAAGTCATTTGTTATAAGGCCTAGAGTAATGAAACACAAAAATTGAAAAGTTCACCCTTATTGTGGTAATATCAGCTAGAAAGCTAAAACTATGTTCTGAGGCTCATTAAATCATAGTCCTTATGGATCAACCACTCTAGCAAGCTTTACAGTGACCTGACTCCTTAGGTAGAATGACAAAGTATGCCTTAGAGTTAATTACCTATGACATCTAGTGCAAACTAAGAATGGCACTAAAAGCACAAGTATTGGCAAACTTTGTCATGAAATTCACAAGCAAAGAAGATAGTGCCGAGCAACTTAAGAAGCCTATATAGAATTTGTATGTTAACGATTCATGGATTTGAAAGGGTAGTAGAGTAAGCCTTGTTTTGCAAGGGCTACACAACTTAATAATTCAATGTGTATTAAAGTTTAAATATCTGACTGACAACAATAAGGTTGAATATAAAGCCTTGATTGCCAAATTAAGATTGGTAAAAAAGGTTGGGGCCAAAAGGCTAGAGGTGTTTTTAGATTCATAATTAATTTAACTAAGTTAAAAGAGATTATGCGATGAAAGAGGAGATAATAAGCAAGTACTTAGCTATAGTACGAGTGCTCATAGGAAAATTTTCATCTTTTTACCATTGTAAAAATCTCATAGGCATAAAATATTGTTGCTGATAAACTATCAAAGTTAGCCTCTACTTCACTACTTGAACAATAGGCTCTTCATTGAGTATTTGCTAAACAAAAGCCTAAAAGCATTTGACCAATGTTGTGAAGCACAATCCTATCCAAAAGAAAGGTCTTAGAGGGATTTGATTATCAAGTAGCAAGGGATGGAGTACTCCTTTTTGACAAAAGAGAGGCTCGAAAGCTCATATATCAAGTTATAAACTAAACTTTGATTGATGATCAACTTTATAAGCATGGCTTTGATCAACCATACCTTCATTGTCTTTCACCCATGGAAGCTTAATGAATTCTCTCCAAACTACATGCAAAGTATGTAGTAGCCATGTTAAGACTCAAACATTATATGTTTGTATATTAAGGCTCGATTATTATTAGCTAACCATGAAAGGGAATGCTAAGAAAATGGATTGGTAGTACTTACAATGTAAAAAACATGAGGCCTTAAGTCATACCCCATCTAGTAATTTACATAACCTATGTAGTCCATAACCTTTCACTTAATGGAGACTAGACATCCTTAGGCCTTTCCATAAGGCCACTGGAGAGCGACAGTTCATATTAGTTGTAGTTGATTATTTTACCAAGTCGGTAGAAGTTAATGCAATAGCAAAGATAATCAAGTAAATTGTTGAGTCGTTTGTATTGAATTTCATCTTAGTAAGATTCGAGGTCCCTTACATGATTATAACTGATACTAGTCCACAATTTGATAATGATAAGTTCTGAGCTTTCTATGAGAAGTACTACATACAACTAAATTGCACATCTGTTGTTCATCCTTATACTAATGGACATGTAGAAGCAATCAATAAGACTACACTGTACAGTTTGAAGTAGAGGGTCGATCAAGCTAAAGGAAGATGGGCTAATGAGCTCCTAAATATTTTATGGGGATATAGAAGCACTAATGGGACATCAATAAGGGAGACTCCATTCAAGTTAACATTTGGGTTAGAGGTCGTCCTACCTATTGAATTGGAATTACCCAATTACGAACACAAGGATTTAATATCATAGCAAATCAAGTCTACCTGACAGCTAATTTGGACACTAGTGAAGAAATAAGGGATATCGCAAAAGTAAAGATTATCACCTATCCACATAAGGTGGCAATATATTACAATCAAAAGGTTAAACACATGGTTTTTCAACTTGGAGATTCGATTTATAGGAAGATGGAAGCAATGAGTGCACATGATGCTTAAGGGAAAGTTACAATAGATTGGGAAGACATGGTATGGATCTAAGAGATTATGGGGAATAGTACTTATAGGTTTGAGAGGTTGGATGGGTAAGCTATTACATTGGCTTGGAATGCGAAAAATCTCATGCTGTACTTTGAGTAGCCTTTTGTGACTTTTAGTTTATCTATGAACATGTTGCTCCTATTTGTTAAATTTTAGTGACTATTTTTAGATCTATATTAGGCAATAGTCCTAATGTGTATTTAATGGATAACCTAAAGAGAGTTCAAGCTTGCTTAACTAATGAACTATGTTAATAAGTTCTTACCTAAAATGGTTAACGAACTCAGGTAGAAAATCTTAACAAGTTTCAACGTAATATGGTTAATAAACTCCCTAATTCCATATGTTTAAAAGGTTAATGGATAGGCGCTTATTGCCTTAATCAAATTTAGGATTCAAGCACAAAACTTTAAAAGCATTTTCAAGCAAACATGTCATACTTCAGCTAAATAAATAAACAATACATACATTAAAATGCATTGGAGATAAATCAATATAGACAATGATAACAAATAGAGTGAAGTTTAAATGAGTCCAATAAATTATAGTGATTAGATCCACATCCTGATCTAACAAAGTTCAAATTGTAAAGGAAAATTTAGTTAGACCATTATTTTGCTACATTTTGCTTGCAGGTATCTACTTGGATAGGATATTGATCAGCATGGGGGGCTTCAATTAAAGTAGGTTGCTCTAAAGTCATAAGGTCTTTAACAACAACAATAGGTTCATTAATTTGGTCCTCTTCAACACTGACATCTTTTTCATCACCATCGCCATCATCATCATTATCAATGTTGGCAAAGTCAATGCAAGAGAGCTCGTAATAAGGGTATGCTTTTGGTACCTCCTCCCTAGCTAGCTGTACCCCTTCTAACAATTTCTTTTGAAGAAGCCTCTAATGGCACCTGCTTAGCATAACAATCTCTAATGCTTCTTCTATGGAAATCTTTACCTTAGAAGCCTACTCTAGCTTAGCAATTTAAGCTTTTAAGTGGTAGGTATTGTCCTTTAAATTCCATATCTTAACCCTTAATTTTTCATCCTCCTTATGCATAGAAATAATGGTTTGAGCCAAACTCTAGCATTTCTCCTTTCACTCTTGGAGTTGCTCTTTTAGCTCCTCTGTCTCCTTAAAAGGCTCCTTGTTCTGAGCTTTAGTGGAAAGAATTTCCTCTGACGCTTCCTTATGGGATTTATGTTGAAACTCTAAGAGCCCCTTAAGCTTTTCTACCTCCATTTTGACTTTAATCCTTACATTCTTGATAGCCATTGTCTATGCTTTGGATGCATTGTAAGCCCCCTCCACTCTCTACATACATATAACTTAAGATTAGTTCAAAAATGCCAAATAAAGTCAAAGAAAGAAAAGAACAATACTTACCTTTCTCATCTTCTCTTTGGCTTCCTCAATGGCTATCATAACATATCTACTTGCCTACAACAATAAGGATGGAGAGTTTAATGGCCCTAAATACACTACAAATCATATAAACACTTCATAAAAGTAAAAGCTTACATCTTACAGCTTCACAACTATATAACCTATCAAGCTACTACCGGTTCTTTCAAAATCCCTCTTTAGAATTCCCTTATCATAAAGTGTTGGTCCCATATAAGATATCAAGAGGAAGGATGAATTGATATCTTTAAAAAATTTTGAAACTTTTAATGTAAATAAAACTACCCCTTTTAATAACTTGAATTGGTGAACAGTGATACTCTAATAATTCAATACAAATAACACAATTAAATAGCGAAAATTAAAAGAGATAAGAAGGAGAATATCAGACTTAAGATTTATATAGCTTCGGCTTTTTGCCTACTACTCTCTTTCAGCTCCACTATTAAGGACTTAGTCTACTTCATCAGTGTTGTTCCACTTGATCTACTAAATCAAAGTCACGATAAGTTTACAAATATTAGCCACACTTGGCTTTAACAACTCTTTACTTTGCCTATCTTACTTTTCTATAATCTAGGCTAATTACAGATCTATAAAGTACAATTAAATCTCTCTCAACACTTAAACAACACATAAAGTTTATAGATTGCAAGTGAGAACAACAATGCAAGTCTCAAAACGTTTTGTACAAAAACAGAAATGAAGATTGATGAACTATTAGCTTCGATTCAACTTTCTAAAGAAGTATTTGAGAAACGTTATATACTCTTTTGGATAGTAGAGAATGTCTATAATTAGAGTATAAAGTATATGTATTTTCCTTCCTAGAATCATACTTGACATTTTAAATCATTTTTCCTTTTATATTAGAGTCTTCCAATGGATAAGTTTGTTGAATACTATCTTCACTTCATATTTATCCTTTTTTAACCTTAACTTAGTTAGATATACTTAGATTAGTAAATCCTAGATAAGCTTAAGATTTGAAATTGAAATCCTACAAAATTTGACATCAATCTTATCCTTATCAAATGTTAGATATTTTCTTGTGATTTATCTAAAGATATATTCACTTAAAAAATAATCCCCATAGATTTTAATTCCAACTTAAGTGAAACGAGATTAAGTGTATTTTCCTAATATATCTAATCCAATAGAGCTAGGTCTTTTTGCTTTGAATATGATATTATGTTAATTTTCAATGTTACTCTTCCAAATCAGCTATCTAAATAACCTTTTGAAGAGTATCAATTTACTATAGAAACATATTTTAGAGAAAGAGCTCCCCCTGAAAATGATAAAAATATTTTTTTATGAGCAATAATAAAATAGATTATGTATAAAACTGAAGAGAAACATAAAAATAAAAAATGGAATAAAATTACCGAATCCATTTATATCACTCATTCCATACTTTCATTTCCTATGAGGCATTATTGATTAAGAATTATCTCCATTATTGTACTAACTTGCCTCAATAATTATGTCCACTAGGCCATTGCATATGTATGCATGAAAGGGACAATAAGAAGATACTTGATAAATTAGTCTTCATCCTTAGGAATTTGATTTCTTCAAGCCACTTCCAAAGTCCATCCTCTTATCTTTATATAAAGGTCACTTTCACTTATCTTCATCATTATTGTCCCACAAGCTATCCATATGAACAAGCATGAAAATTACCTAAAGAAGAAATCTAGTTAAAGAAGAGTTTTGTTTCCTTAAATAATCTACTACTTTATTATTATCCTATGGTTATCTAAAGAGGTGACAAGATCTTACTAAGAATACTACTTGAATTTATTTCAAAAGCTCTTTGGATAAATAAATAATGAGGAGTCAAAGTTGGTCAACACTAGTCAACAATGATAGCTAAGACCAAGACTAGTGGAAAATGACATCTTAGTGACTAAAGACCCATCATATGACTACTTTAATCTTAAATTAACTAAACTAACAACTAAGTATTTCAATTAATATTATATATAAATCCTAAAGACATAAGCACCCCAAAATCATGTCTTAATATTTCTTCTAACATGTAATGAACAAATTACAAAACAAGTGGAAAGACCCCAACGTGGCGAAAGGCATGGACAAAGAGAATTCCAATTTGTCTTTCATATGTCATTTCATCCAACTCATCTAACTCCATTATTTTCTTACAAAGCTATCCATATGACTAAGCATGAAAAGGATATGAGTAAGACATGTGATAGAATAATCTTTATCCTTAAGAGTTTAATTCCTTTAAGCAACTTTCAACTTATAATTAATTGATATCCTAAGTTCTATAAATAGGAAGGCTTTGCCACTTTTGGGACTACTCCATGTCTACATTCCCCATTATAACTATCTCTTTCACCTTTTCATCATTCGACAAACCAACCAACATTACTCTTACTCTTGCTAACCTCCAATGCCAATACAAGTATTGTAGGTTGTTTTTGAACTTTCAAAAGCAAGTCTCAATTAAAGAGGTAGCAACACTTACTAATAACCTATCTTTGATTTAATAAAGTCCTTTTCAGGTCAATAGATTCTTCTAAACTCTTATTACCAAAAAATTTTCCAAGATTTCTAAATGAATCAAGAAATACTTTTAGTGAAATTGTTTTATGAAAACTTCTATGTTTTTCCAAGATTGATTTCATGTTTACAATCTTCCTCTAAAAATATTTTTCAAACTAACCAAAAGCTTTTAACTTTCTTCTCTACTTCATATAGATTTTAAACTTATCTTATCAACTACTTTTCAAAACCGACCTTATGATAAGCAAAAGCTTATCTTAGCTAAAATATGTCTTTTATAGAAAAGCAACCCTAAAAACCAATATCTTTATCAAAATCTCTTTCTTTTGAAAACCCTTCCTATGTATAAAAGTCTCTAAAGAATAATAAGATATGTTTTCCACAAAAGGAAACCTTTATCTTTATTAAAATGTTCTTTTCATTCTTGGATTTGATTTGTATACATCTCTAAAATATCGAAACTAAAAGATTATATTTCCCTTTCAAAATAACTTGATAAAAAACTTTAAAAAATCAAGTGGACAAATCTATACCTAAATAATAATGCCAAAGTTTCATGTCCGAATCTTTATGACATTTACATAACTTGGAACTATGACTTTGGAATATATTTGGACATATTGGACATGTGGACATACTCTTAACTTCGACTATTTGGATCGTAACTATTAGACCTAATATGAGGATTGGAAACCCAAACTTAAGGACTAAAATGACAAGGATGATTAAATATGAAACTAATTAACTAAAATACTTTATAAAGCTAGAAGACTATAACCATCAAAGAAATCTTATATGTATACTTAGTATTTACTTCTTATTGTGCTCTTTTATGTAATTATGAGTTCGAGCTACTCGAAGACTATTACGACAAGCAATAAAAATGGCCAAGTGAGTATCTACGATGAGTATCACTTGCTTGTGATTGTAGTTAGTATCTCTTTAAATATATTTATCAATTGGCTTTGTGCTTGGGGCATCGGGAAAGTGCTTGTAGTTGATTTGTGTGAATTTCTTGAGAAAATATTATAACAAATTCCACATAATATAGTTGATGATTATGATGTGATGTATTCGTATATGAATGTTTGATATTTAGGTGATCACTTATTAATCAACCTTAAGCATATTGAAACTTTAATTTAAAACGGTCAAGCATAGCATACTACATAAACCTATTTCTATCACTACTATCATACAGGGAATGGAAAGGTGAGAATCTTTCCTATCTTATCCCAACTAAGTGACTTTAAGGATGGTCATAAACTAGATGGGGTTGTGTCCATTCTTTTGTTTTGGGTCACATATATTTGGAGGTCGATCAGGGATCTGATCAATCCCTGGTCATTTGGTGATTAGTGAAGGTATTCATTTTTAACACTTTATTTGGGCCTTCTTAAGATTGATTAAGAGATCCTTCTCTTATGACTTATATATAGGCCTTGGTGAATGTTCCATTTGGTTCCCTTATCTAACTAGAAGATCAATCTTCTTAGGGATTATGAAGATTGTAGGTTAACCAAGAGATTAGTTTTTCTAAATAACCAAGAGATTGGTTCTCTCGTGAGTCAAAGAGAATGTACCAATTTGGTTCTCTTGGTATTGGTCAAGGGGCATTATCACTTGATCATTATATTAACATGGATATTGGTTCAACTGAGAATTATGATTTTGTAGCTATTGGTTGTAGTGGCTAAGGATGTTATGCAAAGAGACTTTATTTGCTAAATTTGGACACTTGAGCACTAGTAGAATAACTAATCCTCAACCTAAGGTCAAGGGAGGGAATAAATCCTAAACTGTATGCTAGATACTGATTAGCTATGTGTATTACTTTATATGCTTGATTGATTGATTGCATATCATATGCATGAAAACTTGCTTGTTATGCTTGAAAGGTGGTATGAGTGGATTTCTCACTAAGCTAGTTGTAGCTTACATTCTAACAGTCCTTTTGTAGGTTATTCGAAAGTAGGCAATGGGCTAAGATCAGAGTAAAGAGCGTTTCCTTAAGTTAGTCTTAAAGGATAAGTTTAAAATAGTATAGATAGAGCTTATGTTAAATTATAAGATAAACTTTTCAACACTTGTATACTCTCTTAAATCAAAGTTCCTATCTTCCTTAAACTTAGTTTTAATCTTATGAATTCCAACAAAATTTGACTACCTAATCTTATTATTTGGTAGTGGATTTCGATTCTCTATAGTTCTAGTGAACTGTAGAACATTGATCTCCATAGTAATTTCCACATAAATGAACTATACCTATTATAATAGGTGAATATTTAATTTGAGTCTTGTAATCTCTAACTTGCAAGATAATCTTCAAATTACAGGTACACATGTGATATGATAATTTTAAGGTAATCTTACTAAGCCCCCTTGAGGGCCATGACACTTTTGCTACCAACTTATCTCAACATAGCAAGAGGACAAAGCCATACCTTCCTCTTCCTCATCAAAGAAAACTAGTTCTCCAATCTCATATCGTCAAATAGTTATCTCAACATCCCAATAAAAGAACTTATCACAACGCCTTTCCTAGATTTTCTTCACAGCTGTAGCATCATTGGGCATTAATTTAATGTCTTCCATCTTGATATGCTTTGTCCATCTATTTCAAAAGTCTAAGTCGACTTTCGACCTAATCGATACAAACTTATCATGCCAGCTATGAATTTTGGAATCTAAACCATCTATAAACTTCTTTCTATATCAAGTGGCAACGTAAAAACATCCATTTGTTTGGTACATTGTGAAAAATACCTAAAGAATTGTACAATAGCTCTAATTTCCAATTCTTCACAAATTATCTCAAAAGTAGCAAAAATTATGTAAGTGTTTGGCAAGAACATGCTCAGTGATACTCGAAAAGAATTAAAAATATCCTTTTGAAAATTATAAAAAGGAATATGTAAATCGAACTTGAAGTACTTCAAATACAAATGAAATTCACATTTGAGGAGAAAGTGAACAATCTCATCCTTCTTTAACTTTCTAAGTTTCCATTCTTCATGAAGACTCTCGAAATAATCTTTATACTTGGCTATGAATTCTCTAATGGCACCACTTTGAACTCTGTTTGATGTATTGATGTCATACATAATGTCATTATAAAGGTAATTTGCAGATTTCTTGTCCTCTCTATCATCAAGATAAACATCCATAAGAATAGACTCAATACGAACTGATTTCTCATACTGATCTATGGCACCACTACAACTTGAAGTCAAGCCATTAGAAGTTGAAGCTAACCTTATCATTTCATAGGGTGAGAAGGAAGAGCCTTAGAGTAAGAAGGAGTTGAGTAGATCTTGCTCTTGGCCATACTTAAGAAGTTTGAGGAGTTCGAAAGCTTCAAAGTGGTTGAGAAAGGAGAAGAAGATGAATGTGGTAAAGCACAATTTGTGGCAAGTGACTAAAAAGAATATTTTTTTTTATGAGGATTTTATAAAGAAGGAATAAGCATGACTAGGTGTCTTGGAGTTGGCTTAGTTTTGCAATTTTCCATTTTGAACCTTTTTAAGAGTTCTTTAGTATATTTTCCTTAGTTAATGAAGGTTCCATCTTTGGTTTGCTTAACTTGAAGACCTAAGAAATAGTTGAGTTATCCCATCATACTCATTTCAAATTCATTTTTCATACATTGGACAAACTCATTAACTAAATCCATGTGAGTGGCACCAAATACAATGTCATTAACATATATTTGAACAATTAGTCTGTGATCATTGTGATGTTTAATGAATAATGTAGTGTCAAGTTTCCCTCTAATGAATTTATTGATTATTAAGAAACTACTCAATCTTTCATAGCAAGCTCTAGGAGCTTGCCTAAGTCCATACAAGGCTTTATTAAGCTTATATGCATGGTTTGGGAATTCATTATCTTCAAAACCCGATGGTTGCTCTATGTAAACCTCTTCTTTGATGAAGCCATTTAGAAAGGCACTTTTAACGTCCATTTGGTATAGTTTAAAGTCTTTATGAGCCATAAATTCCAAAAGCATTCTAATGGCTTCTAGTCTTACAACTGGGGCAAAAGTCTCATCAAAATCTATTTCTTTTTCTTGATTATAGCTTTTAGCAACTAACCTAGCCTTATTTCTAGTTACTATACCAGTTTCATCAAGTTTGTTTCTATAAACCCATTTTGTTCCGATAATTGGTCTATCTTTTGGTTTTGATACTAAATTCCATACATTATTTCTAGTAAATTGATTTAGCTCTTCTTGCATAGCTTGAACCTAGAATTCATATTTTAAAGCTTCATTTACATTTTTTGGTTCAAGTTGAGATAGGAACACTATATTACTTAGATTTTTAAGTGAGGCTCTTGTTTGAACCCTATGGGATGGTTCTCCTATTATCTGATCCTTAGGATGATTTTTCACAAACTTCCATTCTCTAGGTAAATCTAAATTGGAGTTGTTAATGATGTCATCTTGCCTAGAAAATTCCTTTTCAAGAGAGTTGGATTGATTCTTGTCAAGACTAAGATTGTCTAAGAGAGCACCAATGTTTTCTACTTCATCATTAAATTCTTTATATATACAAGTATCATCAAAAGTAACATGAATTGACTCCTCTACAACGAGTTTTCTTTTGTTATATAATCTATAAGCTTTACTAGTAAAGGAATAACCGAGAAAAATACCTTCATCTGACTTTGAGTTGAATTTTCCTAATTGTTCCTTTCCATTATTGAGAATGTAACATTTCGTTCCAAAAGGATGAAAATATGATATGTTAGGTCTTTTGTCTTTCTAAAGCTCATAGGGGGTTTTCTTAAGAATTGGTCTAATGAAAACATGATTTGATATGTAACAAGCCATATTGACGGCTTCGACCCAAAAATACTTAGGTAGGTTATTGTCACAAAGCATGGTCTTAGCCATTTCTATAAAGGTCCTATTTTTTCTTTTGACAACTCCATTTTGTTGTGGAGTTCTAGGTGCCGAGTATGTATGTTCTATTATATTTTTATTACAAAAATCCTCTATATCAAGATTTTCAAATTCTCTCCCATGATCACTTCTTATAGAGATAATAGAAAGACCTTTTTCATTTTAGACCTTCTTGCTATAGTTCAAGAACACATGATAAGTTTCATCCTTGTTAGCAAGGAAGAAGGTCCAATTGTATCTAGTCAAATCATTAACTATGACCAAGGTGAACCTTTTCCCTCCCAAACTTAAAGTTTGAGTTGGACCAAATAAATCCATGTGTAGTAGTTAGAGTGGCTTAGAAGTTGAGATGGCTTCTTTTGATTTGAAAGATGACTTGGTTTGTTTGCCATATTGACATGCTTGACATGTTCTATCTTTATCAAAACTAATCTTAGATAATCCTTTAACAAGATTCCTTGTAGTTAGTTTTGATAAGTTATCCATACTTGCATGTCCTAACTTTCTATGTCATAACCAACTATCGTTGTTTTGAATGGATAAACAAGTCTTAAGAAAGCATGAAAACATATTGAAGTCAATTTTGTAGATGTTTCCTCATCTATACCCCTCAAAACGAATTTGGTCATTGTTAATGTTTTCAATAGAATACTTTCATGGATGAAAGATTACTTTATATCCTACATCACACAATTGACTAATACTAAGTAAGTTATGTTTTAAATTATCAACGAGCAACACATGCTTAATAGTAAAATCATTGTTGATGCAAATGTTACCTTCACCAATGACGTAAGCTTTTCGATTATCTCCGGAGGTCACGCTTCCTCCATCCTTCAAGTCTATAAATGTGAATTTAGATGCGTCTCCGATCATATGTCTTGTGTAACCGCTATCTAAGATCCATTTGTTGTTGTGACTTGAAGGATCCTACAAAACAAGCGGTTATCTCTTTGGTACCCATTTTAGTTTGGGTCCTTTGGGGTTAGTTGTTGTAATGCAAGTTTATCCCTTAGGGACCCAAACCATTTTATTTTTGTTACATAAGGAGAAATTATGACGTAGTGTACATATATAAGCAATATGACTATGTCTTCTATGATAGTTATAAGTTTTATTTGATGCCTTAACAAAGTAGCTTTTGTATGTTCTATACACATTTTCTTTAATATAACCTATTCTAGTTTTGTCTAATCCTAGATGTTGTGTTCCAAGGAGTTTATCCAAATTCTTTTCTCCATTTACAAATTTTGCCATTATTTTTCTTGAGTCATTTAAGCTAGTTCTTAGAATTGAATTTTCAATTTCAAGTCGACTTAGTTTTTCTATCATACCTTCATCATTTTTTGCTTCAAGTTTTAATTCTTTTATTTCCTTTTCAAATTTTTCTTTGACCTCTTTTATCTTGCTGTTTTCATTTATTAATTCATTATTTCATTGTCTTCTTCTAAGTTTTCTTTTGGATAGACTACCTTATTGTATTCACTTTTGATAGTATCAAACTCATCACTTACTTCACTCATCATTTGCTTCAACACTTTATTCTTTTTTTTTTTGGCACTTTTATGAATTCTTTCCATCAGTTATCATACTTACTCCTAAGTTCATCAAAGGAAGAGTCATGTGAAGAAGAGCATACCTCATCATCATTGAGAGCCATGAAGCAAGTTTCATTATTGGAGTCACTAGAGTCCCCATCACTCCACGTTGCTATCATAACTTTCCTTTTTAACTCTTTATCGACCTTCTTAAGCAATGGACAATATTGTTGAATATGTCCCAGTTTTTGACAATTGTAGCACTTAATAACTTCTCTCTTCTCCTTCTTGAAATTAGAAGATGATCCATATCCATCCTTATCCTTCTTGATCTTTTTATTGAATTTCATGAACTTTCTAAACTTCTTTGCCAACATTGCAACCTCATCATCATCTTCACTTTCTTCATCACTTGAGTTCTCTTTTGTGACTTTTAAAGCAATTGTTTTCTTTTTGGACTCCTCTCCTTGTTTCTTTACCATCTCTATGTCTTAAGTGTTTCAAGGAATTGTTCTTTTGACATTTTATTAAGATCATGAGCTTCCTCTATTGCGGTTCTCTTAGCTTCCCAATCTCTTGGCAAAGACCTAAGGATTTTGGAATTTATTTCAAGGTTAGTAAACATCTTTCCAAGAACACTCAAAGGATTGATGATATTGATGAATCTATTATGCATCTCATCAATTGTTTCGTTTGGATCCATCTTGAAGTTTTCAAATTGTTCACACAATAAGCTTATTTTTGTATCTCTTACTCTACTAGTTCCTTCATATGTGCTTTGTAATTCATCCCATATTCCTTTGGCACTTTTACATGTACATATTCTATTGAAATCATTTTCATTGATGGTACAATGCAAAACATTCATGGCAACTTCATTTAGGTCAAGTAATTTCCAATCATTATCGGAGTAATCTTTTTCTTCTTTTCCTTCTATCTTAAATGGTCCTTGGTTAACTAGATGCCATGGTAGTCTATTTTGTACTTTCAAGAATATGGACATCCTATACTTCCAATATGAATAATTTCTACTGGTTAAGAGAGGAGGCTTATTGATTGCCTGCCCTTCTAAGAAGCGTAGCTCTGATACCAATTGAAGAACATTAGGCTAAACTCAAGAAGGGGGTGAATTGAGTTTAAGGATAAATTTCGATTCTTTTTTTATATAAATGACTAAATGCAATAATAAGGGTAATCAAGGCAACAATAGAATAATAATGAATGCAGAAATTAAAGAGATAAGGATAAAGAAAATCAAGCTTAGATATAACGTGGAGTTCGGACTACCTCCTAGTTTCCATGGATACACAATGCCTCCAACTGAGGACTTCACACCACTTAATTGATTTCACAATCCAATTGCTCCAAGGGCTACATAAGCTTACACAATCTCTTTTACCATAACTAACTCAAAAAAATAAAAATAAAAAAACTTTCTTTACTCAAGATTACAAGTGTAAGAACTTCCAAACACATAACTAGGTCTCTTTTTGTTTAATAGCAAATAAATGTACAAGAGACAAAGAAGAAGTGAAAAATGAGCTCAAGAATGTAAGAGAATGTCTTTAAGTTGTAGTAGAATATTAGATCTTCAAAGCCTTTGTTTGGGTAGTTAAGCTTTTATAACAACTCTTTAAATTCTTCTCGTTGCCACTCATTAAATGCTCCAATGGCTACTTAACACTGAATTACCGATATGCCGGTACCTTGATTTACCGAAAAGCCGGTAAAATTTACTCTACCGGTAAGTGAATTGGCAAGCTGGTTCTTCCAGGTCAGTGAGTTTTTCTTTGTGTTTTCCAAGGCTTTATACCGTCAACCTAGTTCTTTCTTGAGTCGTCAACCCGGTAGGCCAAATATCACCTAAAAATTCTTTTAATACACAATAAATGAATACTCTTTACAGTATTACTTCAAGATCATTTGATCACCATTTTAGAAGATTAAATTTCTTGCAAAGATAATTGATATATTTAATCATTAAGCAGGCTAATTCAACTTATTCAATTATCTCAAAATAATCGAATAATACTTAGTTTAACCATCCGCTTGTTTTGCTTTCTTTAAAAACAATAAGTTTAATTATATACTTTTTATTTTGTTCTCATCAAAATCAAATAATAAACCCTAGGTTCAACAGGTTGGCCACCTTGGTTTCCCTAATTGGAAGAAATCGATGCACATCTCTTGTCATACTCAGTTCTTTCTAATTACACTTGTCCGTTCGACTATAGGACTCACATCTCTATAGCAAACTCAAACATCAAACTAGCAACTTGGGTAAATATTAATTGATGAAAATATAATCAACGTAATTAAATCTTCAATGAACAAAATCATAGATTAAATAAAATGTTGTTGCAATATTAACTAGAGTTCAATAACTATCTACTAAGTATAATTCAACATAATAGCATAATTGAAAGAAAAGAAGGAGTAATTTGAGAGACCCCCATAAATATTCTAACATACAACTCTTCCTAAGGGGAGCTTTCCTTTCAAACCTAAGCCTAAGTTTCTATATATAAGAAGTGGACCGAGGTTTACAAAAAAGACCTAATAAAAATAGAAGATTCACGCATCATAGCATGTCCATAGGTAAGGTATACAGCCTTGGAGTTAGCGCTTGTACTTGCACTTTGACCAAAATCTTTGAAATTGATTAACAAAAGGATGGCCAGGGACTACGACCATAGTCCTTGATTGTGGCCTTTACTAGGCTTTTTTTCTCGCTTACATTTCATTTGCTTTACTCCTTTATCAATGCTTTTATCCAATTTATCTGTGGAACTTCATAAAAATCTATTAAATTTACCGAATGCCTCTTAAAGTCTCTAAAAATGAAAATTAAACTAATTAAGCTCAAAATATCATAAAAGTAACTGGATTAATACTTAAAATAACACAAAATAATTATAGAAAATGTATGTTAAATTAACATTATCAGATGTCTAGAAATACAATTTGCTAGAAGCTCTAAAAATGATGCACATCCCCTTTTTGCCATAAGCTACAACACAATCAGCATACGCATTAGCTTTAGTTAAAGAAAAAGAAAGCAATTTAAAGAACTCACAAAGATAAAATCCATAACTGATTAGAGGATACAAATACCAAATACTTCAAAGATAGCATGCTTCTACTGATTTTGATGTGCTAAAATGATAGCTTCAAGCACTATTATAGCTTTAACCTCTTTTACACTCATCAAATTCAAACAGTTTGTCTCCACTAACACTATTGACAACCAGCCCAACACCTACTTAGCTTTTTTGTTTTTTGAGTACAGCATTAGTATTAATTTTCAACATACCTTATGCAGGAGGTTGCTAACATAATTGACCTTCCTTATACAACAAATTTGTAGCGAAGCAAACATTATTTCTCATCAAACTTGATTGCAGTAGTGGACTTTCTTCTTCAAAATCTTATAGATTTCTCTTCACTATAGTTGTCAGATTTGGCAAAGAAAAAGAAAACAATGAGTTGTAACATTCCTTCTAAATATGTCAGCAGGTAAGCCTTGAAGTAAACTCCTTCCTTTCTTCTCCTCCCAAAAACCAACTCTTAATCAAATAAAAAAACTACTGATGAGAACTTTGAATAGAAGAAGGATTAGGATAATATGTAAGCACAACAAACCAAACCTTGTGAGTCCAAATATAAGATAAAATCATGTGTTCGACAATTTTAACTTGATTGTAAATATTGTACAAAGTATTATCTTGAATATTCCTTTTTAAAAAGGATGAAATTTACAACAATAGAATTAGAAAACAACCGCCACTAAAAGTATTTTATTTTGAGGACAACATTTAAACTCCATGGCAAATTCTAGTCTTTAGATGAAACACTCAAAGATGAAGACGGATCGATAGTTTGTTAAAAAGACTGTTGTTTACACAACTACATATATCCATACCAAATTGAATAATTTCTATCAAAATTAAAAAAGCTAAACTACTTTGCCCTTGTTATTTGAGTTAAGAAAGGTCATTTTCAAAATAGCATTTTTTTCATCACTTGTTATAGATTCCTCAATTCTAGCCAAATTCCCGAAACTTCTAGCCTTACATCTAATATCCTTAACAAGGACTAGAGTGCTCATAATCCAAACAAATCTTTGTATCCTAAAGGTTGGTAGGGTTGGTATTCATGGCTCATTCTACACCTTTACCTAATCTCCTTTTATAATCTGCCATAAATAATTTTCTCTTATCAAATCTCTTCCTTCAATAGTGCTTTGCTAACCTTAGGAGGCTCTACTTCTTAGGTTAGCCTTAAGAAAACCTATTCTAGGAAAATAAGTACTCTTGAGAACTCTTATCCATAAATCATTTGGTCACTCCAATATCTACCATATAACTTATTAAAATCAACCAAATTATGAAAATCCAACCCAACTAGGCATTTTAGTTTAGTTAGAGAAGACCATTTCCTCTAATGAATGTTTCTCTTCAATGCTTCACTACCGCGCCAAAAATTAGCAATCATATTCAAGACTTCCTTAACCAACTCATAAGAAAGTTAAACACAGTCATTGCATAATTTAGAATGGCAAAAGCAATTGATTTAATAAAAATCTCTTTTCCTCTCTAAGATAGCAATAAGCTCTTCAATCCATGCAACTTTGATGCTATTCTAGTCTTCAATACCTCTTTCATACCTTTATTGAAAAATATTGAAGATTTCTAGTAGTTAACCATTTCTCCCTAGGCTTTGCAATAAAGATTAATAATCCTCTTAAATGTTATAGGATTGGAAGGATTATCTTCAACAAAAAATAAGGAATCATCAACAAAGAGCAAATGTATCATTTTAGGGCTCTCATTTTTTATTTTAATACCTTTATGGTGTCCTAATTCCTTTTCCTTAACTATCATATTAGGTAAAGCTTTTGTGACCAAGATAAATAGATAGGGTGAAATAGGATCACTTTACCTAGTTCCTCTCGTCGAGTTAAAGGAACCAACTCTTTTCCCATTTACCATTAGGTTATAAGACACCACATTAATATACATCATTATCCATTTCACCCAATTCTAATGAAAGCCAAATTTCCTCAATATTTTTTCTAGAAAACTCCATTGTATCCTTTTGCCATGTCAATCTTAATCACATAACAAGAGTGATTAGGAGATCTTTTAATTTTAAGATAATGATAATTTTCATGAGCTACAACAATATTATCATGAATGAGACAATCATACACTTACTTTAGAAAGGGGAAATAATTGAATTAAGGAGGGTTGGACTTTATTTGCTAGAATTTTTTAAATTTCCTTATAGGAAATTTTACAAAGACTATTAGGCCTAAATTCTAAAATAGACTCAAGACATGGTGTTTTAGGGATCAATACAATATTAGTTGAATTAAAGTTGTGAGGAAAAATACCTAAATTAAAATAAGGCTTGATCATATTAGTGATGATGGATCCTATGACATTTGTTATGCCCCAAACCAAGGATTCATAATAGGCCCGATGCGTAAACCTAACTATGCTAGAAGCTAGCCATTTTAGTTGCTAACATAGGTATGGTTTACACCAAGCTTTTATCACTCCACAACTTTGAGTCATCTAATTTAGTACTTATTTGGTATCAACTTGTGGTGCAACTATCTAAAATAACCATTTAAGGAGAACCTGTGATGTAAAAGCTCAAGAAGAAAACGAGTTATATAAATAACTTCAAAAAATGACATAATAAGGATTTATAAAAGTCTATAGGTTTACAAAATATAGTATCAATAGTATTAATTGAAAACTAGAGGGTTACTTGAAGAGAACTTATTAGTTTTCCTAAAGGTTAACAAAACCAATAAACAAAATAGGAATATAGTCAATTAGACTTGATTCTCACTCCCTAACCTTATTCTCTACACTTCTGGAACTTAGAGTAAAACTATTGCATTTACTATAAACTTGCAAAATAACTATAGGAGAATGAGCAACAACTTGCTCAATAAGTGGGATAAAGATAATAGCACATATTTAACATCAAGAAACTAAGTTTTTCAAGCAAGGTTAATTAGATGTAATGCATGTTCAAGCAAATTCCATCATACAAAATTGACTAGTCGTTATGAGATCAAGGAAATTACACCTACTTTCATCCAAGTTTTCAGGAGTTTGACACTATATACTCCCAAATCAGGACTAAATTGGGGCTGATGCAATAGAGAAGTACGCTTTGCCTGAGATTACCTTCGAATCATGCTCCCCAACCTTGCCACGACCTCCTCTCTTATCACTTAGTTTAACTAAAGGCAAGGAAATGACCATTTCTACTATCCTCAGTGAAGGGTCTGTGTTTGGCTTGAAAATCCTAATCTTTTCCCCTAATTGGTTGTGATGCAAGCCTGGTTAGTAGCTAAGTTGATTTTGTATTAGATTGCTTTTAGGGTGATAAAGCATTTTCAAACAATCTAAAGAAAGTAATATCATGGAACAATCAATATACATGTCCAGCACTCAAAATAGCACAACCATATTTAAGCATACACGTTACATACATACAAACAACTAATTTACAACCACAAATAAGACATATACTAAGGTCTCTAAGTATTCTTAAATGATACTTCAAAGTACAATGAAATATTGATCCTATTTACATGGACATGTGATGCTCTATATATGTGCATATGGGTCTTCATCTCCTTTGATTTTCCTATATTTATGGAATGCAATCACTTTAGTGTTATTAAAAATAAAGTAAATGAGTTCATTTTAATAATTTTAGGTGTAGCTGTGATTTATCTTTAGCAAGTCTTATAAGCTTAGTATCAGGTTTTATCTTGCTATTGAAGTCTCTAAACAAGGTTCTCAAAACTTACTTAATACCAAGTTTTAATCTCAGAACCTTTTGATGAAGTCTTTAGATGAGTGTTTTTTAAACTATTAACCTTCTGACCAAGTCTTCTAAAGTTAACCTAGTTATACTCCTTACTCTAATCAACTCTTTGAAGAAGCCTCCGAAGTTATTCTCCTCTAAGCATTCCATACCAATTAAACCTTGGATCAAGACTTAAAGCCATTTCGACTACATTTCCTTTACTAAATACTTACCAAACAAGTCTATGATGGGGGTATAGTTAATTATCTATTACTATCTAACCTTTTGATCTATCCTTTGAATTAAAGAATCAAATCTCCTCTTCACTGACCAACCCTTTGAGAATGTCTCTAAAGCGATTCATCTAAGCTTTCTAAACTAGCTAATCCTTTAGCCAAGTTTTTGAAATCATTACAATCGCACTTCTTTCACCAAATAACTTCCTAAGTAAGGCTCCAACATATTTATAGTTAAAATCTTTTCATTAACTAACCTTCTAAACATGTCTCTAAAGTCATTACCGACATATTTCTTTTACCAAACATTAGCTTAACTAAGACCTTGACATTATTATATTTAAGATTCTTATACTAAATAACCTTCTAGTTAAGCATTTGTACCATGATTTTAAGTCAATCTTTTATCAGATTAACAATTTAAAGAACCTTATAAACAGATCCAATCACAAGTTTATTTCGAGCAACTAACTCCAACATCATGTTTCTGATTACACACATGTTAGTACATGATCATTCAACAAGTTCATCATACTCATTATCACCTTGTTACACCAACTTCCAAACCCTCATTGTCTAACTCTAATGCATTAATTTGATAACCAATGGTAGGTGTGTGGTTCAACTTTATTTCATTCCTCTTAACTCTAGATCATATCCTATAGTAGAACAAAACTCATATGAACTCCAAAACTGATACAAATAGATTTCCTCAAAGCTAATTATACAAAATCTCCTAAAAATAATGTTTTTTACCAAATTTAATGACTCAAAAATTACAAAAAACTACAGAAAATATTTTTGGCTAAAATTTTTTCATAGGATCTAAACATGCAATATAGGGAAGTTCCAAAAAAAATATTTGGTTTCAAAACATCAACAATAGGGTTATTTAAAATAACTTCGAAAATTAACCAATTTCACTCGCTTTCTTAAGGAAGTCCTATATTCATTTAAAAAGTTTGCAATCTAATATTTTTCCCTAGAAGTATATATACAAATATGTCAAAATAATTTTTTCTATAATTTTCAAAGTTAATTTGATATTTTTACAATTTTAAGGAAAATCCGATACAAAATTGACTAAGTGGAAAATTGAATTTCTAACTACCCACAATAGCCACCACCCTATCGTCACTCGTCATCGCTACTTTCATTGTCATGTAGTGGTGGTGGTTCACTGCTAGGTGCTCCTCAAACAGGTGTTCAAGGATTAAGCTTAGTTTATATAGTATCTATTTGAATTTTTCCTAGAATTTCCTCCTCCTTTGTTTTCCTGTTCTTGTAATTTTTCTAAGTCACAAAGGAGATAATTGATCATCTGGAGAGAGTTGGTGACAATTCCTAAGTTAGTAGATGAAATTTAGAATATTTTCTCTCTCCTCCAAGTATATATATCCCTAGACTAAATCCATGCATATTAAGTTGCTTCCTTAAGCTAATAGCTATCCCAATTAAGCTACGCCTTATTTAAGATGATTCTAACAGTTTTTTTTTTCTTTTTTTTGCTTTTTTAGTAATTTTTTCTGATTTTTCTTATAATTACTTGGTTAATTTTATTTATTTTAGGGTATTTTGACCTTTTTTAGGTATATAAATATATGTAATAATTATACCCAAGGTAAATGTACTGTGTTTATATATTATTTTAGATCACTTTTTAATTTTTATGTCCAAATAATTTATCTCTAAAGTTTAGTTATTTTCCATTACCTAATTTATGTATTTATGTGCAGCAAATTACAATATAATGTAATTTAGTAAAATTATCTATTTTTAGCTTTAATGCTATTGTTTTATTATTTTTCAATATTTCGGACTCATGATGTACCATCATCTAACTCTTAAGACCCATACATGAAATATTACCTTAATCGGTTGAATTTCATGTATGCTTTAAATTACTTATTCTAATGACTACGTAAAATTATAAAGCTTACAACATTTCAGTGAGATTGATAGAAAAGACCATTGAATCCATCTGGACTAAGTGCTTCATATGCCCCTAATTGAAAGAGTGAGGCCTTTACTTCTTCCATAGCTACCTCCTATGCTAGCTTTGCATTTTGTTTTACTACGACAATTAGATTAATGTATTCTAACATGCTATCTTGATCTTCTCGTCCATCTAATTTTAAACAAAGAAGAATAGAATCCCCAAAACTCATTAGCAATCTCTTGCTCATTAATTAACCATTCACCATTAGAGTCCAAAATATTGAAGATTTTGCTTCTAGCTCTCCTCTGAATAGTAGTTTGGTGAAAAAACTTAGTATTTTGATCCCTGTAATTCAACCAGTTGATTCTAGATCGTTGGTGCCAGAACATTTCTTATTGTCTCATAATAATTTAAATTTTTTACTTCAGTTTCAATTCTTCTTCCTAATTCGTATTTTCAACAAGACAGTCTTGTATTGCTTGAATTCTCTTTAATAAATCATAAATGTACTCAACACCCTTACTTCTATGAGCTTTACACCACTTAACTATCTCCTTGCTATAGAAATTTAATTTAAAAATCAGCGCCTCCAAATTAGCAAGCTGGATACAACTCCTCCATTTAGCAAGAGAAATGTGTAATATAAGAATTTGGGAACAATTGCAGCCAATTAGCATTAACCACACTTTTATTAGTTGTTCCTTGTCCAATTATCCTCCATTGTAACATTTATTCGACCTCATAAACTTTTGTCCTTGAAAGCTTAGATGATGTACCTAGGAGTAC
The DNA here is from genome assembly GCA_024138015.1 of Lumnitzera littorea. Classification (NCBI taxonomy): domain Eukaryota; kingdom Viridiplantae; phylum Streptophyta; class Magnoliopsida; order Myrtales; family Combretaceae; genus Lumnitzera; species Lumnitzera littorea. Next base: position 52,981,145 of record JAMXBB010000001.1, read on the forward strand.
AATTATCACTAGGGCTTACCGTAAGAGGTGAAAAACCAATGAGTCTTTCAAAATATCGAAGAAAATAGAGTGAATAAGTTGATGAATGGAATATAGTAGCTGACATGCAGCTGCTCAAAGGATATGACCCACCAATGAACACAATATGACTTGACACTTCACTTAATATGACAAACAAGCTAATGTTAAGGTCCACTCGTCACTAATCTTCAGCTATTCGCTAAGATTAGATAAGAGTATAAGAAAATGAACTTAGAGAGGGTTGTCTCACAAGAACAAGTATATTTAATGTTTGGAAGGAATGTAACATCTAGCTATAAAGAAAAGGAGACTATTTATAGTAAGTCCTTAGGGCAACACTACAAATAAGGAAAATTACGAAAAAGCATGCATGGAAAGAGATTCCTAGTACAAATGAAAAATGGTAAATAAGACGAATGACAAAAAGAAAAAAATAGTACAGTATTAGATAAAATGGATAGGTAGTAGTACAACATTGGTTTCGTACAAAGGATTCTCTTGTTATAGAAGCCGAATAGAATTAAGATGTTATGGTATCAAGGTTGGTTAGAATGAGAAAGGGATGCAATAAGAATTGGTAAGAGGCTGGGAGAGAAGTACTCGGCTAGTAGGAGGTTATGTCTTGTTACTTGGCAGGAAGCTCTCAATAACTAAAGCTCTAATCATTCGGTACAAAGCCCTCAGCTAGAGAATAATTGGCATCAGCATAAGAGAGATAATAGAGCATAGTATAACCATTTGAAGCTCTCAGGGAATTTAGGCACCCTCCTTCTATGTACAATTTCTCTTCATCAGCTAGTTAATAAGAGAGAATTCTTTAAGTATAGGATTGGAGGCCTCTAAGGCGTGTGTGAGTAAGTTGGCTAAAGGTCAGTAACCCATCAACTCCTCAAGGTTATTAAAGATTTGTCCTCAAATCATGATCTTCATTGGCATCTAGCACATAGGAAGTTAGGTCAACGATGTTGAATGTAGTAGACATGCCGTAACCTTCGGGCAACTCAACCTCGTAGGTATTGTCATTAATACACCTAAGGATCTTTTAAGGTCCATCCGTTTTGAGAGATAGTTTATTCATCCTCTTGCCAGGGAAACATTCCTTGCTAAGATGGACCTAGACGAGGTCTTTAGGGGAATAAATGACTCGTCTTCTTCTTCGGCTTCTTTGCTCCTTTTGTTAGACCATAATCTTAGCCAATTGTTCGGTAACCCTCTAATGCAACTTTTGGAATTCCTCGGCTTTCTGCAAGCTGGGTTGGCTTTCCTCTTGTGTAGTTAGCCTGATAATTAAATCTAAACGTAAGTTTGGGTTAAGTTCATAAGCAACCTCAAATAATAATTTTCCTATCGAGCTGTGAGTTGAGCGGTTGTAGGTGAACTCAATGATAGGTAGGCATAAATTCTAGTTATGTAAATTCTTCCCAACAGCTGCTTGTAGGAGGTTGTCGATTGTCTTATTCATAACTTTAGTTTGGCGGTCTTTCTAGGGGTGGCAAGAAGGACTAAATGTAAGCTTAATACTAAGCTTCTTCCATAAGGTCCTCTAGAAGAAACTCGTGAACTTTGAGTTGCAGTTTGACATCATTCTTCTCGGCACTCCACGCAATCACACAATTTCTTGTAGAAAGAGGCTGGTAACAAATAAAGTATCATTAGTTTTATGGTAGGAAATGAAGTTGGCTATCTTGTTGAATTGATCGACCATAACTAGGATAAAGTCATGTCTTCTCAGCATTTGGGGAAGGCTAAGCAAGAAATCCATGCTTAGGTCAGTCCTTAGGCAGTCAGGTATAGGCAAGGGTGTGTACTCTCCATACTGTTCTCTTCTTCCTTTTGTATGCTTATATACCTCGCACCTCTCATGAATTCGATGCACATCCTTCATTATCTTAAGCCAATAGAAATGTTCTTTCAATATCTTAGCTGTCCTCTTTTCCCTAAAATGGTCGACCATGCCCCCAACAGGAGCTTCTCGAATGAGTAGCTCTCTTGCTGAACCACTCAGCACATAAACCTAGTTACCCTTCATTAAGAACCCTTGATTCAAGTTGAACCCATCTACAGCACCTCCAACATTACACTTGGCTACTAAGGGCCCAAAATGTAGATCATGCTCATGCTGATAAGGTAAAGTGCTAAATCCAAGTACCTTAGCTTGCAATGTTGTGATGAGGGTATGACGATGAGAAAGAGTGTCAGCTATGGTATTTGTACTTCACTTCTTATATCTAATGATGTAGCAAAAAGTCTCTAAGAGCTCACCCCATTTAACATGATGCTGAGAAAGTTTCTATTGTCCTTGAAGGTATTTAAGAGTTTCATGATCAAAGTAGATTATGAATTCTATCGACAAAAGGTAATGTTGTTAGTTTTGTAGTGTTCGGATAAGGGCATAGAACTCCTTGTCATAGGCCAAGTAATTCAAGGTAGCTCCTCCGAGTTTCCTATTGAAGTAGGTAATGGGTCAGCATTCCTGCATAAGAACAACACCAATACTGACTTTAGACATCTCATATTTAACCTCAAAAACCTTCTCAAAATCTAGGAGGGTGAGTACTAAGGTAGACATCAATTTAGATTTTACATCTTCAAAACTTTTTTGAGCTTTCTCTGACCACCTAAACTCAGAATTCTTCTTAGTCAGTTCAATTAAAGGCGCTATTATGGAACTGAAGTTCCAAATGAATCTCTAGTAGAACGAAGTTAGACCATGGAAGCTCCTGACTTCAGTAGCATTAGTTAGCATGGGCCACTTAAGAATAGCTCTGACTTTTTCATCATCAACTCAAACTCCTTCCTTTGAAACAACATATCTAAAGAATACAACCTCACTTTGATAGAACATACATTTCTTCAGGTTGCAGAATAACCTCTCAGTACATAGGTTGTCAAATACCAATCTTAGATGCTTAATGTAGGCAAAGAGGTCCACACTGTAGACCAAGAAGTCATCAAAATAAACCACAACACATTTTTTGATCAGTGCTCTCAATACATAATTCATGAGTTGCATAAAAGTACACAGCACATTAATCAAACCAAACAACATCACCATCCATTCGAATAGACCATCCCTTGTCTTGAAAGCTATCTTCCATTCATCTCTAAGTCTCATTCATATTTGGTCGTAACCATTCTTTAGGTCAATCTTTGAGAAGATGCAAGCACCATGCAGCTCATTCAGCATATCATCCAACTACGAAATTGGATATTAGTACTTAATAGTAATTTTGTTGATGTCATGGCTATCAATACAAATTTTCTATGACCCATCTTTCTTAGGTATTAGGACAGCGAGTAAAGCACATGGGCTCATGCTCTCTCGAACGTATCCACTCTCCACTAACTCTTCGATTGGTTTCTTTAGATTGACTACTTGTTAGGGATTGAGCCTAAAAGCAGGTCAGTTCGATAACACTACTCCTAGTTGAAGGTCAATGCAATGTTCAATGCTTATTATGGGTGCTAAACTTTTCAACATCTCGGCAGGAAATAAGTTGGCACTCTTCTAGTAGAGTTCTCACCTCAGTAGGTACGTTCTTAGCTTCTCTCAACTCTAAGAGTTTCCTCCCTAAAAGGAGCACACAATCCTCGACCTCGACTTCATGGGCGAATTGAGCTCAAGAAATCTCTAAAGACTTCTGCTATAGCGATCTAGCGACCTTCTCTTGTGCTTCTACATTTCTTAAGGACTCATAGGTGTCAATATAACTTTCTTCCCATCTTTTTCAAATATGTAGGTGTTCCTATACCCATCGTATAATACCTTCAAGTCAAACAACCAAGGTCGACCGAGTAAGATATACAAAGCGCACATGGGTAAGACGTCACACAACACCTCATCCTTATACCTATCACCAATGGCAACTAGTACTCTAACCTACTTAGCAATTGGCAAACCTCTCTGCTCATTCAGCCAATGAATCTTATACAACTTAAGGTGAGGAAAGGTTGGCAACTTCATAGCCTTCACTACTCCCTACGCTATAACATTGGTATAGCTTCCTCTATCAATGATCAAGGTACATAGTTTGCCATTCACTCGACACTTCGTATGGACAAAATTCTCCTTTAGTGCATTCTTGTTGACTACAAAAGCACTAAGAGATCAACACACAACAAAATAGTATTTAGCTCCTGCTTTAGGAGGTGTAAGGGCATTAGGGTCTTCTTGAAACTCCTTTACGTTGGGCTAACTTCAACCTCCTCTTCTCCTTCACTAATCGATGTATCTTCGGGTCGAACATATAGACTAGCACCATAATGAAGCGAATAAAAAACAAATAGGGAAAAAGTTTGTAGAGGCCGGCCAGCTACCAAATAGTTATGACACACCACTCAATCTTACTCGTCCTACAATTCATTAGACATGACATATTGGTCCAAACTGAAGGGTTACTCGCTACTACTCCTAGCTAAAGAGAATAGATATGAGTTAAATGAATATGAGAATACTAAGGTTGTTCAAGTGAATAGTCATGTGTTGATTAGTTGATAATGCATACAAGAAAGTGAAGGTTTATATATCTATCTACTAGGGTTACTTTACATGAATGAAAAGACAAAAAAGGGTATTTTATAGTTAGGTTACATGAAACATACTAAAAGGGGGTAAAAGAGATAGAATATTCAATGCGAAAAGTGAAGAATCCTTCTGGAAAGATCGTGCCAGAAGACATGTGTCATGTGATGGATGGGAGTTAGGACTATGATATAAAGTAGACGAAACAAAAAGTGTTGATAATAATCAGGGGCCAACCTGATTTAGACTAGGTTGGGGACTAATTAGTTCTTCTGAAGAGAAGTTAGCTTAAGTCAAGGTTAGATGCCTGTAGTTGGATTGGGAGCTCACCTCAGCTATTCTTAGGCCATCTTTTGGGATAAAGCATCGCTGTTGAATAGGGATGGATCTAACATAAATAAGGATCCAATAGTCAGGCCAGCAGGAGACTAGCTCAAGATAGGAATCCCTATCTCGGCCATGGCCTAAAGCTAGTATCCTTCGAGCGAGTCCTTAGAGTCCTCTAGCTTAGCTATGCATGATCGGTTTAAGGGGTTGATTTCTATCATCTACCTGGGGGTTGGAAAGATTTGTCCTCAAATCTAAAGCGGTCTCTACTCTTTCTTCTAAGGTGTTCGTAGGGTCTTCTTCTATTTGTTGGTAAGGAATCAAATTGGACATGTTGAAGGTAGAGGAAACACCATAGTCATCAGGTAACTTGATCTGGCAAGTGTTGCGGTTGATCTTCTTTAGGAACCTTAAATGGGTCATCAGCTCGAGGTGATAGTTTGCGCTATCTTAAGTGTTGGGATTGCTCCCAAATGAGGTGAATCTATACTAATTCTCCTAGGTAGAAGGAAATAGTTTGACGGCCTTAACTACTAATTTCGTATTGTCTCTGATTGAATTTAGCACTCTTCTTGGTTATAGACTGGTATAGCTCATGCAATTCCTGGGCTCAGTCAACTTCGGATTGACTCTCTTCGATAGTTGCTAGAATGCCTATCATATCAAAAGGAATAATAGGTTTAAGGCCATAGACGACCTCGAATGGGTTCTTCTTAGTAGTTCTATGGATAGTTCGGTTGTGTGTGAACTCCACAATTAGTAGCTACAGATCCTAATCCCTCAAATTCTTTCTTGCAATAACTCTAAGTAGATTGCCTAACATCCTATTTACCACTTCAGTCTCGCCATCAGTTTAAGGGTGGCTATTAGAGCTGAATACAACTTTAGTTCCAAGTTGTCTATAAAGAGTCTTCCAAAAATAACTCAAAAACTTTGTGTCCTGATCTGAAACTATAGTCTTCAATACCCCTTGTAGTTAGACAACCTCCTACAAAATCAAATCAGTAATATATAAAACATCGTTAGTTCAATGGCACGGAATGAAGTGTGCCACCTTATTGAAGCAGTCTACTACAAGAAATATAGAATCTTTGCCCTTAGATATCTAGGGCAACCTTAAGATAAAGTCCATGCTAAGGTTGGCTTAAGGTAAGGTTAGAGTTGATAGCTACATGTATTCTCCATGGGGTTCTCTTTTCCCCTTAGCTCACTTACATGCTTTACAACTACTAACTATCTTATGGACATCCTTGGCTAAATCAAGCTAGTAAAAGTTTTCCCTTAATAGATTAGCTATCTTGGTCTCCCTAAAATGACCAAATAATCCTCTACTATGAGCTTCCTTGATCAATAGCTCACGTGTGGAGCAGTTTGGAATACGTAGTCTGCAGTCCTTGAATAGATAGCCGTCCTTAAGATAATATCCACCAATAGCTACCCCTTCTCGGTACTATTCAACAACAGGACCAAAGTTAGGGTCAGTAGCATACTATTTAGTGATGAGTGAGAATCCCAATAGTTTTGTCTACAAAGTGGTTACCAAAGTTTTCCATTATAATAGGGCATCGGTAACTACATTTACGCTTCCCTTTTTGCGTTGAATGACGTATGAGACCCTTCCATAAATTCCAACCACTTGACTTATCTCTTTAAGAGTTTGTTCTAACTTCAAGATACTTCAATGATTCATAGTCAATATAAATGACAAACTCTCAAGGTAGCAGATAGTGTTGCCAAATAGTAAGTGCTCAGAAAAGAGAATAATACTCCTTCTCATACACAAAATAGTTCAGGGGGGGATCATTAAGTTTCTCACTGTGGTTAGCAATAGGTCATCACTCCTACATCAGGACAACGCCAATTCAAACTCCCAATGCATCATATTCTAATTTGAAGGGCTTATCAAGATCTGGTAATGATAGGATAGGTGCCGAGGTGATTTTTTCCTTAATCTCTCTAAAGCTCTACTCAACTCGGTCATTCCACTTGAATCATTTACTCTTCTTTGTAAACTCAGTCAATAGAGCAACTATTGTACTGAAGTCCTTAATAAATCACCTATATAAAGAAGCTAGCCTATGAAAACTTTGGTCCTCAGTAGCATTCTTTGGCCTTGGCCATTTCAGAATAGCTTGGATCTTTTCCTCATTTGCTTAGGTCCCTTCCTTTGATACTACAAAACCTAGGAAAACCACCTCATTCTGGCAGAAGGTATACTTATTCACATTCCCATTCAACTTCTCAGTTCTCAAAACATTAAATACGTTATGAAGGTGTTGAACATGGTTGTTTTGGTCAGTACTATATACCAGTATTTAATCAAAATACATGACCACACACCTTCCGATCAGATGGTGCATCGCATAGTTTATTAATCTCATGAATGTGCTAAGTGCATTAGTAAGTCCGAACGACATAACCAATCATTCGTAGAGTCTGTGTTTAGTCTTGAAGGCTATCTTCCACTCATCTCCTAGTCTCATACGAATCTGGTGGTAGCCACTTTAATAAGGATCAAGGACCGATTATACGCTCCCAAGCCTAAAGGCTTTCTTAAGTAGTCTACCAAGTTGTTCGAAGTAAGTTAAGCACCAAGGATCAATACTTGCCCTAGCCCAATCTATCAAACTACTTTACTCTCTATGCTATCTAAGGTGTTGCCAAGGTGACCAGCCAACATGCTGAATTGAACCCTTCGCTATGCACTAGTCCAAGTTCCAAAATTTGAATATATCAATCTCTACGGTGTTGAGGCCGAGTTGATAACTATCAAAAGTTGACCATCTGAGGCCGACCTGACTATGAACCATCCCTAAACCAACCCCAGTCCAACCTCAGCAGTCAGGGTGTCGAACTTCCGATATCGTACAAACTTAAATAAAGGCCTACCCTTGTTTGGCCTACAATATTATTAGAATCGCAGAATAAAAACACGCGCGTGATGTCCTTTTTAGCAACCAGACTGTCCTGTTTGATAGAGGATGTTCACTACGTACAATTTTTTACTTTCCCTATAAATTATTTTCCTTTTATTTAGCAAATATGGATTCATTTTTGTAATTATTTCTAACATAGAACTTACCCTAACAGGGTACTATAAATAATCACATAATGTAACAGCCGTAAGGAAGATATAGAAGAATAATTGAATTTTTCTTTTATGCTTTCTTAAGCTAAGTATCCCCTTGCTTACTTTTCAATTACTCTTATCTAGCTTATTTGAGCATAAACTAGTAGCGAGTGACCTCCAGCCATACTTGTATGTCATATTAAGTGTGACTTGAGCTCATGTGAGGCGTTGTTGTGTCATATCTATTGTCGGTGTATGGAAACCCCTGCTTACCACTATCATTTACTTTTCGATCCATCTTATAGCTTGGACCTACCCTTTTGGTTACGCATGATATTGGGCTTATATATTCACTTACAAGTACGTATCATCTTAGTATTAGAGCTTCCTTACGTTCGAAGCTAGGTTTTGCTAGTATGTTTTTTTAGTAGTTTGTCACTGCTCTCGTGTGATAATAGTTCTATTGTTAGCTTTGAAGTTTAGTATTTGAGAAGTGTTCTATACTTTTTTTTCCCCTATTTTCGATATTCCAAAACATAGTGTGGCTAACCTTGTGTTTGTTGTGAAATTGTTATTGTGAAGCAACCATCAATGTTAGATTTAAGTATGCAAGGAACTTTAGGAAACCAAGAAAGTGGTACTCAACATGGCTAAGGTTAGGAAGGGAGCTTCTCACCTCAATCACTGGGTGACCGCTTAGATAGGCTTACCAACTTGGTAGCTAATTTGGTGACTGTTATCTAAGAAGATAGGTAGCGAACTAGAAATAGCCCTACAAGGGAACGTGAATAGCAAGGATGAGGCAATGGTCAGTTTGGTCGAGTTAACACCCTAATTCAACCACCTCGAGCTAAAGGAATTGGTGGGGACGCTAAACGAAAGCTAGCACTTAAAGAGATTGAGGAGGAGGTAGAAGGAGATGATAAGGCAAAGGAGCCTGGGGAATGAAATGTATGAGCCCTTAGAGTTGAGGGATTGAGAATGCAAATTCTAAGTTTTTCAGCAAGTAGTAATGCTAAAGACTACCTAGATTAGGTAAATAAGATTGAAAAGCAATTTGAATGCCACGAAGTGCCTAATAATGCAAAGCTTAGACATGCTGTGTTGGAGTTCACTAGTTATGCTACCTTATGGTGCAAGAACTTGCAAGCCACTAGAAGAAGGGAAGGAAAACGGGAGATGAGGAGTTGGGATGAAATGAAGAGAGTTATTCGGAGAAGGTTTATGCTGAGCTATTATGTATAGGATGCCTTCAAAAGACAGCAATAACTAAGACAAGGAGGATCAAGTGTGGACACTTATGTTAAGGAATTCCAAATGTTAATAATTCGATGTGAAGTCATAAAGCTAGAAGTCCTAACTGTATCTCGATTCATTGGTGAGTTGAAGTATGAGATTGGGGATGTCTTAGAAACCTTAGACGTTAACGCTCGTTGATACAATTTGAGCTGCCTAGAGGATAGAAAGGCCTCAAACAAGAAGACTCCGACCACCCATCAACTGTCTTGGCAGTAGCTAACCTGTTTTGAGTAAACCTATGCAAATGGAACCAAGTAAGGCCATTGAGACTTGACTTACTTAGACTACCCGAGCTGAAGAGAAGGATCCACTCAGGAAGTTTGAGAAAGGCCAAAGTTCAGGGAGGAAGATGAATGAGATCAAGTGTTTCAAATGCTAAGCATTTGGACACATGGCCACTCAGTATCCGAATAGGCAAACAGTGGTGATTAAAGGCAAGGCATCGGCCGTTGAGGTCGATAGTACTAATGAGGAAGTAGAGTAGTTAAAGGAGGATAGATAGATCAAGCTGTCCCAAGAGGAAGTTATCTATAGTAAGGAAGGCAACTTCATGCCGCCCATTTTAGTGATGAGGAGGACAATGAGTGTCAATCCTATACTCGAAGATGAACAGAGAGAAAATCTCTTCCTTATTGGATGCAAGGTGAATGACTCATTATGTACATTGGTTGTTGACAGTAGGAGCTGTACCAATGCAGCCTCTGCATTTATGATCCAGCAGTTGAAATTGCCAACCATGCCCCACTCGAAACCTTACAAGCTTCATTAGCTTAGTAATAAGGGAGCCCTACAAGTGAGCAAACAAGTGTCTATGCCTATCTGCATTGGCAAGTATCGAGATGAAGTGCTCTATGATGTGCTGCCCATGAATGCATCCCACATTTTACTAGGTCAACCATGGATGTTTGAGAGAGCAGTTATCTATGATGGTAAGAGGAACATAAGTTCTGTAGAGCATGAAGGAAGAAGGTTGAAATTGATTTCTATGACTGCCAAGTAGGTAAAAGTCATACAGTCCTAGCTTAGATGAACCTTGAGGAAAGAGGCTGTTGAACCTGGTTTTTCACCCTCCTAGTTCTTTTTAAATTAGGTCTTCTTTAAATCGATCAGTACTAAGCCCTTAACTATTTAGTATCGACCCTCAACAAAGGTATTAAGAAAACCGGTTCTTTTTTTTTTTTTAAGTACTTTAGAGTCGCCACCTGATCGGAGTTAGGAAAAAAAGTTAAGTTATGACCAATTAGGCGGATTAGTTATAACTTAGTCACTAGTCTAAAAACTAAAACTAATTTTGTAAAAGGGTTTTTGAAACCAAAGATCTAGATCTGGGGGTTAAGAATTTTAACCTTTGCAAGTACTATTGGCTTTCCAAATTTAACCTTAATCTTTAAAAATCACCAATTTATTTCATTAAACGGAACTCAATTGTTAATTACTCTAATTGGATAACTTAAGTAATCTAGAGAAAGGAAAATTTAGATTTTTTTATTTTTATCCTTGCCCCATAGGTACTTACATTTCCGCTATTGAAGACCAGATATACGTAGTTCTTTAGATGAAAACATCAGTGAAATTGATTCCCATGACTGCCAAAATATTCTTCTTTTTTTCTTATATTCTTTTCTATTTTTTTTCTTTTTCTTTCTTACATTTGATTACATTTACAAGTACATAAGTGAAATAAAAAAAAAGGAAAAAACAACAATGACTAAATAATAAAAAGAAATAAAATAAATTAAATAATGGACTTCGGATGCAGTAGGTATGTACGGGTCAGACCTAGATCAATTTTCGAGTCGAACTCGAGTAGGATTATGGGTCATTAGGTCGGATTGCGTGGATCTAGGTTTGGTCTTCTCCAAGCTCTCCAATGGCAACAACTTCCAAGTGATCTGGACAGCAAATCAAATGAGAAAAGATATCTTCTTGAATTTTTTATTAGGATTAGTGGGGGTAAAGAGAGTGCCTCGGTTGTTGAGGGTGGTTTAGGTGGTGTTAGCAAGTGGCGATCAGCGGTAGTTGATAGGTGGTGTCATCGATGTTTACTAGGTGCAAGAGGCGGGTATGGTGTGAGGTTTTGAGGTATAGGCAGTTCGGCTGTAGTGGTCTTTTTGCTTGAAGGGGGCTAAAAGTGGTGGTTCGAGAGGGAAGTGGTGCAATGTTTAAGGTTTTGGGAGTGGTGGTTCAGTAGAGCAACTCAGAGGCATGGCGAAGGTTGAAAGGGGGTGTAATAGAGAGCTTAAGCTATGTATAGTCTTCCTAGGGTAGTGGTTTGGCTTAGGCTTGAGTGAGGAGAGAGTTGAGGAGAGAGAAAGGATTTGGTAGAGAGAGGAAATGATCGAGGGAGAGAGAGGGAGAGCCTATGCTTAAGAGCTGTTTGTGAGTCACTATCTATGTCCAATGAGCTCCCCCAATACCTAATTTATACTAATAATTAACCTAGAAACATGGAAAGTTCGAATCTGAGTTAAATTCGAATGGCTAAAATTTAATTTTTTTCTAACTTTTGAAGCTCGATTTGAATGCATTTTTTACTGAATTTAGACGTGTTAATGGGTTCGATTTAGAGTAGGCTAAGTGTTTAATAAGATGAAAGTAAGAAATTGCGTATGTGTGTGAGTATGAAATTTGTGCAAAAATCAAGAGTGTCTCTCAAGGACTAGCAACCCTATGATTGGGATCGATCTAAAACTTGGTTGTACCTCACTAGGTTCACTAGCTTAGGTAAGAGCGTTTCTCGAGGACTAGCAACCCTAAACTTGGATTGATTTAAAACCTAATCGTACCTTACTAGGCTCATTAACTTAGGTAGAAGCATCTCTCGAGGATTAGCAACCTTAAACTGGGATTGATCTAAAACCTAATCATACCTCACTAGGATCACTAACCTAGGTAGGAGCATCTCTTAGTGACTAGCAACCCTAAACTAAGATCGATCTAAAACTTGGCTATACCTCACTAGGCTCACTAACCTAGGTAGGAGCGTCTCTTAGGGGATCAACAACCTTAAATTGGGATTGATCTAAAACTTGGTCATGCCTCACTAGGCTCACTAACCTAGGCGAGAGTGTCTTTCGAGGACTAGCAACCCTAAACTTAGTGTTAATGCTATGCCAAAAGGAACCAATGAGGGGAAGTGCCCCATAAAACTTGGTAAATAGAGGGGAAATGCCTTATAGGCTTGCTTAAGAGAAATTTAGTGAACAGAAGGGAAGTGCCCTATAGGCTTGCTTAGGAAAATACTGTGAAGGAGAGCGATCCTACAAGCTTGCTAAGAAGAATGTGATGAAGGGAAAAACTTAGAAAAAAGGTTGAGTTAAGATCATGTCTTCGAAGGCTAGCTAAACACTAAATGCAGAAAATGAATGCCATATGAGTTGGTTCAAAAAGACTGTTGGGAGTAAAAACTGGTCTAAATGCAAGTGCAAGATTAAAAAATTGGTGTGCTAACATTGTGTGGAAATACTTACTTAGTCTTTATCGATAGCACCCAAACTGTCAAACCTTTTTGAAAAGGCCGATAAAAAATAACTAGCTCATGTTTTAGTCCCTTGTTATTAACTTAGATGTTCTTGATGTAGAACGTTTGAGACTGCACCGGCTCTTTTAGAGAAATCATAGAAATTAACCCAATATAGAAAGCCACCCATTGTTTTTGTCTCTTTAGAGCTTTTATGAACTGAAAACCTTATTTTTGATTAACAAACATCTACCATGAGGTGATTGCTTACTCAGATTTCACATTCCCCTGAAAAACAGACAATAAAACTCCCCATCATGAGGGATCAATTCATAATAAGGTATTTTAAGGAGTTTTGTTAATTATCAATGTCCTAGATCTCACTCCTTAATTTCTCTCGTGTTTTTAGTATATCAGTTCAATTAAAGGGAGTTAGACCTTTCAATGGAGAGGGTGGTTATTCCAACGTCGATAATGGCTAAGGATACCAACTTTGCTTGCAGATAATGAAAATTAGACTACAATGACATTTAAAATGACTAGCATTTTCGTGTTTTGAGTAAAAATTTCCACTGACTTCTCACGAATAATACAACTTTACAACGTCAGCATTTATAGGGTCTCTTAATTCTAATTTATCCATTCGAGAAAAAATTAAAGCCCCTCCTAGTAATGCTCACTTCACAACATAAGGGCCTCCGTAATTGAGAGCAAAGGTCCCTTTAGTGTCTTATGCATTAGGGAGAGCCTTTCTCAACACCATATCTCCTTCTTTGAAGTTCCAAGATTGTACCCTTTTGTTGAAAGCTGAGCCATTCTTTGTTGACAACATCGATCATGACACAAGGCTGTCAATTTGCTCTTGTTAATTAGATTCAACTGCTCAATGTGTTTCTTTACCCAATCGACTTCATCCAAATGAGTCTCAAATAGTACCCCAAGCAATAAGATCTCAACCTCTACTGGCAACACTGCTTTAGCATAGTATACTAAAGAGTACAGTGTTGCTTCAATTGACGTTCTAATGGGAGTTCGATAGGCCATGAGTATGAACAGTAACATCTCATGCCAGTCCTTATAATTGACAGCCATTTTTTCAATGATTCTTTTGAGGTTTTTGTTGGTTGCTTCAACAGCCCCATTCATTTGGGGTTAATAAGGAGTAGAGTTCCTATGAATGATTCAAAATTGTCGGCACAATTCTGACATGAGCTTGTCGTTGAGATTAGTCGCATTATCAATGATGATAGTTTCCAGAGTCTCATATCGGGCTAATATGTCTCTCTTAATGAACTTAATTATGACCCCTTTAGTAACGCTTGAGTAAGACGATGCCTTAACCCATTTGTTAAAGTAGTCAATGATGACTAGTATGAAGCAATGCTCATTGGATGCTTTTAGAGTAATCGAGCCAATGATATCTATGCCGCACATTGAGAAAGGCCATGGTGTTTAGAGGGTATGCAATTCCTGAAGTGAGGTGTTTATCTTATTTGCATAAACTTAGCATAAGTGATAATGCCTAATGTATTTGATGCAATCATTCTCCATTATTGACCAATAATACCCTAACCAGCATGTAACCATTTATGTAAGGGTCACATACTCCTTTATGCACTTCTTTCATTCACTTCTTTGCCTCCTTATCATCCACACACCTTAAGAGTGTACCATTAAAAGAACGTCAGTATAAAGTGGACTCGCTTATTAATAATTAAGTGGCTAATCTCCTAATCATCTTTCTATCCTTTTTCTCTGCCTCTTCAAGGCATGTGCCTTGTTGTAGGAACGTCTTAACATCATGGTACCATGGCTTTTGACCATCAGTACCTTCAATTTCCAAGTAGAAGGTAGGCTTGTCTTCAATTTCAATAGTAAGGGGGTGAATCTCAATTCTACTAGATATTTAAATCATAGATGCTAGAGTGGCCAAGGCATCAGTAAATTGATTCTAAGCTCTCAGTACATGATTGAAAGTGATTTCTTTGAATTTCCCCATCAATTTAGTCAAATGCCAGTGATAAGGTACCAGTTTAGAATCTTTAGTCTTGTAGTCTCCCCGAGCTTAGCCAATAATGAGTGAAGAGTCCCCATACACTTCTAATTCTTGAATGTCCTTATCTAGCGTCATCTTGAGTCCCATGATGCATGCTTCATACTTAGCAATATTATTAGTGTATGGGAAACAAGCCTTATGGCCATAAGGTATTGAGTACCTTCAGGGGATATTAGTATTGCCCCAATTCCACACCCAGACATGTTGGTTGCACCATCAAAGAACATTGTCCATTTTAGTGGCTCATCATCTTCTCATTTATTAGAGTTTCCCTCAACTACTAAGATATCTTCATAAGGGAAAATGACTTATACCTCTTAGGGAGTGCTATCGGAGGGATTTTCTACTAATTGATTTGCTAGAGCTTGCCCTTTGACCAAATTCTGGTTCACGTACATAATCTCTAATAGCAGCATTTGCAACATTGAGATTCTACTAATTAAAGTCGGTTTGTCTGCTAAGTACTTTAGGGGATCATGCTGAGTCAGCAATTCAACCTGGTAGTAGAGCATGTATTATATGAGTTGATGCATTATCCAAACCAAAGCACAGTAAGTTTTTTTAATTTCTGAATATTTCTATTCCCCTTTAATGAATTTCTTACTTAAGTAATACACAACCTATTCTTTTCCTTCCTTATCTTTTTAACCGAGCATGCACCCTATAGATTCTGGCAATATTGTTAAGTATAGGAATAAAGGCTTCCTAGGTTTTGGACTTACCAAAATTGGAGGGTTCATGAGGTATTCCTTGATCGTTGTAAAGGCTTGCTCATACTCTTTGTCCTAATTGATCTTGGTGTTCTTTTTCAACAACTTAAACAAAGGATGGCACTTATCCGTAAGTTGAGATATGACTCGGGCCATATAGTTTAAACAACCCAATAAGCCTCTAATTTCTTTGAGTATGTATAGCGGAGACAAGTCAACTATTGCTTTGACTTTATTAGGGTCTACTTTGATGCCCCTTTAGCTGATTATAAAACCTAATAATTTCCTTGAAGTCACTCCGAAAGTACATTTCTCTAGGTTGAGCTTCAACTGGAATTTTCTCAACCTATCAAACAGTCTCCTTGAATTATCCACATGATTTTCCCTTTCCTTGGACTTAGCAATCATATCATCAACATATACTTCTACTTTTTTGTGCATCATGTCATGAAAGATTGCTACCATGGCCCTTTGATATGTTGCCCCAGCATTTTTTAGTCCGAAAGGCATTACTTTGTAGCAAAACATGCTCTAAGTTGCGATGAATGTTGTCTTAGCTTTGTCTTCTTTAGCATTTTGAATTTGGTTATATCAGAAAATCCATCCATGAAAGAGAAAAGATAGCTTTCAGCTGTGTTATCAACTAAGACATCAATATGAGGCAATGGAAAATTATCTTTAGGGGTACCTTAATTAAGGTCTCGAAAATCTATGCACACTCTGACTTTTCCATTCTTTTTCGTTATGGGCATGATGTTAGCTACCCACTCGAGATAATCTGATACCTCGATAAAGCCAACCTCTAGTAATTTTCTGACTTCTTCTTTGATCTTTAATAGAACATCTAGTCAAAACCTTCTTAACTTCTATTTCCTAGGTTTAATATCCTCTCATATGGGTAAATGATAGACCATGACCGACAGATCTAATCTGGGCATGTCTTCATAAGACCATGAGAATACATCTTGCTATTCAAATAGTAATGTGGCCATTTCTGCCTTTTGGTCTTTTTTCAAACTTACCCTAATCTTTAACACTTTAGGGTTGTCATCGGTCCTGTCATTAATTATCTCGATTGGCTTATCAATGGAAATTTTACTCGTTTCATGTTTTTGCCAACTTTCTTGTACATCAATATGGTCATTGACATCACTCCCGACAACTAGCCTAATTGGGTTTGATATAGACTCGTGGATGAACACACGAACCCAATATCATACATAACCTAAAGGATAGGTCTAAGTCACAAGATGGCTTGAAAAGTAAATGATAATCGAAGGTAAGCAAGGGGTTCTTGTACACCAACGATGGATATGACCCACCAATGCCTTATATGAGCTCAGGTTACACTTGATATGACATATAAGTATTGTCGGAGGTCACTTACCACTACTTCATGCTTGAATGGGCTAGATAAGAGTAGCTCAAGAGTAAGCAGGATATCACTTAGCTCAAGAGAGGGTAAAAAGTCCAGTATATTCTATTACAGCTATTACATTATGTGATTATTTGTAGTACCTTGTTAGGGTAAGTTCTACATTATGGAAAATTACAAAAATGGATCCAATTTGCTAAAAAGAAGGAAAATAAAAAATACGAAATCATGAGCAACGAATGTCCTTTGTCAGAAAGGACAGTACGGTTGTCAAAAAAGATAACGAACATGTATTTTACTTTATGGTTTTGATAGCATAGTGAACCGAGTAGGCGTAGGCCTCTATTTAGGTATGTTCGGCATCAAAAGTTCGGTACCCTAATTGTTGGGGCAAGATTAGGGTTGGCTTAGGAATAGCTTACATTCGAGTTGACCTTGGATGGTCAGCTCTTGACAGTTGTTAGCTTAGCCTTGGCACCGTGGAAATTGCAATATTTAGATTTTGTACTTAGACTAGTGCATAGCGAAGGGTTTGGTCCTGCACATCAGCTGGTCACCTCAACAACACCTTAGATGGCATGGAGAGCAAAGTAACTTGGTAGATCGAACTAGGGAAAGCATTTCTCCTCAGTGCTTAACTCACCTCAGACAGCTCGATGAACCACTTAAGAGAGCCATCGAGCTTGGGAATGTATAATCTATCCTTGATCCTTATCAGGGTCGAAGGTGATAATAATATTTTCATCACCTATTTATACGAGGTATCCATGGCCCTTATTCAAATCATTGGATCTGGGAAAAAGAAAAGTATGTAAAAGAAAGAGCGTAAGTAAGGAATGAAGAGAAAAGAGATTGATTTTTATTTAGAGGAATCTTCTTTCGAGAAAAATTATTTGTAGAACAAAGGAAATTTATTACAAAACTCTATAAAATACTGAACCATGATTTATCCTTTACCTTAGGGAAGACTTATCGCTATTCATAGGGATGGAGAACCAATTATTTAAGTGATGGGACTTTTCAAATGAGCCTGCCCCTTTATTTCTATTGGAGGTATCCTCTTCGATAGACATTGAGTTCTAGACTTCGGCCCGGATGAAAGCTTTTGACAATGGCAGGAAAGTCATTGGGGCGTGATATAATCTGTCACCTTTTTCTACCCTTAGCTTGCATTCTTTACAACTCCTCCATTGGGGTTAGAATGTATCCAAGCCAATATGTTCCAAATTAGCCTTCTTTGAACTTTGGCCTCTCATCTTTCTCCCCCGATTAGTGATCATGTACACCTCTTCAAACATTTAGAGTCCAAAGTCCTCTTGCTCCTCTATACCAATATAAGGTATAGCCGTCTCTTAGTAAATTTCATAATCCTGGTTACGCAAAATCGTGATGACCTGACTATCGAAGATGAACTTAACCTTTTGGTGAAGACTTAATGATATGGCCTTTGTTGAATGTATTCAAGGCATGACAGATTGAAGGTCCTTAGAAAGTCTAAAAGTTAGAATGGGATGTTGAATGTCGATAGGTTGATATCCACTAGTAAGTTGATCTCCCTTATTATTTCTCTCTTGGATCCATCCAAAGCTCTTATTGTTGTCGAACTCAGCTTGACAACGGTTATATCAATGCCTAATAAATCTAGGGTAGCTAGAGGGCAAACATTCAAGGATGATACGTTATCGATGAGGACTCTTGTTGTGATGATGTTATTTATCTTCACTTTTATGAATAAAGGTTTTATGTGCTGGTCACCTTCTTTGCCCAGTTCCTCGGTGGAGAAAGAAATCTGGTATATGGTGAAGATGGAATTGGTGACAAATATAATCCTTTTAGTCGATATTTCACGAAGGACTCTAACTTCCCTTAATGTTCTGAACAAAGCTTCTCGATGTGGATCTGATGCCATCAAGAGACTCATGAGAGATATTTGTGCCAGAGTCTTAGCAAGCTAATCCATTATTTTATATTCACTATCCTTAATCATCTTGGTCAAGACAAACAATCCTTCTTCAGTTTGTTCATTATTTGGGCTTTCTAGTATTGCCTTTTTTTCAGGTCTTCACTTGAATCATAGATTATATCCGAGTAGGTAATCCCTCCTACAAGTGAGCTTAACTATCCCTAATTTATTGCTTAGTAGTTGAGAGGGGTAGTTTTATAATTTTTGGGGGCCGTTGGCACTTGGAAGGTATACCATTTAGTTTGCTTCTCTTCTTGTCTGTAGAATCTATAAACCCTAGGCTCTCAGTTGGAACTGATCATGTTGATGGTGGGCCTTAAGTTGTCAAATATCATATTGATGATGTGGCCATGGTTTGGTAGGGGGGTTTTATTGACATTTAAAGTAGGAGCCTCTACGAAATCCAGTTGTACTATTCCTTCATCAATTAAATCTTGAATTTTATTCTTTAACCTCTAGTGCTTGTCAGTTGAGTGGCCTACTTACCCTAGATGATATTGATATCTTGCATTGGGATTAAAACATCTTAGTCTGTACCTTTCACTGGGAGCCTCAGAATGGAGTAGATTACCTCTTCTTAATTTTTTAAGAACCTAACTGAGTAGAATTAGTATTTTGGTGAATTACCTTAGGGCCCTGCTAACCTATGGTTGGCTTCTATACTATTGTTGAGCTGGTAGAGGATTTGCCTTGAAAGAGACTTCGACATTAGGCCTGGCGTTTGAATTGACCATGCTAATAGTAGCTTCTCTAGGCTTGCTGGTGGTAGGTTTAACAAAGGGTAGTCTTCTATCGATGTCTCTTTTAGCTTACTAGAGGAGACGACACTTTCAATTTGACACGCTGTTGCCACTACTTCTGTAAAGCTAGAAGAGACTTGTTCGATTAGGTGAGTGAAGTATGGTTTCGCAAGAGTGTTGATAAAAGTTGTAGTTAGCTCTTTCTCAGTCACGGGGGTAGATACCCTTGTAGCTAAGGACCTCTACCTTTAGGTATACTCTTTGAAAGATTCATTGTGCCTCTTCCTTAGGGCAACCAAATCCATCATGGTTGGCGCCACTTCAACGTTGAATCTATATTGCTCATAGAATGCTCTAACTAGCTTTTCTCATGTGTTCATCTGATTCAGGTCTAATTAGGTATACCAAGTTAAAGCAGGGCTAGTTAGGTTATCCTAAAAGGTTTAGACCATGAGCCAGTCATATTGCACATACTTGCCCATCTTACGTACATACAGCTGAGTGTGGAGCTTAGTGCATCCAATCCCATTATATTTTTTGAAATCAAGTACTTTGAACTTTTGTAGAAAGCTTCCATAATCATAGGTAGAGAAGCTCTTAATCAGCTTCAAGCTTTAGGTTGATCGAGAATGAGTAACTGCTAGGCTCAAAAGTTGGGTTAGCCTTTGGAAATACCCCTTTTGTTTTAAAGGATTCAAAGGCCTAATTAACCTTTGGGTGGGCTTCTTCCACTTCGAAGCTAGGGCTTCAGCATTCTTTTCATATTGGGCTTTAGAGCTTTCTTCATTTGATGGAGCCATAGACATGAGCAAGGCAATGTTGTCAACAAGAAAGCTTAATTGGTTTGCAATCTTCCCCACTGTTAGCTCTAAAGATTAGAACCTCAGCTTAGTGGCATCAATAACCTTAAGGTTAACATTGCTGTTGTTGGTGTTGGTGTTGTCGTTTATTGGGTTGGCCATTCTGGTTTGAGAATAGGTTTTGATAGGGCTTCTCTGGAATGTTTGATGTTTAAGGGCTATCTTGGCGACCTAGTTAAAACCATTTCCCAATAAGTTAGCATACGAATATTTTAATTTTTGAAAGAATGCAAATGAATGAAATGTAAATGAGCCACATAGATGGAAAGGAGGGAATTGACGAGTAATTAATAGAACTACAAGTTGTTTATTATTTTTGAATTCTTGGAGTTTTATTACATAAAAGAAAGGAAAAGATATAAATTCATTTATACTAATTTTCTTTTTTTTTCTAGGGTCCAAATGACATTTTCATCTTCTTCCTTTGATCATGCTTAGTTGCTTCCTTAAACTCTTAAATCTTCTTCTAGGCCATCTTTAGCTGGTGTTCCAAGGCATGCGACCTTTACCTAGACTCTCGAAATAGGTTTTCCCATATGTCTTTTTCATCATAGAGGACCTCCATATAGGTCACCATTTCAAAGCTAGGGTACACGGAGGAAGGTTAAAGGACTTCTAGTGCCTGATACCACATTGCACCAGCTTTGTGAAGTTGATTGCATAAGTAATCTTTAGTGACCCGGTACTTATCCACTTCTCCTATGAATTTACTCAAATCGACATTAGGGCTTACAATCCTGGTATCCCACTAAGCTTTGATCTTGTGAAGTTTAGATACTTTTTCTATGGAGTGGGGGTCTTTGAGGTTAAGGGTGAGTGGCTCCAATGAAGGCCTGTGAACTATGTCCTAGATCCCCCTAAACTACCTTACCATGTTGTTTGGATAGTAACCTATACACCAACTCATTTTGATCAATAGCACGGCATGATAATCTTTACAAACCGTTATGAATTTAGTGTAATTGCTCCATCTGACAGTCTACAGTATGTCTTTTGTAATGACTCTAAGAGGGGCGTAGTAGTATTGCCTAAAATTTCCATATCACGTATGCACCCATGATAAGAAAATCGCCTTGCAAGTCAGAGATTGCAAGACTCTAAATAGTTATTTGCTAGAGTCTTCAATTTTAGTTCATTGACTCATTATATAATATAAATAATTATGGATATCCATTTTCCACAATTCCTCAGAACCGCAGAGAATCGGTATCCCCTACCAAAATAGCGAGATAAGATAGATAATTCTAGAAAATTCTAAACTTACTAAAGATACTAAACTTAATTGAGACATTAGTTGTTTTTCAAAGCATTTCGAATTAACTACACAAGACTTTTCATCATACTGATTCAATGGTAGCACTCTACACTCGATTTCTATCCCAATCCCAACTATCGATTAACCTGCAAGGAAAAGAACTGTTGGGGTGTAAGCTTACGCTTAGTAAGATAATTACCTTCGTCAATACCGCATGATAGAAATTTATTAAATGCACAATCATATGAATACATGAACAATCAGTATGCCAAACAACGTATGCAGTAGCCTAGGAACTGCATATGTCTTAGAATTACGCCCACTATAGTCGAGGTTTGGAGATAATTAACCGACCCAAACCAAAATCCGGGTTCTAAACCTTAGGTTTTATTTCATTTACACTATTGTGCTCAAGCTAAAACAAAACTATATATATATATATGTGTGTGTGTGTGTGTGTGTGTGTGTGTGTGTGTGTGTATACTTTCCTTACCAAATAACAAATCATATTTTTAAAATACCAAGTCTAGCGGTATGGTGGCCTCCACAATCCACAAACACATGCCCTAAGCAGAAGCCACAAGACTCGACCCCTCGCTGACGATTGGCATCTCCCAAAGCCTAGTAAGCCCATCAACTAAAGATAGAGACTTAATATATATGATGACATAGCTAGTGCCTAATCTTATAAGAAACTCGTATTCCTATGAGTCCTTTCCCATCTTCTGCATAAAGCAGCAGTCGGTGTTATCTGTATGCAATATGGGGAATGCATGATTCATTTTGATTTCTTAATCATATAAGCGATTAACTCGATTTTCATGGTGATCAAACAATTTCATTCCATATAATTCACATGTATATATAATGTAAACAATTCACATTATTAAATATAATTAACAAGTCATCGCATTCTTCCACAAATTCATACACATGCATTTCCCATATCCCACAAGCATCCAAATTTATATATATAAGTTTAGGTGTATCTATTCTACAAGCAAAATCAAGTAAAGAGTCATCGGGAATTTACTCACTCAGCTATGCAGATCAATCAAAATAATCTGGGATAGATCGTCTCCCCAAAGCTAGGTCCCCTAGACATTGCAAATACGATACTATAAGGATTTGAAATAAAACCTAGAAAACTAAGCTAAAACCCTTTAAGTTATACTTTGGACTTGGTTTCATAATTTTCCCAGTTTTACTTAAAAGTTCAATCGCGTATAACTTTCTCGTTTTAAATCCAATTTTTATGATCTTATAGTCAATATTCATCATTTTCGAGTGTACTTTAACGTAGTGAGGTTAGATTTTCAAAATGAGGCATGAAAATCTATCCATGGGTCAGAACAATAGCAATCCTCATGTTTTGAAGTGCTTTTGGGCCTTGTTTGGTAAATAGGCTTTTTGGTAACTTGAGAAATCTTTTGGGCTTGGTCTTAAGATTTTATCCTAAGCTCAAACACTCCTTGAGATCAGATTTACAACTTTGATTTATATTCCTAAGGCTAACAATCACTTCATGGGCCCTTTAGTGGGCTTAAGTTGTCAAATAGGCATATTTTTGGTTCAAACTAAAGTTAATGACTTTGGTGGGCTTATGGAGACTTAGGTGGATTTCTTATGGGCTTCAAAACAACCTCTCTTAATGTTTTAAAGTGCTGGTCAGAATTTTATTGAAGGCCCAACTTAGAGTTCTAGGCTTGGTTTGAGAGTTTTAAGCTCGGTTTTGAGTTTTAGGCTTTGTATACTTACCATACTTGCTTTGGTTGATATTTTTACTTTGTTCACTTGGTTTTATCATATTTTTAAGTGGCTTTTAGTTAGGTTTCAGATATGGTCATGATGAATCCAATGGGTTCTCACTTGGTTTTTCAACTTATTTCATAATTTTCTTAAGTTTAGGTGTTAGATCATGCACTTAAACTACTTGTATCCAAATCTTAACTTAACTTTTCTTTCATAAGATGATTCTTTAACTCATGCTTCACACAAAGAAATAGAAGATCTTACACTTATTATAACTTCCATATCATAGCTCATATCATACAAAGTTGATTTCTTCATAAAAACTTCATGTAATGGATTTTCCTTTACCTAAGGCTAAGTTTGAGTATCTTTAACTTAATAGAAATAGAAGTAACATCTAAATGGCTCATATGAACTCCATGTCCAGCATGATGTCTCCTCATTCATGTACGCATTTCATGATTTTCTTAACTTAAAATCTTCCATTCTAAGTGTTAAACATATATCTTTACATAATACCAACTTAGCATGCTCATAATTCAACTTTCATGTAAAGGGGTTTACAAGCATACTTCTTAAGGTGATCTAGCTATTTTATCATCTTATGATCATGCTAATATCTTCATGAAAACATGATCCCCTAACATGTAACACTAAACCTCTAACATAAAGAAACAACTTACTCGTCTTAAAAGTGTAGAAACGGTGGTTGTGCAACTAAGTACTCTCTTATGTTCCTTGTTTTTTCCCTTCTTCTTCTTGCAAGCTCCTTTGGAACCAGAGTCTTGATCTTTGAAGTGGGACTTTGAGGATATTTCAAAGTTCTTAAAAGTGGTTTTTGAAGTTGACAAATGGAGGGCACAAAGTAAAGCTTGGTGCCGTGAGTATGGAAGCAAAAATGGAGGCGGCAATGTTAGGAATTTGTGGAGTTAGATTTCTTTTTTTTATTTTTGTTTTAAGTGAGAGAAAAGGAAGTGAAAATGGGAGTGAAAGAGGGAGAGAGTGGCAGATTTTTTAATGAGAAAAGAAGTGTATGCAAGAAGCTTTAATTGATTGTCTTGTAGCTTATACAAAAGTTAACAATTGCAACTATTGATGATGTAAGCATTAAAGGGTGAATAGTGGTGTATAAGAGAAAGTGATTGATGGTTGAAAGACAAGAGTATGCCACCCCCCCCTTTCCTCCTTGTTTAAATCTGCCATTTAATTTCCTTTGGGGTCATGGAATGGTCTTGTCTTATTTAATGAAGTTAAGCATATGAAATCTTCTGAAGAATTGTCCATATGTAGTATAAGTGAAGGGGTGATAAGGAAAATGTCTTATCACTAGATTTTGATAAGTTATCAATTGATAAATGATTCCAACTCTCAATTGATAAGTCATTTAAGGTGATTGTTTGGTCTACTTATTTATGTGTAAAGCTTAGACATGAAGATAAGAGCATAGTCTTATAGGAAATTGTTTTGAGGTTTTTATCTTGCATTGTTTTGTAATTTATAATTCGATTCCTATAAAATTGTGAAATTTTCTAAAGTTGAATGAAATTATTCAAATTAAATTATTGATTAATTACTTAGGGTTAAAATTCCCTAATTATTTTAGGGTTTAGGGTTTCAAGTGACTTTAGAGCTTATAGTTCTTCAAGCTCATGTTTTATCGATAATTGCTTTTTGAATTGGAAAAATTAAATTCGTTTTTTTTAAATGTAAACTTGAATTCTTGGCTTAGTTTATCCTTGGGAATATTTAGGAAGTGTTCTTAGTTGAATCACAAGTCCGCTAAAAAGTAGGGTTCACAACTTATCCATATATAACATGGCTTATCAGTGAAAATAAGGAAATTGTCTTATATAAAATTCCTTTAGGGTTTGGTTCTCAAATTAATTTATAGGTTGTGATTTGCCTCTTAAGAAATTTTAGAGTTTTCTAGAGTTGAATAAAATTTATTAAAATTATATTTTTAATTATTTATTTAGGGCTATAAGTCCTTGATTATCCTAAGGTTTTAGGTTCAAGTGAATTTATGTACGTTTTAGAGTTCGAGTGAGATTATGTATGTTTTAGGGTTTTTCATCGACTCGGGAATAATTGACTTACACTTAGGAGCTTAAGGTTTAATTGGCTTAATTATTTAGGAATATCGCTTTATTATGCAACATATATATATATATATATATATATATATCATATGATAGATTAACAAAAGAGAAGGAAATTGCTTATTAATATATTTATATGTATATACATATTGTAGGGCTACTTATGTATATGTACACAAGTAAAGTAATTTTTGTAAATTTATTAATTTATTCCTTTAATTAGTTTAGTTTTGTTGTTTATTATTACTTGAAATAATCCCTGATTCGTTCATTATCAGTTTTATATGATTTCACAAAATTATCGATAATTTTATTGATTTATGGCTTTTCAAGCATTAAGATAATTTTATTAATTTAAAAGTTTTTTATGATTTGATATTTATGGTTCCTGATAAGTTTAGGTTTACACGTTTTTTTTTTGTACACGAATGTAGGGATTGAGGTTTTCTTGCATGATAAGGGTTTCCAAATTGTATAATTGGGTCTTTCAAGTTCTTTTAAATTCTGAGTTTGAAATTTTAGTCGGTTTTTATTTTATGTGGTCTTATCAACTTAGAGAAATATTTATGATACTCGAGTCCGACACCATGTTTAGAAGGTTAAATTTACAAAGTCTACATCTTCAACCCAAAAATCTCGTAGAATTTCTATCTAAAGTAGAGTAGGGATAACTTCTAACAATCAATAAGATCAATCTTATTAATGAAAGAGTTAATAAGATCAATCTTATCGATGAATGCACCCTTTATTAAATCTAACCCAAAGCATTTGATGTAACTGACAAACCATACCATTAACAATGCATTCTTGTCCTGAGATCTCCATAGCCTCTTTTCTTAAGGAAATTAAGGTTCCTTATCTATTCAACAAGTAGGGTAAGAATATAAGACTTCCCTTCCCAAAACTGAGCCACTAATTTTGTCACCTTGAAGTGTATAAGAAAAGAGCCACTTGGAAATAAGACGGTAGCGAACAATGCTAACACATAGGCTTTGATTCGATTTTCCCTCCAATTTCCAAGAAACAAAGCCTGTTTGTTGGAGTTGGGTTCATTCTAAAACTAATTACTAAATCCCATATCTTGATAGTGTGTTTGTTGCAATCATTTAGGGCTTCATTTATCTCAGTCTTATAGATTCTCAAGAATTTTGAAAAGATGTAAGCTAAACTGAAGCTGATCTTTGGAACCTATATTTCATTCAATAGAGGAGCTTAGAGCAATTGGGTATATTCTTCCAAAGTTGGACTGATTAGGTGTGGCCCAAATCAAAATGCCACTTCTTTAAGCACCCAAAAATGGACTAAGGCCCTTGCCAGTATGATATTAACATCCACTTTGGTTAGTGAGAGTATGGATCTAATCTTGTTGGCAACAAACTATTGTTCTTTTAGGTTGAAGGTTTGAAACCACTAGTTGAGTATGGGTTTTGGGTTTCTAGGTTTGTAGACATGAATCTCCTTAGCAAAGACCTTGATGTTGGATGAGCTAGTCATTTCTGAAATATTATAAGGAAAGCATAAATTACAAAGGATTATTTACACGAAAAGAAATTACAAAAACAACTCCTTATGTAAATGAATTCTAGGAAAATACAAGGAAAGAAACTTTAAGCTTCGTCATTTTTTCGCTCCCTTCTTCTTTTATAACATTACTGCCTTGTTAGCTATTCATCAACCGCATGAAATGTATACAAAACAAAGGATAGATTCTAAAGGTCCTTAAATTCTGTGACCTCATGTGCTTATAAAAAAAAAAAATGGTTCCTTAGTCATATTGAAGTTTAAATGGGGTAGCCTAATCGGTCCTGAACGATGGTTACCCCACTACGCTCGAAACTTACATAATGGCTCCCCATCCTAAGGTCCTAAGATGACCTAGGTTTGACCATATCTATCATACATTCTTGATGTAAAAAATAAATTCCCCTTAAATTAAATAAATAGAACCAAACCTATAAAGAAAATGTTAGTACAATTATAATATAAACAAGGAAGGGATAAGTAAATTGCATTTAAGGTAATTTTAGAGATCAATTTTAATTTTAGAAAATCAAATAGCTAACCTTCTTAACCATCCCCAATGGAGTCGCTAAGTTATCAAGCCTGGTTTTTCACCCTCCCGGTTCTTTTTAAATTAGGTCTTCTTTAAACCAATCAGTACTAAACCCTTACCCATTTAAGACTAACCTTTGACTAAGATTTAAAGAAAACTAGTTCTTTTTTTTTTTTTTTTTGTTGAAGTATTTTGGAGTCGCCACTTGACCAGAGTTGGGAAAAATAGTTAAGTTATAACCAATTGGGCAAATTGGTTATAACTTAGCCACTGGTTTAACGATTAAAACCAATTTTGTAAAACAGTTTCTAAAACCAGAGATCTAGATTCAGGGGTTAGGAATTTTAAACCCTTATAAGTACCAATGGCTTTCCAAATTTAACCTTAATCTTTAAAAATCACCTATTTATTTCATAAAACGAAACTCAATTGTTAATTATTGTAATTGGATAACTTAAGTAATCTAGAAAAGGGAAAATTTAGATTTTTTTATTTTTATCCTCGCCCCGTAGGTGCTTACGTACCTAGTATATGGGATCAAACGTATGTAGTTCTTTTGATAAAAACTTTAGTGGATTAGTTTTGTTTTAATTTGAAAAAAAAAAAGATCAAGTTTACATTTTTAGGTCAATTTGGTTTATTTAAGAAAATTTTTAAGAAACAAAAAAGGTCCTAATTTAGATTTATTTTTTGAAAAAAATCTAAATGCCCTAAATTTGAATATAGATTAATTTATTTCTCTTATTTTGAAATAAAATGTTTTTCTAAGTGACAAAAACAATTATTTATTCTTATTTTAATTTTCCTTATTTATATTTTTTATTTATTACTTTTTTATCCTGTAATTTTTCTTATTATTTTTTTTATCCATTTCCATTATACTAAAATAAATAAACTAATAAACTATTCTTCTTCTTTTTTCCTTTTTTTTAATATTCTTTTCTATTTTTTTCTTTTCCTTTTTCTATCTTTTTCTTTTTTACATTTGATTACATTTACATGTACATAAGTGAAATTTAAAAAAAAAAAGGACAAAACAACAATGGCTAAATAATAAAAAGAAAGAAAAAAATAAATAATGGACTTTGGAAGTAGTAGGCATGTGCGAGTCGGACCTGGATCGGATTTTGGGTCGGATTCGAGTTAGATTATGAGTCATTGAGTCAGGTTGGGTCGGGTTGCACGAATCATAGTTGGGTCTTCTCTAAGCTCTCCAACAGCAATAGCAAGGTAGTATGATTCCAAGCAATTTAAGCAACAAATCAAATGGGAAAAGATATTTTCATAAATTTCTAATTAAGATTAGTGGGGGTAGAGAGAGTGTCGTAGTTGTTGGGGGTGGTTTAGGTAGTGTTGGCAAGTAGTAGTCGGTAGTGGTTGATGGATGGTGTCGTCGGTGGTTGTTAGGTACAAGAAAGGGGTGTGGTGTGAGGTTTTGAGGTGTAGGCAGTTTGGTCATAGTGGTCTTTTTGGTCGAAGGGGGTTGGAAGTAGTGGTTCAAGAGAGGAGTGGTGCAGTGGTTAGGGTTTTGGTAATAGCGGTTTAGCAGAGTAGCTTGGAGGCTCGTTGGAGGTCGAAAAGGGGTATAATTGAGAGCTTAAGCTATAGGTAGTATTCTTAGGGTATTGGTTTAGCTTGGGCTTAAGTGGAGAGAGAGAGAGAGAGGGTTCGATAGAGAGAAGAAATGATTGAGGGAGAGAAAGAGAGAGCTTATGCATGAGAGCTATTTGTGAGTCGTTGTCTGTATCTAATGAGCTTCCCCAACACCTAATTTATACTAATAATTAACCTAGAAACATGGAAAGCTCGAATTAGAGTTAAATGCAAATGGTTGAAATTTAAGTTTTCTTCCAACTTTTGAAGCTTGATTTCAATGTGTTTTTGACTGAATTTGGAAATATTAATGGGTTCGATTCAGAGTAGGCTAGGTGTTCAATAAGATCAAAATAAGAAATTGCGTATGTGTATATGAAAATTGTGTAGAAATCGGCTCCAAAGTGAAGGGGGAGAGGTTGCTTTTTAGTTGAGAAAGGGGGAAAATTGAGGGAAAGAGGAAGAAAGAGGAGGGAAAGAGAGAGAAAATGCCGACGTGGCACCACCTTAGCCAACATGTGGCAGTAGACATGGCATGCCACATAACTTGACATATGGTGCCACGTTAGCATGTCATCCAATCTTACAATGTCGTGTGTCTAGACATAAGGCACAATCAAATCCTTACATGTGTCAGTCCTTAATGTTATAAAAAATAAAAAACCTTATACCTACCTTTAACAAGATTTGAACCCAAGACCTCATGCGTATGCTCAATATCAAGTCTAAGTGCTTATCCATTAAGTCATTGGCCTATACCTTGTCCATATGTGCAATTAAATTACACATATGAACTCGGTCAGTTTGGGCTAAATTTAAATCTATACCTAATTTCAACAGCCTAACTTCTACACCTATTTCAAAATTAAAAAATCTATCCTAATAAAATGTTATTTCCTAAATTCCATAAAATCTTTTTTTTTTTTCAGCTCTTCTATCTTTTGTAATTTTTTCAATTTTTATTTTCTAAACCTCTTTTTTTTTTCCTCTTTCTAGACTTCCTATTTTTTATATTTTTCAAAATTTCTTTTTTTTTTGTACTTTTTCTTATTTTTTTATTTTCCTAAAATTCTTATTTTTCTAAATTTTTATTCTTTAATTTCCTTTTTTTTTGTGTTTCTCCTAATTTAAGGCCTATTGTGAAAGGAAATAAATAAAATAAAATAAAAAATAAAGGGGGTAAAAATTGGGTGTCTATAAAGGCTTTGGTATTGACCCGAGCCAAATTGAAAAAAGAAATGGAGCTAAAGGGACCGACCTATCTACTTATAAGGAGGCTTCTAAAGATGAGACCTAGAGAAAAAGAGTTACCAACTAAAGTAAAAATGCTACTGGAGAAATTTGCCAATCTATTTACAAAAGAGCTGTTAAATGATCTATACCCAAACCAAGGCGTTGAGCATGCAATCGACCTACAATTAGGAGCCACGCTGCCAAACAAGCCTGCCTACAGGCTGAATCCTAAACAGGCTATCGAACCATAGAGGTAAGTAGATGAGTTGATGAAGAAAGGGTATGTACACGAGTCCCTAAGCCCCCTACGGTGTACTAGCCTTATTAATGTAGAAGAAAGATGGGTCCTGGAGGATGTATGTAGATAGCCAAGTGATCAGATTAGAATTTTATTAAGGCAATGAGTGGAAGACTGCATTCAAGACATGACATGGTTTATATGAATGGCTTGTAATGCCATTTGGGCTGTCTAATGCGCCAAGCACATTCATGCAACTTATAAATCATGTGCTCCAAGAATTATTGGGCAGGTTTGTTGTAGTTTATTTTGATGATATTCTAGTGTACAGTCTCAACCTAGAGACTCATTGAGAGCATCTTCGACAAGTGCTTGCAAAACTCTAAGCCTAATGACTTTACGCCAAATTGAAGAAGTGTAACTTTTGCTGTTCTAAGGTGATCTTCTTAGGTTTTGTTATGAGCGGAGGTAGCATCTAAGTTGATGAAGAGAAGATAAGAGCAATCATAGAATAGCTTGAGTCAACTTGTTCTGTTGATGTGAGAAGTTTCCATAGCCTGGCATCATTCTATCATCAATTCATAAAGAATTTCAGTACGATTGTGGCCTTACTCATCGAACTCTCAAAGAAGAATATTGAATTCAAATGGGGTAGGAAAGAGAGGAGGAGTTTTGAGGATGTGAAGGAAAAGCTGACTACAACCTTTGTCTTAGCTCTAACAAGCTTTGATAAGGTATTTGAAGTAAACTGTGATGCATCTAGACTAGACATAGGCGTTGTGTTGATGCAAGAACGCCAACCTATTGCTTACTTTAGTGAGAAACTTTGAGGAGCGACACTCAACTATTCTGTCTATGATAAGGAGTTTTACTCCTTAATCTGAGCTTTAACGGTATAGTAACGTTATCTGCTGCCCAAGAAATTTGTGATCTACATCAATCATAAATCCTTAAGATATCTAAAATGCCAACCGAAGTTGTCCCGGAGACAAGCTAAGTAAGTTGAGTTCATGGAAGGTTTTTCTTATGTCGTAAAATACAAGAATAAAAAGAACAATGTAGTGGCTGACACCTTATTGAGACAAAATACGCTCCTGACCGAGTTATAGACAAAGCTACTTGGTTTTTCAACCATCAAGAATTTGTATACTAAGAAACTACACCTTTGGTCTTATCTACACCCATTGTAAGGGAGAATGGACACTAGATGACTATTACAAGGAGGACAGATACTTATTCAAGAAGAGAAAGGTATTTATCTTGACCTATTCCACATGAGAACTGCTAATGTGCAAGGCACATGGAAGGAGATTAATAGGACACTTTGGCTAGCATTGAACTTATGAGGTACTATCCTCTATATTCTTTTAGCTAAGGATGAAGAGAGATGTCTAATCCATGCTAGTGTACAACTTACCACAAAGCGAAGAGTCGAGTTCAACAAGGACACTAACAACTCTTACTGATCCTAACCAATCTATGGTCCAAGCTAAGTATGGACTTCGTGTTAGGATTGCCAAAGATGTCCCAAGAGAAGGACTCCATCAAGGTAGTTGTGGATCGATTTAGCAAAATGGCACATTTCATGCCCTATTCCAAAACTAATGATGCTTTGGTTGTCTCTTTTCTTTTCTTGTTGGAAGTAATAAAGCTATACAAAATTCTTAGGACCGTTGTTTCAAACCCAAACCCTAAGTTCATAAGCCAGTTTTGGAGGATATTGTAGAGGTAAATGGGAACCAAGCTACTGTACAGCATGTCTTGCCACCAATAAACTGATGGATAGACCAAAGTTGTCAACAAAACCATGGGAACTTTTCTGCGGGTTGCTGTTGAACAAAATATAACCAATTGGGATCTATGCCTACCAATCGTTGAGTTTGCCTCCAACAAGACCACACACAGTGTAACAAGCATGTCTTTATTCAAAGTCACCTATAAGTTTAACCTCGAGCTGTCATTGGACTAAGTACCCTAGTGGATGCTTGGTGATGACCAGCTAGCCATCGAGACAGTTGCACTAGAAGGTTGTAAAGCAATTGGGTCGAGCTAATATTAAGCTTAAGAAGCGAAGCTAAGGACAGAAGAAGAGAGAATTTCAACCAGGCAATTTGGTCTAAACATACCTTAGTAAGGAACGATTCTCAAACTTGAGAAAGAGCAAGTTGTCTCCCAAGGTTGATGTAAACCCCTAAAATTTTCAACCTAATACCTAAAGTAGATCTTAGTATGCTTAAAGACTCTAAGAGTTGACAAGGCTAGTTAAGATGAAAATCCTAATATAACAATTGAAAATTTAATCGCGTAAAAAATTTTTATATCCTAAATGTATGTAAACACTAGAAATTACACTCGAAAGTGATAAAACCCTAAAACTATAACTTTAAGGATATAAAAGCACTAATTCACTATAATTCACCCTAAAACCCTAATTGATAATATAACCTTAGTATTATACCAAATCATTGGTAAAAGATTAAAGATAACTTTCATTCACTCATAAATACATACAATACTAAAGTAATCAATTGGAAACTAAGATATTGCATCATAGATCACATTTATCTTCTAATTATCTAATTAGGTTAGTATTACATAGAGTTAAGGGTTTAGTTGATGCTTAAGTTACATGTAGTGAATATTAATACCCTAAATGACACTTTTTATCTTAATTATACTAAGTAGCTTACCAAATAGTGTATATAGGACATAAATACCTAATGGAAGATCTCATTATCTATTTTTACTAATCAATTCACTAAACTTCTTATTTCCTTTGATTTCCTTAATCTTTCTCCTAATTTTCTCTAATTAATTCATTATGTACACAAAATGGCATTTATTTTTGGAAAGTTGACCAAGTCAACACATATTGACTAAGGTCAAAAGGTTGACTAAGTCAACACATGTTGACTAAAGTCAACATTTAGAAAAGTCAACAAAAGTCACTTTCACTTAAGAAAATATCTAAGTCTTCTAATGATTTCTTTTCTTTTCCTTTCTTTTAGACTTTTCTTCCTTTTCTCCTCTTCTTTTGCCGTCCATTCCTTTTTCCTTAGAACCCCACTTGCTTTCACTTTCAAAAAAACACAAAATCAAGTCCCTTCTTCTTCCTCCATTGTCATGACCATCCCTTTCCCTTTCACTTTCCAAATTTGCATCTATATTTCAAGAACAAACTAAGATATGTTATTATGTTATTATGTATTACTTTATGTTATTTACTAATTAGGTGAAGAGGTAGATTAGATTAGTAGTTATGTGTTATGTACATCCATATTGAAGAAGGCATAAAGCTTCAATCCTTAGGTGTAGAAGAGTAGAAATCATTGTGAAGTGGAAGAAGATGCATGTGTACATGTTTTTGAGTATGTGTACATAAGGGTATACTAGAGATATACATGTGTAAAGACCCTTGTACATAAATATTCATTATGTACATAACCTAAACTAAGACATATACCAACTATACATACATATACAATGCTAAATACACCCTTAAAATACAAAAAGAATGATATTAGAGAAGCTTTCTTAAGAGGAAAATTTGGTATACGAAATTTGCATAAAAATACATATGTAACCGTATATATATATATGGGTATATGTACAGTATAAGTATAAGTATATGTATGAGTATACTAGTATACATATAAATAGAGTAATGGTATAAGTATAAATTTAACATATGTATAAATGTACATAAGTATACATAATACACTTAGGCATGAGGTAAGGCTTATGTAATTAAATGATGATGTAAGCAATGATGTAATTAAAAAATGACTTAAGCCATGACATAAGCAATGACATAAGCGTAAGCTTATAAAATAATAACTTATAAGATTACATAAGGGTATAACATATGTATATGTACTTAGGGTCCAAAAATCCTTTAAAACCCTAATACACTTCTTAAATTAAATTAAACTTAAGTGCATGAGTCAGTAATATCAATGTAAAATTCCCTAAGTGTAAGAATCTAATAGCTAATTAAATCATTAAGTCCTAAAATAGGATATAAATATAAGTAATAAGAATAATTAAGCTTTCATAGTTAAAATTTTAATAAATTTAGTCTACATTGTAAAACACGGGTATTAACGTCCAAAACGGACATCATCGTGTGAACGTGCATCTGAAGACGATGAAAAACAACTATAAATTCGTAAATATTGAAAATAGAATGAAAAAGTTACATCCGATTAACAATTAGGTTTAATCGAATAAAACTGATAGTAATCTAAGTAGAATTAGGTAGATAGATATCTAGAACCATTAGTTGAGTCAATTACTTATTATCCCTATTATCTCGTAATGATCAGGTGATCCCGACGAAGGTGAGGATCTTCTGATCGATTATTACAACTAGGGCGAGTTGTCATAATCAAGTGAGTACTCCCAATGACTCTATACTTGTTTGTGCTTGTAGTTAATGCACTTAAATTGAATATCATTAACCTAATGCATGGGGTTTCGAGATATGCGTGTGCTTGATATTGATTGATTATTGTGAGATATATTGTTAAATACGATAATTGATGATTTGATTGTATGATTGATTTTTTTTATGATTTGGATGATTTGCTGATATTGATTGATTGCCTCATAATTTGACCTAATTATATTTGTCTTATCTTAAATTAAAAGGGTCATGCATTATCCATGCATTGCATTTACTTACTCCGGCCATTACTTTACACGGAGATAAAGAGAGGCCTTACGGGGGTTGTTTATATATATTAAAGTATTTCTGTACGGTGTACTTGTATAAGAGGACCTTACCCGAATCTATGGGCTTATTAGGCGATGGAGACGCCAACCATATGGCTAAAGGTCGAGTCTAGAGATCTCTGCTGTAGGGTGTAAGTGTGGATTACAGGGGCTACCTCATCGCTAGGCCTAGGATTGTGTATACTATTAAATGACTTAGAAATGGGAATATATTTTACGAAATATGATATTCAAAGTTATGGGTAAAAACCTAGGTGCTAGAGCCCAGTCGTGATTAGTGCCAATGAATCTCTAACCCTTAACTTGGAGGGCGTTAAAATCCGATATTATATGCAATATCGGTCAACTGCATATATTGTTTGGCATACTATGTATGCATGCATTCATATGGTTGTAATAATTTGTTTGATAACTTGTTTGCCAGTATAGTATGAGGGATAGCTCACTAAGCTCTTGTAGCTTATTCCCCAATAGTCTTTCTTTTGCAGGTTTACTTACGATGGAATTGGGAGAGGTCTCGAGTACAGAGTGTGAGATGAAGATATGTACATTAGTGTTAGAATTAGTTGAGATCTTTATAGATGATACATAAACATCCTTTGTAGAAAATATTTATATGTTAGAACTTACTATAATTTAATTCTTCTTGTATATATATTTTTTATAATGTTTGTATATCCTGTCTTATTATTTGGTAGGGGATACCGATTCTCTGTGGTTCTAAGGAACTGTGGGATATTGGACATCCATAGTTATTTATAATTATATGTTATGTTATGTTATGTTACAATAAATTAATTACTTGAAAATCAGTAATCTTAGTGATTTATTATTTAGAGTCTCGCAATCTTTGACTTGCAAGACAATTTTCATATCATGAGTGCACACATGTTATGAAAATTTTAGGTAATCCTATTAGGACTCCTTTAGGGTCTTGACAGTTGATGAACCTTTCAAAGTGCTTGAAAAGATCAATCCTAATGCCTATAAGATTGAATTGCCCGAAGGATATAGGGTCTCAAACTCTTTCAACATTGCTAACCTCCAACCTTACACTCCTAAAGAAGAGCAACATAGACTTAAACTAGATTTGATCCCAAATCTCAAATAACTTGGAGGGGATGATAGGGATCAAGGACCGATTACACGCTCCTAAGCTCAGGAGCTCTTTGAGGTGGTTTACCGAACTGTTCGAGGTAAGTTAAGTGCCAAGGAATAGTGCTTGCCCTAACCTAATCTGCCGAACTACTTCGCTCTCCATGTTAACTAAGGTGTTGTTAAGGTGACCAGTCGATGTGCCAAACTGAACCCTCCACTATGCATTAGTCTAAGTGCTAAATTTGTGTACAATAATGTCTACAGTGTTAAGGCCGAGCTAATAACTATAAGGAGCCGACCATCTGAGGTCAAACTTTCGATGTAGCACAGACTTGAACAAAGGCCTACCTTTGCTCAACCCATAATATTGTTAGAATCACAGATTAAAAACATACATGTGATGTCCTTTCTAACAACCTACTGTCCTTTCTAATAAAGGGTGTTCACTATGCACGATTTCACGTTTTCCCTACTATAAATTATTTTCCTTTTATTTAGCAAATATGGATTTATTTTTGTGATTATCTATCATAAAACTTACCCTAATAGGGTACTATAAATAATCACATAATGTAACAGCCGTAAGGAAGATACAGAAGAATACACTAAACTTTTCTTTTACCCTCTCTTAAGCTAAGTGTCTCCTTATTTACTCTTAAGCTACTCTTATCTAGCCCATTCGAGCGTGGACTAGTGGCGAGTGATCTCAAGCCATACTTATGCGTCATATCAAGTATGACTTAAGCTTGTGTTAAGTGTTGGTGCATCATATTGTAAATCTCTAGGACTTCAAGTTAGTTCAATAACCTTAGGATCTAAGCCCCTAAATTTAGGGCATCGGGCTATAATATCTATTTTATTTTAAACTTCACAATAAAACTGGAAAAGTTAGATGAAGTAATTTAAGTAAAGTCAATTTCTCAAAATAAGCTATATAAAAATATTAATTTGACAAAAATGTCCATTTATTGATAAAAGCCGATAATTATTGAAAACGAGTAATTTAAGATTTTAGATATAGTGAGGTATTAAAGATAAGTTAATTAAGTTACAAAAATAATAAACGAAGTTAAATTATATGTAATGTACATGTATTAACATAGAATATGCATTATTTGTATTAAATATTCATATATAATAAGAAATTATTATTAAAATAAGTTAAATTAAAATAAAAATTTAGAAAATTAATAAAAAAAATTGCAAGGATGGGTCATCCCATGATGTGGTAGCTAAGGAATAAATTAGATTGATGTGTCAAAAGGCAAATAATAAGAAAATGACACCTCATGCTTTAGAAAAATAAGAAAATGACATGTGTAAGCCACACGTCCCATTTTTACAATTTCTTATCTAATTAGAAAATATAAATAGGCCTTGTACACTTCAAAAACAACATTTTGGAAGTCTTAAAAAAATAGAAAATCACTCAAAAATAGTTTGAAACAAATTAGATAATTAAATAAAAAATAGGACACGGAATTTGATTAGGCCAGTTTAATAAGTTATTGGTGTCCAATTGTGGTGGCCTTTTGTAGTCAAGGAAAGCACCACTAGAGGGGGTGTATTGATAAGGTTGGGTAGCCGAAGGGTGGCCGAAGGCGGTCGGTTTAGGTACACTAAATTTCTGGTCGAAACTTTGTAATTTTTCAAAAATTATCAAATAATTCTATTTAATTATGAAACTTAGTTTTCTAATGTTATTTTATGTGTAGATTAATGTAGTAATTTTATTTTAATGAATAATTATTGGAAATATAAGGTACTTAAGAAATGGCTCTATTTGAACAAAAATTGAATTAAATTTTAGAAATAGTAAATAATGTTCTTTCAACTTGAAAATTTGTACATGATATACTTAATATATGTATTTAATTGTAGTAATAATAATTTTTTAAAATAATCATTTTTACCATTTATTATAATTATTTTGGATAAAATTGGCAATTTCGCTGTTTTACGGAATTAATTGTTTTTTAACAAAATTAAAGAATGAGCCCTATGTGTTATGTTTCTTGGAAGTTCATAATGATGTTTAGGACATTTGAATTTTATCTTCTGATTAAATTCACTTGTTCACTTAATTTTCACTAATTTTGAGTTAAAATCACTATTTTCATAAAAATATATAATAGCTAGTTTAGTATAATTCATAGTCAATAATTAAACTACATATTTTTGTGAATCTATAGGATTTTTCATAGAATTAATCAAGCTCACATACTATTTATTATGTATTTCCTTAATATAAACCTATATATTAATCTAATATATGATATACTAATTAGTACTAACATGATACTCGTTAAACGTGTAAAGGATTTGAATTTTTGAGTACATAATAAATGCTGACCATCATGAGGAATGAGGAATTTTATGGCTTTTAATTTAGATTTAGAATTTATTTGAGTTAATTACAAAGTAATAATAACGTAAGGTCGAATCGGTAATGAAAGGGTATTCTTGGGTTTTTGAAAATATTGATTAGTTTTTATTCTTATGATATATCAATAATACTTGAAATAACAATCGTCACGATATAAAGTTTACTGAAACTGGATAATAAATGAGTAAGATATGGTCAAATGAAGTTTAAAAATGCGGAAATGATAGTTTATAATAGTTTGGGTTTAACCCATACTTGATTTGAAGACTATGTTATATTTTCATAGGTGTAAGATGTAAGGAAGGATCATGTCATGAATTTTAAGATTTTGTGTTATTACTAAGACCGGGTAATTGGATCTAACCCATGCTCAGAGTAGATAAATTGTTACTCATAACACTATGTGTTGTTTGATGTTGTGTTGATTGAATATAGGTATATCTTAGGTAAATTGATATGTTACTATAGTATATGTTGATGTGTTGATTTTGAATGTCAGTAACCATCTTCTGGTTAAATTGTTATGTTGCTATGTTGGGCAATGATTTGTGCTTACGAATGATTATGCTAACTAGGGAAGTTAAGTGATTGCTAACTCAATCTTCTAGATATACATCTAAATGAACCCTAAATAAGATACTAGAATTCTATTAGGGAGAGTTTGAAAACCAGAATCAGATCACTAGGTTAAATAAAACTTAAAGATTGATTATACATATTGATATTCTTGAGTTGATATCGGTACGGCACGATATAGTACAAAAAGGGACTCACGGGTCATAACTTTCAGAATAAGGCTTCTAAATGATCATGGAAAAAACATGGCTTTATGAACTTAGTTTTTGGAAGCATATAGATTGCATTGCGTGAACATTATGACTATTTTGATAGTTAAATTTGGTAGACTATAGTGTATTGTCTAATTTAGTAGTGTTACCACTTTAATTTGGTAGACTACTGTATGTAGTCTAATTTGGTAATGTTGCCACCTTGATTTGGTGAACTACAGTGTATAGCTTAATTTTGTAAAGTTGGGGCTCTTACTCCCAAGCAGCTCCTTATTACCCTTTTTGAAAATGGTAGACTATAGTGTGTAGTCCAATTTGGTGGGGGTCTTACTCCTAAGCAACTCCTTATTACCCTAAGTTCCTAGACGTTGTATCTAGATGCCCAGCTATGTTGACTAACTGGAAGAAGTTTGGAGGGCATAGGATATTAATACCAATGCATACCATGTGTATGAGCATAACATGCTGCATTGTTGGCAATAAGTGCCCAGTTAGGCAAATGCATATGTGAAGTTGAACTTGCGAGTTATGATTGAAATGTTTCGATTGTGATATGTAGTATTGTCTATCTTATGTTGTTTATTATCCACTCCTACTCAGCTTCAGTAGTTGAGGAGATAAAATGTTTTATCCACAAGTTAACTATATCATGAAGGGCCTAACACTCAAGGAGGATATGTATACTGAGAGTGTAAGTCGAAGTCAATGATTATTGTATGGAACCTGTATTAAGTCAAGAATCCTATCATTGTGAAGATGATATGGGAAAGCAAAAAGTTGGTTCATATTTTGATGTAAATATTATGTTGTACACATAAGTTGTAATAGAATATCTAGCTGAACTCTGATGTAGCAACCCCCTTTATCATGTAAACAATGTTATATTTTGATGAATGAGCAGGTTTAGTTAAGTTTTCAACAGGTATTCCTATATGATGGTGTATCTTGTACTATGTCAGGATGTGTCACATATCCATTGTTGGTGCACAAAAACCCTTGCTCACCCTCGGCTATCATTTACTTTTCGAGCCATCTCATGGCTTAGACCCACTCTTTTGGTTACATGTAATATTGGGTTCATCTGTTCACCTACAAGTTCATATCATACTTTGTAAATCAATCTTTGAAAATACCTTAGCACCATGAAGATCATCCAATATATCATTGAGTCGTGATATTGGATATCCACACTTGATAGTAATTCAGTTGATTACTCGGCTATCAATACGCATATGCCACAAACCATCTTTCTTTAAAATGAGTAAAGTCGGCACCATGCAAGGGCTCGTACTCTTGCTTACATATCCTCGATCTATAAGCTCATCTACTTATTTCTTCAGCTCGAGAGCTTGGTCAGGGTTCATCTTGTATGTAGGTCGGTTCGGTAGAGCGGTGCCTAGCTGCAAGTCAATACAGTGCTCTATTCCTTGAACTAGAGGTAGTTTTCTAGGAAGTTCTTCTAGAAACAAGTTGGAAAACTCATTTAGTAAGCTTCAAATCTCTTCTGGAACATCCTCTAATTCCATCATCTCGAACAGTCTACTAACCAATAAGAACATGGGTTCTTTAGCCTTTTCAGCAACTCGGAGCTCTCTTCAGCTCATCACCAAGGCTGTCTTCTTACTGGTTTGGGTGAGCTGGTTATAGGCTTCGTTTACTTAGGATGGAGTCATGGGTTGCAACACAATCTTCCTTCCATCCTTAACAAAGGCATAGGTGTCCTTGTATCTTTTCTGAGTAACATGTCAGTTAAACAACTAAGGTCATCTAAATAGTAGATGTGAAGCTCCCATAGGGATGACATCACAAACTACTTCATCCTTGTACACATTCCTAACATTGATCGGTACGGTCACTTGTCCAGTTACGTATAAAGCACCCTTATCATGAAAGCCAATGTAGCTTGTAAGGTCGAAGATGCTTTAAGGTTCGCAAACCCAACCTCTGCACAAAGGACTACGCAACAACATTAGTACAACTTTCCCCTTCCACATGATCATGTACAATTAGCCTTTGACAGTATACTTAGTAAGGAATAAATTCTCCTTTTGGTCCTCCTCCAAGTTCTATAAGGAACTTAATACTCATCTCAAAACTAGTGTCATCACTTCTCCCTAGTTGACATAAACACAGGTCTCCTCTTCCTATTTGACTACGGACTTTCTTACATCCTCTTCTTTCTTGGGCTCGCTCTCATCGATGCTATCCACCACATCTCCTCGGAGCACCATTATACATCAATTTGGACACTCAATAGCCATGTATCCAAAACCTAAACATTTAAAGTACTTCACCTCACTAGTCTTCTATTCGAAGGTCTGCCCTTTCTCATATATCCTTGAGGTCGACCAAACCTCAAGTCAACCTGTCTGACCATCTCGACCCTACTAGCTCGCTCAACTGTCACTAGATTGGTCATTCCTGTCCTTGACCATGTATGGCCTCTTCAGCTCGGCTTGAATAGGTCGACGTGGAACTAAGGTCAGGAGAATGATGGCCCAAGTCAGCTCGGAGCACTTCTCCTTTGTTTTTTGCCCCTGTACGTTATCTTTATTGCCTCTTCTAAGGTCTAAAATCTCTGTACTTCTACAATGTTACAAGTTACGTACTTAAGCCTAGAAATAAACCTCGACACTATATGGGCCTCAAGTTCTTCCATGTCAACTAGAATCATTAGCATCTGGAACTCTATGACATACTCATCAACAAATCGGCTTACTTAGCAAAGCTCCTATAACT
Organism: Lumnitzera littorea; assembly: GCA_024138015.1. Classification (NCBI taxonomy): domain Eukaryota; kingdom Viridiplantae; phylum Streptophyta; class Magnoliopsida; order Myrtales; family Combretaceae; genus Lumnitzera; species Lumnitzera littorea. The sequence goes on from JAMXBB010000001.1 coordinate 53,023,516, forward strand.
TTGCAAACATATCTTATAGGTAACTGTCGAGTACAAATCTAACTCTAAACAACCTTTTCATCTCATCCCAAGTTCTAACACCTCATCTTCCATCTCGTACTTTAGCTGCATTTAGATTCTTCCACTATATGGTGGCATACCTAGTAAACTCCAACACAACAAGTTAAACTTTTATGGCATCTATATATCCATAACATTCAAACACTTTCTCGACCTTCTCTTCCCACTCCAAGTATTCGTTTGCATCTCTACTTCTACTATAAGATAGGATTTGAACCTTAACATTATCTAGCCCTCGAACTTGTATCTTTGTCCCTGTACTTAGTAATAGTTAGCTTCTTCTTCTTCCTCCCTAAGCTCTTCAACATCTAACTCCTCATCATCTTCCTCGATCTCTTCTAACTCTAGTCTTCATCTAGTAGCTCTTCTAGCTCGAGGGGGTTAAGTGGGGTGATTGACTCAACTAGCTTGGTCATAACCCCTCTTTTGAATATTTTTAGATAGATTTCGTAGCAACATACCTTGGGGTTGTTGCCTGTTTATTTGCATCACTGTGAGTAGACTCTTAACAAGGTTTATGAGTCTATCAAGTTTGTCATCGATGAATCCCAGGGTGTTATTACCATTATGGCAATGACAGGGTTGAGTACCACAACTCTAGTCACCAATAACACCTTAAACACTCAAATTCGATGTAGTACAATACTTCTCCAACAGATTAACAATTCACTAACAACTTTAGTGTCTAATAGTTGCTCAAACAGACTAGAAACAAACTTGCTCTATTTTCGCAATGAGGAACAAAGTAAAACAGATAGCAATAAAACTACACTTGCTATCACAAAAACATACTGTAGTAGCTATAGAGGGAACACAATAGGCACAATAGTAAAGCCAACCAAAACAATACTGCAACTTCATACACTTCCTCTCAAAACCATGCTCTGACACGAGCAAAATTGATGCGTCTCCAGGGTCAAACATATGGAGTGGCACCACAACAAAATGAATAAAAAACAAATAGGGAAAGAGTTAGCAAATTTTGGGCAGCTATTAAATGGATATGACACACCACTTGATCTTATTCGACCTATAATCCATCCACCAGATATGACACACTAGTCCAAACTAAAGGGTCACTCACCACTACTAATTGCTAAAAGAAATAGATAAGAATTAAATGATAACGAGAGCACTAAGGTTACTTAAGTGAATAATCTTGTATTGATTAGTTGATACTATACAAGAAAGTAGGGGTTTATATACCCATCTACTAGGGTTACTTTCCATGTATGAAAAGACAAAATGGTATTCTACAATTAGGTTACATGAAACTTACTAAAAGGAAGCAAAAGAGACAGAATATTTAGTGCAAAAAGTAAAGAATCCTTTTGTAAAGATCATCCTAAAAGACACGTATCATGTGATAGATGGGAGTTAGGACTATGATACAAAGTAGACAAAACAAAAAGTGTTGGTAGTAGTTAGGGGCTAGCCTGATTTGGACCAAACCGAGGACCAATTAGTTCTTCTAAAGAGAAGTTAGCTCGAGTTAGGGTCAAATGCTTGTGGTCAGATCGGGAGTACTCCTCGGCTATTCTTAGGCTATCTTTTAAGATAAGGCATCGCCGCTAAATAAGGACAAATCTGACATAAATAAGGATCTAATAGTCAAGTTGGCAAGAGACCAACTCGAGATAGGAATCCCATCTTAACCATAGCCTAGAGCTAGCATCCTCTGTGCAAGTCCTTGGAGTCCTCTAGCTCGACGATGCATGATCGGTCTAAGGGGTTGATTCCTATCACTAGCACTCTCCACTTCGAAATGAGGCTTGTCTCCCTTAATTGTCATGAAACATCAATTCAAACATCAACTAGCCACGTATCTATAGCTAAGACATTTAAAGCATTTAATCTCTCGAGTCTTCCTTTAAAAGCTCTAACATTAGTCTCTTCGTACCTCAAGTTCCTCGGCCTTACCATTTGTCAAGCTTAGTTTTTTCCTCCCGGTTTTTAAATTAGTCTTCTTTAAATCAATTAATATTAAACCCTACCCATTTAATATCGATCCTCAACTAGGTTTTAAAGAGAATTGGTTCTTTTAACTTTGAAAACATTTTTGAGTCACCACCTAACTGAAGTCAGGAAAAAGAGTTAAGTTATAATCAATTAGATGGATTGATTATAACTTAAATAAAACCAATTTTTATTAAAACATTTTTTTGGAAACTAATGATTTGAATCTAGGGGCTAAACTTTTAAACCCTAAATGAGTACTACTTCTAATCTTCCTGAATTTAAATTTGTCTTTCAATATACCCTTATAATGACATTTATTTATAAGCTATAATTGAAATTATGCCTATTTACAAAAAATAAGGATTTAAAGAATTAACTACTAAAGGGGGAAAATAAATTTTCTCATCTTTTAAGTCTGCTCGTATGTACGGGTATCTACATACTCGCTATTTGGGATTAGACTTTCGTAGTTCATTCCAAAAATATTAGTGGATTGGTTGATTTTAAATTTGGAAAGTGATCAAATTTATTTCTCTTAGTCATTTCATTTTATTTAAGAAAAATACCTAAATGCAACTTTCCATGAAAGATACAATTACTATGGCTAATATGCCTAAACCATAGAAAAGAAGCCTAAATATAGAAAAGAAGCCTAAATATAGAAAAGATGCCTAAATCATAAAAAAGATGCATAATCATAAAAATGATATTTGAACCATAAAAAAGATATTTGAATTATAGAAAACATGCCTAAAAAGTTTATTTATTTTGTTGAAAAAAGGATTTTTCTTTATGAGAGGACATTTTTTTTTCATTATTATTATTTTTTTAATTCTTTATTATTTTTTATTTTTATTGGATATTTCTGACTAAAATATAAAAATAAGTAAACTAAACATATTGGGCCTTTTCCTTTTTTTTTTCTTTCTTTTCTTTTTCTTCTTTTTTTTTTCTTTTTCATTGATTTTTTTTTTTTTTACAATTGAAAATATAATACAATCATAACAATAACAACAACAACAAAAAGAAAAAAGAAGTATGATATTACAAAAATAAATAAAAACAACGAAAACAAAATACGGAAAACAAAACACAAATAAAAACCAAAGTAAAGCCAGATCAAGCTAAAGTTCACACGAATCCTAGAAAAAGGGGCTGTGTAGAGAGAGAAAGTGGTCTTGTAAATAGATTTAAGTGATTGTGAGTAATGAGTTGATGGTTTATAGTGAAATGGAATCCCCTATTTATAGGTATCATAGTTGAGATAAGGATGGAAAATATTAAATGCAATATGATTTTCTTTCATGCTTGGGTTAGGCAAACCTAGACAATATGTGATGCTAAAGACAAAATTGCACGTGTAAGAATGTGTCCAATGTGCATATGTGTGTGTCTACTATACTTAGAAATGAGTTGGTAAATTATGTAGTAATGATGTAGCCCATGACATGGTAATGAAGTGAGAAAAGAAAATAAAAAGTGCATTTTGCACCTACCATAGATTAAACTCAGGATCTCCAAATAATATGCAATATCGAGTCCAAGTGCTTTTCTAAATAGGTTGGTGGTTTTTCCTCATTCATATGTGCAAAAATTATACATATGAACTAAGTCAATCTAGGTTAAATTTAAATCTAAACTTAAGTCCAATGACCCTTTCTTTATTTTATTTAAATTAAAAATTATATTCAACTAAACTATCTAAAAGATTTATTATTTTCTAAATCTTCTATTTTTTGTACTTTTCTAAATTTTATATATTTTTTATTCTTTTATTTTCTTAAATCCTCTACTTTTTTTTTTGTATTTTTCGAAATTTCTTATGTTTTGGCTTTCTTTAATTTTCTTCATTTTTTATTTCTTCAATTTTCTACCATTTTTTTATTTTTCTAAATTTTTTATTTTTCGGGTTTTTTTTTTTATTTTTCTAATTTTTTTGAATTTGTCCTAACTTAAGACCCTTTACCTTATTGAAAAAATAAAATGGGGTAAAAATTAGGTATTTACACCCTTACTTTGGCCTTCATTTGGTTAGCTTGACACTTGTCCTCAATAATCCACCTCAGAATTGTTTAATGCATGGCCATAATCTGATCAGCTCGACCTGTTACTTCAACTCGGCAATCCTAGTTGGCTAGGTTAGCTTTGTCTACCTCTCAATCCTCTACACCACTCAAATGGTCTCATCTAAACTTCCCAGTCTCTGTAATTCCACAATATGACCAATTTCGGTTCTTAGTTTAGAAATGAACCATGTTATAGTTTGTACCTCAGGTTCATCAACATCACATTAGATCACGAGTAACCAAAACTCTCAAACATAGTCGTTTACCGACTTGTTACCTTGTCTCAAGTCTTAAGGACATCGAAAAGTGTCTTACTCATAGTGTTCGGGAACAAATCTACTTCTCAAAACTCTCTTCATCTCATTCCATGTTTGGACTTCGCGTTAGGCCCTCAAGCGAGCATTGTGCAGCTTCTTCCACCACATTGCTGCATATGTAGAAAATTCCAACATAGCCACTTAAATGTAGACAACATCTTCATAATAGTAAAAGTTGAATATCTTTTTTATCTTCTCCTCCCAATCTAGGTAGTTGTTAGCATTGAAGCTCGAAATCTATACTTTGAGGTGTTCGGCTCCCCTAAGAACTCTAAACTTACACTCATCAATTCCAACATACTACTTCTCTTCCTCTTCATACTCCTCCATTACATCCAACTCTAACCTCCTTCTAACAACTCTATCAGCACGACGAGGTGGTGCTTCGTTTATAGGAAGGGGCTCTGGTGCTCATTAGTCATTCATCTACCTTCTTGGCTTATCCCTCATTTCTCAACCCTATTTAGTGGCAATCCTATCTCACGGCCCATTCTCTAAGACTCTTTGTACCGAGATAGCTAAATTGGCCACAATAGTGATGTGGTCTTATATCTGCTCATCAATTGTACATGGTGTCTATTAGGTTACATAACCACGTCCTTGAGCATTACTCTCAACTTCATTAATTTCTCCTTGAATGCTAAGATTAGACATTCTCAAAAAGAATAAGCTTCAAAACACACTCTTCACGTAGGAAATTACCACATAAAGAAAATACTAATCTAACAATGACCTATGGACTTGCTCTGTTCTTTTAGATGAAAACAAAGGATAATAAACAATAGACTAGTAGGAACTATTGCAACACAACTCTTAGTCACAACCTTAAGCTCTGATACTAGGATTATACGATGTCCCTAAGAGCTTAGTTATCATTAGGGCTTACCATAAGAGGTGAGAAACTAATGGGTCCTTTGAAATATCGAAGAAAATAGAATGAGTATGTCAACGAATGGAATATAGTAGCTGATGTGAAGTTGCTTGGAGGATGTGACCCACCAATAAACACAACATGACTTGACACTTCACTTAATATGACATATAAGCTAATGTTAAGGTTTACCTATCACTAATCTTGAGCTACTCGGCAAGATTAGATAAGATTAGATAAGAGTATAAGAAAATGGACTTGAAGAGATTGTCTCGCAAGAACAAGTATATTCAATTTTTAAAAAGATTGTAATATCTGGTTACAAAGAAAATGAGACTATTTATAGTAACTCCCTAGGGCAACACTACAAATAAGGAAAATTACGAATAAGCATATACGAAAGGAGATTCTTAATACATATGAAACAAGGTAAATAGGACAAATGACATAAAGATAAAAATAGTACAATATTAGATGAGATGGATAGGTGGCAGTGCAACATTGGTTTCGTACAAAAGATTCTCTAGTTACAGCAATTGAGTGGAATCAAGATGTTATGGTGTTAAGGATGGCCGAGATGAGAAAGGGATGTGGTAAGAATTAGTAGGAGGCCGAGAGAGAAGTAGTTAACCAATAGGAGGCTATGTCTCTTTACTCGGTAGGAAGCTCTTGGCAATTGAAGGTTTGATCATTCAATACAGAGCCCTCATGATGGGAATCAAGCTACAAGACTTCTGACGGGCAATTAAGCTCGAGGACTATAGGGGTTGGCACGACGAATCCTTATATTCCAACCAACCCATGCCGAGATCGAGTACTTCTTTACTGAGTCACCTCTAATGCCATGCCGTATGACCGCCCATTATTCTATGTTATGTCGAGTTGATGATTGCTCTACTGTCGAGTTAACCAATCACTTAGCATCATCCTTACCAAGAAGCCGAAAGATAGAGAATCCGGACTAACTAGGTTATCCCTACTTGGACAAGTCCATATGTCCGTACTTTTTGTTTGCATCTCCTAACAACCTTGCCAATGCAACATTGCTACGTGTACAGTATCATATGGAGAATCTGTAGCACCAATGATTGTTTTCCTTATATATTCATTTTTACCCTTTTGTATAATGTACATTGCTTCTTTAGGAAATGTCCTTATTGTCTTTTCCTTTTTTAGTAAGTTACCCTAACTTACGGGTATAAATACTCATGTACTTGTAGCTGCAACTTATCATATTACCTTTAATACACTTGAGTACTTTCTTTCTTGTATAAATAGTTCTTGTCTACTATCGGCATCACCCTTATCCCTTCCTTTAAGTAAGGTTAAGTGGCAAGTAACCTTACTGGACCAATTTGTGCATCATATCGAATTGTGTCATGAGTTCTTGGAAGTTCCATTGGTACGTCATATCCTCTTGAGTTGTTTGTGGGTTTTTGCTTACTGTTTCATTTGTCTTTATCACTCTTTTTGTACCTTTCCCCATTAACCCTTTTTTAAGCTTTTTACAAGCTTGGACCCATCTAGCGATCGGCCTTGTTTGTTCTTGGTCACAATTCACACCATCTTGGTATCAAAGCGAAGGTTTTGTATGAGGTATTTAGTTCTACTTGAATTCTATTATACTTTATTTTGCATGTGAGAAACAAAGCAAGTTACTGTATTCATTTGACTGCTGTAATATTAGTTGTTCACTTTCTGAAGTATTTGTTTGAATATTGAATTTATAAGGAAAAATGACAGACCTAAATATGAATATTAGTGCTGGTGATGACAGTAGAGTTGTCCACCATAGATGATAATCTTAGGGAATTCCTAGAAGCACTAATGAAAGACTTGATGAAGTAGCTAACCTCTTGATAAATCTGACCTAAGCTATTCATGCCCTATCTTGCTGATCACTTGAAGCCACACAAAACACTCCACAAGCTGCTCAACCTATTAGAGATCAGAACCCAACTCAACAAATTTGAGCTGGAGGAGTTGGTGGATGAGTAAGGCAAAGGATAAACCTAAGGAGCCTGATGAGGAGGAAGAAGAGTATTTTGAAGAGGAGCATGTACGAGTCCCCAGAGCATCCGACCATGTAAAGCTTTGGATTTCGAGTTTCAATGGATTTAGGAAAGCTGATGAGTATCTGGATTATGAAGAGAAGGTAGAGCGTATATTTGATTACTATCAATATGAGAATTATGAGAAGGTGAGGACTGTTGCTATTGAATTCTCCGAATATGCCATCATATGGTGGAAGAATTTTCAGGCCATGAGAAGAAGAGAGGGGTACCGAGAGATTAACACCTGGCTTGAGATGAAGAAAGTGCTTATAAATAGATTCATGTCGAAAACATATCTCGAAGATACTTTCACTCGACTTTAGGAGCTAAGATGAGGAGGTCGAACTATTAATGAGTATGTTTAAGAATTCTAAATACTTATGATAAGATGCGAAGTGGAGGAACCACCAACCCGAATAGTCTCAAGGTTTATTACTAGATTGAGAGGAGACATCTGAGACATTATGGAGCTCCAACAATTTGATATAATGGATGAAGCTGTTAGGATTACCCAGTGAGTGGAGAGGCAAAGAAGGAGCTAAATAAATACCAGAATGCCAACTAGTCGACCAGGACAAGCAAGTCACCGAGCTCAGTCTAGTATCGAGCAGAGTAGAAGAGTTATTGTCAAAGCCAAGCACAAAGGATACCCTAAAGATGTAGTGCTGACCCAAACTTATGAGGACGGGCAAGGGTCTAGCAAGAAGACTAGCTAGATCAAGTGCTTCAAGTGTTAAGGGTTCGGACATATGGGCACTTAGTACCCGAACCATAAGACAATGGTTATTAAGGGAAACATCCCAAAGTTAGAAGTAGAGAGTATGGATGAGGAACTAGAGGAGGAGGAGGTTCCTACCGAGAAAGAAAATGCTGAGAAAGAACTAATTGAGGAGAACGTATTTCCTAAGGACTTAGACCAATTACTTATGGTTGTCTAGCGCACTATGAGCGTAGAACCTTCATAAGAGGAGGAGTAGAGAGAGAATTTGATTCATACCACCTGCAAGGTGAATGATCGGATGTGTGCTCTCATTGTGGATAGTGGAAGTTGCACCAATGTGGCATTGGTCGATCTTGTTTCAAAACTAAAGTTGCCGATTGTTGTACATCTTAGGCCGTACAAGTTGCACTGGTTAAGTGAGAGAGTAACATTACAAGTCACTCGGCAAATACTATCGCCGATCACTATAGGAAATTACTCTGACCAAATCCTAGGTGACGTACTACCTATGTGCGCTTCCTACATGTTGCTGGGTAGGCCATGGTTGTTTGACAAGAGAGTTACACATGACAGCTACAAGAATAAGTATATGTTGGAAAAGGATGACCGAAATATCACGTTGAATCCAATGTCACCAAGAGAAGTTCATAAGCTATAGATGAAACTCACTCATGGATCAAAGAAAGCTCTAGTGATGAGTAGAGCCGAGCTCCAAGAAGCCATCAATGCTAATGAACTGACCCTATTATTGGTTAAGCAACTATTGGAAATGAAGGAGCAAGGTGATCTTCCTTAGGAAATCAAGGGGTTGCTAGATGACTATGCTGACCTATTCTTAGAATAGTTACTTGAAGGGTTGTCCCCAACTCGAGGCATAGAGTAATGTATTGACTTAGTACCTAGCGCTACACTACTAAATAATCTAGCTTATCAGATGAATCTCGAGCAGGTTTCTAAACTCTAATGTCAAGTCAATGAGTTGTTGGAAAGAGGTTATGTGAGAAAGAGTCTCAACCCTTGTGCCATGCCTACACTTCTAGTGCCGAAGAAGGATGGAAGCTGGCGGATGTATGTTGACAACTAAGCCATGAATAAAATCACGATCAAATATAAGTATCCGATCTCGAGGCTAGAAGACATGCTAGATGAGTTGAGTGGCACTAAGATTTTTAGTAAGATTGATCTCAAGTCTAGCTATCATAAAATCTGCATGAGGTTAGGAGGCAAGTGGAAGACTGTGTTCATGACTTGACATGGACTTTATATGTAGATCATCATGCCCTTTAGCTTGTCAAATGCCCCAAGCACTTTCGTGAGGCTTATGAACCATGTGCTGTGACATCTCATAAGGAAGTGTGTCGTAATGTGCTTTGACGACTTCCTAGTCTATAGTGCCAACATGCTAAGTCACTATGAACATCTTAGACTAATCCTAGGCATCCTTTGTACCGAGAGACTATTTAATAACTTAAAGAAGTATTGCTTCTATCAGGAGAAAGTAGTATTCTTAGGGTATGTAGTCAGTAGAGGAGGCTTGCGAGTTAATGATGAGAAGATCAAAGCAATTGTTGAGTGGCTGACTCCTACTACTTGTGCCGATGTAAGAAGTTTCCATAGACTAGCTTCATTTTATAGAAGGCTTATTAGGAATTTCAACACCATAACCACCCTACTTACCAAGCTTATAAAAAAGAACATTGCCTTCCGATGGGGACAAAGGAAGGAGAGGAGTTTTGTTGACGTAAAAGAAAGATTGACCTCCAACCTAATGTTAGGACTACCTGACTTTAACAAAATTTTTGAGCTGGAATGCAATGCGTCAGGTGTTGGAATAGGCACTTTCCTGATGCAGGAAGGCCGACCAATTGCCTTCTATAATAAGAAGCTTTGAGGACTATAGCTGAACTTCTACGTATATGACAAGGAACTTTTGTCACTAATCTGAGCAATGCAAGTGTAGCAACATTACTTACTGCCAAGAGAATTTGTCATATATACTAACCATGAATCACTGAGGTACCTCCAAAGTCAAACCAAGATGTCGAAGCGGTAGGTGAGATGAGTTGAATTCCTTGAAGGGTTCAATTTTAGGATAAGGTACAAGCAAGAAAAGAGCAATATAGTTGCAGATACTCTTTCGAGGAGGCATGCACTCTTATCAAAACTTCAGACCAAGCTGTTTGGTTTTGTGAGTATCAAAAAACAGTACTCTAGGGATCTACAATTTGGATCAATAATTTCGAGATGCATCGATGGGGGGATAGTGTACAAGTATTATGTGGAGAATGACTATTTATTCTGAGGAGGGAGACTGTGCATGCCTACTTGTTCCCTAAAGGATTTATTAATTAGGGAAGCCCACAGCGGAGAGCTCTCCAGATACTTTGGAGAGAAGAGGACCTATGAACTATTGATTAACTGATTCTTTTGGCCAAGAATGCAAAGAGATGTGCACTAAGTTGTGGAAAGCTATGCAATGTGCAAAAAAGCCAAGTGTCGAGCTGAACAAGGTAAAGTAATGCACTTACCTATTCCGATGAGGCCGTAGACTGAATTGAGTATAGACTTTATTCTCAAACTACCACGAATTGCCTAAGGCAAAGATTCTATAATGGTTATGTAGACACTTAATTTTTGCCCCCTTTTATTTTTCAAATTAAGTTATAGGTTCCTAAATAAAAAAAAGTTCAAAAAAATAGAAAATTAAATAAAGCCCCAAAAAATGAAGAAATTTAGAAAAAATAGGAATTCTAGAAAAATATAAAAAAAAATAGGAAAATAGGAAAAAGTACAAAAAAATAAGAAATTTTGAAAAAATACAAAAAAAAAGAAATTTGAAAAGTCACAAAATAAAATAGGGTATTTAGAAAATAATAAATTTTTAGGTTGTTTAAATAGAATATAATTTTAATTTCAATTTCAATAGTTTTAAATAAAAGGCTATTGGGTCTAGGCTTACATTTGAATCTAGCTCAGGTTAACTTAGTCCATATGTGCAATTAATTACATATATAAATAAGGAAAAACCAATAGCTTAGCTGAATAAGCATTTAGACTTGATATTGCATATGACTTGGAGATCCTAGGTTCAATCCATAGAAAGTGCAAAATGTATCTTTTATTTTCTTTTCTCACTTTATCGCCATGTCATCGCCATATCACGGGCCACGTCGTCACTACGTTATTTGCCAACTTACTTCTAAGTATGGTAGATACATTCCGACATGCTCCGATACACTCCAACACATTCATACACACGCAACTATGTATTTGGCACCACATATTGTTTAGGTTCGTCCAATCCAAAATTGGAAGAAAATTATATTGCATTTAATTTTTTCCATCCTTAACACGACCATGACACTTATAAATAGGGGTCTACTCTTCATTTTCAAAACACAACGAAAACTTCAAAAGACTTTAGAAAAACAAAAATCGAAGTTTTCTCTCTCTAGCACAGTTCCTCTCTTTCTAAGATAGCATCCCCTATGGTGTTTGTTGACGAAAACCACCACCATCGAAGTGAGCCGATCTGAGCCGAAGTGAGCCAATTCAAGCCAAAGTAAGCCGACTCAAGTCGAAGTGAGCTGACCGAACCGATCCCAAGTCGAAGTGAACTGACTCTAAGTCGACCTTTTTTTTTTTCTTTTTAATTTTATTCATTTGTTTGATTGTAAATGTTATAAATGAGAAAAAAAAAGAAAAAAGAATGAAAAAGAAAAAAGAAAGAGAAGAAAAACAAAAAAAAAAAGGAAGAAGAAAGAAAGCAGTCTATTTATTTATTTTAATAGAAATATATAGAATAAGTATAAAATAAATAAGATAATATAATAAAAATAAAAATAAATAAATAGGTTAGTAAACAAAAATCGTTTCTACACTTAGAAAAATTGAGTTTTCTATAAATAAATGAAAATAAATCAATCAATTTTCAAATTAGAATCATTTAGAATTTCCAAAAATAAAATCCAACTTAGGACTCTTTATAATCTTTTCTCAACTCAACTCAAAATAGGTAAAAACGTAAACCCGACAATTTTTCCAAAATTAAAATCAAACCAACTACTAAAGTTTTTTATAAAAGAACTACGTACATTTGATCCCGAATAGCGGATATGTAGGCACCCATATGCAAGTTTGGGGCGACTTAAAATATGAAAAGTTTTATTTTTTCCATTTTTAGATATTTATGTAAATTAATCAATTTAGTCGCATGTATCATAATTAAATTGTTTTTTAGAAATTAAAAAGGGTATATTTGAAAAGCGAGGTTAAATTCGGAAAGTTAAAAGTGGTACCTGTTTAGGGTTTAATAAATTAGCCCCCGGATCCAAATCTCTAGTTTTTAAAAAACCGTTTGGTTTTTTAATCGATAAACTGGTAGCTAAGTTATAATCAATCCACCCAATTGGTTATAACTTAACCCCTTTTCCCGACTTCAGTCGGGTGGTGACTCCAAATCTTTTCAAGTTGGAAAAAACGATCTTCTTTAAACCCTAATCGAGGGTCAATATTAAACAGGTAGGGTTTAGTATTGATTGGTTTAGAGAAGACCTAATTTTATAAAAAGAATCGGGACAGTGAAAAACTAAGCTTAACAAGTTATCGTAAATCGGTTCAATAAGATGGCATACTCCATATCCTATATCAAAACTAACGACGCTTCGGCTATTACTTCTCTTTTCTTACAAGAGATTGTGTGGATATACGACGTACCGAGGAGTGTAGTCTTCGAAAGGGACCCAAAGTTCTTAAGCTATTTCTGAAGGACTTTGTAGCATCGGTTGAGAACCAAATTACTCTTCAGTACCTCATGTCAGCCTCAAATTGATGGCCAAACAAAGGTGGTTAATCGTACTTTGGGGTCACTACTCCAAGCTACAATAGGCAAGAACTTAGCTGATTAGGACATCTGCCTGCCAGTAGTCGAATTCGCCTACAACTAAACCTTACATGATACTACTAAGCAAACTCCCTTTGAAGTAGTTTATGGATTTAATCTCGAGTTACCCCTCGACCATGCCCCTATACCAGCACCTATATAAGAGGACCCTAACGCCTCGGTTAGAGCACAATCTCTTTAGCACATCTATGATAAGTTCACTTGGCATATCAACCAAGCTACTAGAAGAATGTGAGAAAAGACCAAGGGTAGGTTGGCTAAACAATTTTAGCCAGGAGACTTGGTATGGCTACACCTCAGTAAGGAATAGTTTCCGAATAAGAGGAAGAACAAATTATCTACAAGAGCAAAAGGGCCTTTCAAAATCTTCTAGAAAATCAATGACAATGCCTACAGATTAGAACTGCCTGAGGACTATAGGGTGTCTAATGCCTTCATCATTGCTGACCTCTATCCATATCACCTTAACAGAGAATTGAGTGAACACCATTTAGATTTGATCCTAAATCCAAAACAACCTAGAGGGAGTGATGGGAATCAAGTTACGGTACCTCTGACCCATAGTCGAACCCGAAGACTAGAGGGGCTGGTACGATAAATTCTTTTGTTCTAACCAACCCTTACCAAGGCCGAGTACTTCCTTGTCGAGTCACCTTTAATGCCGTGCTATATGATTGCCCATTATTTTGTGTTATGCCGTGTTGATGATTACTCTAATGCTGAGCTAACCAATCACTCGGCATCATCCTTGCCGAGAAGCCGAAAGACAAAGAATCCAGACTGACTACGCCATCCTTGCTTGGTTAAGCCCACATGTCCGTACTTTTCGTTCGCATCCCCTAGTAACCTCACCAATACAGTATCGCCACATGCACAGTATCATATGGAGAATCTATAGCACCAATGATTGTTTTCCTTGTATATTTATTTTTACCCTTTTATATCATGTACATTGTTTCTTTAGGAAATATCCTTATCGTCTTTTCCCTTTTAGGTAAGTTTACCTAACTTACGGGTATAAATACCCTTGTACTTATAGTTGTAACTTATCTTATTTCCTTCAATACACTTGAATACTTTCTTCCTTGTGTAAATACTGCTTGTCTACTCTCGGTATCACTCTTATCCTTTCCCTTAATCAAGGTTAAGTGGCAAGTAACCTCACTGGACTAATTTGTGCATCATATCAAATTGTGTTACGAGTCTTCGAAAGTTCCATTAGTGCATCATATCCTCTGGAACTATTCATGGGTTTTTGCTTACTGTTTCATTTGTCTTTGTTACTCTTTTCGTACCTTTCCCCATTAACCCTTTTTCAACCTTTCTACAAGCTTACACTCATCCAGTGATTAGCCTTATCTATTCTTGGTCATGGTTTGCACTACTTCGACCAGAGAATAGTCACCATTAGCACAAGAGAGAAAATAGAGCATAGTGTACCGAAGCTCTCAAGACATTTAGCTACCCTCCTTCTATGTATATTTTCTCATCATCAGTAAGTTAACGAGAGAGAATTCTTCGGGTGAGGGACTAGAGGCCTCTAAAGCTTGTACGAGTAAGTGGGCTAAAGGTTAGTAACCCATCACTAAATCTACTAAATAGCAACTGGATAACATATCTTATAAAGCTATCATTTAATGAAGCAGTTTTAATTACCCTCCACTTTTCTCTTCTTAACATAGTATCTCATTCAAGTCACTTAACACTAGCTACGGCCTATAAACAAATTGAGCAATTCTACATAATTTATTCCAAAACTCTAAACTTAGGTAAAAGTCTAATGAAGCATAACTCTAGGTGATTTGAACTTTTTCCCCTTAAGTCAACCAAATGTACGAATCAATCAAAAAATCAAAGTGCTACAAAACATCAACTTGCCTCACATTTCTCCACCATAAAGCTAAACCCCTAAAGAGCCAAACCCCTACAAAGTCCTCTTAGATTTACATAGAAACAACTATCATAATGTACACTTCTTCTAATCCTTTCCATCTGAATAGAACTATTTCTTGTCTCCATTAAGAAGACAAACTTGAGTCAATATTTGTGGATAAAATGATGAAGCTCGTTAATTGTCAAAGATTAACCTTCCCCTTGACAGTTTCAAGAAAGGGCACTCATGGTAATTGGGGGCTCTATTAGGCTAACCTCTATAGCCTTTCAAGTCAACATTAAACAAACCTTCCACTCTAATTTGAAAGGGTTATCTCTCAAACTCCAATCTTCCCCTAACTACTCTTCTTCGATTTAACTCTTTTACGAACACTACCAGTAAAAAAATCACCAACATTAACCTAAACATTATCTTGATGTAAAATCTACTTGTTAAACTCTTCTTTATCTTCTTCAGCTCTTCCCCTTTTTAATTCCAATTGACCAAAGCCTTTGGTAATCAATGGAGGGACATCAAAATTAGAAATGGGGGGAACAATAGGTGAGAGGGGAGGAATAAGGTGAACCGAATTCGATACAATCCTATCAACATCTCTAGGGTTATAGTTTGCAACGATAGCTCTCGATAAGCTTTAGGATCTTCACAACTCCTTAACAATAGAAGAGAAAATTTGAGATTTACTTAGGGATTTGACTTTCTCAGAAGGTGCTAAAGGACTCTTAGGATTGCTTTCAAGCACAAGGTTGTTTAGATCAAAATTTAATTGGGTAAGGTTACACAGGTCATCACAATTTGAAGGTAAGTTCACTTTTAGAGAAGTGGGGGAGTTTGGATTAGGAGAACGCGGTGAAGTAGTTGAAGGTTTTTTCGAAGATGTATTTGTAGGGCTTGAACGAATGGTATCATTAGGAGTTGATAGACAAAAAAATGGACCTACCATCTCTAATTCACTACGATAGTAATTAATTAATTCTAGAGTTGTCCCTTTGACAAAACAACATGGTTTACCTTAGACTAGTGTCACATTAATATTGTCTACACTTCAAATATTAATTATTGGTGAATATGATGATTCTTGATAAACTAGCTCGTTATGACTCATTATAGCAAATTCTAGACCATTTCGATCTGATTCAATGAGAGATCATTGAACATCCTTCATCAAAGGAGTAATCTTCATATGAGTTAAATTCCTTCCTTTAACAATAGCATCATCGTTCATCAATGAAGAACAATTTGAAATTTGAATCATTTTTAACAATTTATTAGTAGTTTAAACTCTAAAATCTCCTTTTAAATGTTTATGAGCATAATTTTCACCCAACTTAGCCAAACAAAAACATTCAAGATGACCTAAGTCCGACATGCATAGCAAAAATAAAAAAAAAAAGTTCATATTTAAATTAGATTCAATTCTTTAAACCATCCACATTTGGAACCCAAAAACCACCCTTTAAAGGAGAAGACACATCAAACAATACTTGGATAACATCCCTCTTAATCTTTAAACAATCTTCTATTTCCAACACTGCACCAAGCTTTACCAAATCCTAAGAAGTCATTATGTGAACTGCTAATCCATGAATTTGAATAAAAAATTTGATAGTGGTAAATTGAAGCTTTTCAAATTTTTTAGTTCTAGTTCTATGTTGGCATACTAGATAATATCCCCTAATCGGCTAAGGGTCAAGATCTAATATTTTTTGGAAGACTAAATCAATCTTCAAGTTTGTTAATATCAAAATATCCCTTAAATGAGCCACTTCCACATCACCAAATCTTTTCCAAGCTCGCTGCAATATTGAAACTACAACTTTCTTATTAATTAGCTTATTCACAGTAATTATTCCCACCATACAAGACACTTTTAACTCTTTAGAGGCTTCCAACTCAATAACATCAATGGCTTCTTCACTATCATCACTGGAATATAAAGGATACTCCATTATGCGTAGTGATCTCCAACTAACACTAAGAAGGCTAGAAAAACAAAAACTAGGTCAAACAATGAATGATAAATGCACAAATGCAATGGAGATAATGAGTGACGAGAAGATCACTAAAATAGAAAGATAATGGACAAATATGAGATCAAGACAAGAAACTAGATTGAATATAGCAAAAAATCCTAAGAATAAATAAAAAATAAGAGCATAAATGAAGAAAAAAAGAAGAAAAAGGAAACAAAAGATTTGAGGAAATCAAACCCTAATCGTCACCTAATTGGGTGAATACGTTCTCATGTAAAGAAGGTTAGTCTCCATGAGGGAGAGAGAGATCTTGGTGTTCATGTTGAATTTATTAAATTGTTTAGCCATGTTCTTGATATGGAAACTATTGATTCATTAGATTTACTTTAGACTTGAATTAACTTTTTTATATGCTTTGATATTCCAAAAATTATCATAAACATTCTTTAGTGTTCATTATATGTTTGGTAACCTTCAACTTATTCTCAAGAAAATGCATGTTTGATCTATCATAAGCATCCAACTCAATAAACGTGCTTGCTTTTGTGATTTTAGTTATTAATTGATTCAAATAAATTGAATGCCTAACATCACATCTTGATAAATATTATTTCAAAAATATATATCAATATTAAATAATCAAGCATCAAATTTTTTTATCAAAGTTGTTAGAGTTGATTTTTCTCGTAGATTTAGTGGAAGGAGTTGGAATTATGTTTGTTAATGATGATAGTAATAATAACAACATATGAAGAATTATAATTATATTGATAGTAAATAAATAAATAAATAACAATATGTATATATATAAATGTGTATATGGCATCCCTAAGAGAGGGAAGTTCCAAACCCTTCTTATTAGACCAAATTAGTTCATCTCCATCAATTCATCCAAAGAATTAATCTAACTTAGAAGGAATTAATTGATAAGGGCCAACACCCCTTTGAGTTTAAAGTGGTCTAACTTAGTCCTAAACCAATTCAAATTCTCTTTAATTTAGTATACTACCTTGTGAATAGGTTCAACTAATTATAGTCAAGACATTCAAAATAATAAATCAACAATAATAATTAATTAACTCAATAATTAGACTTTACAAACAATAATTTGATTTAATAACTTAGTAAATTTAGTACGCCAGTTTAATTATACAATTAAATAGGCTTACAAGCTTAATGAGTCATACTTAGGAAATAAACTAAGTAGCCCATTAAGCATATGAACCTAAGAATAACAAGCCTAAGTAATAGAGTTATTGTTTGAATTACATCTTATTATTAGATACGAGCCATAGTTTTCATTTTTCTTAATTCAATTTACATTGAGCTTAACCCTACTCTTAATATAGATTAGTTAACAAGAATAAAGGAAAAAAATTATTTGAAAAATAAGGAGTTACCAACACAATTGGTTTCCTTTGGTAATAAGTGGTACACTTTAATGCCATACCTTTTCCCTATACTTAATGGAGTACATTGTCCTCAATGTACCTATGATAAGGTATAATAAGGGATGCAATAAAATAATAATAAACATGTGAGAGCAATGGGATTCCTTTAGAATAAGTCTGAATGGTGAATGGATTGTCCATATGAGTTACCTTTGGAGGAAGTCATTAATTGATTATTTGAAAATCTGAAAGAGATTAATAAAAACAAGACAAGTGCAGCAAGAGAAAGAAAATTTATTATTTTATTATTGATGGCAAATTGAATACATAAAAAAAGAAATTGCAAATTAAATGGAACATGGCTAAAACTAAAACAATGAAAATAAAATAGAGAAGATAGTAAACTTAAACAAAAGAACAATCGGCATAGAAATTAAAAGAAATCCAATTCATCTTCTTTGGTGATATTCTCTTCCATGTCTATCCCATCTTCATCATTTGAGTCTACATTAACGGGTTCCTTCTTTCCAAACTTTATCTCATCCCCATCATCATCATCCCATGGATCCATTCTCTTAGCTGCATTAATCAAATCCTCTTCAGTAGGCAAAGGGATTTTTATTATGACTTAGTCAATTAAGATGCTACAAAAATCCATCTTGTAAAACATTCTTTTCAAGGATTGCTCAAATAATTCTTAGGATTTCATCGATTTTTGAATCTAACCCTTTAGCTTTTTCACATGGTGGGCCAAATTTTCTTGATTAGTGTAGACAACATGGTCTTTTCTTTTATGTGTTTCCTTACCAATATCATCTGATAAAAGACCAATTTAGTGGAAGGTTGAGAGTGACATTAGTGTGACATCCCTCACCATAGTCAACTAGGGATTATCAACAAAAAGCTTTAGTTACTTAGCTAGAAGAGTGACATATTGCCCACATCCTATTTGTTTAACCCTTGCATCAATAGCTTGGTAACGCATGTGGAATGCTAAGGCCTTAAATTGATTGGCTATCACTCTACGAGACTATATAGATAAAAGACTTCATGCATTGCTAATACCCCATTGCTTTTGCCTTACCCCACTAATTGTGTGAGTAAGTAGCCAATAAAGGATATAGTGTTCGAGGCTTTTCAAGTGTTATCCTTTTGTGAATTTTGGGTTATAGGTCATTTATTCTGTAAGTTTTTGCCAATAGTTTGTAAGGATGATTCCATATAGGAGTTCACAAGGTAATGTATAAAAGTCAGGAGAGTAGACAAATTCTTTTTCATAAAGCCCTATAAACACCTCAAATTTAGCTATAAAATGGGTTAATTCAATGTTTCTCAAATGAAAGGATAATGAATTCCAAGCTTCACAGGGTAGTTGGTTGTGTTCCATTGATAAGGTGATAAGGAACTCTAGAGTTAGTTCCTTATACACTAGTTCTTAGACACTCAAGAGTTTTGCCTAATTTCCTTTCTCAACCATGGCTCTAATTTTAGGTTTTATATTAACTTGTTTGATAGTTTCCTAATCTAGGAAGCCTTATCTCAAAAAGCTTTTCTTTTTTAGCATCTCAAATCTCACTTTGTGTTCAAGTGTTTCAAATTCAAGCATATGTTTAGGGCATGGTGGTAGGGTGATTAGTGGATCCTCTTCTAATATGGGTTAAGAAGAAGCTCTCTTAGGTTTACAATGAGGGGTTTTAGGAGCCATGATCTTTTATAGTGTTTTCCCTACACTTAGTATTTTAGCTAGTGTAATGAGAAAGATGATAATTCACACACTAATCAAAGCACGTGTAAGTGAAAACGTACCTTTATGGTATTGTTCCATAAAAGAAGAAACCTAATATTGATAAATGGGGTAACTAAATAATCACTATAACAAGTAACAACCAAGATTAACAAGATTCCTTTTAATTTTAGGAATGGCTTAAAGAAGTAAGATAATAAAAGGAGAAAAGTGATTTAGTAAAAGAAGTAAGCCAAATCAGGAAAGTTTTGAATAGTATAATGAAGGAGTTTTTGGGTTGAGTTGTTCATGGATGGGAACATAGTCATGTTCCCTAATTGTGAATAAAAATTTGCAACTTAAACATGAACATGGGCAAGATCACGAGTTCTTAGCCATGGTCTTGTCTTGAAAAATGCATACTTAATTCTTAGAAAGAATATGCCTAAGATCACTAACATAATCATTAGGGTGTAATGATCACATAAAATTTTATTAAAATTCTCGATGAGAGGACATAGGTAGAAACATGGCTATTTTCCTTGACCATGGTCCTCTTGTAATTTATTTTAGACTTCTTCTTCTTTGCTTATCACATCCCATATCATGATCATGATCCTTGACCTTATTATCCCTATTATGAGCAACTTCTTCTTATGCCTCCTAATCTTGAACACTTAAAAAGATTGTTTAAAGTAAGGTGTGTAGAACTATTAGTTAGAAAAATCAAAATTTTATTGATAAAAAAAGATGAATAATGAATAAAAATAAAATTAAATAGCTTGGGTTACCTCCTAAGAAGCACTGTCATTTGATGTCATTTACTCAATGGGTCAAAGTAGAAACTACCTATTTTCTCGAAATGGAAAGAGATCGAACTCCATGCAATCTTATTGATCAAAGTCTCTGCCCCTTTCTGAAAATTTGCTGCTTTTCTTCATATTTCAGCTTTCTTCTGTTGAGAAACTTTGGCTAAAGGGGCTTTGTGCAAGCTTGTATGAAGGATCATGGACTTCAAAGACATGGGATTCTGATGATGCACACATTTACAACTTAAGTCAATGACCATTTACCTTAAATGTACTTGCTTAGGGTATGAAATCTTTTCTGATTCGTACAAGAAAACTTGAGTTACTTTATAAGGTCTAGACCATCATGATTTAAGCTTACGTAGGAAAAGTCACAGTCGGGATTGGTATAGGAGAACCTTGTCCCCAACTTGAAATCACTTCTCTTGCTTAATCCAGCTATCATTGTATCACTTGGCTCATTCCTTGAATATTTTTTAGTTTTCACAAGCCATTTTACATTATTCTTCTAGCTCATTCAGTTGAAGTTTCCTTTGTTTATCTAAACACTTAAGATCAAGGTTAGCATGCTTTATAGCCCGATAAGCTTTATGTTTAATTTCTATAAGTAAATGACATACTTTTCCATAGACAAATCAGTATAGAGTGGTGCCTATAGGTGTCTTGTATAAGGTTGATATGCCCAAAGAACATTATCGAACGTTTTTTTACCAATCTTGTTGATTATGCTTAATCGTCTTTTACAAGATCCTTTTTAAGTCCTTGTTTTCAACTTCAATTTGATCACTCATTTATAGGTGGTATGGTGTTGCAATTCTATGAGTAATGCCATATTGCTTAAGCACTTATAATTGGACATTTCAAAATTTGGTTCCTTAATCACTTATAATTGGTCTAAGTGCACTGAATCTAGAAAATAAACCTTTTAGAAATCATTTCATCACCTTAGCATCATTTGTTAGTAGAGCTTGATGTTCTACCCATTTGGACACATAGTTCATCACTACTAAGATATATTTGTTTCTGTTAGAATTCCAAAATGGCCCCATGAAATCGATACCCCATATATAAAAAATCTCACAAATCAAAATGGGATTGTGAGGCATCTCATTTCATTTATAAATATTACTTACCCTATGACATCCAAACTTAAGGGCCTTATGTGCAGTTTTGTTGGCACTAGGGTGCCCTCCAATTTGCCTTAAGTGGCAATGACCTAATATCTACCAACCTTTTATATGGGATATGCATCTCTGAATCATTTAATTTACACAAATCTTAAATAGATATGGGTCTTCCTAAAAATAATTTTTTGCATCATGGAGAAATTTCTTCCTTTATTGATAATCAAATCCCTTAGGAAAGATGTTAGTAGGTAAATAATTTGCCACGTCCACAAAACAAGGAGCTACTTAAGGACTTACTTGATAAAGTCGCTCCTTTGGGAACTGATCGTTGATATCATGTTCACCTAATTTTTCCAAGGATAGATTCTTTATGCAGGATATATGATCTGTAACTAAGCTTTTTGCTCCCTTTTTATCTCAGATTTCTAAGTCAAATTCTTGAAGTAGCAATATCTACCTGATCAATCTGGGCATGGCATCTATTTTATTCAACAATTAATGTAAAGTAGAATGGTTAGTATAAACAATAACCTTAAAAAAAGATTAGATATGACCTTAATTTATCTATCGAAAATACTACCATTAATAGCTCTTTTTCTATGGTGGTGTAATTTTCTTAAGCATCTGTGAGGTTCTTCCTGGCATCATATATTGGTTAGAAGTGTTTCTCTCCCATTTGCCCTAAAATTGTACCCACAACATAGTCATTTGCATTACACATCTATTCAAACGATAAATTCCAATCTAGTGCCACCATTATAGGTGCATGCATTAGTTTATCTTTTAAAATATGAAACGCTTCTAGACATTCCTTTAAGAAAATGAGCAGAGCATCTTTCTCTGATAACTTAATTATGGGTCTAGTTATTTTTGAGAAATCTTTAATAAATCTCCAATAAAAGCTTGCTTGGCTTAAGAAACTATGCATTGATCTAACTAAAGTGGGCGGATGTAAGTTTTCTATGGTGTCAATTTTTCCATTATCTACATCAATACCTTTGCAGGACACTTTATGTCCTAGTATTGTACTCTCATGCACTAGAAAATGGTACTTCTCCTAGTTTAACACAATATTAGTTTCTTTACATCTATTTAGCAATTTTTGCATGTTAGTCAAGCATTGATCAAAAGAATTTCTGAAAACTAAAAAATCATCCAGGAACACTCCTATTATATCTTCAATAAAATCTGCAAATATGTAGGTGCATTACAAAGGCCAAATGGCATTCGCCTATAACCAAAAGTTCCCCAGGGACAAGTAAATGTCATTTTCTCTTTATCCTCTAAGGTAGTCAAAATTTGAAATTAACCAAAAACACCATCTAGAAAACAATAATACATATGACTTGATAGATGTTCAAACATTTGATCAACAAATGGTAGAGGCAAGTGATCTTTCCTTATAATCACTGAGTTTTTAATAGTCTATGTAAACTCTTTAGCTTATGATTGCTTGCATTTGAATCAACTAGTTTTGCTCATTAGGGAGCAACGCCATCCTTCCTTTCTTAGGTACAACTTGCTTAAGACTAGCCCATGAATTGTTAGAAATTGGATAAATCATACATACATCAAGGAGCTTTATTATTTTAGCCTTGAACACTTCCTTCATGTTCAAGTTTAATCGCCTTTATGGTTGCACTATCGATTAGTGTCCTTCTTCTGTGAACATTTTATGGGTACAGAATGATGGATTAAATCCCTAGATGTATGAGATTTTCTAAGGAATTGCTCTTTTGTACTTTTTAAGTACTTTCAAAAACTTCTCCTTTTGCTTCGAATTTAACCTAGAAGAGGCTATTACAAGCACTATTGCTCCTTTTGGAAAGGCATACTCCAGATAAGTTGGTAGTTGTTTTAGTTCTAAAATAGGGATTCT
This sequence comes from Lumnitzera littorea, assembly GCA_024138015.1. NCBI lineage: Eukaryota > Viridiplantae > Streptophyta > Magnoliopsida > Myrtales > Combretaceae > Lumnitzera > Lumnitzera littorea. The sequence continues at coordinate 53,047,260 of JAMXBB010000001.1, forward strand.
TTAATAAAAGGCTTCAACATTGCTTCTTTCACCTACTCTATTCTCTCAAACCTAATATTCTCAACAACTCGTAGGTTAGCTTTTAGCTGTGTTGTTAATTCAACATGAGTCGAATCACTTACCAACTTCTCTTCGTCTCCTTGTTTCAAACAACAATCTAAAGGATCCTTTGTTCATAGTTTCTACAAGACACTAGTTACCAAGATGTCAGCAATATCAAGGCAAAAACATGTATCACCTTGTTCAATGCACTTTTCATTACCTCTTTTACTTTATAAACCATCTCTTATTCTCTTACCCTTAAATTGAGCTTACCATCAATGACCTCAATAATGGCTATGGTTGTAGCTAAAAAGGGTCTCCTTAAGATGAGTGGTACTTTAATATCCTCATTTATATCTAAAATTACAAAGTCTATAAGAAAAATAAATTTCTCTACCTCAATCAACACATCTTTGATTATGTCCTTAGGGTATGTAATAGATCAATTAGCTAATTACAAACTCATTCTATTTAGTTTTAGTTCTTCTAGGCCTAGCTTCTTAAACAATCTATATGGCATTAAGTTTATGTTAGCTCATAGGTTAACTAAAGCTTTCTTTATAGATAAATCACCATTAAGACAAGGGATGGTAAAACTCCTTCGATCCTTCAATTTTGTTGGAAACTTGTTTTAGGGCATAGCTAAATATTCTTCACTCAAAGTTACTGTAGAAACTTTCTCTAGCTTCTTTTTATTGAATAGCAGCTCTTTTAAAAATTTTGCATGCTTAAGCATCTACAATGAAGCTTCAATAAAAGGTAAGTTAACATGTAATTGTTTGAAATGGTCGAGCAATTTACCGTATTGTTATCTAAAAGCTCCTTTTCAAGTCACTGAGGATAAGGTATTGGTGGCTTATACTCTTTCACCTTCTAAGCTTTGCCTTCTCCTTTATAATTTCTGGAGTTTCCTCAACTTTATTTTCTTGATCTTCTACCACTAACTCTAAAGTCACTTACTTCTTGTGAGCTTATTTATTCACTTGTAGTTGTTTACTACTCCTGAGAGTTATAGCATCTACTTGTGCTTAGGAAGGTAGTTTTTGTCTACTTTCAGTAGTGACTTTTGTAAGCTATCCAATTTGTTTTTCAATGCTACTCAATTTGGCTTCACTAATTTTCATATACATGGCTAGGATTCCTTCCATTCTTGACTTTTTTTCTCAATGTGGAAAACTCTAAAATTCTTGAGGATAATTCATATATCTTGGTTAAGTCCCATAAGGATACTCCTTGTGAAAGTTCATCCCATCCCTATATCATTCTCTACAATCATTATAAGGCACATGTTGAATTCCCCATCGATTTATGCAAAAATCCATTTACTTGGAACCAACTTGTCACCCATATCCTCTTGGATTGATCAAATTGATCATCAAAGGATGTTGTGGATGCATAGAGAAAGTCTCTAACCTATGACTTAGCTCTTCAACCCTGTCTACTAAGGCTATGGTAACATCCAAATCACCTATACCTGAATTCTTTTTGCTAACTTTAGTAGTTTCCCAACGATAATTATTCATAACCAATTTCTCAATTAAAAATTAAGCTTCATCAGGTGTTTTCATATTTAAGTATCCTCCTGCAACTACATCAATTGATTCCTAGATGTCATAGAGTATTTCATAGTCAAATTGAACTAAAGATGAGATGTTACTTTGAGGTTTAGTTGCTCTGGTGAGAGGAAAATATTTCTCCAAAACTTTATCAATCAACCCATCCAACAAAGTGATAAAATCCTTATGAAGTGAAGTTAGCCATAACTTTACTTCCTTGTAATAAAAAAAAAAAATCTTAACCTAATTGCACAATCTGTAGCTTCATCAATTTTGAAGGTAGTACATATCCTTAGGAAACCAGCAATATGAGTATGTGGGTCTTCTTCTGGAAAACCTTCCAGTTATAATCGTTGTTGCACCATCTAAATAATAATAGGTGAGATTGTAAATTCATTAGCAATTATTATTAGCTTCACTGTACTAGATCCAGCTCCACCAATGGAAAGTTTAATATAATCAAACAAGGTCTTTGGTGCTTGCCTATTGTTGGCTGTTACTCCAACATCCTTAGATACATAAAAAACAAAAAAATTAGAAGTAATTCAAATTAGAAAAGAAATGGAAAAATAATTGAAAGTGAAAGAGTAAAATAATAAAGGCACAAGCTTCACAATCCTCGATAATGGCACAAAAAACTTAATCAGCTGGCATGTATACCTATCAAGTTATAATATAGTAGACTCACAAGTCCTTGTTGTTGATCTCTTGAGGGTTGCACATACTACTCAAACTTGCTCTATTATTCTTACTTACGAGCAAATAATTGTATTTCAATTATGGAATGATTAATTAAATTTTAACAATGAAGAGAAATAATATTGTGCAACTATAAATTAACAAAATAATAGTAAGGTAAGAACCCTAATTTACCAAATGGATATCTAAACTTTGTTTCATCGATGAGTTAACATGTAACAATTCAAAAGATTTCTAATTTGTTCCTTATTCTTGTTATCTAGAGAAATTTAAATTATGAGCTAATAGGAATCGCTTCGCCACTAACTTCTAGCCCTAACTACACTCTATCCAAATCACTTCTCTAAAAGAATGAATTAAGACAACATTAAGAGTAGGAATTCCCTTTAAAAATTATTATAATAAATTTTGGAAGAACTCTATAACTCATCACTAAGATTATAGATAATTCCCATCAATTGTAGTAGATCTAATTACACATTGGGTCTCATAATCACAATGTACAATATTAGCTAATTAGAATGTGATCTAGAAACAACAATCTAATTTAATACTAAACACACAATTGAATTAATAAGCAATAAGGAATTTTATTAGAACAAACAAAATAAGCACTTTTTATGTTAATCCACAAATCCATAGGTCTAGATATCTACAACTTATGCTATAGTCATGCTAAGAAAAATAAATCAATAAATATTGAAATGACAATTCAAGCACAATGGCCCTTATTTGTTCTTTCTTCTCCCATTGAATCTCCTTTTTCTTTCTCTTCAACTCTTCTCTCTTTTCTTAAATGAGTATCTCATAGTCTATTTATATTATTGTCTTAAAATCACCCAAAAATGGAAGTTTACAATATCATGGCATGACCTTACCTTAGGAACATAGGCATGTACTTGTCTGTGTCCTTCATGTGTGTTTTAATTGCAATAATCTTCTACAAAATTCATGAAAATTCTTGATGAAGGAATCAAGACCAGAGAACATTGGTGTGCTCTTAGTCATGTTCTTCTATGGACTTCCAATCTTCAATAATTTTCGCTTTTAAGCTTTCTATCTTTGATCAGCTCCTTAAATCAAGTAAAATTCTCCTTAATCTCAGGCCATTTTCATCCCTTTTACTTCAAGGACTCCTTCAAGTCTTAAAATTGACAAAACACTCATCTATGTATCAAAATTTGATAAAGTTCACATTAAATGGATGAAATATATTATAAAACACATCAATAAATATGTGTGAAAACACACTTTTTATGTATTTATTCGATTCAAGCTCCTCTTGGTTAACCTATTCCACAAACTAGACCCAATATAACCTAATCTCATTCTAATTCCAACTCAGATCAATGTGATCTAACCTATAGACAGCTTGATGACAATAGAAGGAAGGCTAAGGTAGAAAAGTCCAAAGTAAAGAAGCATATAGGTCAAAGCTCCAGAAGAAAGACCTAAGATATCAAGTGTTTTGAATGTTTTGGTTTTAGACTTGTGGTCAACTAATGTCCTAACCAACAAGTAATGACCATCAAGGGATTAAAGTCGTAGTTCAAAGTAGAAAATGCTACCGAGGGCAAGGAGGAAAGAGAAATGGAACTCTTGCTAGGTGACTTCTACGAAGACCCGAAATCCCTTTTTTGACCTAAACATAACTAATACTTAAACATTGTTGTCTAAAGAGTGTTGAGTACTACAGTGTCTAAGGAACATGAACAAAGAGAGAACCACTTCCATGCAAATTGTAGGGTGAGGCTAATACGGTTCATCAAGAAGGCTAATACATAAGTACTGATATCATGCGAACTAGGGGTAAATCCTAACCTTAAGATAGCTTGAAAGTTAAATGGGAGTTAAGGGTTGGGTAGGGGTTCTCATGCACTAACAGTGGATATGACGCATCAACACCTTATACGAACTCAAATTATACTTGATGTGACGTACAAGTATAACACAAGGTTGCTCACTACTGGTCTACGCTCAATGGCCTATATAGGAGCTCTTTAAGGACTCAATTCCCAATAAGGAAACTTAAACTTAAGAACGAAGTAAAAGAAGGGAGTATGTTTGAAATTCAATGTTATTTACTTACAGCTATTATAAGTTATCAGTATTTATATGGCCCAATTTTGGCAAGTCCTTGGTTTAAATAAATTACAAATAGGATTCTTACTAGAAAATGAAAGAGGAATAAATTATAGTGGTAAAGTCATAAACAAACAAAAAGGATATTTTAGGTACAAAAATGGTTAGTATAAACGTCAGAAAATGGGGAATGTATCAACTATCCATTATGTGGTCTTGATGATATTGCTTTACCAAGGAGAGCTGATTATGAGCAAAGTAAGTTTGGTCAGCTACTCGGTAGATCAGCTGTTAAGGGCTTGGGAAGGGTTAGTTTAATGGGCGAACATTCTTCTAATTAGCCTTGGTTAGTTGACTCGGAAGTCAAGGAGCTTAGCCCCATCATTTACCAACTTGGTAGCAAGTAGATTCATTGCTTAGCTTTACACTGGTACGACAAAGAGGGGTCAGCTCGGCAATAGTTCAAACACCTTAAGGGTTCTTGCAATAAGATAGAGAGAGATAGGAAAGGGATAGCTCGGTAGGTTAAAGTGGATAAAGTATTACTCTTTAAGGTTTAACTCCCCTAAGATAGCTTGAAGAACTATGTAGGTAAGTCCTTGAACTCAGGAGCAAGTGATTGGTCCATTATCCCTATCACCCCCTTGAGGTTGTTTGAGATTTAGGATCAAATTTGGTTTAGCTTCTTTTTGATCTTCTTCAAGAGTATAAGGATAGAGGTCGGTAATGTTAAAGGAGTCTAAGACTCCATAATCTTCGAGTAATTTAATCCAGTAGGTATTGATCTTTTCGAGCACTTTCAATGGTCCATCAACCCTTAGAGATAGCTTACTCTTCCTTAAACTTGGGAATTGATCTTACTTAGATGGATCCAAACTAAGTCTCTAGGCTAAAATTGTTTGTCCTTCCATCCTCAGCCTTACCTCTCAAGCTTATTGGCAGCTCGGCTCAATTACTCTACGACCTTTTGATGAATTGCCTTAATGACCTTTAACTCATTAATAGCTAATTGGTCTTCTTTTTGGCTTAGTAATAGCATTTGGTCCAATGGAAGGTTAGGGTTAAATTCATAAGCAACTTCAAATGGGGATTTGCTTATGATACTATGTATGGTCTTATTGTAGGTAAACTCTATTATAGGTAGGTACACATCCCAATTAGTTAGGTTTCGACCAACAACAACTTTGAGTAAGGTTCCTAATGTTCTCTTAACAACCTCAATTTGTTCTCAGTTAAGGGTGGCAGGACATGTTGAATAACAGCTTGGTTCCTAATCACTTCCACATGGTTCTCTAGAAGTAGCTTATGAATTTTGGATCTCAATCAAACACGATTGTTTTAGGCAATCCATAAAGCTTGATGACCTCCTGTAAGAAAATAAAAGAGATAGTTGAAGCATTGTCAATTTTAGAATAAGGCACAAAGTGCGCCATCTTGCTAAAATAGTCCAAGACCACCATGATGGAGTCCTTCCCTCAAGACATCCTTAGCAAACCTAACATGAAATCTATGTTTAGCTTAGACCATGGTTTGGTCAGGCTTAGCAAGGGTAGATATTTTCCTTATTTAGCTTAACTCTTAGCCCTTCTATAGGGAGCACACTTTTCTAACATGGCTTGGACATCTTTCATCATTCTTGGCTGAAAGAATCAAAAGGCTAATACCTCATAAGTTTGGTGCTCACCAAAATGTCCAACAACCCTTCACTACGTACCTATGCACTAGCAGCTATCGCATAGAATAGGTCAAGATACATAATCTCCTCTTCATGAATAATCTATCCTCCTTATGATAGTCATCAAATGTTTAACCATCTTTGCACCTAGCATAGATCTAGCCAAAGTGTGAGTCCTTAATATATAAGTCCTTGATCATAGAGAATCTGGGTAATCTGGTCTATAGTACAATTAAAAGGGAATGTTATCTTAATAGGGCATTAGCCACTACATTACTCTTACTGTTCTTATACTTAACAACATAGGAAAATCCCTCTATGAAATTTACCCACTTTGCTTATCTCCTAGATAACTTAGGCTGGCTCTTCATGTACCTTAACAATTTGTGGTCTGTATAGATTGCAAATTCTTTAAGTAACAAAAAATGTTGCTAAACTATCAGAGATCGGATCAAGGAGTAGAAATCCTTATCATATATAGAATAGTTGAATGTAGCTCCTCTATGCTTTTTACTAAAGTAAGTAATAAGTCGGACTTCCTGCATCAACATGGCTCCTATGCCTAGTCTAGATGTGTCACATTTTACTTCAAACAATTTGTTAAAGCTCAAAAGAGCTAAGATAAGGGTAATAGTTAGTTTCTCTTTCACTTTCTTAAAACTCCTCTACATTTTTTCTCCGCACTTAAACTCAACATTTTTCTTTGATAATTCGATGAGTAAGGCGATAATAGTACTAAAATTTCTTATAAATCAGCAATAGAATGATGCCAAGCCGTGAAAGCTTTGCACGTCGGCAGAACAAGTTGGCATAGCCCAGTTAGTAATCACCCTCACCTTCTCATCATCAACTCATATACCACCACCACTCACAATAAATCCGAAAATAATTACTTTAGGTCGGTAGAAGTCACATTTCTTTCTTTTAGCATAAAGCTTTTCAGCTCAAAGTTTTGAGAAAACAACTCAGAGATGCTCACTGTGAGTCTCCAAGCCAAGACTATAAATAAGAATATCATCAAAATATACAACAAACTTTCCAATAAGTTCATAGAGTACGTGGTTCATCAATCTCATATATGTGTTTGGTTCATTCAACAACTAAAAGGGCATCATAAGCCATCCATACAATCTATGGCTTGTTTTAAATGCGTTCTTCGACTCATTTGCTTCCTACATCCTAATATAATGATATCCAAACTTAAGATCAGTCTTAGAAAAGATTCTTGCTCTATGCAACTCATCAAGCATGTCATCAAGCCTAAGTATAGAGTACCTGTACTTAATGGTGATTCGGTTAATAGCTTGGCTGTCTATGTACTCCTCCACATGCAATCCTTCTTCGATACCAATAGAGTTGGTATGGCACATAAGATTAGGGGCTCTTAGACATATGCTCTCTTTTCTAGTTCACCTACCTACCTCTATAGCTTAGTAGCTTAATCCAAATTCAGCCTATATGCAAGCTTGTTTAGTAATGCAGCTTTTGGTTACAATTCTATGGCATGTTCAATTCCACTAATTGAACGCAGGCCTTCTAGCAACTCACTAAGGAACTGGTCAGCAAACTCATCTAACAAGGCTTTCACCTCGACAAGTAACAAATCTTCATTTAACTCTTTCATCTTAAGCAACCTTTTGACCAATAGACAGGTCAACTCTTCTAGCTTCATCTCTTTCTTCAACTCTGCTTAGGTCATCATTAATGTCTCCTTCTTTAGAACTTAGCTCAATTGAGCCTACATAGTTTTAACCTACTCAACAATCATAGGGCTAAACTTAACCTTCCTACCCTCATGATCTAATGAACATGTGTTCTTCCTTCCATCGTAAATCACATTCTAATTCAACATCCACAGTCGTCCAAGAAGAATATGGGATGTACTCATAGGTAACACATCAAAGAGTACTTTGTCTCGATAGTTTCCAATACTAATCGGTACAAACACTTGCTTATTCACTTGTAGGGCTCCTTTGTCACTAAGCTAGTATAGCCTATAAGATTTAAGGTAAGGCTTAGTTAGCAACTTCAATTATTGGACCACAAATGTAAATGCTACGTTAGTGCAGCTGCAACTATCAACAATAAGTGCACATAAGCACCCATGGACCTTACAACCAATGTGGAATAGGTTCTTGCGCTACTCGTGCTCTATTATAAGACTTACACTCATGGTTCTTCTCAACACCATGGTTGTAGGCATAAAGTTTGCCTCTTCACTAAAGATGATTTCCTCCTTGAACTATTCAATGTGTCTAAATTATTTCGACTATTCAATCTCCTCATGGGTACTATCGACTTCAATGGTTGGCACCTCTCCCTTGATCATCATCACTCGTCTATTCAAACATTGCACAACCATGTACCTGAATCCTTTGCGTTTGAAGTATTTGATCTCATTAGTCTTCTGATCAAAGCTTTATCCCTTGTCAGACTTCCTCGAAGCCTCTTTCTCATCTACTCAGGTAACTGGAGTTGGTTAGATACCACTTATTCAGCTTAGTTCTAATTGTATAGGTCTGCTCGGAATAGGCCAACTAGTGGGAGCATGACTAGTAGGGGTTTGAAATTGATTCATCTGATGTTGCTCGATCCTCTAAGCAGCTCAAATAACTTCATCACGTGAACTAATATCCATAGTTTCCAAAATATCTCCAATCTCATACTTCAACTCACTAATGAATCGAGATATAGTTCACTCTTCAAGCTCAATAACTTTGCAACAAATCATTAGCATATGGAATTCCTTCACATATGCATCAACACTAGATCTTCCTTACTTCAGCTCTTGCAATCTCTTAAAGGCATCTTATAGGTAGTAGCTCAAAACAAATCTCCTCCTCATTACTCTCTTTATTTTGTCCCAATTCCTGATCTTGCACTCTCCTTCTCTTCTTTAGGTAGCTTGCAAATTCTTCTACCACAAAATAGCATAACTAGTAAACTTAAGTACAACAAGTCTAACCTTAGCATTCTTAGGCACTTCATGATAGTCAAACTACTTCTCTATCTTATCTACTTAATCTAAGTAGTCCTCAGCATCACCACTTCAAAAAAAAAAAAAAAAACATATGGGATCTATATCCTCAGTCCTTCTACTTTTGGAGCTTGGATATTCCTTTGCTCAAGTTTATAATACTCCTCTTCTTCCTCACCTATCTCCTCATCTTCCTCTTCAATCTTTCCCAATGTAAGTCTACGTCGAGTGGCTCTATCTATTCTTCCAACTTAAGGTGGTCAAACTGGGAAATTAGCTCGTCCTTATCGGCCATTGCATCTCTTAGATAGCTCATTGTTCATCCTCTATAAAGGTCATTTCTAGCTCCCTGCTTATCCTTATTTATGGCAGTCACCAAGCTAGTCATGAGGTTAGTACACCCATCTAGTTGCTCATTTGCAAATTGGGGCATAAAACTCCCTTATTGACTTTAGCCATTATAGGCACCACTCTCTTAGCAACCTAAGGTTCCGTGAACACTAGAGTTGAACATTTTTGTATTGCTTCAATATGTTAACAACTGAAACACACTTCAAATGTCCTCCTTCGAATAAGAATGAATAACACTAACACACCAACAATTACCACAACAATAGTAATATTACGCTACTTAGCAATAAAAACACTAGTCACACATACTTTGTTTTATGAACATAAAAAGGGGAAAAAAGAGCAATGAACTCCCTTAGCTTAGCACACTATTCCAACACTTACGACAACCACATACAACTCCTTCAATACGATGCTAATCTCAACTTGCTAGCTTTACACACAGCATACTAAAAGAATTACTCACAAACACAAATAACTAGAAGCTTACTTGAACGTAACCAAACTCTAATACCAAGATGACATGGTTCACCAAAAAGGTTGACACATGGCTATAGATATCACATGAACTAAGGGTAGATTGGAACCTTAGGATGGCTCAAAAGCTAAGTAGAAGTTGAGAGTTGAGTAGGGATTCTCGTGTACTGACAATAAAGATGATGTGCTAATGCCTCACCTGAACTCGAACTATACTTGATGTGATGCACAAGTATAATGTGAGGTTGCTTGCCATTAGTCCACACTTGGTGGCCTATATAAGATCTCTTTAAGAACTTGATTCCTAACAAGAAAACTTAAGCTTAAGAAGGAAGTAAATGAAGGGAATATGTCTGAAATTTAATGTTACTTACTTGCGGTTATTACAAGTTATCAGTATTTATAAGGCCCAATTAGGGTAAGTCTTAAGCTTATGTAAATTCTAAAAAGGGTTTCCACTAGAAAAGAAAAGAAATAAATTACAAGGATAAAGTCGTAAACAGACAAAAAGGATATTTCAAGTACAAAAGGGGTTAGTATAAATGTTAAAAAATGGGGTACATGTCAACTGTCCATTCTATAGTCCCAATGACACTACTTTACTAAGTAGAGCTAATTTTGAGTAGAGTAAGGTAGATTGGCTATTCAGGATTTAAGAAAGATTGGTATAGTGGGTAGCCATTCTTCTAATCGGCTTCGACTGGTCAACTTGAAAGTGGGGCAGCTTGGCCTCTATTGTTTGTCAACTTAGCAGTAAGTAGATTCATTGCTCAACTTTGGACTGGTACGGCATAGAAGGGTTGGCTCGACAACAATTTAGACACCCTAAGGATACTTTGATGAGGACACTTATACTAATGTTACTACTTAGGGAGTAATGGACACTTCGAAATTACCAACCTCTCTCTACCCTAACCATATAAATTACGCTAGTTAAATGAGAGGGGTAAACATCTAATCACTAAGCAAGTAAGAATGCCAATCTCTATTAGAGATAGGTGCAAGGACGAAGTACTGTATGATGCCTTACTTATGTGTACATCACAAATACTTTTGGGCTAACCTTAGCTCATTGATTTATGAGTTATAAGCCCCTAAAATTGCATTTAGGTCAATCGTACCTAAATTTAGGGCTTTTGGAAAGAGTTGTCTAATTAAGTTTAACCATTATGATAAGGCTACAAAAGTTAGTAGAAATGACTCTATAAACTTATATTTTAAAAATAATTTAATAAAACACTAATTTTTAGCCATAAGCTTTAATTGCCCAATATAGAAATAAATATATCGAAACCCTAAATTTGAGCTTTGAAATATAATGAAGCACTAGAGATAAATTGCTTAAGTTATAAAGTAAATAATGTGACCTAAAATGATGTATGAAATATATGTGTACCCCCTAAATATACTTGATATATATAATATATAGATCCGTAAATTAATATAAAACCCTTAAGTATGAGTAAATTAGACTTAAATTCTAAAATTTTGAAAGAAAATATATCCTAAGAATTAATGATATGGATGGAACAAAATTTAATGAATATAACTAGCCATTACATGTACCGAGTATATAAGATATATACATATATATTAACAAAACCCCTAAATATGGATAAATTATACCTTAAATGTTAAAAGTAGCCTAAATTAATAACCAATCCCAATCAAAATGCTTAGAAATGGATTAGATTCAACCATAAAAACTCCTACAATAGCAAAGGATAAATCAAAAGCTAAATCATGCTTGAATATTTACAACAAAAATAAAAAGAAAAACTAATAAACTTGGGGTACAAGGACTTCAGCCAACCTAAACTACTATAAAATCCATTAAAACACTTAAACATAACATTTAGCAACTTAGAAATCATGGGGAAAATTTTAGAATATTTACTGGAAAATTAGAAAAATAATTATAAAAACAAAGTAGGGATATTAACCACACAAGTTCACAACCAAACGAAGACTTACTGTGGGACCTTGTCAACTCTTAGTAGAGCACTACCCACCTAGTTGAATCAACACACTCCTCATGGCTAAGGACGACCAAAGCTCTAGTGAATGATCTATCTAATTTTCTACCCTATTCTTTGTTTATTTTCTAAAAATATTAAATTTATAAGAAAAAATATTCCTTGGTTATTCAGGTATACTTTCATCTAGTAATTTTATTTTGATAAATTTGTGAAATTTAATATAGGTCCTTAAGATCAACCTCTCTTTATCTGAATTTTGTAGTGAAAAATAAATTTATTAAATGATGTTGCTTTAACCTTAAAAATTTGTTGTAGGATCCTTATTATGTCTACTTTAATTGTATGTAGCCTATTTTTTATTATATCCATGTTTAATATTTATTGTATTTTTGAATTCAAAAACTATCATAACTGGAATTCAATAAAATAAATTGATTTTCATAAAAGTAATTAATGAAATTAACATCTTTTGACTTCTAGACACTTGTGATGAAGTTAGGGAATTTTGGAATTAATTTTGCACATAAATGATGTTATTTGCTTGATTAATCTTAATTTAATGGAAAAAATGTAATTTTACATATTTAGACGATAATTACTTCCACATGAAACAAGTTTTTAAGTTCTATATATTTTCTATGCTTATAGAATTTTTTGTGAAAATATTTAACAACCTATGCTATTTCTTGTGAATTTCCCTAGTTAAATAGCTTAATTTTATATTCAAGACCTATTTCTATTGATATTTGATTAAAGATATGTCAAATAATCAATTCTTTTAGATTGTATGCAGTCTCATCAAATCTAATAGATGGTGATTTTTAATAAATTTGATAATCTTATGTGCTTGTATCATGATATATACCTACTAGGGATTAGTAATATATGATTTTATCACGTTTTCATGAAAATTATGTAAAAATATACTTTATTTAAATAATATTATATAAATGCAATGTTACTATAAACCCCTAAAATTTTCAACCTAATACCTAAAGTAGACCCTAGTATGCTTGAAGAATCTAAAAGTTGACAAAGCTAGTTAAGATAAAAACCCTAATATAACAATCAAAGATTTAATCACGTAGAAAATTTTTATACCCTAAATGTATATAAACACTAGAGATTATGCTTGAAAGTGATAAAACCCTAAAACTATAACTTTAAGGATATAAAAGCACTAACTCACTATAATTTACCCTAAAACCCTAATTGATAATATAACCTTAGTATTAGACCAAATCATTGATAAAAAATTAAAGATAACTTTCAATCACTCATAAATACATACAATACTAAAGTAATTAATTAGAAACTAAGATATTACATCATAGATCGCATTCATCTTCTAAATATATAACTAGGTTAGTATTACATAAAGTTAAGGGTTTAGTTGATGCTTAGGTTGCATGTAGTGAACATTAATATCCTAAATGATATTTTTCATCTTAATTACACTAAGTAGCTTACCAAATGGTGTATATAGGATATAAATATCCAATGGAAGATCTCATTATCTATTTTTACTAATCAACTCACTAATCTTCTTATTTCGTTTCATTTCTTTAATCTTTCTCCTAATTTTCCCTAATTACTTCATTATGTACACAAAATAGCATTTATTTTTGGAAAGTTGACTAAGTCAACATATGGAAAAGTCAACAAAAGACATTTATACTTTAGAAAATATCTAAGCCATCTAATGATTTCTTTTCTTTTAGCTTTTTCTTGCCCTTCTTCCCTTTAATTGCAATCCACTTCTTTCCCTTTCCTAAACCCTACTTGTTTTCCTTTTCAAAAACAAAAGAACATAAAACAAAATCCCTTTCTTCTTCTCCTTTCCCAACCATATCTTCCCTTTCCCTTTTACTCTTCTTTGCTTTTCAACTTTGCATTCATATTCAAGAGCAAATTAAAGTATGTTCTTATGTTCTTATGTTACTATGTCTTGCTTCATATTCTTTACTAGTTTGATGAAGAGTTAGGTTAGGTTAAGTAGTTATGTGGTATATATAAATGTTGATTAAGCCTTAAAGTTTCAATCTTTATGTGTAGAAGTAGAGGAATCTTTAGACAATGAAAGAAGATGCATGTGTACATGTCTTTAAGTATGTATACATAAGGGTATACTAGAGAAATACATGTATAAAGCCCTTTGTACATAAGTATCCATTATGTACATAACCTAAAATAAGGCATATTCTAACTATACATACATCTACCATGCTAAATACACCCTTAAAATACAAAAAGATGAAATTTCAGAAGCTTTCTTAAGAGGGTAAATAAGACATACGAAAATATGTATAAAAATATGTATACCACCGTATGTGTATATGGGTATATGTATTAGTATATGTATAAGTACATAAGTATACATATTAATATGTTAGAAGTATAGGTATGTATATAATATATGTATGAGTACATAAGGATATACATACATAAGGATATATATATATATATATATATTTATATGTAATGAATGATTACATAAGCCATGACATAAGCAAATGATGACATAAGCATAACATAAGCATAAGCTTGTAAAATAATAAATTATAAGATTGCATAAGAATATAACATATATATGTATACATGTACTTAGGAGTCGAAGATCTTTTAAACCCTAATATAATTCCTAAATTAAATTAAACTTAATTAAGTACAAAAATTAGTAATACTAATGTAAAATTTCCTAAGTGTAAGAATTGAATAACTAATTCAATCATTAAGTACTAAAATAGAATATAAACATAAGTAATAAGAATAATTAAACTTCAATAAGTTAAAAATTTCAATAAGTTTAGCCCATATCATAAAATACGAGTCTTAACATCCAAAACAGACATCACCGTGTGAACGTGCGTCTGAAAACAATGAAAAATGACTATAAGTTTGCAAATATCGAAATTAGAATGAAAAGTTACTAAATATATAAAAGAAGTCTCATAACTCACAAATATAAGAAAATAGTTACTATTAACCCCATTGAGTATGGCAAACCTTATATACATTATACTTAGGTTATATTAGGGGAACTAGATAAACTACAATAGACTTTTAGTTAACTAAGGAGTCTGACTTCTCAAAATACTTATAAGTTTTACTATTTTGATTTAGGCGTTCAATATCGAGTTCTGAAAAGCCCAAAGGTTTGAAGAATGAGCAATAATCCAGGTAAGGGAGTTCTAATAACCTGCTACTTACTTGTACGTGTTACTTGTATGAGGTTTTGCTGCTTGCTATTGCTTATATGTCTAAATGATTGCTTTGCTTGTTTACTATCATCTGTGTGATCACCTTTTTAAATTGATAAATATAAGTATCAAACCAAAATAACCAATTATACTCGTCGCATGTCTATGATTCGGTAAAGGTATGAATAGAGAGTGCTTGCTTTGCAAAAATCTTAAGAAAAGTGTTTTTGGAAAAAGCTTTTCTACTCTTAAACATACTTTTGTATGATCTCTATAAGGGCTCGTGGAGCCATAAATAATATTTTAACATTAAGGAAAAACTAGCATGGGATCCCCAATTGATAGCGAAAGGACTCTCTTTATTGGGCCTGTAAGGCCTTAGATAATTTTTGTTGCAATAGGACTCGCATGTTTGTGCCCGAGGGGCCTTGGATGGTGAATAGTCCTAGTTTAGGATCCACCTATTTGGATTGGAACTTTTTTCTCGACTAGGGTAATAGTCGAGTGCTGCCTAGAGAGGTGGTGCCCTTAAGTAGCCTCATGTAGGTAAGTTGAGGTACCCTGTGCGGGTAAGTACAGGAGATAATCGAAGTGTAGACGATGTAATTTTACACCTTCCATAGTTCTGGACTCCTATGGATGTATTGCTTACATTCATCACACTTGCATTCATTTTGTATGCAGATAGCTTGCTTGCATGTGTGATAATAATGTGTGATAACTTGCTTAAATGATAGTGGTGAGGGAAGAACTCACTGAGCTATTTCATGCTCATTCCCCCTTAATTCCTTTTACAGGTTTACTTACAATGGGATTAGGATAAGTTTTGAGTGCTGAGTGCAAGATGAAGATATGTATACTAGTATTAAAAGTAGCCGAGTACTTTTTAGATGTTACATAAACATCCTTTGTAGAAAATATTCATATGTCAGAACTTACTCTAATTTAATTTTTCTTGCATATTTTTTTTTTAATGTTAATATATCTTTTCTTATTATTTGGTAAGGGATACCAATTTCTGCGGTTCTGAAGAACTGTAGGATATTGGATATCTATAGTTATTTATATTTATATGTTATGTTATGTTATGTTATGTTATGTTACAATAAATTAATTACTTGAAAATTAGTAATCTTAGTGATTTATTATTTAGAGTCTTCTAATCTCTAACTTGCAAGGCGGTTTTCATATCATGGGTATACACATATTATGAAAATTTTAGGTAATCCTACTAAGCCCCTTTTAGGGTCCTGACAATTACTATATGGATTTATATGTACATTAGGATTAAAAGTATCCTTTGAAATATATATCTTGGAAGGAAACCCATATTACATATCAATAAGTTCTTACGAATTCATTTATACTAATTTTATCAAATTTGGATATCTTTACTTGGTAAAGTAGATATCCTCTATGATACTACAAAAATTATAATCCTACAACAATCTTTATGTAATCAACATATGACCTAACCAATAATGTCTATGTTTTGATATAATCAAAATGATATATTATGAGTAATATTTTAACTATATATATTTATAAATATCATCCAATTTAATACATCCTATATAGTATCTAATGTAATAAATATGTATGTACATATCTATACTAAGTAATTTACTATAAGTTAATGAATATAATGAATTTTTAAAAAGTATATAGAATATACATATATTTGTTATTATAAAGGTATATAAACTGTATTTTTAGCATTTTAACAATGATAAACTAAGGAACTAGATAAAATCCTTAGTGTTTTCGTAAATCTTACAAAAACTAAATTTGGGTTCTAATATATAGGATTTCTAAGTGATCAGTAGTTTGATGCTGCTAACCTACTCAAGTAAGCGTCTATGTAAGTAAGCAAGAATTTTGGAGACTAGAGTATATGCTCCCTTGTAGTTGTAAGTAGTTGATTGTGCACATGCTTTACTTTTACTCGATTACTGAAGTATTGATTAGTAACTCAACTACATGTTTTCGCTATGAAACTGATTATGTCTAGAGCATTTTGAATGATTCTCTAGCCAAATTTCGCTAAACATGCATTTTGAATGCTCCCTTCAATAAGGTGTAATGTTCTAGCATTTCTACATCCATAGTCGAACTAAGTGATAAGAGAGGAGACTGCAATGAAGTTCGGGATCTCAAATTGAAGATAGTTGAGGGAGGAGTAATGTCTCCATTGTACAAGTTCAAGTTTAGCCATAAGGGCATCATGGCATTTATGTTAGCATTACAACCTTCATATAACTCCTCAACTTAGGTTAGAATGGGTGTGATTTCTCTAATTTCATGATGGACTGGAAAATATTGTATGGATGGCATATTACCTATTCATGCATTGCATTTGATAATTGATTGATAACTTAGTTAATTTGCTTAGCTGGTATATGTTCTTTGCCTCTTACCCCTTATGAAGCGGTGGTTTGCTCAATCTTCTATAGATTTTCTTATAGGTTCAAATTAGTCATACCTTGTGACGATCACCTTCAGGTGTGCCATGGATGTAAATAAGGCTTCAATTAGAAGAATTTGTCGCTGGACTTTCTTTTTGGACCTTTTTGGTTTCTTGGAGTAAGCTAGGTCCCTTAGGCAATCTAGCTTGATTCCTACTTTTGAGTTGTGTTACATACTTATATACTTTTACAAGTGCTCTTTATAGATTCTTACTGTAAACATAAGTTTGTTATATATATATTTTTTTTATACTTTTAGGACCATGAATGCACCAAAGCGATTTTATCATATCATCCTTGTGTATGTCAAGTTTATGTTAGTGACTAAGGGGACAATTTCTAGCATAAAGTTGATATATATGGCGGACTATTACAGTTTGACGACTTTTGGGATATGACACAAGTGCTTGACGATGGGTACCGCAATACTTATATGTTCTAGAAAGATGGTAAGAAGGTTGTGTAGACTCTGCAAATTTAACTTTCTAGATATAGTGTCAAACTAGAGTATCATAGATATCTCCCTAAGTCGATAAAATCACATAAAATGAAAACCAACTAAAATTTTAAACTCAAAACTTAAAATGAACATGAAAGACTCTATTATACGATTTGAAAACCCTAATCATGTACGAAAACCCCAATCCATACATACGCATAATTTTAAAAAAATGTAAGCTTAAATTTAATAGAAACCATAAATATCAAATCATAAAAAATTATTAAAACTCTATAAAATTATTCTAATGCTTGAAAAGCCATAAATCAATAAAATTATCATTAATTTTGCTAAATCATATTAAACTGATGATGAACAAATCAAGGATGATTTCAAGTAATAATAAACAACAAAACCAAGCTAGTTAAAAGAAAAAATTAATAAATTAATTCTACTTATGTACATAAGTAGCCCCACAATATGTATATATTTATATAAATATATTACTAAGCAATTTCCTTCTCTTTTCTTAATCTATCTTATGATATATATATGTATGTTACATAATAAAGCAATAATCCTAAATAATTAAACCGATTGAACCTTAAGCTCTTAAGTGTAAGTTAATTACTCTCGACTTGGTGAAAAACCCTAAAACATACTTAAACTCACTTGAACCCTAAACCATGGGATAATCAAGAACTTACAACCCTAAATAAATAATTAAAAATATAATTTGAATAAATTTTATTCAACTCTAGAAAATTCTAAAATTTCTTAAGAAGCAAATCACAACCTACAAAATAATTTGAGAACCAAAACCTTAAAAGAATTACATACAAAACAATTCCCTTATCTTCACTTATAAGCCATGTTTGTAACCCTACCTTTTAATAGGTTTAAGAATCAACCAAGAGTACTTTCCAAACGTTCCTAAAGATCAACTAAACTAAGAATTTAAGTTTACAACTAAAAAATGAATTTAGTTTTCCAATTCGAAAGTTTATTATCGATAAAACTTGAATACAAGAACAATAGACCTTATGTCACCCAAAACCCTAAACCCTAAAACAATTAAAAACTTATAACCTTAAGCGACTAATTGAGAATTTAATTTGAGTAATTTTATTTAACTCTATAGAATTTCATAATTTTATAAGAATTAAATTATAACTTACAAATCAATTTAAGAAACAAACCCTAAAAGAATTTTGTATAAAACAATTCCCTTATCCTTAATGCATAAGGCTTGTGCACATGAATAAGTGAACCAACTAATCACCTTAGATAACTTATCAATTAAGAGTTGAAATCATTTATCAATTAATAACTTATCAAAAGCTAATAATAAGACACTTTCCTGATGTCACCATGACTTATACTATATATGGATAAGTTATCACATTATTTTATGTATTCAACTTTTAATTAAGTGACAAGACAACTCAATGCCCAAAAAGAACACCCTATGGTCAGTTGGGAAGAGAGCCTAAGGGGGGCCATGCCTTGTCAATTTTCAATGACTCAATTGTTTTACATATTTACTATCCACCCCTTAATGCTTACATCATTTAGTCTTGTCAAAAGTTGGTATTTGTGCATGCTAAAAGACAACCAAACTAAAGCCTCTTGAACAAACTTCCCTCCCATTCAAAACTAGCCACTCACTCCCTCATTTCACTTTCTTCAGTTCCTTTTCTCACACTTAAACATAAAAACAAAAGAAGAAGTCCAACCTCACAAAATCAACTTTGCTGCCACCTTTTTCTCCCTCACTCATGGCTCAAAGCTTCACCTTATTAACCTTTGTTTGTCAACTTCAAAAACCACTTTTAGAAACTTTAGAATATCCACAAAACCCTACTTTAAAGATCAAGACTTTGGTTTCAAAAGGAGCTTACAAAATAAGAAAGAAAAATAAGGAGCTAAGAGGATACTTAGTTGCACAACCACCTTGTTTATGCTTTTGAAGACGAGTAAGTTGTTTCCTTGTTTAAGTGATCTAGTATGCCATGTTAAGAGACCATATTTTTATGAAGATGTTGGCATGAACTTAAGATGATAACTTAGCTAACCACTTTAAGAAATGAGCTTATGAAATCTTTCACAAGAAAGTTAGAATATGAGCATGGTAAGTTGGTGTTGTGTAAGAAGACATGTTTAACACTTAGAATGGAAGATACTAAGTTGAGGAAGTCATGAAATATGCATAGGAACAAAGAAAAAGAATGCTGGACGTGATGTATAAGAAAGCTATTCAAAAGTTATTTTCACATCTATTAAGTTGAATATACTCAAAACTAACCTTAGGTAAAGGAAAATTCATGACATGAAGCTTTTATGAGGAAACTAACTTTGTGAGATGTGAACTATGACATGAAAGTTTTGATAAGTATGAGATCTATTATTTTCATGTAGTGTATAAGCTAAATAGTCGCTTCATGGAAGAGAAGTTAAGTCAGAGTTAGAATATGAGTAGCATAGATTTATGATCTAACCCTTAAACTTAAGGAAATGATGAAACAAGTTGAAAAACCATGTTGGAAGCCTCCACACCAAACTATCCAGATCTGGAACAATAAGAAAATTCACTTAAAAATATGATAAAACCAAATAAACAAAGCAAAAAGACCGACCAAAGCAAATATGATAAGTGTATAAAGCCTAAAACTCTCAAAATGAGCCTAGAACTCCAAGTTAGGCCTTCATTAAAATTTTTATCAGCACTTTAAAATATTAAAAAAGGTTATTTTGAAGCCCACAAAAAGTCCACCTAAGACTCCATAAGCCTTATAAAGTCACTAACTTTAGTTTAAACAAAAAACAAGCCCATTTGACCACATAAGCCTACATAAGAATCCAAGGAAAAGTTAGGGGCACCTAAGGTCATAAGACAAGGATTGAAATATGATTTTAAAGAGTGTTATAAGTTTAGAATGAGATCCTAAGCCTAAGCCCAAAAGATTTCCTAAGATATCGAAAAGCCCAACAATCAAACAAAGCCCAAAAGTATACCAAATCATGAAAATTGCTACTGTTTTGACCTATAGGTAGATTTTTGTACCTCATTTAGAAAAGCTAAGCTCACCACATTAAAGTACACTCAAAAACGATGAAGATTGACTATAAATCATAAAAATCAGATTTAATATGAGAAAGTTATATGCAATTGAACTTTTATGTAAAACTAGAAAAAAATACGAAACTAAGTCAAAAGTATAACTTAAAGGATTTTAGCTTAGTTTTCCAAATTCTATTGTGAATCCTTATAGTATTATATTTGCAATGTTCAAGGGACCTAGCTTTTGGAGATGACCTACCTTCAGATTATTTTGATTGATCCACATGACTGAGTGAGTGAATTCCTAATTACTCCTTACTTGATGTTGATTGTAAAGTAGACAAACTTAAATTCATATATGGAATTTGGAATCTTATGGGATATGGGAATGCATGTGTGTGAATTTATGATTGAATACTATGTCTTGTTAATCAGATGATAATGGGAATTGTTTATGGTGACATATATGTGTAGTTATATGGCATGAAATTGTCTAATCACCATGAAAACTAGATTAAACACTTATACGATTAAGAAATTCAATTAATCATGCATTTCTCATAATTGCATCATATGACACCGATTGCTACTTCATGCAGAAGATAGAAAGGGACTCATAAGGCGAAGGCCTCCTATCTTATAGGATTGGGTACTAGCTATGCCATTATTTTATTAAGTCTCTATCCTAAGCTGATAAGCATACTAGCCGTCGAGAGACCCCAATTGTTGGCAAGGGGGTGTATCTTATGGCTTCTGCTTAGGACGTATGTTTATGGATTACAAAGGCCATTATATCGCTAGACTTGAGATTTTGAAAATATAATTTGTTACTCAGAATGAAAGTATATTATATACACTATATATATATATCTATATGGTTTTATTTTTACTTAAGCACAATAGTATGATCGATATAAAACTTAAGTGCTAAGACTCAGATTTTGGTTTGTGTCGATTAATTATCTCCAACCTCAACTATAGGGGGCATAATTCTAAGTTGCATGTAGTTTCTAGGCTACTACACGTATTATCTAGCATACTAATTGATCATGCATTTATATGTTTGTGCATTAAATAAAATTTTGTCATGTAGTATTGACGAGGGGATTTATCTTACTAAGCGTCAGCTTATACCCCAACAGTTTTTTTCCTTACAGGTTGATCGATAGTTAGCACAAGGATAAGAATCATGTACGGAGTGCTACCATTAAATCAGTATGATGAAAAGCTTGTGTAGTTAATTTGGAATGCTTCGAGAAACAACTAATATCTCAATTAAGTTTAGTATTTTTAGTAAATTTAGAATTTTCTAAAACTCTCTATCTTATTTCACTATTTTGGTAAGAGATACCAATTATCTACGGTTCTGAGGAACTATAGAATATTGGATATCCATAGTTATGCAATCTTTGACTTGCAAGATGGTTCCCTTATCATGGGTACACACGTGATATGAAAATTTTAAGCAATACTACCAGGCCCCTATAAAGTCCTTACAGGTCATCTTAACTCTAATGAGACTGAGAGAAGTTCAAGTAGCTTAAGTATAGATCTCTAGCACCTTCAAGAAGAAGTCCTTGGTGAAATCCTAAGTTGAATTCTTTAAAGTAACCAAATCAAAAAGCCATATCCTCCCATTGATTAGAAGATTATTAGAGTTGAAAGAGGTCAAAAACCTACCTACTATAGTTCAAGTACTATTGAATGAGTTTACCAAACATTGTATAGGCCTTTAACTTAAAGTAGCTCTTCTTAATTGACTTACCTATAGGCTTAATCTTGAGCAGGTAGTCGAACACAAGAAATAAGTTAATGAGCTCCTTGATCAAAGATATGTCCATAAGAGTATAAGCTCTTATATTGCACCTACTACTCTAATTCCTAAGAAGAATGGGTCTTGGCAAATGTGTATTGATAATAATGCTATTAATAAGATCATTATCAAATACCGATACACAATACCCTAACTAGATGATATGTTGGACAAGCTCTATCGTGCACGAATCTTCTCTAAGGTTGACCTGATGAGTGGTTATCACTAGAACCATATGAGACCAAGTTATGAGTAGAAGACAACATTTAAGACAAAGGATGGTCCATACTATTAGTTGGTTATGCCATTTAGGCTTTTTAATGCACGAAATACTTTCATGTAACTGATGAATCGTGTGTTAAGGTCATTGATCAACAAATTTATCGAAGTCTACTTTGATGACATCGTTGTATATAGTGCTGAATTTTCATCTCATGTTGAACATTTGAGAGTCTTCATTAACATTCCTTAAGCTAAACAATTATTTAGAATTTTCAAGAAATGTATGTTATGCTAAAAAGAAGTGGTCTTCCTTAGGTATGTTACATTAGATGGTGGTATTTGAATTGATGAAGAGAAGGTTAGGGCCATTCTTGATTGGTCAACCCCAACCTGTGCTACAAATGTATGAAACTTCCATAGCTTAGTGTCCTTTTACAAGTAGTTCATCCATAACTTTAATTCAGTAGCCACCCTTAACAACTAAAATCACCAAGAAGAACTTAGAGTTCAAGTAGTCAAAGAAAGCTCAAAAGAGCTTTGAGGAGATTAAGTCCTAATTGATTTCAATCCCTATGTTGGCATTACCAGATTTTGACAAGGTATTCAAAGATAAGTGTGATGCCTCTAAGGTAGGCATTAGAGTAGTTCTCATGCAACACCATTGACTTATTGCCTACTTTAGTGAAAATCTTAGTGGTTGCACTTTGAATTATTTGACATTTGGCAAGGAATTCTATGTCTTATTCAAGCTCTCCATACTTGGCAACATTATCTATTTCCTTGTAAATTCATTATCTATACTAACCATGAGTCCTTAAAGTACCTTTGAGGTTAGCAAAAGCTTTCTTGATACCATGCCAAGTGAGTCAAGTTCCCTAAGATGTTTTCCTACGTGATTAAGTATACAAAGGGCAATATAACGATGCAACTGATTCTTTATCACACTAGCACATACTTATCACAACTTTACAAGCTTAGATACTCGACTTTGGAACATTTCCCGACTAGTATGAGCAAGATCCTTTCCCTAGGCTTATGGTGACCAAGTGCAAGTTAAGAATATTTATGGACAGGTTGTATTTGATCCAAGGGTTCTTAATGAAAGGAGGATAAGTCTATATGCCAAACAACTTGGCAAGAGAGCTACTAATTGAGGAAGTACAAATAGGAGGCTTAGTTAGCCATTTTGGCAAAAAGAGGACATGTGATTTATTAAAAGAATGCTTCTATTGGTCAGGAATGATGAAGGATGTTCATAAGGTACTAGAGAGGTGTGAGTTGTAAGGTGTATGAGCATGCCAAGGGTCGAAAGCCATATGGGGAGTACATACCCTTACCTTTACTTAAACAACCCTAAACCAATCTAAGTGTGGACCTCATGCTTAATCTACCCAAAACATGTCGAAAGCATGACTTTATTATGGTGGTAGTTGATCAATTCAACAAGATGAGTTACTTCATCCTCTACCATAAAACTGATATGCATTATCTGTTATTAACCCCTTTTTGTAGGAAATAATATGGCTCCATAGGGTTCCTCAAAGCATTATGTCAAATCGGGATGCCAAGTTCACAAGCTTCTTCTAAAAGACTCTACGGAAGAAGCTTAGCATTAAATTAATGTTCAACACTTCTTGCTAACCTTAGACAAAAGGCCAAATTGAGGTGGTCAACAAGATAGTTGAAAGCTTACTATAAGCTACTATGAGGAAGAACTTAAGCAATTGGGACTTGTGTCTACCAATCATTGTGTTCGCTTACAATTGCTTTACCCACAGTTCAATAAGGGGGTCCCTTTTGAGGTCGTTTATGGACTGAACCTTAGCTTGCCTCTAAATATGATTTCTAATTTGATTAGAAAATATAGATAATCAACAAGGAGTCTAATAGGCAAAGGGGTTCTACGAGCTACATAAGAAGGTCATCAAACAATTGACAAAAGCTAGTAAGAGCACAAAAGTAGATATCAGAAGAACATCATCTACACTCCCAAAGACTTAGCTTGTGTTCATTTAAGTAAAGAGAGATTTCTAAACAAGAGGGTGAATAAACTTCCACCTTAAGTTGACGGCCCTTTCAAAGTTCTCTAACAAATCAATCACAATGCCTATAAGCTTAAGCTACCTGATGGGTATGAAGTGTTGCCAACCTTTAACATCATCAATCTCATACCCTACGTGTTTGAAAAAGAAGATCGAAGGGAGTTGATGGATTACTAATCTTTAAACCCATCAACCATGTAAGGCTTCAAAGCTTATAAGGCTTAGCTAAGCACATGTTATTTATACAATTGGCTAAGATTGAGTCATATTACTAGGTTGGCACCTAGTTTAATTTTATCCCAAGTCAGTCTATCTATACATTGATCTAAGCTAGTGGGAATTCTAGCTCTAACCCTTAAGCTATTCCCCATTCTACCAACTTACTAAGTACCGAGCTACTACTTATCCTTTGTTGATCAGTTCTAAGAGTGACGAGCTTTCTTCTACCAACCTTTGACTTACTAGGGACCAAACTACTTGCCAACCTTCCTATAGCCAACTTGTTACAACAGTTTATCCAAATGTAAAACTCCGACCTATTACTAACTGCCTACTACAACTATCCTTAAAGAAGATCACTTAACAAAATATGGATAAATGACCAATTGACACGTACCTTTATTTTTCTATCCCTTATACCATGTAACTTTTACTAAAATTGTCCTTCATACTCTTTTGGCTATATATTAGGTTAGCACATTTATATTTTAACCTTTCTGTAATTTTCCCTTTCCTTATGTTGCCATAGGGGACTTACTATAAATAGTCTCTATCATGTACAATAAAAAAAAAAATCTTACATATTATCTGAATATTCATTTTCCTTTTGAGACATCTCTTCAGGTTTATCCCTACACTCTCATCTAATTCCCTTGGTAGCCTAAGGTTAGTAACAAGTAGACCTTGATAGGAATCATAGACTAATTACACGGACTTAGCTCTACGAACTTGCCACCATGGTACATTGAGCTTTCCAACATCAATTCACTAAGGAAAAAGATAAGTTCCTCCATGCCAACCTATTGGAGTACCAGAGCTCTTGCTAGTTGATAACTATCACTTGGGTAAAGGAACATAACATCGTTACCTAGCTGACCATAAACTAGAGCCCTAGAGTACCAATGTGTTTAGGTCCTTAGTAGGAGCATAATAAATAGCTTGGCTAAGCGAACCTATAGCTTAGCTAGCTCAATGATAAACCTTCGACATGGTGGTAACTCAACCAACCCAATTTGGTAACTAATAGCTAAATGTTGCTCTCCAACTGGGGTTCTCAATTACTGACCTACCACTTCCTCTTCGTCTAAAAGCTCGCCTACAACATCTAGGATAAGAGAATGAGCTATCAACGTATGTCCTTCAACTTTTCCGATAATGTACTATTGTGCATAACATTCCTTTGTTTCTTTCTTGATTTTACCTTGTGTACAGTCTTTATAATCCATTTTTAACATTATACCTAATAAATTGGTTTAACCTTATGGTTACCCTAATTGTGTGGTATAAGTACCCTTCAATGTGCTGTATATCAAATTATTAGTAATAAAATTCTCCATTTTTCTTCAACCATGAGCTTGTAAATCGAGTCTAAGCTTTACTCTTATCTAGTTTCCTTTAAGCGAGAGCTAGTGGCAATTAGCCTTAAGAATATCTTATACATAATATCAAGTGAATTCTAAGTTCGCTGAGGCATTCGATGCAGAATATCTAAGTGTTTGTGCATGAGACCAACTCAAATATCACTTACCATTTAGTTTTCTAAATGTCTTGAGGTTAGGACCACCCCCTCATTCATAAGACAGGCTCACGTATATTTATACACATTGAAATCCCTATCATCTTAGTATCATAACTTTGGTAGCATTCG
Organism: Lumnitzera littorea; assembly: GCA_024138015.1. Taxonomy (NCBI): domain Eukaryota; kingdom Viridiplantae; phylum Streptophyta; class Magnoliopsida; order Myrtales; family Combretaceae; genus Lumnitzera; species Lumnitzera littorea. The sequence goes on from JAMXBB010000001.1 coordinate 53,074,207, forward strand.
TTATGGGCTACTACTATTGGTACCTTATGCTATTATGGCATATAAGCAGTTGTGTTTAGAGTTGAGGAGTTGAGGGTGCTAGTGTTATGGAGTGGGTTCGAATTATACAAGACAAGTTCTATGTTGAGGCTACGAGTATTAGTGACAAGTTTCTAGGTTGTTAGGGTTCATATTATAGGTTTCTAGTTTCTAAGTAGTTATTAGTTTATGATTTCAAAGTTATTCATATTAAATGTGTTAGTTGCTATGTTAGATACTATTTACTATGGAAAATGACTTATTCAAGTGTTAACATTGGTGTTGGTAACAATAAGAGTAGGGTTGTTCACCATAGGAGAGCTACATCAGCCAACCCCAAGTCCATTGATGAGTGGATTTATGAACTTGCTACCATGTTGGTTGAGTTAATAGTGAATGTTAATAGATCAACTACTTCCCAAACTATTGAAGGCCCCTATGAATGTCTAAGCTATTCTTCAATAAAGATAAAGGCGAGGTGCAACTCACCACCTTAAACATGACTACCAAGCAGGTGAGCATGTAAGGCAAAATCAAGGTGTTGGAATGGAGAAACCTACCAAGCGACAACTAGTATTAGATGAAGTAGAGGAGGCTAAACAGGAAGCTAGAGAAGAGTATTATGAAGCTAAGGAACACAATGTACAAGCTACTCGAGTAGAGAATTTAAAGCTGTAGATCCCAAGCTTTTTAGGTAGTAGGGATGCTGAATATTGCTTTAACTTGGTTGACATGATTGAGAAGTAGTTTGAATGCCATAAGTTGCTTAAGAACTCTAAAGTTAGGCTAACTATGCTAGAATTCACTAACTATGCCGTCCTATGGTAGAAGAACTTTTGGGCTACTAAGCATTGAGAAGGGGAACATGAAGTTAGGGATTAGGAAGAGATGAACAAAGTAATGAGAAGAAGATTTGTGTCGAGCTATTACTTATAGGATATAGTTAGAAAGTTATAGGAGTTAAAACAAGGTGGATCGTGTGTAGATGCTTATGTAAAGGAGTTCTAAAACTTAATGATTCGATGTGAAGTAGTGGAACCTGAAGACCATACTGTATCCAAATTTATCAATGGTCTATGACAAAAGTTAGGGATATACTAGAGATAAGGGATATTACTGCTCTTGATGAAGATATCCGAGCTGGACAATTGATAAAGAGAAGGAAAATGAATAGACTCCGAGCTCTCCTTATCCTTACTTAACCTACTCGACCTATTCCTAACTAAAGTATGCGATCAAACCTTAGTAAAACTGAACAAGCAAGACCTGAGCTGAGGTCTTAACTAAACTATTAAAAAGGTTTGAGAAGGGGCAAAGCTTTGGTAAGAAGATGAGAGAGATCAAGTAATTTAAGTGCCAAGAGTATGGCTACATGGCTATCTAATGCCTGAACAGAAGGATGATGCTTATAAAAGGGTAGATACCTGATAGAGTGATGACCCCTAGACCCCTTACCCGAGCCAGACTTAGAGGCTTGCAAGTTTTGGCTAAGAGAATCTTATTTGCTTAACTTGACTCAAACAAGCACACCTATTAGGAAGGCCAAATGGTGAACACTTTGCGTACTCCACTTAAGTAGACGCTGGTCTACTCATTCTCTCTTTCAGAAACCAGGCACTCATATATTAACCTATTGAATGCTGAGGCCAATGCCCTTATATACCGAGCTCTCCTATCACACAATATCAAGCTATTGCCTCACTCGACCACCTCTGTAGCCTTCAATACAGCTCAATATCAGTAAACCCAACACCCACTTAGCTTAGCTACAATGCCCTAAGATTCCAAAATATAAACCCACTAATAGGCTGTTACTTATCCTTTACTTTTCAGACATTTGTGTTATCCTCCCTTTTGTCCTTTGTCATATTTGCCCCTTTTTGTTTGTACTAGGAATCTTCTTCATACTTTATCCTTTATGTAATTTCCATTATTGTATTGTTGCTCTCAGAGACTTAGTACAAATAGTTCCTCATCTATAATCGCAAATAACTTAATCAATCTTGAGAATTGAGACATTACCTATTTTTCCTCTATTCTTACAAGACATCCTCTCTAAGCAAGAACCTTTACACTCTTATCTAATCTTATCGAGTAGCTTAAGATTAGTAGCAAATGGACCTTAGTATTAGCTTAAACATCATATCAAGTAAAATACTAAGTTATGTAGTGTTTGTTGGTACATCATATCTAATGAGCAACTCCATAAAAGCTACTCTGTGTTATAGACCCACTACCTCTTTTTCGATATCTTAAAGGACCTATTGGTTACATTCCTTTATGGTAAGCTCTAATTATAAACTCAGCTCCTAGGTACATCAATACTGGCCATTGAAGTTAATGATACCAATAAAGAGGTAAGGAGGAAGGAAGAAAGACTGGATAAGCTAATTTGTCTGAAGAGGAGGAGATCATTTTCATCGATGAAGGAAGTTGCATGCTAGTAACTATGGTCTTATGATGAGTGATGAGTGTTAATCCGACTCTTGAGGGCAAGCAACATGAAAACTTGTTTCACATAGGGTGTAAGGTCCAAGGTACTTTGTGTACACTCATAGTTGATAATGGTAGTTACACTAATGTTACCTCTATATTTATAGTCCAACAACTAAAGTTACCGACCATACCTCAACCTAAATAGTACAAATTACATTAGCTAAGTAATGAAGGAGCCTTATAAGTTGTCAAGAAAGTCTTAGTATCAATCTCTATTAGGAAATACCAAGACAAGGTAATATCTAACATCTTACCAATGAGTGTTTCCAATATTTTTACTAAGAAGTGATGGGAATCAACCTTAGACTATATCTAAGCCATGTCCTTTTAATGCTTACCAAAGGCAAGCTGTAGCTAAAAGGACGAGGGGGAGGAAAATAAACACTCGGCATCAACTTTATCGTCAACTGAGGTGCCGAGAAACTACAAGGCTAAGGATACAAGAGCGAAGAACCACTTAACATGGCACCAAGAGACTCGTGTTGACTGAATCTAGAACTTGACAATTGTGGGTCAACCTCTCTGGTGTCTCAGGTTCCAAAACTCGTACATCAAATTGCCGACCCCATCCGGTTCGGATACTACTACTCCTAAGATCAAGTGACTACATGTTGACTTCCATAAAATGCACAGTTTTATATTATTGCATATGTTTTCCCTTATTTTATTTGTGAACCTGATTCTTTAAGGTTTAAGGCCTTATGCATTATTTACAGCTTTGCCATTAGGGTTTAGGACTTTCTATAAATAGGAACATTTGTACTAACATACAGATAGAGATAGATAGATAGATATACAAAGATATATACAAAGAGTAAAGCTTTCCTCTTTTGAGCAAGGCTATACTTGAGTTAGCATTTGCCAGATTATCAAGTGTTGATTAAACTCTTTAATCATCCCTACGTTCTTATCAATCTTGTTCTCAGATTGTGGTGAACCCCTTCATTTGAACCAGTTAGTGAGTTGCATCTAAACTTTATTTAAAACCCTGAGCAACATTTAATGTTCGTAAGTCATATCAAACCCTATTTCAAGCTCAAGCCCCTGATTGTATATGTGTCTTGATGAGTTATATCCATTTACATTCATGATCAAAAACCTTCCTATTCCTCAAACCCATTTTCTTTTGAATACCCATTCCTATTTTGTTCGAGATCCGCTATCATTTCTTTTTGGATCGATCCTTTGATTCCTTATCAAGAAGATTGTAGTTGTTTGATCGATGGGTAGTATATGGAAAATTTATGACTACATGCTCATTTGAGTACGATGGAAGGTAAAATTAAGCCTAATTACCCCTAAATGAAGTAAAGAGCATGCAAGTTCAATTCAGTCGAACTTTCAAGAAGGGAACCTTAGTAATGACTAAAGTTAAATCAACAAGAGAGATGAAGTCAGAGGTACCAACCTTTTTGTTGATTCAATGGTTGCTCAAAATGAAGGGATAGGGCATTGAACTATCTATTGAAGTGAAGAACTTATTTAATGAATACCTATTTCATAATGAGCTACTCAAGGGACTACCACAGGTCTAAAGAATTGAGCATGCAATTGACTTACAACCAAGTGCTATCTTACTAAAAAAGCCCATGTATTGAATGAATCCAATGCAAGCAACTAAACTTCAAAGGTAAGTTGACGAGCTAATTAAGAGGGGTTATGCTCACAAGTCCCTTAGCCCTTTTAAATTACCAACCTTACTTATGTCCAAGAAGGACGGATCTTGGAGAATGCGCCTTAATAGTTGAGCCACTAGGTATTCGATCTTAAGGCTAGATGACATGTTAGATGAATTGCATAAGGGTAGAATCTTTTTTAAGATTAACTTAAAGTCCAAATACCAATACATTAGAATGTGAGTAAGAGATGAGTGGAAGACCACCTTTAAGACAAGTTATGAGTTGTATGAATGGCTTATGATGCCCTTTGGTCTACCTAATGCTTTGAGTACATTTATGTGGCTAATGAACCATGTGTTTTGCGATTTAATCGGTAAATTTGTTGTAGTTTATTTTGATGACATACTTGTTTACAACCTTTACTTAGGGAAGCATTGTGAACATCTCAAAGCTATGTTTTCTATCCTCTAAGCTAAGAAACTTTATGCTATTTTGAAGAAGTACGACTTTTGCTAAATTGAAGTGGTGTTCTTAGGCTTTGTAGTAGGTAAAGGGGGAACCTAAGTTGATAAGGAAAAGGTACAAGCCATTATCAAATGGCCAGTATTGACCTACCCCATTGATGTTTAAAGCTTTCAAGACTAGCTTCATTCTACCAGCATTTTATCAAGAACTTTAAGGCTCCTTATATTGAGTTGTCATAAAAGAGCATTGAGTTCAAGTAGGGAGCAAAAGAGTAAAAGAGCTTGATGAGGTCAAAGAAAAGGTAAGACCGTTAGTGCATGAAGCTCATGGAGGTGGATTATTTGGCCATTTTGGTGTAAAAATGGACACTTAAGTTTTTGAAGTCATAATTCTTCTTCTTAAGGATGTTAAGGGATGTACATTTCGTCTTAGAAAGGTATGCTACCCATAGGAGGGCCAAGAACTGAGCTAAAGAAAGGCCTTATTTTCCCCTATCCATCCTAACCAAACCATAGTTTCAGTTAAGCATGGATTTTGTGCTTAGCTTACTCACAACATCCTAAGGGAAAGACTCAATCATGGTGTTCATCGATAGTTTTAGTAAGATTGTATATTTCATGTCGTGCAACTGTACTAATAATGCTTTGACCATCTCTTTTCTCTTTTTATAAGAAGTGATCATGTTGTATGGAGTGTTGAGGACTATAGTATTTGAAAGGGATCCAAAGTTCTTGAGCCATTTCTTGGGACTCTATGGAGATGCCTCAAAACCAAGCTCTTGTTCAGTACATCATACCATCCACAAACGGATAAATAGATGGAATTCATCAATTGAACCTTAGACACCTTACTCTAACTAGTTGTTAGAAGGAATCTTGTAGATTGAGACTTATGCCTAGTTAGAATTGAGTTTGCCTATAGTAGGATAATACATAATACATAATGTGATAAACAAGTTGCTATTGATGTAGTCTTTAGGTACAACCTCAACCTTCCACTTGACCAAGCATCTCTACTAACCTACTCGGAAGACCCAACTATCGTAATCCAATCTGAAGCCCTTAAGGCAATACACCAAAAGGTAGTATACCATCGAACCTAAGCTCTATCCAAGATTGAATGGAAAGGCTAAGGATAAAAGGTTAAAGAGTTCCAACCTAACAACTTGGTATGGATTCATCTAAGTAAAGATTGATTTCTAAACTTAAGGAAGAGTAAGTTATCTCTTAAAGTGATATACCACCATAGATGCACACAAATGGCAATATGATGTGTAACAAAATGGATGAATATAAACCTCAATATTGTCCAAAAGGTAAATAAAAGTTGGTGGTTTAGCAAACTTATGTACTAATTTCATAGATATGATACACCATAGAACCACATACAACCCAAGCTAATATGCGATATAACACACGAACACTAAACTTAGGGTTTCTCACTACAATCCTTACTAAAGGGATTAAAAAGAGGTAGGGAGGAGAGCTTTCACAAGGAAATACTTAAAGTGTTTTTCATCAAATCTAATAGTGTTTCTAAAACCCTACAAACATAAGCTATTTATACATAGTGGCGGTTTTGTAAATTAAATGAAGCATAGGATGCCCTAGTAGCAATCTTATAAATACAAAGAAAAACATAATGGTAGTTTGGCAAACAATACAAGAAATAAAAATCCTTAATGATGTGACTAAAAATAGGTAAGTAAATGAGCTATTTGAATGGTGAGTGTTGAGTTGGGTTAATGAGCCACTAGACTCTAATGACTTATTCTACGTTGACTTGAAATTTCGCTAACTTGTTTTATGCTGACTTATTTATGCTAACCTATCTACTGTCGACCTATTTTAATGACTTGGTTTTAATCACTTGTTCTCTTCTAACAACCTGTTCTTGACAACCTATTGTGTTAAGCTCTTTAATAGGTAGCAAGTCTACATAGGAGCTTCTTAAACAAGTCTCCATAAGATGAGCTCTCAAATAAGTCTCCATGTAAGATTCTCAACAGGTCTCCAGTGCATCGAGAGCTTGCAAATAAGTCATTGACGCATAGAGAACTCATGAGCAATATGGAGTCATGGATTCCTTCAATGTCAATGAACTCAACCCATACATCCTTGAGGATAAGCAATCAAAAGTAAAGCTAGATTTGATCCCAAACTCAAATAGCCCATAGGAGATGATAGGAATCATGGTCTAATTACACAATCTTGAGCCTGTAGACTTTCCATCATGGCCTGTCAGTCACTCCAACTTCAATTCACTAAGGAAGAAGCTGAGTTGCTCTATGTTAACCTATTGGACTACTTGAGCTTTAGTCAGTTGATAACTATCACTTGGGTGAAGGAACTTAGTAGTACTACTAAGCTAACCTGAAACCAAAACACTAGAGTATTGATATGTTTAGGCCCCTGGTAGGAACATGGCAAATAGCTTAACCAAGTGGACCCATAGCTTATCTAACCTAGTGTCAGGCCTTCTGACATTGTATTAACCTAACTAGCATAGTTCGGTAACTAATACCGAGATGTTGCTCTCTAATTAGGAATGTTAGCTGCCAACTTACCACTTACTCACATCTAAAAGCTCACCCATAACATCCAAGACCACATAATGAACTTTGACACATGTCTTCAACTTTTCTAACAGCTTACTATTATGCAGAATACTCCTTCATTTCTTTCTCGATTTTACCTCATGTATATTCCTTGCAATCCATTTTTAGCATTATACCCTTTTAGTGAATTGGTGTAACCTAATGGTAGCACTAAATGGGTATTATAAGTACCCCTTGATGGAATAGTCCTATATAAAGTCATCAATAATAGAACGGTGGATACTTTTTTGGGTAAAAGGTGACAACCCTAATGAATCAACTATGAAGGAGGCTGTTAGCTACATTAGCACACAAATTCCTTCATTGTTATTGCCTTAGCTTCGATGATCAACCCCTAGTTCATTTCGTTTTTATCTTAAGAAATCTTGGTCTTTAAGACCAATATAATATTCTTATTAGATATTTCCTTTAGAGCAAAAGGTCTGTTGTTTTGAAGAAAATGAAGCATGCTTTGCTTTTTATCCTTTTAGAGACTTTTTGTCTCCCTTTTAGCTTTCATTGAGTTGAAAATCCCAAGTTCTAACCTATGGGCTTTGATTTACTTACCTCCCTCAACCCCATAAGAAGATTACTTTGATATGCGATATGCTTTACTCTCTTACTCTAGGCAATTGCTTTCAATAGCACCATTAGAATCTAAGCCTTTTGAAGTACCAGTAGTTGTAGCTATGGATAGGGCTAACGTTCTTATTACTCCAGGTTTCAATCCATATGACCTCCCGGCAGTACAAAGTGCACCTCTTACGTTAAGGCAGGTAGTAACCTAACCTTTAAGAATTTGTTCATGGGGAGAGCCCTCAACTTTATCAATGGAAAGATCTTCATACATAGCATGATTAGGAATCTTAGAAAAGATCAATTAAGACTCCCTTCCTAGTCCTACAAAGATCTCTACGTATTTGTCTAATTCAAGACAATTGAGATCTTCCGGTCTACGCGCATGGGAGTAGCTCAAACAAAGAAGAGTCTAGTCTAGTGTAAATTTAAGCCCTGCTATCTACTGCTAGGTTTGAGAATGGTGCCAAGAAAGGGCGCCACTATGCCTTACTGTTCTGCTATGACCAACCCCCAAACTATGCAAAAGAATTGAGGCTAAGGGGGGTCTTGTCCATAGGAGCTTGTGAATCAAGTCCAAGCTTTACTCTTATCTAATTTCTTTTGAGTGAGAGTGAGTAACAAGTGACCTTACGAATAGCTTGTGTAAAATACTAAGTGAATTTTAAGTTCATGTAAGGCATTCGGTGCATAACATTCGAGTGTTTGTGTATTAAACTAGCTCAAATATCCTACCGCTTAGTTTTCTAACCATCTTAAGGTTAGGACACATCCCCCCAATTCATAAGATAGGCTCACGTGTATATACTCATACTAATATAGGCAAGTACACCAATCAATTCATAATATAATGAATATGAGTCCGAATATCGATCCTACAAGGACTAGTACGATCACTAGTACTCACTAGATCTTTATTATCTAACTAGCAAATTAAATTTCAAGAAACTTAAAGAAGTGAATGTAAATTATTACTAAAACTAATTTAAAGATTAACTAAGACGCAATTTAAGATTTAATAAGAAAACAATTCAATGTTGTACCTAGATCTTATTTCCCTAAAGTTTAAAGTGTGATTTTCTCAAAGATAATCTAATTTATTCTTTAATCTTTCTTGATCAAGAGAATTCTTCACTAAAGTTAATCATTTTCTCAAGCCAATAAACCCTAACCCTACAATCACCTATTAGAATCTCTTCTCAATAGCATAACCTAAAATTACATTATTGAACAATGAATTATCTATACTTTAATTCAAAAATTCTAGAAGAATTTTTCAAATTATCTCTAATCTTGCAATAATCTTCATCAACTATGCTTAGATCTAATCTTATGAGAAATCCCTCAATTCTCCTATAAGATATCAAACTCTAGATTACTATCCATAGAAATAATAACCTAAATCATGAAGCAAACATAGTTAAATCAAGAAAATAATAAAGAACTAAATTAATCAAATGCTAATCTTGTCACATGAATAGATCTAGGTTTCATAAAACCTAGATATCAAAGATCTGCTCACTATACATCGTAAAATAAGAATCTAAAAACAAAGTATAGAAAAGAATAGAAAGAAGCATTGTGAAATCCAAACAAAATTAAATCTTGAAATATCCTATTCTCCTTGCTTTCTTAATTGTTCTTAGCTTTGAAAACTCTCTAAAAGTCATGCCAAAAAGTTCTTCTCAAATAAACCCTAACAAGGCTTTATATATTAAAAGATAAAAAAAATTAGGTTGAATGAAAAAGATACAATGAAGGATGCAACCGTATCTTTTGGTTGTGTCATTAACTGTACTTCATGTTTGTCTTTTAAAAAGAAAAACAAAAGAAACAACACAATCGATGACATGGTCATGTCTTTTGCTCATATCCAAGGCTATAACAATAGAAAATTAGCTCCAATTTTACTTGGAAACAATATAGTCATATCATTTGGTTGTGTCAATTTTCAAACTTTCATAACTTGTTCATTTTAGCTCCAATTTGAGTTAAATTTGTTTCTATCTTCTTGTTTTCTCGTATAGATTGTTTCAAAATCTAGAAAAAAAAATTTACTTAATTATGTATTATTATTTATAAATAAACTCAAATATCAAGGAAAAATCATCAAAAATCACAAATAAATATGTGCAATTAGGAACTCATCAAACTTTCCCACACTTAATATTTTGCCTGTCCTCAAGCAAATAAATCAAAGAAAAATCATGAAAAGAATTTTTAAATTAAAAAACTATCACTGCTTAGGAAACCGACAAAAATTTACACTTAACCCGAAAAAACTCAACTTGTAAATTCAGTAAATTCTCTTTAAATAACTTCCTTAACTATTATACTCAATCTCTCTTTTTTTTTTCCGATATCCAAAGAACACAAAGTACCAAAGTTCACAAGCAAATTGATGTAAATTAAAGTTTTACTATATCATTTAATCAAAGATTCCATACTCAATATTAGATTTAACATCTTGCCAATTAGGAAGAAGTCATAAAAAATTTAACCTACTTAGCTAAAATGTATACAACTCTCTTCAATCTCACTAAGCATTATAATTCGAAGGAAACACATATTACATCCACTCATTATCTGATCATCCCCTTAATTCATGCTTTAGTTGGAAGGCTTCAAATTTACTAAGTTCAACACATTAATTAAGGATGATTATGTTGGTAGTAGGAAAGGATCATGCTCTTTTGAAGGACTAAGACCGATTCATACCAACCTAACCTTTATATAGGTAGCGAGAAAGAACCTTACCCTTTTGAGGGATCAAGGCTAATCTATACCAACTCATTCTTTAAGCTTATTTTGGCATTGGCAATGGAATTCAACCTTGCTCTTTTGAGGGACCAAGGTAAACTCTTATCAATCTTTTTTTTTTTTCATTTTTATATTATATTGCTTTCTACCTCTAACTATTTTAACATTTCTAGGGTTTCTCAAAAGAAAATTTTCATTTGTTTGTTTACTAAGGATTATGGGGCTCCAAAGTCATCTAAGAGAAAAGTATACATTAAAGTAAGCTTAAAAAATAATCATGACTAACTCCTAACCAATGATGCTACTCTAATCCTAAATCTTTAAAATCTTAGGCTAAATAATCTTTAACTTTACTTTACAAAGATTTCACTTATCAACTTTAGCATTGTGTAACTCAAACATCAAAGATCAAGTATTCAAATATATTCAATTCTGTAGAAGTTATCAATTTTCAAATAATTACGAGTCAATAAAACAATAAAATTGGGTTAAATGCAAAAAATTGGTCTCCTAAGTAGCAAAGTTTGCAAAAATTTCTATATTCCCTTCCTCACACTTAAAACCGTACATTGTCCCCAATATATGAATTAAGTCACATAATGGAAAATATATCAATCAAAACAATTATGGGTAAGACGATATAAAAGTGGGAAAAAAAAAATTAATACTCCCCTAAAAATTTGAGTAACATGAATCATTAATGTGAGAAGTCTAAAGTTTGAAGTAGTCCAAATCAAATGCAATCTCCAACATAAGCTTCAAATTTCCCAAGCATCAACTCCTCATCCTCATCATCAATATCTTCAACCGAGCTCTCTTTTTGAGCTCCTTCCTCTTAACTTATAATTTAGCTCTTAGTACCATGTTCCTTAGAATACTTGAAGTGAGTGCACTTAGAAAAACTTAAATTAGTGTGAGTGATGGATTGTGAATTTAAGAAGGTTGTGAGTGAGTTCTTTTATGTGTTGAGTGTGAGTGAAATAGCATATAAGAGGAATAGGTTATGTATGTGTTCGTATAGAAGAAGAAGTAAGGAGAAATGTTGAAAAAAAAAAACTTGTTAGGCATATACTTATATAATAAGCATGGAACAACTTGAGACATGACCGTATCTCATGGTCATGTATCTTTCTATGGCGTGGCTCAAAAATTAGGCGTTATTGACACGGTCTAAGATACAATCATGACTCCAGATTGTGTAACCTTCTATGGACTAATCATGACAATCACTTAGAATTTACATAGTCTAAGACACGATTGTATCCTATGACCATGTACTATACTATTTTTTTTTTAACTTTTAAATTTTAGCTTTTTTTTTTAATTTTAATTTATACATGCCTAACCTAAATGCAAGAATTGAAAAATAAAAGAAACTTAGGGAAACAAAAGTACAAAAGAAAAATTGAATCAAAGAAAGTTAATGTAAAAATTAAACTAAAAGGAAAACTTATTATGTTGTACTTATAAATTTTGAAATTTTATTTAGCTTCTAGGGCACTGCCTTGAAAACCCCATAGGTAACATTGTCCCCTTAACCCCTGCTTACTAATCGGCTAGTGGGACTGCCATATGCATAGCGCAACATAAAAGTGAACTAAACCTTAAAGTGAAAAATAAAAGTGTTAACATGATAAAATAGACAATAAAAATTGCTAACATAACCTACCGGCTTAAGTTGCCTCCAAAGAGCGCTATGTTTAACGCTAATAGCTCGATAGAATGTATGGGTTACTTTCCTTCATCTAAGTAGAGATGGCTCTCCATCCTTACCTCCCTTTTGAGCCCTCCAAAAAAGGTTAGACTTAGCCCTTTTCCATTTGTGTAGCAAATTCTCTTGTCTAGTTGCATAACTTCTATCGAGTTTCTTCTTATCACGTCACTCATCAAACCGATGTTGCTCGAGTTTCTTTTTATTTGCTTTTTGCTTAGATGGAGTGGTTGTCGATAGCTTTGAACACCTCACTATCAAAGCATGTTCTAAACAATCTTCTAAGTGTTTCCGCTCTAAGATTGGTGATTTTATTTTAGGAGGCTCTAACTTTCCTTCGTTTGTTCTAGAAAGTGGTTCAATCCCTATCTTCATCTCATTGGGTTCATTAGCTCCCAATTGAACTACAGCTTCTGATTGATAAAGGGTTTTCTCCATTTCTCTATCTCCCATTTCCAAGCAATCGTTCATAAGTTCTTAGGCAAGTATTTCTTACACACATTTAGTAACAATAGGATTAGAAGTATTATCATCATAGCTTATGCCCTTTGAGTCAAGGGACTTGTATGTTGAATCTAAATTCTAGAAAACAATTTCCTTATCTTCGACCCTTAAGATGAGCTTACGCTCACTAACATCAAACACAACTTTAATAGTAGCTAGGAAGGGTTTACCTAGAATCAATGGTACCTCAAGATTCTCATCTATGTCAGGGATAACAAAATCTATAGGGAAAGTGAATTTATCAACTCACATTAGCACATCTTCTATAATGCCTCTAAGGAATGTGGTGGACCTATCTACTAATTGAATGGATATGCATATTGATTTAGGTTCTCCTAACCTTAGCTTTTTAAATAATTTAAATGGCATTAGGTTTATATTAACTCCTAGATTTGCCAAAGCATTATCTACAGATAAGTTTCCAAGTATATAAGGAAGAGTAAAACTCCATAGATCTTGTAATTTCTTTAGCAGCTTCTTCTAGAGTAGTACGAAGCATTCTTTGTTTAGTGTGGCAGTTGAAAGATCCTCTAACTTCCTTTTGTTCGATAGAAGGTCCTTAAGGAACTTCGCATACTTTGGCATCTGCAATAAAACATCAACAAGAGGTAAGTTCATGTGAAGTTGTTTAAAAAGATTGAGGAATTTATTAAATTGCTTGGTTGGATCAGGGTAGTCTTGCTTAAGTCACTATGGATACGAAATGGATAGCTTGTGCTCCTTCACTTTTGGTAGCTCTACATTCTCTTTTAATCTCAGCGATTCTAAACTTTCTTTACCTTTGACCTCTACTTCTTTCTCAACCATATCCTTATCTTCCTTCTTCTCAACTTACAGTTCCTTATCACTTCTTAGGGTCATTACATTAACATGTTCCTTGAGGTTTATTTCAGTGTTCTTAGGCGGTGATCCTTGTTGTCTTTTGTTTAACATCCTAGTAATCTAGCCAATCTAATTCTCCAAATTATGGATGGAGGCTTCTTGGTTCCTTAAAGAGGTTTCTATTTGTTGCATTAAAGCCTTGTTAGATTGAATATATTTTTCCAAAAGGCTTTCCAACTTCTTCTCTAGAGCAGGTAAAGGTGCTACCAATTATTAAAACCTTAGTGGAGGTAAATTTAGTCTTTATAGGGGCTGATTCCTTATTTGCCATTGTTGGCCTTGACCTTAATTTTGACCTCCCCATGAAAAGTTAAGGTAATCTCTCCACCCTAGATTATAGGTGTTACTATAAGGATTATACTAAGGTCTTATAGGTTTCCCTAAAAAATCAACCTAATCTGTTTGCTCTCAACCTACAATCCCCTCTTAGATGAAGTTATTGGAGCTGTACTATGGTTTTTGTAAACCAATCGAGAGAGATTCAATTTTCTTACTCAACATCTCCACTTGAGTAGCTAGAGATTGTACATCGTTGAGCTTAAATACGCTTGCGACTTTTTGCTTCCCCCTTAGGTTCTCCCACTAGTAATTATTCATAGCCATACCTTTTATGAAAACTTGGACTTCTTCAAGCGTCTTGGTATTGAGTGTATCTCCAGTTACTACGTCTCTCATTTTCCTTGTAGAAGGGTTGAGACCATTATAGAATGTTTGCATTTCCATCCAAAGAGGTAGGCGGTGATGTAGACACCACTTTAACAAGTCCTTAAAGCGCTCCCATGGGTCATTTAAGGTCTCACCCTCTATCAAAGCAAAAGATGAGATGTCAATTCTAAGCTTAATAGTTTTTGTGGGTGGAAAATATTTCTCCAAGAATTTTTCTACCAATTCATTCCAGGTTGTGATTTAATTCCTTTCTTGCTAAGGAATTTAACCACTACTTAGCTCGGCCGCATAAAAAAAAAATAGAAAGAGGCACAGCCAAATAGCATCATTAGTTGTCTCGTTAATCTTAAAAGTATCACATATTTCCAAAATTGGAAATATGTACATTAAGATCTTCGTCTTGGAGGCAGTCAAATTATACAAACTGCTGTACCATCTAAATAATATTCAGCTTGATCTCAAAATTATTGACTGCAATAGTTGATCAATTGACGGAAGACTGGGTACAAGTTAATAATGGTCAAGAGTAGTCCAACATATTCCGATTTTGATCCCCATTGTTGGCCACGATGTTGTTTGGTAAGCTTATGTAACCAGATTCTTGTTCTATCTCTTGATCCTTAACCTTGCCTTCTAACAACTCCACTTTGCCTTTTAATCTAATCGAAGATCCTTAGATTACTGCCTATACTATTTCTCTAATAGATAATTGCCTCAAATCACGTAAAGTCATCCTCTCAATCTTAGGATCAATTTTAATCAAATCCTTCAATTGGCTTCTTATCATGCACTATACCAAGGAAAACAGAAAATTCAGCTAAAGATCACACTTAGAAATAAAAGAATCCAAGAAAAGAAAAGAAAAAAAAATGGTTAGATTAATAAATCTACTAGCTTTCTTAATAACAAAAGTTCCCAATAATAGTGCCAAAAAATTGGTGTAGAACTTGGTGCAGCAAGTGTACCTATCAATTTATAATCTAGTAGATATGATTCCAAATGTTAATCCTACAGGGACTAGTATGATTACTAGTACTCACTAGATCTTTATTATATAACCGAAAAATTAAATTTCAAAATACTTAAACAAGTGAGTCTAAATTATTGCTAAAACTAATTTAAAGATCAACTAAGACATAATTCAAGAATTAACAGGAAAACAATTCAATTAGAAATTAATTCAAGATTCAATGTTGTACCTAGATCTTATTTCCTCCAGATCTAACATATGATTTTTCTAAAGACAATCTAATTTATTTTTTAATATTTCTTTACTAGGAGAATTCTCTACTAAAGTTAACACATTTTCAAGCCAATTAACCCTAACCCTAACCTTAAAATTACCTATTAAAATCCCTTCTCAATAGTATAACCTAAGATTGTATTATTGAATAATGATCTGTATACTTTAATTCAAAAATTATGAAAGAATCTTGCAAATTATCTCTAATCTTACAATAATCTTCATCAATTATACTTAGATATAATTTTATAAGAAATTTCTCATTTCTCCTATAGGATATCAAACTTTACATTACTATCCATGGAAATAATAACTTAAATCATAAAGCAAATATAGTTGAATTAAAAAAATAATAAGAACTAAACTAATCAACTAGTAATCATGTTGTATGAGTAGATCTAGGTTTCACAAGACCTAGATATCAAAAATCTACTCACTATATGTCGTAAAATAAGAATCTAAAAACAAAATATGGAAAAGAATAGAAAAAAACATCATAAAATCCAAACAAAATTAAATCTTAAAATCTTTTCCTCTCCTTACTTTCTCGATTGTTCTTAACTTCAAAAACTCTGTAAAATTCATGCCAAAAAGCTCTTCTCAAATAAACCTTAACATGGCTTTATATATGAAAAAATAAAAAAAAAATTTGGTTAGATGGAAAAGATACGACTAAGAAACACAACAGTGTCTTTTGGTCATGTCTTAACTGTGTTTCATGTTTGTCTTTTAAAAAAAAAAAAAAAAACTAGAAACAACATGAATGACAACATAGTGGTATCTTTTAGTCATGTCTTAGGTTATAACAACAGAAAATTAGCTCCAATTTCGCTTTGAAATGACACAATCGTGCCGTTCAGTTGTATTATTCTTCAAACCTTTATAACTTGCTCATTTTAGCTTTGATTTGAGTGAAATTTATTTCTATCTTCTCGTTTTCTCACATAGATTACTTTAAAACCTTAAAAAAAATTTAATCAATTAAGTATCATTATTTAAAATTAAACTCAAATATCAATGAAAAATCATAAAAAATCACTAAATAAAATATGTGCAATTAGAAACTCATTACATACCAAGACCTATATCAGTCCTTAATCCTTAACTTGTAAGTTATATCAAGTAAGAGTTAAGTTGTGTTAAGCTTACCATTAAGTCATATCTAAGGAGCTACTTTGCATAGCAACTAGCTTATTCAACCTCATTCCTCCTTTTTTTATATCTTAAAGGACCCATACCCTAACTGGGTAAAGCCTTACTAATAAATAAGCTTCTAAGTACATTACATAGGCTTAACCCAATTGGACCGATCTAACTTGATGCTAGGTTGGGTACAAGGTATCATTTGACCTAATCTTAAGTCGGGCTCATGGCACTACCTATATTCAATAGAATGCTACTATACCTTTGAGCAAGTTGACCTACTTGACTATACTTAACTTACTCCAAAGTTAGATTCCTTAAGACCTTTAGTATTCATCAAAGGGTTTCATACTCTAGCTGCCCTTAGCCAAGGCATGTGATTATATTGAAGAGTTGCTCCAAACTTATATGGACCTTAACTCCCTAACCTGTGTTGGAATAGATTCGAAGAGACTTGCATCTAAGGTAAATCATTATAGAGATACACTCTGATTACTAAAAAATATGTATCTATTCAATTTGATACACTTATAATTCAATAAGATACACTTAAAGATATGATAAACTCAGGCCCTCTTAAAATATCTTAGCCTTATCATCTATTAATAGGCGATGAGGCCGATCTTATCTAATATACTCATTATTCTGCTACTTTTTCATGAGACTAACTTGAGCATCAAAATACTCATACTGAAATCAAGTCTAGTATGTTTTTATAGGTTTATGTCCAAAACTTGAGCATTTTAGCCTATGTTTACTCAAGATCCAAGCCTATAACCTTAACTAGTACTCGGTAAAAAGCCATAAAGAATAATTATATTTTGTTAAAATTGTTTTGTTCATTTAGAAGCACTTCTCTTTTTGTTTATTTTTGTATTAAGTAATTTCTTCAATTAGATCATCCTAAATCAAATGACCTTATGCTACTAGGTTCCAAAATATGATTAAAAGACCCTTACTACTTTAATATACTTCCTATGTGAGTTAAATGACTTCATTAGTTTAGGCGATCTTAGGATTTTATATTTTAAGATACCACAATAACCCTCTATCACTCTAATAATTTTATTTTGAAATCTCTTAAACTTTTTTAGTGAGCTTTCAACCAATGTTCTCAAATATATACCAAAGCCAATAGGTTTTATTTCGATAAGGTTCTCCTTTGAACCTTATTACTGGAGTTAATGATGCCAATTATTGAATTCATTGTAATATTAATTGTTACTATCCCAACTTTATTCAATGTTCTAGAAAAATTAATATAAAAACCAAACCACATTTATTCATTTACTATTATTTCTAAACTTTAAAAACTTATGAGAAATGAGTATACGTTAAAATAAATAGAGCTATGCAAATGAGTCAAATAGGTCACTCAACCTAGCTTACTTCAATCTATGTATTAAACGGCTAATTTATTATGGCTCATTTTATAAACTAACTAGAATCTATTGGCTTAGCCTAACTTAACCCTTGTGTGCTTAGGGGTTGAAAGGGTTAACCTACTAATCTAACCCATTAAACCCACTTATACATTTTAGCAAGTTAGATAAGCCAACCCATCATGTTTAACTAATTTATATATTATAGTGAGTTATATAAGTTATCCCACTAACCTATTAACCATAGCTAATATTTTTAAAAGTAACAATATAAAAAAAAAAAAATTGTATTTAGGTTGGAGGAAGAAATAAACAATTCCAATTCCAATTTAGAATCAACAAAATTATAGTCCCATTCTCAATTAGGAATTAACCATTCCAATCACCATCCTTATAATTTTGTGGAAAAGACATCTATAGAGTTTTGCCTTATTATTATGTTAATTTGTTCAGCTTAAATTAAGAGTCCTTTTTAACATGCATAATACACTTTAAACTCAACAGTCTTGTTTTCCCTCAGCCAGCCACTCTAAACCTATGATTAATGACTTTTAGATGAGTTTCTTTCACTTTGAAATACTTTGTGATGCATTAGCAAGCAATTACATTTGAGATCCAATTATAAAGTTTGCTATAGTTAAGTTAGACATCTATATCAATTGATTGAAAATAATGGCTAATATATCGCTTGTGACCCTTTCAAACTCATAAGATATTTCACTTTGCCCCTTAAAATGAATATATAAGGAAAAAAATTGAGATGTACGTCAAATTGCCACATCTAAATTTTCCATTTTCATCTATTAGTCAATATCCCAATTTCCTTCAAAAACCTTCTCTTTAAAGTAAACCAATATACCACATCCCTTATTATGAAAACTATATCCTATATAACTTCATTACCATTAGAATTAAACAAATTTACACATTTAGAATTATTCAACAATGATCATAACCTTAGAAGTTATAACAACAAATAGCAAATGAATATGAATAAAAATCAATACCCAGTAATAATTATAATCATGGTCATATGATAAGTTTTGAAGTTGTATTATACATTTGAACCACCCTTCCCCCCATTAAAAAAGAAAAATCACCCAATAATAAGTTTTAGATTTGAAATCTCTATATATTGCAATATATACCTACTTTCCCTTAGTTTTCTACTTATTTTTCTCTCTAAAAATTCCAAAGTTCAAATCTTTTTATTGTTTACAATAGAGAAAAGCATAAGGTGAATTAAAAGAGACAAAAAGTTGATAACATTGATGAGTGAAGATGCTAAAGAAGATAATGAGAATCAAATGAAGACTAACATTACTTAATAGATGATGCCATGTTCATGACTCATGTAGAGTGGAGATGAGAATTAAGCAAAGATATGAGAGAGGAGGGCATGCCAAATAAAGAAGATGAGGGTTTAAGTTATTTTATTTTATTTTTTTTGTGTGGTTTATGAACTTTAAGGTTTGCGTACTAGCCTTCTCTTTAGTTTTTCCATTTTGTTCACTTTCTTTTGACCACATAGTTTGGCTACCAACCCAAAGTTTAGTGAATTAGTTCACTTTAACCTATGCATTGAATGAGTTAAGCCATGATAATAAACAACTTGTTAACTAGTTGCAATTCCAACTCTAACCTACTTTTTAGGTAGGTTAAATGAGTGACTCACTAGAATCACCCTATTTGCTTAGCTCTAAAAATAACCAACAATTTCCTAATTAATAATATTGTCCCAATTCTTATTCTAAAACCAAAGCTAAAACAATATGTAACTAAATTTAACACAAACTCCACAATCCAACACTAATTTAGTGTTGAAAGTTTGTAAATGGTCAAGTTAAGTAAAAAAATTAAATACAAATTATTTAAAAAAATTATTTTTCTATGTACATGCAAATCGATCTAGATTATGCCAGTAGAATTCAATTTTTTTCCATGCAACATTAAAATCTCAAGTGTAAGTATAGTGACTCTTTCATGAAAACCATGAATAAATAACTAAAAAGAAAAAAAAAACAGTCACAATAATTGGTTGGTCATATGCAACATGTCCTCTCGAGCATCATAGGGACATGTATGTTGTACTCTCATATAGTAATAAAATATGATGCTTGTTACTAGAAAATCGTAGTTTAGGTCAAAGGTCAATTCTAAATTGAAATCAAACTAATAAGGACTCAAATTGACATTTTCTTTTTTTAACTATAAAAGCAATGCAAAATGCTACCACTTGATACCTAAAATTAGCTGGAGCATAATGGAAAACCACTAGGGATATAATTGGGTAGATCATTATAAGGTATTTGACCTACCAAACCCAATAAAAACCTAATAAAAACCCTATAGAGTAATACCTTATAAGGTTTAGAGTTGATTTTTGAAATTACGATAAAAGTCAATTGGAAACTTGATCCGATAAAAAAAGTATATATTAATAAAAATATTTATTCTTAATTTACGTAACATACATATCTTATTTAAGTTTTACATTATATAGCATATTTCATTCTTAAATTTTATTATTATATAAGTTAGTAAATATAATTCTAATTTTATTTAACTTCTTTCCTTTCTATTCTCTCCTAATCTATCTAAACCCTATAAAAACTCACCAATATATAGCCTATCGAATTCTATAAAAACTTGCTCCTATAAATAGGGTCAGGTTTTAGGAATAGAAGATAAAACTTTATAAACTTTTTATAGGGTTTTAATAAATGCCAGACCCTATAGAAATGGATCTAGGTTTTATAAAATCCGTCCTAATTGTATCCCTAAAAGCCACCGAATCTAAAATATTGTCATTTGCAATTTCGTCATTCATAGAGGTGGATTCGATGGGTCAAGGACCTAGAAATGATAGGTTAGCTTAGATACTTAAAAAAAAAAAAAGAAGCCTTAAACTTTTGACATTTAGAAAATGGGGAAACTTATTGAAGATTATTAGTTTTTCCCCTTAATCACGGTATCTTAGTCTTTTTTTTTTTTTTTTTTAATTTGGTTGTCGAAGTAAATTAGATGTATAAGAATGATCTTTCGGATTTGTTTCCAACGAATGGAAAATGTCCTACACCGTGGGTGTGCAAGTCATAATAAAACAAATGTGATAATAATACAGGAATGTCTCTTCTACTTTTACATAATAATATTTTAAGCATATTTTCCATTCTACTACTTTATAATAGTATCTTAATTGTAACTTTTATTACTTTTTCTCTTTTTTTTTAACATGTAAAGAACCAAATTACTCTTAAAGGTTTTAAGTAACATTTGATTAGTAGAACTAGGGGGTAATATAAGATTTGAACAACATGATACAAGAATAACAAGATAGTAGTCTTCTTTACCATGTTTATTATGTATAATAGTGGACACTATTTTTTGTGATTGAAAATACTTAGATATTAATTATTTATATCATAAATTACAATAAAATATTATGATTTGAAAATTTGGTGTAAAGTTATCTTTACAATTTTAAAGGTATATCTAGTTTATACAATGTGAAATAGATTCTTTAATACACAATATACGATATAAATTTCTAAAATTTTATTTAGTACCTCAAACTCTTTTATTCAATAACTTTGTTTAGTATACAAACCAAATAATATATTAAAAAATTTATTCAATACTATACTATAAAAATATGATAATCAAATGATATTTTAATGATATAAATGAAAGTTACTATAAAAAAGTATCAAAGTAAAAAGTCATATCCTTCTTTAATCTAAAAATAGATTAGAATCCCTATTATCAAAAGAACCGAAAGTTTTTTTTTTTTTTTTAAGTTATATAACCGTAGTTAGAGTATAAATTTTGCGAAATTCAATTTGGATCAAGTATATGCTGTTCTGTGGGAGTTTTCCAAACCAATTATTTAACGAAGTAAGAAGATGGAACAACTATTGGTCGAAAATATATTTTCATTTCTTTCTTCTTTCCTTATGAACAATTCGATATTTTATGAGCAAATGGATTGTACTTGTCGGAGAGAAAAACGAGTCCACAGAAAAGACTAATGTGTGGTATTGGTGCCACGTAAGCAAAAGATGGATTAAAGATACGCCACGCCACCAAAGGTAGTTGGACCCCACTACTAGTCCTTGTCAGCAACAGAGAGAGAAAGAAAGAGAGAGAGTGCCCGTTTCTCTTCACTATAAAACCTGAGCACGCAGGCCTTATCGCCAATCCTTTAATCCACCACTCTCTCTGTCTCTCTCCTTTCACCAAAATCCAAAAAACAACAAAAAAATAATAATAATATTTTTTTATAAAAAGAATTTAAAGAGAAAAGAAAAAAAAAAAGGAAAAATCAGTATTCAGTTGTAGTAAAATCTCGCCGGCGGTGCTACTTCTCTCCGGCCAAATGGAGTTTTTGGCTTTGTTATGTTCTCCTTCTACACGTAATGTCCGTATCTCCGATCATCCTCGTCACGTTTTCCACGAAAAAGCCCTAAGATAAAGCTAAAGCAATCTCTCTCTCTCTCTCTCTCTCTGTAGTTTTGAAGTTATTCGATTCCTGATTCAAGGTCAAGGTATCGATTGCTAGCGTGTAAGCGAAAATTTCGAGGTATTGATAAGTGAGATAACCGATCGGTTTTTTTGCCGTTGATAGACCAGACGAATTTGCATGAATTTGAGTTTCTCTGTTGATAACTAGAACAAATCTTGCGGCTTTAAGTGTTTTCTTCCTTCTCTGTTTTCTTGGCTTAGGTTCATGAATTTCCGTATATAAATTCGAGAAATTGTACCTTTATTGAGAGGCTTTTGAATTCGTCTGTATATGCAAATATTGTTTACAGATAGCTTAAGTTTCAACTGTAAGTCCTAGAGATCTTGAGAAATGGAAGACTCTCATTAGTTTTATAAGAACTGAAGTCTTCCATTTCAGAAATTTGATATACTGTTGTAATTTGGAACCATGCCTCCAAAGGTCCAACCGATTGATGTAAACTATCAAGCGAGTCGAACCGATTCAGTTAAACAACCGGCGGTTTTGTTGAAGTCGCGGCTCAAGAGGCTCTTTGACCGTCAATTCACTAGCGTTTTAAAGAGTTCTTCATCTTCCACTGTGGTGACGGAGAAGACGACTGGTCCGACGACTTCGATTCCGGCGACGGCGTCGAGCAATGTCGTTGAAGGTGCTGAGTTCGAACCTAGCTCTGTTTGCTTAGCGAAGATGGTGCAGAACTTCATTGAAGAAAGGGATGAGAAGCAATCGGCGAAATGCGGTCGCAATCGCTGCAATTGTTTCAACGGAAACAGCAATGATAGTTCAGATGATGAATTCGACGAGTTTGAAGGATTCAATATGGAATCGGCGAACGCTGGGTCATCTGGAGATTCCACTGATGCTCTCAAGGTAAACACCAAAATAAAGAGAAAAATACTCCGTTCCACTTAATTTCAACTCAAATCAGTAAAATTCTGAATAGATCATTTATTCATTTAGACTTCTCGGTTTTTCAGGGATTGATTCCGTGCCCGAGCGTTTCAGAGAGGAATTTACTTGCTGACACGGCGAAAATCGTGGAGAAAAACAAGAATGGCAAGCGGAAGGACGATCTAAGAACAATCGTAGTCGAGAATTTGTGCCTTCTTCGTTACGATTCCAGGATCTGTAAATCTAAATGGGAGAAAACCTCATCCTTTCCTGCAGGTACTCCCTTCCTCCATCCCCCATCCCCCAATCTATCCCGCCAACTGAAATTGAGATTTTTTAATTCTTTTATTAAAATTTACTTGAATTTCTTATGAAATTTAACTGAACTTGAGTTAATGGCTTGGTTCTATATACAGGTGAGTACGAGTACATAGATGTGATCATCGAAGGGGGAGATAGAATACTAATCGATGTAGATTTCAGATCGGAGTTCGAGATAGCGAGATCGACGAGCACATACAAAGCGATTCTCAATTCATTACCGTACATCTTCGTTGGAAAAACCGATCGGTTAAGTCAAATCGTGAATTTCATCTCAGAAGCAGCCAAACAGAGCCTTAAGAAGAAAGGAATGCACTTTCCTCCTTGGAGAAAAGCCGAGTATATGCGCGCCAAATGGCTCTCTCCTTACACGAGAGAATCTAAAGCCAAAAGCGAAAATCAGGATGATGCTGTTTCGGAGACTGAATGCGGAGAGTTTGAACTGATTTTTGGTGAGACGGTAACGGAAGCGGAAACCAAGTCGAAAACGGCGTCCTTGGAGGAGAGAGAAAGTGAACAAGGAGAAAATGTAATGATGGAGAGTTTTGAGGTGGTTGTGGCAGTGCAATCGTGGCAACCGCCGGCGATAAAACCGAAGAGTAGTGGTGAGACAGGAACAAAGATTGTTACTGGATTAGCTTCTCTGCTCAAAGAGAAACCCTAAGAAATTTTGGAATTTTTAACTCCGTTTTTTTTTTTTTTTTGGAATTTTCACTTTCTCTTCGGCTGAAAAGAAAATTGAGTATATGCACATGGAAAAGAGAAAAAAAGAAAAAAATAGATATTATATAGAGATATAATTTCGAGCCAGATAATATTTTCCTATGGCTCAAACACTTTCATATTGTCCAATTGTTTCGCTTTCTCCATGAATTTATTATCTAGAATTAACCAGACACTGATCCTAACAGTTAGAGAAATTTATTCAATCGAATTTATGCACCTAAATAATGACGATTAACTCGTCTTTATTATCAATTAATCATTAATGTGTGACTGTAAATTAATTTCTGACCTCGTTTTGTAAGAGTAGAAGAAATATGGATTAGCCAATGGAAATGATTAAATTAGGAGAGTTGCTACGGTCCTTAAATTAGAAAACTGAATTTGCAAGAATAGGAGAGGGAAAGGGGAGAGAAGGAAATCTATTAGGCAGGAAATCCTTATCTTTAGTTGAATTGTTTATTGTCCACTAAGGGCTTCACCTGAAATGGAAACAAAGGGCACAGTGAAACCTTTTTCTCTTTATGAATTTTCTCATCTTTTAAGACGCTTCATAATAATTAAAACAGCTCTTCTTTCTTCTCTACTTTATTCAGATTTTCAGCCATTTTAAAATTCATATCCGGGAAAGATAGAGATACCATTTAAAATCCTTTAATCGGCTCTTCTGATTTTTCTTAATACACTTTATATGTTAATTAATTACAAGATATTAATAGTGGAGGCTTTATAATTATGGTTACTATAAGCTAATAACATAAATATAGGTGTTTTAAGAAATAGGCTAAATCTTAATCACTTACTCTCGTTATAATCATGTTTATGGAATACAATCCTATTATGTGTATATACCTAATTGAAATATAGAATTATATGGTAAATTGGCTAGGAAATAAAAGTATTATTATGATTAACACATCAACAATCTATGTTTATAAAATGTTATATAAATATTATTTGAAAACTATTATCTAATTATTATATTGTAGTTATAGAAAATAACTAAATGGTTTTTTAATATTTGGACGGAATGGCATGTCATTTATAAAATCTGCAATCCTTGAAACGAAAATTGCAGGAAACTTCTATGGCTCTGTTAATGGACCGATTATGTCTACCCTTTACATAGTTATGCAAATTTTTTTCTAAGAAGAAAAAGACACAGCATTAGTAAAATATAGACAAAGGGTTTGAATAGTCCCATCCACGCATGTGTTCACAATGCCAAGTGTATCAAATCGATAATGTACTAGTTTGAGAAAATTTTTTTTTTTTTTTTTTTTTTTTCTGGCAAATGGAAAATTCATATTTAAATTCAACTTTTGGATGTTCGAGTTTTGGGTTTGGTGATGACGGCAGATGGACAGAGAGCAAGAGGCTCGTGCCGTTTCGATAGACGTGAGAGAAGGGCCAAAGACTTCATTAGATTGGCGTAATATTCTCTACCTTGTTCACTTCTCTCTTTTATTAATTTGATTTTTGGGGTTCTTCAGAATTTGAACCTCTTTGGAATGCTAAAATGCCTCTTTTGTTTCAACTAATCTTGTGTTACCTCTGAAGCCACCCAATTCATTAGTTTAAAAACACTTGGTTTGCTGCAGTGATATTGCTTGGTTTGACAGTTGACCAAAGATACCGGTAATTGGCCTGGGCTACATGCAATCCCGAGTACTTTCCACTCTGAAAAGTAAAGGTTAATGGATAGTCTTATTAGGATTTGGATTTTGCTATATCCCATTTAATTGGATAGATTCTAAAATGGATATTATGATTTATAAGATATATTTTTGTGATAACTTTTTAGAATTTACTTTTAGTAAAATAGTAGTATAAAGATGTACTTTGTATCTCATATCATGAGAGTCCAAACTCTAGACAATCGATATGTAAATCTCCTTTGTAAAATTCAATTTTTACCCAAAACTTCTAACAATAAGTAAAGTGAGCATGTTCCAATAAGATTACCTACTCACTATAAATATCTACTTGAAACATGTATAATCAAGTATGTAGGGTACACCATTGTGAAGTACCATATACCTATGACCTATCTCATAAAAATCCTTAGTTGATAATAATAAACATAATAAAATATAATATTTTTATTTCAATATATACTCTAGGTTTAAGCCATTTTTATATTATAAAATGTATAAATATTAAAGTATGTTATACTATCCATTCCATTCATGCATCTCATTTTCTTCATGTTAATGGAGTGGTAATTTTTGACCTTAAGTGATGGGAATCAAATTACCGAACCTTTGACCCGTAATCGAGCTCGAGGAATAAAGGGAATGACATGACGAATTCTTCTGTTCTAACCAACTTTTACTGAGGTTGAGTATTTTCTTACCAACTCACTCTTCATGCCGAACCATATAATTGCCTATCTTTCTATTGTGTACCAA
This sequence comes from Lumnitzera littorea, assembly GCA_024138015.1. Taxonomy (NCBI): domain Eukaryota; kingdom Viridiplantae; phylum Streptophyta; class Magnoliopsida; order Myrtales; family Combretaceae; genus Lumnitzera; species Lumnitzera littorea. The sequence goes on from JAMXBB010000001.1 coordinate 53,101,118, forward strand.
ATTGAAGATTACTCACTAGCATCGAAGCCAACTAATTACTCGGCTCTTCTTTGCCTAAAAATCAAGAAAAAGAGACTTTGGATTGACTAAGTCATCCCTACTCGAACAAGTCATCTATCCGTATTTTTTTGTCCGTATCTTCCAATAACCTTGCTAATGTAATATCGCCACATGTACAGTATCATGTGCAGAATCCGTTGCACCAATAATTGTTTTTCTTATATATTCATTTTTTCTCTTTTATATCTTGTACACTATTTCTTAAGAAATGTCCTTTTTGTTTTTTTTTTCTTTTTAAGAAAATTACCCTAACTTATAAGTATAAATATCTTTGTATTCGTAATGATAAGCAAAAAGAAAAGTATTTTGAAGAAGAGCATGCACAAATCCCTAAAGTGTCCAATCATGTGAAGCTTCGGATTTCAAGTTTCAATGGTATAGGAATGCTGATGAATATCTGGAGTGGGAAGAGAAAGTAGAGCATGTATTTGATTACTATAAATTTGAGGATTATGAGAAGATGAGAATTGCTATTGTTGAGTTCCTTAGATATGCTGCCATATAGTGGAAGAATTTTTAGGCCATGTGAAGATGAGAGGGCTACCGAAAGATTAACACTTAACCCGAGATAAAGAGAGTGCTAAGAAAATAGGTTTGTGCTAGAAACTTATCTTCAAGATACTTTCACTCGGCTTCAAGAGCTGAGATAAGGAGGTTGAACTATTAACGAGTATATTTAAGAGTTTCAAATGTTCATGATCCGTTTTGAAGTAAAGGAACCACCGGCTTGAACAGTCTTAAGGTTTATTATTAGGTTGAGAGGAGACATTCAAGATATTGTGGAGCTCCAATGATTCAACACAATGGATGAAGCTGTTAGGAATGCCCAACGAGTAGAGAGGTAAAGAAGGAGTCGAGTACTGGCGAGGATGCCGACCAGCTAACCCGGATAGTTAAGTTACCTAGCTTAGTCGAGTACAAACCTGAGCAAAAAGGTCAACCTAATGGTGAAGTGTTGACCCAAACTTATGAGAAAGGACAAGAGTTTGGAAAAAAGACCAACTACATCAAATGCTTCAAGTGTTAAGGGTTCTTATACATGGTTGCTTAGTACCAAAATCGAAGGATGATGGTCATCAAAAGAGACATCCCGAAGTTAGAAGTAGAAAGTATGGATGAGGAACTCGAGGAGGAGGAGGAGGTTCCTACCGAAAAAGAGATAATTGAGGAGGACATGTTTACTGGGGACTTAGATAAGTTACTTGTGGTTGTCTGACGCATTATGAATGTTGAGCCCTTACAAGAGGAGGAGTAAAGAGAGAACTTGTTCCATACCACCTGTAAGGTGAATGATCAAGTATGTGCCCTCATCATGGATAGTGGAAGTTGCACTAACGTGGCATCAGTTGATCTTGTTTTAAAATTGAAGTTATCGACTGTTGCGCATTCGAAGCCGTATAAGTTGCACTAGTTGAGTAAGAAAGGAGCATTACATGTCACTCGACAAATACTATTACCGATTACTATAGGGAATTACTTTGACTAGATTTTTTGTGATGTATTACCCATGTGCACTTCCCACATGTTGCTGGGTAGACAATGATTGTTTGATAGGAGAGTTATACAAGATGGCTATGAGAACACATATATGTTCAAGAAGGATAACTGGAAGATTATGCTAAATTCGATGCAGTTGAAAGAAGTTAATAAGTTTCAAACGAAAATTGCTCACAGATTAAAGAAGGCTTTAGTGATGAGTAGAGCCGAGCTCCGAAAGGCCATCAACAATAATGAGTCAACCCTCTTATTGGTCAAGCGACTATTGGAAATGAAGGAGCGAGGTGAGTTTCCCTAGGAGATCAAGGAGTTGTTAGATGAATATGCCGACCTATTCCCAGAACAGTTACTTGAGGAGTTGCCGCTAACTCAAGGCATAGAGTATTGCATTGACTTAGCACCCGATACTAAACTACCAAATAAGTTAATTTATCGGATGAATCCTAAGCAAGCTCTTAAACTCCAATGTCAAGTCAATAAGTTGTTGGAGAGAGGCTATGTAAGAAAGAGTCTTAGCCTTTGTGTTGTAGCTACATTTCTAGTGCCAAAGAAAGATGGAACTTGGCGAATGTATGTAGATAGTTAAGCTATGAACAAGATTACGATCAAATACAAGTATCTGATCTCGATGCTAGAAGACATGCTGGATGAACTTAGTAGAGCTAGGATTTTCAGCAAGATTGATCTTAAATCTAGCTACCATCAAATCTGCATGAGGTTAGGAGATAAGTGAAAGACTGCATTCAAAAATCAACATGGACTTTATGAATGGATGGTCGTGCCCTTCGGCTTGTCGAATGTCATGAGCACTTTCATGAGGCTAATGAACCATGTGTTGAGACATCTCATAGGGGAGTATGTCATGATGTACTTTGATAATATCTTAGTCTATAGTGCCGATATGCCGAGTCACTGTAAACATCTCAAAGCAGTCTTAGATATCCTCTATGTGGAGAGACTATTTAGCAATCTAAAAAAATGTTTCTTTTGCTAAGAGAAAGTGGTATTCTTGGGCTATGTAGTCAATAGAGGAGGCTTGTGAGTCAATGATGAAAAGATTCGAGTAATTGTCAAGTAGCCGATTCCTATGACTTGTGCCGACGTTAGAAGTTTCTATGAATTGGCTTTGTTTTATAGAAGGTTCATTAGGAATTTTAGCACCTTTATCGCACCACTTACTAAGTTAACAAAGAAGAACATCAACTTCCAATAAGGGGATAGGGAGGGGAGGAGTTTCGCTGAGATAAAATAGAGATTGACCTTTGCCTCGATGTTAGTGCTACCTAATTTCGATAAAATTTTTGAGCTGGAATGTAATGCATCAAGCATTGGAATATATGCTATCTTAATGCAAGAAGGCCGACCAATTGCGTTCTACAGTGAGAAGCTTTAAGGACCCCAATTAAATTATTTTATCTATGACAAAGAACTTTTGGCACTGATCCAAGCAATGCAAATATGGCAACATTATTTACTACCGAGAGAACTTGTCATATATACTGACCATGAATCGTTGAGGTATCTTCAAAGTTAGAACACGTTGTCGAAGTCACAGGAAAGATAGGTTGAATTCCTTGAAGGATTTAATTTTGTAATAAAGTACAAGTAAGGAAAGAGTAATGTAGTTATAGGTGCTCTTTCGAAGGGATAAGTGCTCTTATCAAAACTATAGACCAGACTGTTTAGGTTTGTAAGTATCAAAGATAAGTACTCTGAGGATCCACACTTTGGACCCATAATTTCACGATGCGTCGATGATAGGACAGTAGACGAGTATCATGTGGAAAATGGCTACTTGTTCCGAAGCAGAAAATTATGCATACCGATTTGTTCACTAAGGGAGCTACTAGTCAAGAAAGCCTATAGTAGAGGTCTCTTTGAACATTTTGGGGGAAAGGAAGACCTATAAATTGATAAATGGCCAATTCTTTTGGTCAAGAATGAGGAAAGATGTGCACTGAGTTGTTAAAAGCTGTGTCGTGTCCAAGAAGGCCAAGTGCCAAGCTGAGCGAGGGAAAGCAGTGCCCCTACCTGTTCTAATGAAGCCGTAGACTGAATTAAGCATAGACTTTGTTTTTGGACTGCTGCAAACTGCTTGAGGTAAAGATTTTATAATGGTCAACGTAGGGAGGTTCAGTAAGATGATACACTTCGTACCTTACACCAAAACTAACAACCTTTCAGTTATTGCTTCTCTTTTCTTACAGGAGATTGTACGGATACACAGTATGTCAAGAAGTATAGTCTTCGATAGAGACCTGAAGTTCTTGAGCGGTTTATAGAGAATCCTATTGCATTGATTGGGAACCAAATTACTCTTCAGTACCTCATGTTATCCCTAAACTGATGACCAAATAGAGGTGGTTAATAGCACATTAGGATCATTGCTTCAAGCTACAGTGGGCAAGAACTTGGCTGATTGGGACATTTGCTTACCAATGGTCGAGTTTACTTATAACCGAACAATACATGACACCACTAAGCAAACTCCCTTTCAAGGTGGTCTATGGATTCAATCCCGAGTTACCCTTCGACTACGCCCCTATACCAATACCCGTACAAGAGGACCCTGACACATTAGCTAAAGCACAATCCCTTCGACACATCTATGATAAGGTCACTCGGTACATCGATCAAGCTACTAGAAGAATGCGAGAAAAGACCAAGGGTAGAATAACTAAACAATTTCAACCAAAAGACTTATTATGGCTGCATCTTAGTAAAGAACAGTTCCCGAACAAGAGGAGGAACAAATTATCTGCAAGAATGGAAGGTCCTTTTAGAATTCTCCAGAAGATCAATGATAATGCCTAGATTGGAATTACCCGAGGACTATGGGGTTTTTGATGCCTTTAACATTGTTGACTTCAGTCCGTATCATCTTGACAAAGAACTTAGCGAACATAAATCGGATTTGATCCTAAATCCAAAACAACCTGGAAGGAATGATGGGAATCAGGCTATAGGACCTCTAACTTATAGTCAAGCCTGAAGACTAAAGGGATTGGTACAATAAATCCTTCTGTTCCAATTGACCCCTACCAAGGCTGAGTATTTCCTTACCAAGTTACCCTTCATGTTGAGCTGTATGATTGCCCATCTTTCTACAGTATACTAAATTGAAGATGACTTACTAACACCCTAGTTGACCAATTAGTTGACATCTTCTTTACAGAGAAGCCGAGAAAGAGAGACTCCAAATTGACTAAGCCATCCCTGCTTGGATAAGCCATTTGTCTGTACTTTTTTATTCATATCTTTTAACAACCTTGCTAATGTAACATTGCCATGTATATAGTATCATGTGCAGAATCAATTGCACTAATGATTGTTTTTCTTGTATATTTATTTTTACCCTTTTTTATCCTGTACATTACTTTCTTAGGAAATATTCTTTTCGTCTTTTCCTTTTTAGGCAAGTTGCCTTAACTTATAGGTATAAATACCCTTGTATTTGTAATGGAGAGCAGATTATTCTTAATACACTTTAAGTATTTTCTTTCTTGTATAGACATTATTTGTTTACTCTTGGCATAACTGTTATCATTTCTCTTAAGCAAGGTTAGGTGACAAATAACCTTACCAAACCGATTTATACGTCATATTGAATTGTACTGTAAGTCCTTAGAAGTTCTATTGGCGCATTATATCCTCTAGAACTGTTTATGGGTTTTGCTTATTTTTCCCTTTGTCATTTTTGCCCTTTTTGCACTTTCCCTATTAATCCTTTTCAAGCTTAGACCCATCCAGTGACTGGCTTTATCTATTCTTGGTCACGGTTTGCAACACTGGGGCTTCCTCAAGGTAGGGCTTGACCTAATGCTTTTTAAGCCCTAAAAGATAAACAAAGGGCTTAGTAGAGAAAGGGTAAAAGGGACATTTTGGATATGACCTATGTCTAAAATCAAAAGTTAAAGTATTATACCCCAAAAAGGTGGAGTCGTAACAGTCCCACCATGTAAGCTATCTTTAGATTGAAATTAACCTTATAATTACTATCTTAGACCTAGTTCACATCAAGCATACTTAACTCTACTCTTTTTGAAGTATTTAATTCGAGACTTGTTTGATATAAACTTATAAAGTAATCTTTTTTAATAATTCATTTAAAATAAACTTGTAATTTAACTTTACAAAAAAATGGTAGTAAATTTCATAGGTACATATTATTTGATATACAGACTAAATATTGAAAACTACCAAACCTTTTGAGGAGTCTTATGTAGTTTCTCTTAAAAATTAAGAAAGTCAATACTAAGAAAAAAAACCAACCATTTCTTATTATGTCTCATGCCTTGTCCCATTTTATTAGTGCTCTAGTTTTGGATAGGTACTTGTAATCCATTTGGAAGTTATAAAACAACTATAGGGGAATGGGCAATAACTTGCTTAGTAAATGGGGGTAGAGACAAAAGTATGCATTTAGCACATTATAAACAGAGCTTTCAACTAAGTTAGTTAGATGCAAAACATGTATAAGCAAATGCCATCGCATAACATTATTCGATCCGTTGTAAGAGTAAAGAAATTGTGCCCATTTTAATCTGGGTTAAAGAGATTGACGTTATGCACTCGTGAATCAAAACTAAACTAGGGCTTATGTAATGGAGAACACCCTCCTCTTATGACAACCTTTGAACTACAACCTCCAACCTTGCCGCGACCTCCTCTCCTATCACTTAGTTTGGCTTAAGATAGGAAAATGACCATTTTAGCTATTCTCATCGAAGAGAGTCTATGTTTGGCCAAAGAAACCTAATCGTTGCCTTTAATGGGTTGCAATGCATATTAGGTTAGGTGTTAAGCCAAGTGTGAGTTAGTTTATTTTTAGGGTGATAAACCAAGTTCAAATAATTCAAGCATAATATTCGTAGAACAATCATAATATAGAACTCAACACCCATCATAGCAAATCAAATCTCAAACACAAGTGCTGCAATGCATAAACAGCTAACTATAATCATAAGCAAATATATACCAAAGTCTCTAGATATTTTGAAAATATACCCTAAGATGTCATAAAGCATTGATCTCACTTACTTGTCTTGATACTTACTATGGAATATTTGTATCTTCAATGCTCCACTCATTGAGAGATCTTATATATACGAAACCCAAATTTAGTTTTGTAAAGGTTACAAAAATGTTATGATTCTAATTACTCTTATTTCCTTCTAAAGTTATATATATAAATGTATATATCTAAGGTTTATTATTATTTTCCTTATATAATGAAACATAGTTTTATTATATAAGTTAAGTTATTAAGTATCGATAATATACACAGTTATACTATTATGTATAACATATCATTTTGATTATATCGAAATATACTTTAATCAATTAAATTACGTAATCATAGTTCATAAATTATAGTAATAGTATAGAGATATAGGTTATATTCCTTAGGATTATCCGATTTTAGTAGAAGTAGTATCATTAGGTTTGTATATATCTAACGATACATATTACGGGCTCTATTTCAAAAGATAACTTCTAAAGTGTATTTCTAATTTTATATCATATCTATACACTCCTATAATAAGTATTATTATATTATACTCATTTTATGTAAATGGACTATATTTTATATAATTTGCTAATATAGCTTAATAATAAATGTAATATCTAACCTTAATATGTGTATATCATCGACCAATCATCTAATTATCACTAAATAAGTTAAAAAATTAATTTCCACTAGATCTTACAACTATGTATAGGTATATGTTTCATTTCAATATTTATCACATTTTAGTCTATTACAACTAAAAATGTGTCATGATTAACAAATTAAGCTATTTTACTATTAAAATTCATGATAAATAACTTAGGTCATCAAATAATTTCCCAAAAGTTTCTACAGATTCCTAAAAATGTGGGGCGTTCAGTTAGTATGTGGTTTCATCCTATTGGTTTATCCCCTATATACACATATTTACATTTTTACCCTTAAAATTACGATTAATTACATAAATAATATCATTTTTATATGAAATAATTTCCAACAATCCCCAATGTCACTATAAGTTTCCAAAGGTCAGTAATTAGCAATTTCATTAATTAACTTAATAAAAATCTATTTATTTCCTTATTTAGCCATACTTTTAGTCATTTTTAAGGTAAAAAAATATACTAATTATTAAAACACATGAATAAAAAATCAGGTTACATAGTAATTAACTATATGTAATACGTATTCTATATAAAAATTTTGAGCTAGAAAATACATCATTTAATATATTTATTTTGAAAGTCAAAATTTAGATGAATAGTGACTTTCTTAAGCAAATACATAAAATAAGCATAATTTTACAAAAATAAAACTACAACATGGAAATATATCTAAGATAACTTAGATATAAAATTTTTCATAATTTTCTAACTTAATTTAATATTTTTATAAATTATAAGAAAAATATGACAATGAATTAACCAACTTGTTTGGTAGTGCTTCAGCTACTGTTAGCCAATAGGGGTGTGTTGGTTGACAAGGCACGGGTTGCTATGCCTAGGTCTGGTGAGGCTCCATGTTAGGTCACCGAATTAATACTTTGCTTTGTTTTTCTATTTTCTTGTCTAATTTTTCTATTTTTTTTTTTAATTTTTCTTAAGTGCTCCTAGTTGCTAAAGTGTGAAATTTAAATCTAAGGACCCTATTTAATAAGAATTAGACTATTCGTTATTTGACCCACAGTTGAGCTCAAGGACTAAAAGGACTAACGAGGCGAATCCTCTTACTCTAACCAACCCCTCTCGAAACCAAGTTACTCCTTGCTGCCGACTAACTCCCCATACCATATCGAGTGACTTCACATCTTTTGGAAATTATGTGTCGACTCGACGAATACTTTGCTTGCAACTCGACCCTTTATATGCCTCTATTCGATTATAGTTGAGTTGACCACCTGCTTGGCAACATTGAAGCTGAGAGATCCCATACAAGTCCTTAGCCACTCCTTCTTAGATGAATCCACATCTACCCAGCACCTTTAGTTAGCACCCTTACTTGGCCATCCATCCTGATCATATTGATTTGTCTACATCTTCCAAGGGTATTGCTAATACATTGGTACCATGTATCTAGGCCTGCTTAGAGAATCTATTGCACTTAATCATTAATTTTCTTAAAATATTCATTTGTACCCTTTGTATTCCTTGTACATTATTTCTTTAGGACAATGCTCTTTTCGTCTTTTCCATTTTTAGGCAAGTTGCCCTAATTTCTCCTATATAAATACACACTGTATATATAGTCGCATAATCTTATCATCATTATCATATACTGAATATTCCCTTTGTGAACATTGCTTCCTTAACTTGTTTACTCTTGTCTTCACTCTTATCCTAACCCTTAAGTAAGGTTAGATAGCGAGTAATCGCATTGGAACATCTTGTGCATCATATTGAGTTATGCTGTGAGTCATCGAAAGTTCCACTGGTGTGTCATATCCCTTAGAGCTATTTGTGAGTTTGCTTACCTTTCTTTTCTTTATCATTCTCTCATGCACTTCCATCATTCATTTTAAGCTTTCAGCAAGCTTGAACCTATACCCTTACAATTGACCTTATCTGTCCTTGGCTTTAGTCTAAATCATCTTCGTATCAGAGCAGATGTTCCATGTAGGTAAGTTTTGTTTGTGATTTGTGAAGTAATGCTTCTTTTAGCTATGTGTCGTAGTTGTATAAAGATTCAGTAGAAGTGTTCTAGTAAATAGGAGAGTAGAGTTACTTGTTTTTGTGTTTACTCTGTTTTGCCTTATTTCGAACATTCAAAAGCAAAGCAAGTTTTGTGTTAATAGTTTATTCATTAGTATTGTTACAATGCTACGACTTAGTTGGATGTTTGTGTAATGATTGTGTGTATTGTTTGATTAGGAGAAATAATTTTAGTTGTAACTCAAAATTGATGATTGAAATCAAATTTATCAAGGAGAATAACATACTCGAGTGTTAACGTTGGTATTAGGGATGAAAATAGTAATGTTGTTCCCTATAGTTGGTAATCTTAGGGTACCCCCAAGAGTACAGACAAAAGACTTGATGAGCTAGTTAAACTCCTAATTGATTTAACTATACTAATTCATGCATTGACTTATTGACCTATTGAGGCCATGCAAAACACTCCATAAGCTGCTCGACCTGCTAGAGGATAGAACTCAATTCGATAAGTGCAAGGTATAGTAGTAGGTGGGTAAGCCCAACAAAGGATTGATTTAGGGGAATTGGATGACGTTAAAGAAGAAGAGTACAAAGAAAAAAGAAGAACGAGTTAGAGTACCTCAAGCTACTGACCATGTGAAGCTCTAGATTTTGAGTTTTAGTGGTTCTAGGAGTGCAGATGATTATTTGGATTAAGAGGAGAAAGTTGAGTGAGTTTTTGACTATTACTAGTATGAAGACCAAGAGAAGGTGAGGACTACTACTATTAAGTTCTTAGGATATGCTATTATGTGGTGGAAGAACTTTCAGGTCATGAGAAGACAATAGGGATACAAGGAGATTAATACTTGGCTTAAGATGAAGAGACCTAGAAACAGATTTGTGTCAGATACCTATTTATAAGACACTTTTGCTTGACTTCAAGAGCCAAGACAAGTAGGTCGAATTGTTGACGAGTACGTTAGAGAATTTCAAATGCTTATGATTCATTGTAAAGTAGAGGAACCATCAGCATAAACAGTCTCTAGGTTCTTTATTAGATTAAGAAATGATATTTGTGGAACTTCAACCATTTACTACAATGGATGAGGCTATATAGATAGCCCAATGACTAAAAAGGCAGAGAAGAAGTAAAATGCTGACTTGACCTCCAACAAGTTGACTTGGTCAACCAAGCCGACTTACCTAAGGAAGTTTTTAAGCTCAATCAAGTATTGAGCTTGGCAAAAAGGTTGATGTCTAAGCTGAACTAAAAGGTCAACCTGACAGTATTGTGCCAACCCGAACATACGAGAAGGGATAAGGGTCTACGGGAAGATGAACCAAATCAAGTGCTTCAAGTACCAAGGGTTTAGACATATGGCTGCCTTGTGTTTTAATCGAAGGACCATGATTACTAAGAGAGATGCCCTAGAGGTTGAACTAAATAACATGGATGAGGAACCTAAGGAGATAGAAATGAAAGATGAGGATGATGTAGATGCCGACCTGATTGAAGAGGATGTGTTTACAAAGGACCTAGATAAGTTAATTTTAGTTGTCTGGCATACAATGAGTTTAGAACCCTCATATGAGGAGGAACAAAGAGAAAACTCATTCCATATCATGTACAAGGTGAACGATCAGTTGTATGCACTTATTTTAGATAGTGGTAGTTACACCAATGTAGCCTTAGTTGATTTGATCAAGAAGTTGAAGTTACTGATTATAGCACATCTGAAGTTGTACAAGTTATATTGACTGAATGAGAGAGGAGCACTACATATCACTTAGCAAGTACTATTGCCAATCTCTATTAGAAATTATTCCGACGAGATCCTTTGTGATGTATTACACATGTATGCTTCACATGTGCTACTTAGTCAGCTATGGCTCTTTGACCAAAGGGTTATGCATGATGGACTTCGGATCACCTATGTGTTTGAAAAGGATGAAAGGAAGGTTACCTTGAATCCTATAATGCCAAGTCAAGCTGAAAAATTACAGGCTAAACTTGCTCAACGACCCAAGAAGGCTTTAATAATAAGTAGAGCTAAGCTCTATGAAGCTATACAAGCTGATACGCAACTTTTATATTGTTCAGGAGGCTACTAGAACTAAAGGGGTGGATTGAATTACCCGATGAGGTTAGAGAGCTATTGGACGAATATGCTAACCTGTTCTTAGAATAGTTATTGGAAGGATTGCTATTGTTTAAAGGCATTAAGCAATATGTTGCTTGATTCCCAGCACCGCCTTGCTGAACAAACTAGCTTATCTAATGAAACCTAAATATGTTGCTGAGCTCCAATGACAAGTTAATGAATTACTAGAGAAAGGATATGTAAGGGGAGAAAGGGTATGTAAGGGAGAGTCTAAGTCCTTATATTATTCTGATACTCTTAGTGTTAAAAAAAGATGGTACCTAGAGAATGTATGTTGATAGCTAAGCCATGAATAAGATCACCATTAAGTACTAGTATCTTATCCCTAGGTTGGATGACATGTTAGATGAATTGAGTGAGGCTAAGGTCTTTAGCAAGATTGATTGGAAGTCTGGCTACCATCAGATTCAAATGAGGTTAAGAGGTAAGTAGAAGATTGCTTTTAAAACTCGGCATGGACTCTACGAGTTGATGGTAATGCCATTTGGCTTATTGAATTCCCCAAGTACTTTCATGTGACTAATGAACCACATACTGAGAGATTTGATCAGGAAGTATATTGTGGTGTACTTTGATGACATCTTAGTATATAGTGTCAACATGCTAAGTAACTGTGAGCATCTCCATGCCGTATTAGATGTGCTACAAGTTGAGAGATTATTCGAAAATTTGAAGAAGCATTATTTCTGCTAGGAGGGAGTGGTATTTCTAGGTTACGTAGGAGAAGGATAAAGCTTACGAGTAGATGTAGAAAATATCTAAGCAATCGTCGAGTGGTCGACTTCAACTACTTGTATCAAGGTAAGAAGTTTCCATGGATTAGCATCCTTTTATAGAAGGTTTATCAAGAATTTTAGTACCACAGCTGCATCCCTTATAGAGTTGATGAAGAAGAACATCGAATTTAAATGGGGAGAAAAAGAGGAAAGAAGTTTTTTCGAAGTGAAGGAAAGATTGACTTCTGCACCTGTACTAGCTTCACCTGACTTTGAGAAGAGATTTGAGCTAGAGTATGATGCGTTAGGTATTGGTATAGGCACTATCATAATGCAAGAAGGCCAACTAATTGCATACCACAATGAGAAGCTGAGAAGACCTCAACTGAACTACTCGATTTGCGAAAAAAAACTCTTAGCTCTTATTTAGTGCTTTAAGTGAGGTAGCATTAACTATTATCAAGAGAATTTGTCATCTATACTAACCACGAGTCTTTAAGGTACCTCCAAAGTTTTTGAGGGATTCAATTCCTTAAGGGATTCAATTTTGTGATTAAGTATAAGCAAGAGAAGAGCAATGTAGTTGTAGATGCTCTTTCAAGAAGACATGCGCTCTTGATTAAATTATAGACCAAGTTTTTTGGGTTTGCAAGTATCAAAGAATAGTATTCTTATGACTTACATTTCGGACCCATACTTGGGTAAAGTGTAGATGGAAGAAGATTGGATGATTATTTTGTGGAAGTTGGTTACTTATTTTAAAGTGGAAAGTTGTGCATGCCAACCTATTCAATAAGAGAGTTACTTATTAGCGAAACCCATAGTAGAGGACTCTATGGACATTTTAGGGAGAGGAGAACATATGAACTACTGAGTAGACGACTCTTTTTGTCAGGAATGAGGCAAGACATACACCAGATTATTGAGGGCTGTGTCATATGCAAGAGGGTCAAGTGATGAGTCGAGCAAGGGAAAGCAATGTCTTTGCCTGTCTCGACCAAACCCTAGATTGAGTTAAGCATGGACTTTGTCCTTGGATTACCAATAACTACCTAAGGCAAAGATTCAATAATGGTTGTCGTAGATAGATTTAGTAAAATGGCACACTTTGTGCCTTGCTCTAAGACCAATGATGCTTTGGCTATTGCTTCTCTCTTTTTGCAAAAAGTCATTTAGTTACACAATATACCAAGGAGTGTAGTCTCAAATAAAGATCTAAAGTTCTTAAGCCATTTCTACAAAACTCTGTGGCATTAAATGGGGACTAAACTACTTACAACACTTCCTGTCACCCCAGACTGATAGAGGTAGTTAAATCATACTTTAGGATCATTGCTCCGAGCTGTAGTGGGTATGAACTTGACTAATTAGGAGATCTGTTTGTTTATGGTAGAATTTGCTTACAACTGTATAGTACATGACCCCACCAAGTAGACACCCTTTGAAGTTATCTATGGCTTTAATCTTGAGTTGCCCCTTGATCACACCCTATACCTATATTTAAGCAAAAATACCCTAATGCAAGAGCCTGAGCATAATTCCTACAGTACATCTACAATAAGGTTACTTGGCAAATTAACTAAGCTGCTAAGAAAATGCGAGAAAAGGCAAAGGGGAGGAAATCGATACAGTTTCAACCTGGAGACCTAGTGTTGTTACACTTGAGTAAGGAGAGGTTCTAAAAAGGAGAAAGAACAACCTATCCACCTAAAATAAAGGCCCCTTCAAAATCCTCCAGAAAGTTAACAATAATGCCTACAGACTGGAACTACTTGAAGATTATGTGGTCTCTAAAACTTTCAACATTGTCAACCTTAGTCCCTATCATCTTGAAGGAATACTGAATGAGGACCAATCGGATTTGATCATAAATCTAAATCAACTAGGAGGGAATGATAGGAATTAGACTACTAAGCCTTTAACTCGCAGCTAAGCTCGAGGACTAGAAGGACTAATGACACAAAACTTCTTGCTCTAGCTAACCCTCGTTGAGGCTAAGTTGCTCCTTATTGTTTATTAACTCCCTACACTATGTTGATTGACTTCACATTTTTTGGAAATTATGTGTTAATACAATGAATACTTTACTTGCATCCTAACCTTTTATACACCATTGTCTAGTTATGTTTGAGTCGACCACTTGCTTGACAACATTGAAGCCAAGAGGCCGATAGATATTGCACAAGTCCTTAGCTACGCCTTAGACGAATCAACATCTACTTAGCACCCCTATTTGGACACCCATCCTGATCATACCAATTTGTCTACATCTTCTAAGGGCATTGCCAATACATTGTTGCCATGTATCTAGGCTCACTTGGAGAATTTGTTATACTTAATCATTACCCTAGAATATTTGTTTTTACCCTTTGTATTCCTTGTACATTACTTATTTAGGACAATACCCTTTTTGTCTTTTCCATTTTTAGGTAAGTTGCCCTAATTTCTTGAGTATAAATACCCACTATATATGTAGCCACATCATCATTATCACATACTGAATATTCCATTTGTGAACATTGCGTCCTTAGCTTGTTTAATCTCGTCTAAACTCTTATCTTAACCCTTAAGCAAGGCTAGGTGGCAAGTAACCTCATAAGAACATCTCATGCATCATATCGAGTTGTGCTGTAAGTCCTTGGAAGTTCCATTGATGCGTTATATCCCTTGGAGCTGTTCGTAGATTTGCTTACTTTTCTTTTCTTTCCCATTCTCTTGTGCACTTCCATCACTCATGTTAAGCTTTCGATAAGCTTGAACCCACACCCCTACGAGTGGCCTTATCTGTCCTTGGCTTTAGTTTGCATCACTAAATATAGGTATGGTTACCTTGAATGTGATTTTATGGTCTCATATAAAGTAAATCCTCGCTATTTGATTGTATTCTTGATATCTTATTATATTTTTTACTTCTAAGCGTATGAGAATTCCATGATTAGGGTTATCATGTTTCTCATGAGTTTCTAACTTAATTGATTTACTTTCCCGAATGCCCTAAATCAATTGTTGACCTTAATCGCACAAAAATAAGGTTTTGCCCTAATACTAAAATGTCCATGTCTTGATTGCTAATTTACGGGATATCATAGAAAGTGATAGGGATTAGGGACCAATCATACGCTTCCGAGCTTAAGGACTTGCTCGAATTGTTCACCGAGTTGTCCAATGTAAGTTGAATGTTGAGGAGTAGTGCATTTCCCAGTCTGACCTACCGGATT
This sequence comes from Lumnitzera littorea, assembly GCA_024138015.1. NCBI lineage: Eukaryota > Viridiplantae > Streptophyta > Magnoliopsida > Myrtales > Combretaceae > Lumnitzera > Lumnitzera littorea. The sequence continues at coordinate 53,116,415 of JAMXBB010000001.1, forward strand.
ACTTTGCTCTCTACATCATCCAAGAAGCTATTGAGGTGATTAGTTGACATACTGATTCGACCTCTCCACAATAAACCTATCCAAGTATCAAACCAAAATATTACTGACTTAGTGCATGCCAAAGCCGACTCGACAATGATCTAAAGCTGACTCGACAATGAGTCGTTGCCTAAACCAACCCTTTCTTAGTCTTGAATATCCGAGCTACTGAACTGTTGATGCCGACTTAGCCTGTTCAAAACCTGTTCTATTCAACTAATAGTGTTACTGGGAGCATAGAATGAATAAATAATGCACGTATTACCTTTTTCTAACATTTGTACTATCCTTTTTGCTACTGGATATTCTTTTTTCCTGATTACAACGTTACCTATATAAATTATTCTCTTTTCTTTTACTAGTAGGAATCCTTTTTTGTAATTTACTCTAACCTAAGATTTACCTTAATTAGGTCATATAAATACTTGTATACTGTAATAGCCACAACAATGAATACAATCTTAACTTTTTAGACACATTTTAGTGAGTTAAGTGTTTTCCTTGCTTACTCTTGACTACTCTTATTTAGCTTATTGAATGTAGACTAGTAGCAAGTGACCTCCAGTCACACTTGTATGTCATATCAAGTGTGACCTAAGTTTATGTGAGGCATTGGTGTGTTATATCCACCTTCGATGCATGAGGATCCCTACTAAACCTTCGAATTTCATTTACCCTTTAGATTGTCTCAAGATTCGAACCCATCCCCCTTGTTTCATACAATATCGGATGTCATGTGTTCATCCACGTCAGACCGTATCAAAAAGGATTCACAAATTCTTAAGGCCTAACAAATTCTCATCACCACTATAAAGAGGAGGTACCTCCTCCAAGAAAGGGGGTTGATTCTTAATACTCTCTCTCTCTCTCTCTCTCTTTCTACCTCTCTCTATTAGTGGAATATTTTTGACCATTCTCATTAACTTAAACAGTAGAATGTACACGTTAGGGTCACCTCCAAGATCGTCGATAGTTCACATTTACTTATCTTACAAGATAGCTTCTCCCTTGATTCACTTAAAAAAAAAGGAGACCTTTAGATCCAAAACAATAGCCCTCAACATTTTGGTAGCCATCGTTTATAGTTCAAGTACAAATCCGTGGCCAAAACCCCTGTTGACAATCAGTTAGTTCCTCCTGCACACAATCCTCAATCAGATCTTCCACAAAATGCTCTTTGCGAGGTTCAAAATCACTTATCAAAGGTGCAAGCTTGAAATAGTCAACGAATTGCTCTTTTCAAGCAAGGAATGATGGAAATCTTATAAGAGAATCAATTCCTTAAGATAAAGATCACAAATCTTCGACAAGTGCTTGAGAGTAACTCCTCACCTCGGGAGAACAAGTTTGAGAACTATAGCTCTCCTCAATAGCCAAATACTTAATTTACAAAGATCAAACAAAATTATCAAACTCTAACTAAGCAATGCCAAGAACAACCTCTACAACAACCATTTGTAGACACTTCAACTAATCAAATCGATCTTATCACCAAACATCTTATAAAGATCAAAGGATCCAAGCACATCGATCCTTTAAATGAATATACGATAGAACAATCTTCTTTTGTCAAGGAAATAAGAGATAAATCTCTCCCCACATAAATATGGATCCCTCAATTCAAACTTTATGATGAAACTACTGATCTTGCTACGCATTTTATTTTACTACTACATTTAAATTAAGCTCCTTAACACCTCTAATGTCATTACATGCAAGGGCTTTCATGATAGCCTCAACAAGGCAACTCAAAACTGGTATTGCGGACTCTAATTGAATTCCATATCTAGCTTTAAAGAGCTTTCGGAATCCTTCCTCCAATACTTTTTATGAATAGTAGACAACCTGAGAGAGATAACTTATCTCTTATGTTGATAGCAACTTGAAGAGGCACTTAAGTAATATAGTGCTAGATTTATCATCATTATGATTAAAATTTCGAACCTTGATATGAACATATCACTCAACTCTACCATCCTAAGATTCAAAAACTACTATCAACGTATTTTACTCCATCACAAAGAACAAGCCCTAAACTATTACTGAGTTCTAGCTCCAAGCTATCGAACATATCATTCCAAAAGATAACATTCTAGCTTGAAGATTGTTTAAGCATCAACCTAATGTGCCTAGGAGCTCAATAATCACTAAACTTACCATAGGAGATGGGAATCAAATGGGTCTTTCGAGATATCAAAGAAAAATGGAATAGATTGGTTGACAACTGAATGTAGTAGCTTATGTGAAGCTACTTGGAGGATGTGACTCACCAACGAATACAACACGACTTGACACTTCACTTAATGTGACATACAAGCTAATATTAAGGTTCACCCACTACTAATCTTTAGCTACTCAACCAGATTAGATAAGAGTGTAAGAAAATGTGCTTGGGGAGGGGTATCTCATAAGAACAAGTATATTCAATATCTGAAAGGAATGAATCATCTTCTGGATATAAAGAAAAGACACTATTTATAGTAAGTCCTTAGAGCAACATTACAAAAAAGGAAAATTACAAAAAAGGCATACGAGAAAAGAGATGCCTAGTATATACAAAAAAGGGTAAATAGGAAAAATGACAAAGAAGGAAAAATAGTATAGTGTCAAGAAAAGCTGGACAAGTGGTAGCTTGACATTGGTTCGTTACTGGGGAATCTCTAGGTGAAGTAGTTATGCTGGATTCGTGCTGTTGTAGATGTGGTTAGTAGTATAAAAAATCACCAAGATGAATAAAAGGTGCCATCATGTAGTAGTAGTAGTGATAATAGGCTAAAGGATTAGGAGATAGTACGAAGGGGCCTCGATACGTGATAGGTTGGCCTCAGCACAAAGGGGTTCTGGTGATTGGGGTAGGGCTGGATGATTTAAGTCCTTAGCCTTGACACTTGGTAGGTCAACTTCAGCATTTAGCAAGTTAGCTTTGGCACTAGGAATCGAACAAAGCAAAGTAGGGCTAAGCTGAGCTCTTAAGGAGTGTACCCACTACTCTCCTGTGTGCTATGCCTCATCCTCAGCAGGTTGACCAGAGAGAATTCTTTTAGAGAGTAATTGAAGGCCTCAAAGGTGTATGCAAGTAAGAAGGCTAGAGGTTGGCAGTCCATCAATTGCTATGGGTTATTGAAGATTTGCCCTCAAATCTTGGTTCTATTCTTCGTCAAGTACATAAGGCATTAAGTCGATGAAATTGAAATTAGTAGATAAACTGTATCTATCAGGACCCTAAAGGGGGCTTAGTAGGATTGCCTAAAAATTCCAATGTCACGTATGTACCTATGATATGGAAACCACCTTACGAGCTAGAGATTGCAAGACTCTAAATGATAAATCACTAAAATTACTGATTTTTAAGTAATTAATTTATTGTAAAGTATAAATATAAATCACTATGGATGTTCGATATCCTATAGTTCCTCCGAACTGTAGAAAATTAGTATCTCTTACCAAATGATAAAATCGAATAAAATAAACTTGAAATTCAAACTTATTGAAGTTACTAAATCTAAATATATAAGTACATTTAAAAGTCTCAAATAAGTTATACAATCTTTCTCTAATTCTAAGCTCTAAAATATCTCAATACTTACACTCAATGCTCAGCTCTTAACCCATGCCTAATTATCTATCAACCTGCAAAAGAGAAGGTATTAGGGAATAAGCTATAAGAGCTTAGTGAGCTATCCCTCATACTATACTAGCAAACAAGTTATCAAACAAATTGTTACAACCATATGAATGCATACACATGCAGTATGCCAAACAATATATGCAGTTAACTGGTGCTATATATATATGATATCAAATTTTAACACCCTTCAAGATAAGGGTAGGAGATACATCGATACCAATCACGACCGGGCTCTAGCACTTGGGTTTTTAACCATAACTTTGAATTCCGTATTTCACAAAGTACATTTTCATTTTTGAAAACCTAGTAGTACACAAAATCTTAGGCCTATCAGTGAGGTAGCCCCCTATAGTCCACACTTACACCCTACAGTAGAGATCTCTAGACTCGACCTTCAGCCATACGGTTGGTGTCTCCATCGCCTAGTAAGCCCGTAGGTTCGAGTAAGGTCATACTGTATGAATGTACCATACAAAAACACTTTAATATATATAAACAAACCCCGTAAGGCCTCTCTTTACCTCTACGTGAAGTGATGACCGGAATAAATAATGCAATGCATGGATAATGCATGACCCTTTTAATTTAAGATAAGCCAACTATAATTAAGTCAAATTATGTAGCAATCAACCAATATTTGTAAACCATCCAAATCATGTAATAATCAATCATATAATGAAATCCTCAATTATTGTATTAAACAATATTTTTCATAATAAGCAATCAGTATCAAGCACATGCATATATCCCAAATCCCTACGCATCAAGTTATTACTATTTAATTTAAGTACACTAACTACAAGCACAAAACAAGTATAGAGTTATTGGGAGTACTCACTTGACTATGATGACTCGCTCTAGTTGTAATAATCAATCAAAAGATTCTCGTCCTCGTCGAGATCACTTAATCATTATGAGATAACAAAGATAATAAGTAATTAAATTAACTAACAGTTCTGGATATCTATTTACCTAATTCTACTTAGATTACTAGCAGTTTTTATTCGATTAAACCTAATCGCCAATAGTATATAACTTTTTCATTCTATTTTTTATATTTATGAATTTAAAGTCGTTTTTCATCATTTTCAGATGCACGTTCACACAGTAAAGTCCGTTTTGGACGTTAAGACCCATATTTTATGATATGGACTAAATTTATTGAAATTCTAACTATTGAAGCTTAATTATTCCTATTAGCTAATTTTATGTTCTATTTTAATAGTTAATGATTTCATTAGCCATTAATTCTTATACTTAGATGATCTTTTGGTTTATTATTTTAGAAGCTTATGTCATCGCTTATGTCATCGTTTATGTCATGGTTTATGTCATCATTTGATTATATCATTACTTACATCATCATTCATTATATATATATTTATCCTTATGTATTCATATACTTTACACATACATTATATATATATACTTATACTTCTAAAATACTAGTATGTATACTTGTGTATTCATATGTATACTAGTACATATACCCATATACACATATGGTGACATACGTATTTTTATACATATTTTCGTATGCCTAGAGTACCCTCTTAAGAAAGCTTCATAAATTTCATATTTTTTCACTTTAAGGGCTTATTTAGCAAGGTATATGTATGTATAGTTAGTATACTTTTCCTTTTTTGTTATGTACATATAAGTTATTCATGTACATGGCTTACTAAGTTTACGTACAATTGGTTTTTCTTATTCTTACTTATGTATATGTACATCTATACTATGTATTCTAATAGTATATATCTAGTTAGTCTATATAAATATACATACTATATGTGTACATGTATTCTTACATTTATCCATATGCATAACTATACTTATATTGTGTATCTACCAAAATACACACATAGAATTCTTACATGTATCAGCATAGTATATGTACTCATGTATTTTACCCTTATACCTAAGTATTCCTACACTTAAGTACATGTATACAAGTCAACATACATGTACATATTACATGTAAACTTCAAGCTAACCTAACATATACAACTTGCTATTACATAAGATGGAAGAATCACATAAAACATACCTTTTGTCCTTGAAATATGGAAGTAAGTTTTGAAATTTGGAAAGGGATGAAAGGGAAAGGGGATGACCGTTTTGATAAGAGGGGAAAAAAGGGATTTTGTCGTGTTTTTGATGTGTTTACAAGAAGATAGAAGAGGGGTCTAGAAGGAGGATGAAAAGATGACAAAAGGGGAAAAAGAAAGGGAAAAAAAAAATCAAAAGAAAAGAGAAGAAAACTATATATGACAATGACATATGTGTTGACTTTTCAATATGTTGACTTGGTCAACTCTTTGAAATTAAATGTAATTTGTGTGTACATAATGGGGTAATTAAGGAAAATTTTGGAGAAAAATTAAGGAATTGAAGGTAAATGTGGAGTTTATTGAAATGATTAATAAGAATGGTTAATGAAATCTTCCTCTAAGTATTTATATCCTATATATATTATTTAGTATGGTACTTAGTGTAACTATCATGAAATATGTTATTTAGGATATTAATACTTATTACATGTGACATAAGTATCAACTAAACTCTTAACTTTATATAATACTAACCTAGTTATATAGTTAGAAGATAGATGTGATCTATAATGTAATATACTAGTTTCTAGTGGATTGCTTTAGTATTATATGTATTTATGAATGATTGAAAGTTATCTTTGATCTTTTACTAATAATTTAGTATAATACTAAGGATATATTGTTAATTAGGGTTTTAAAGTAAAGTATAGTGAATTAGTACTTTTATATCTTTAAAGTTATAGTTTTAGGGTTTTATCACTTTCGAGCACAATCTCTAGTGTTTATATACATTTAAGGCATAAAAGTTTTCTATGCAATTAAATCTTCGGTTGTTATCTTAAAGTTTTGATGAGGTTCGAGGTCAACTTTTGTAGTTACATATACTTGAGGTTTTAAGGTCTTTATATGCGATTAGAGGTTCAATTGATAATTTACAGTTTTTCATATTCACTTTAGGTTTTGAATTAAGATTTTAATCTGTTTTAAATCTCATTGGCTCTATTGACTTCAAAAAATCATCTACAATTTAGGAGTTTGATTCTATACTTAGAAGGCTAGATTTGTGGGGTTTACATCCTTCCTCCCTTACAAAAAGTTTCGTCCTCGAAACTTGACTGAGATAGTTCCTCATAAACATTCCTTTCATCCTTTATAAGCAAGTAATTTACATAAAATCAACAAGCTTCTTATTAGTACTCGACACTTATCTATAAACAATACAATAGATCCATAGAATACATTTCATATGCATAATCCTCTCATATCGATTACATTAAACCTCCAAAGTTCCTCGATAAGTCACTAGATTTTCTTCCTAAATTACTCACTTTCGATAATACTTAGTGATATCATAGCCATGTCTTCCGCAATTACTGCTCATTAGGGAATTTTCTTCTTTAAATACCATTTCCCTTTATACATCATCATCAAACTTTCTACAATAGTATGTTGGATACGTCAAGTCATCATCTCTTGGATTACTTACCTCTTAGGACAAAAGGTGAAGGTATGCTCATGATCACCACATTTATAGCATGCCTTGCTTTTCATGGGGCACTATTGAATTCTATGTTGTCTTTTCTTCTCACAAATAAAGCACTTATTTTGCAATTGTGGGCAATTCTTTAGATAGTGCCATCGACCACACTTCTAACATCTTACTTTAGCTGTTTCTTTCATTTTCAGCTTATTGGCTAGTGGCTTTGATTTTCTAGTTGATCTTTTTCTTTTTCTATTGATGTCATATTTCTATTGAAACTCTTTTTTGAATATACTCCAAGTAACAGAAGGGGACAAGATTCTTTCTTTAGAGTTCCACTAAAACCTAGCATCATCTTTTAACATATAAGTCCCATATGTTAATTTCAGGTCTCTAGGAATTTCATAAGCTTCAAACGATAATTCAATTTAAGACAACTAATCTTTCATTTCAATTGGATTATTCCCCTTGCCTATAAAGAAATCATTAGCCTTAACAAAATTAGGGAATGCCTTCCTTGGCAACTCTAATTCTTTAGGGTTCCTCTATAAACAACCCAAATTACCTTGATCTCTTAAGCTTAGGTAGGTGTCATGATCCTTTTTATCATCCATAATCCTACCAAAGTGATATTGGCCCACATTAGTATTACTTAGGCACTTAGATCTTCGATCATCACTAAGTACTATTTATACAAATGATCACTTCAACCTTTTCAATTATTTTAATTCTCTCATTAAAATAGACTTTACCTTTCACAAATTTTTTACCTCACTTTCATCAAATATCTTATTCAATCATTCTTATGTCATTATTATTTTTCATTTCCTAGATGTAATCACCTTTCAAACACCATTTGATTTCCATATATCTTGTTCAATCCTACTTTCCTTCTTGCAGTATTATGATTAAAATCTGCATAGTATCACTCATAGTTCATTCTTATTGATCTTTTAGGTCAACTATTCGTATTTACAATCCTATTATCACAACGATTCTCCAAATCTCCAATCATATAATGTAAATTCTCCATTTAAATTGTTATTGCTATCCTTAGGGATTAGAATCCTATACATTACAACTCTAAGATAATTATCCTTTAAGACCTCACACAATCATCTTCTTCATGTTATAATCAACCAATATAATAAGAAAGATTCCCCATCTCATGCTTCAAACCGATTAGGCTAATCAACCACCAAATCAAATTTGTAATTAACTACTTCAACAGAATTGTCAATTTCCATCTATGTTATTAAATTCGCAATTCCAACTGTTATCAAAATCATCAAAACTGATAAGCCTCTAATCAATGCACTTCATACCTTTAACATAAAATTGAAATGCTCATGCACTCCTGAATCCCAACACAAGCCTTCCTTCTTAATTTAACATAATTAGGGACATCTCCTTTTTGTTCCCTTTATAGCACTTGCTCTTTGCATCCTTAGTTTATCACTTCAAACTTACAGTCACAAGCCTTTTAAGCGTAATAACACTAACAATGTCTAGGATAAAGAGGAGTTCAGCAGATAAAAGAATATACATACTTATAATATAGACATATTTCATATGAGTGATGCTAAATATAGAATATAATCTAAATATGGGGGAAAGCTTGTTCATCCTTTTCTTAAGTAAACATTCATTGCTGAGGTGGATCCAGACAAGGTCTCCTAGATAATAAACAACTCGCCTCCTTCTTTAGCTTCCTTGCTCTTTCTATTAGGCTACAATTTGGGCTAGTTGTACAGCAACCCTTTCATGTAACTTTTGAAATTCCTCAACGTGCTACAAGCCAAATTGACTTCCCCTTGAGTGGTCAGCCTGATAACCATATCTAAGGGTAAGTTTGGGTTAAGTCCATAAGCGACCTCAAACATTGACCTTCTTATTGAGCTATGAGCTAAGCGATTGTAAGTGAACTCAAGGATAGGTAATTATAGATCCCAATCATGTAAATTCTTCCCAATAGTAGTGCTCAAGACGTTACCAACTGTCTTGTTCACAACTTTAGTTTGTCTATTTGTCTGTAGGTAGCAAGAAGTACTGAACATGAGCTTAGTGCTGAACTTTTTCCATAGGGTTCTTTAGAAGAAGCTTGTAAACTTTGAGTCACGATTGGATACAATACTTCTTAATACTCCATGTAGCTACATGATCTCCTGCAAAAAGAGATTAGCAACAAATAAAGCTTCGTTGGTTTGGTGGCAGGGAATGAAGTGGCTCATCTTACTGAACTAATTAACTACCACCATAATAAAGTCATGTCTTCTCGAAGTTTGAGATAAGCCAAGCATGAAATCTAGGCTTATGTCGGTCCATGGCTACTTAGGTATGGGTAGAGGTGTGTATTCTCCATATTGCTCTTTTATCCCCTTTATATGTTTACATACCTCGCATTTCTCTAGAATTCAACGCACATACTTTGTCATCTTAGGCTAGTAGAAATATTCTCTTAGCATTTTAGCCATTCTCTTTTCCCCAAAATGGCTAGCTAAACCTTCAACATGAGCTTCTCAGATGAGTAGTTCTCTAGCCGACCTACTTGGCGTATAAACTTGTTTGTCTTTCATCAGAAACCCTTGGCTCAAATAGAACCCATCTACAACTCCTCTTGCCACTAAGGGTCTAAAATATGGATCATGCTCATACTAATTAGGCAGGGTGCCAAATCCAAGTAAATTGGCTTGTAATGCCATAATAAGGGCATGATGACAAGAAAGTGCATTGGCTACAGTGTTGGTGTTTCCCTTTTTATACTGGATAACAAAGCAAAAAGAATTTAGGAACTCAACCCATTTGGCATGACGTTGAGAATGTTTTTGTTGCCCTTAAAGATGTTTGAGAGACTCATGATTTGAGTAAATGATGAATTCCTTTAGCAACAAGTAGTATTGCCAGTTTTGTAGTGTTCGAACAAGGGCATAGAACTCTTTGTCAAATGTAGAATAATTTAGGGCAACTCCTCTGAGTTTCTCGCTGAAATAGGCAATTGGTTGGTGTTACTGCATAAGAACAACATTAATGCCGACTCCAGATACGTTACATTCTACTTCAAAAACTTTCTCAAAATTTGGTAGGGCTTATACTGGGGTTAATGTCAACTTGGACTTTATCTCTTCAAAACTTTTATGAGCTTTCTCAAACCACTTGAACTCAGAGTTCTTCCTGGTCAGTTCGGTCAATGGAATAGTTATAGAACTAAAGTTTTGAATGAATCTTTGATAGAATGAAGCTAAACCATGAAAATTTGTCACTTTGGTAGCATTAGTCGGTATCGGCCACTCAAGAATAGCTTTAGCTTTCTCATCATCAACTTAGACTCCTCCATCTGAAACAACATATCCAATTAATACAACCTCGCTCTAGTAAGACACACATTTCTTAAAATTGACAAATAAATTCTCTATATAAAGGTTGTCAAATATGGATCTTCAATGTCTAACATGTGAAATGAGTTCAGCATTGTAGAATAGAATGTCATCGAAATACACTACAACATACTTATCAATTAATGTTCTAAGGATATGATTCATCAGTCACATGAAAGTGCTTGATGCATTTGTTAAACCAAGCAGCATCACCAGCCACTCAAATAGACCATCCCTTGTCTTAAAGGCTATACTCCTTTCATCTCCAGGCCTCATTTATATTTGATGATAGCCACTTTTCATATTAATCTTTGAAAAGATGCGAGCATGATGTAACTCATCAAGCATATCATCAAGTCATGGGGATCAGATATTGGTATTTAATAGTAATTTTATTGATGTCTAGACTGTCAATGCACATTCTCTATGATCCACAAGAAGGGGCTCTAGTGTTGCTATTCATTTATCCACCTTCTCAGCCTATTGCTCGTTTCTCAACCTTATTAAGTGGAAATCTAATCTCATGGCCTAGTCTCTAAGACTCTTTGCATTGAGATAGCTAGATTGGCTATAATAGTAATGAGGTCTTATATCTGCTCATTAGTAATATGTAGTGTCTATTGGATCACATAACTGTTGTAGACTCTATAAATTTAACCTTCTAAACATAGTGTCGGACTTGAGTGTCATAAACATTTTCTTAAGTTGACAAAACTACATAAAATGAAAACCAACTAAAATTTTGAACTTGGAACTTAAAATGAACTTGAAAGACCCAATGATACAATTTGGAAACCTTTATCATGCAAGAAAACCCCAATCCCTATATACGTATACTTTAAAGAAAATGTTAACCTAAACTTAATAGAAACCGTAAATATCAAATAAAAAAAAAAAACTCAATAAAATTATCTTAACGCTTGAAAAGCCATAAATCAATAAAATTATCAATAATTTTGGGAAATCATATAAAATTGATAACAAACGAATCAAGGATTATTTCAAGTAATAATAAATAATAAAACTAAGTTAGTTAAAGGAATAAATTAATAAATTTACAAAAAAATTATTTTACTTGTGTACATAAGTAGCCTTACAATATATATATATATATATATATATATATTATTAAGTAATTTCCTTTTCTTAATCTATCATATGATATATATATATATATATATATATGTTGCATAATAAAGTGGTGTTCCTAAATAATTAAGCTAATTGATCTTTAAGCTCTTAAGTGTAAATAAATTATTTCCGAGTTGGTGAAAAACCCTAAAACCTAGGATGATCAAGGACTTACAATCCTTCTTAAGAGGCAAATCATAACCTACAAATTAATTCGAGAACCAAACCCTAAAAGAATTTCATATAAGATAATTTCCTTATTTTCACTTATAAACCATGTTACGTATAGATAAATTGTAAACCTTACTTTTAGTGAACTTGTGATTCAACTAAGAACACTTCCCAAATATTCCTAAGGGTAAACTAAGCTAAGAATCCAAGTTTACATTTAAAAACGAATTTAATTTTCCAATTCGAAACCTTATTATCGATAAAACTTGAATACGAGAACCATAGACTCTAAACGCAAAACCCTAAAACAATTAAGAACTTGTAACCCTAAGCGGCTAATTAAGAATTTAATTTGAATAATTTTATTTAATTCTAGAAACTTTCATAATTTTATAAAAATTAAATCATAATTTACAAATCAATTTAAGAGACAAACTCCAAAAGAATTTCAAATCAAACAATCTCCTTATCTTCATGCATAAGATTTGTGTACATGAATAAGTAAACTAACTGTAAACCTTACTTTTAGTGGGCATAGGATTTGAGTACGAGTAAATTCTAAACATTTCCAAAGGATCAACTAAACTACAAACTTAAGTTTACATTTAGAAACAAATTAAAATCTTCCAATTCAAAAACCAATTATTGAGAAAACTTGAGCTTAAAGAACTACAAGCTCTAAACTCACCTAAGACCCTAAACCCTAAAACAATTAAGGAATTTTGACCCTAAGTGACTAATCAATAATTTAATTTGAATAATTTCATTCAACTTTAGAAAATTTCACAATTCTACGAAAATCAAATCATAAATTACAAAACAATGTAAGATAAAAACCCTAAAATAATTTCCTATAAGGCTATGCCCTTATCTTTATGCCTAAGCCTTATACTTCAATAAGTAGATCAACCAATCACTTTAGATAACTTATCAATTGAGAGTTGGAATCATTTATCAATTGATAACTTATCAAAATCTAGTGATAAGACATTTTCCTTATCACCTCTTCACTTATACTACATATGGACAATTTTTTACAAGATTTCATAAGCTTAACTTTAATAAATGAGCCAAGACCATTCCATGGACAAAAAGGACTTGAAATGGCAGATCTAAACAAGGAAGAAAGAGGGGGCCATACTCTTGTCTTTTAACCATCAATCACTTTCTCTTACACACCACTATTCACCCCTTAATGCTTACATCATCAATAGTTGCAATTGTTAACTTTTGTGTAAGCTACAAGACAATCAAATAAAGCTTCTTGCACACACTTCGTTTCTCATTTAAAATCTGCCACTCTCTCCCTCTTTCACTCCCATTTTCACTTCCTTTTCTCTCACTTTAAACACAAATCAAAAGAAGAAATCTAACTCCACAAATTCCCAACATTGCCGCCACCATTTTTGCTTCCATACTTACGGCAATTTCTCCTCTTATTCTTGTGTCATTTTCTTTCACCATCTAAGACCTTTTAGAACCATTAGAACATTCTGCAAACCCCATTCCAAAAGACCAAACGATTCGAGTTCTAAAAGGTGGCAAAAAGGAGGAAGCAAAGTTAAGAGCTTAAGTGGAACCTTTGTGTACAACCACCATATTTTTCTTTAAGGACGAGTAAGTGTTTCTTGTGACTTGTGGGTTAGTGTTTATGATTAGGAGACTTTGATTTCTTGAAGATGTAAGTAAGGTTTAAGTTGTTATAACACCAAAAATCGTTTTAAGAAACAAACCATGAAACCCTTACATGAAGTTGAAACATGAGCATGTAAAGTTAATGTTTTGTAAGGACATTTGTTTAATGCTTTGAATGAAAGATTTTAAGTTAAGAAAATCTTGAAATGAGAACTTTAATGGAGGATGAGCATGCTGGACGTGAGGGTTCTATAGTCATTTGGACGTTGATTTTGTTTCCATTAAGTTAACCATGCTCAAATCTAGACTTAAGTTAAGGAAAAATCCATCACATGAAGTTTTATGAAGAAACCAACTTTGTATGACGTGAGCTATGATATGGAAGTTGTATTAAGTATAAGATCTTCTATTTCTTAGTGTGAAGCATGAGTTAAAGAATCATCTTATGGAAGAAAAGTTAAGTTAAGATTTAGATACAAGTAGTTTAAGTGCATAATCTAACACCTAAACTTAAGGAAATGATGAAACAAGTTGAAAAACCAAGCAAGAACCCCTTAGAATCATCATGAACAGACCTGGAACATGAGTAAGAGGCACTTAAAAATATGATAAAGGTAAGTGAACAAAGTGAAAGGATCAACCAATGCAAGTATGGTAAGTATACAAAGCCTAAAACTCTCAAAACGAGCCTAAAACTTTAAGTTGAGCCTTCAATAAAATTCTGACCAGCACCTTAAAATATCAAGAGAAGATGTTTTGAAGCCCATAAGAAATCCAACTAAGGCTCCATTAGCCTACCAAAGTCACTAACTTTAGTTTGAGCAAAAAACAAGCCTATTTGACAACTTAAGCCCACTAAAGGGCCTAAGAAGTGGTTGTTAGCCTTAGGAATATAAATCAAAGTCATAAATCTGATCTCAAGGATTATTTTAAGCTTAGAATAAAATCTTAAGACCATGCCCAAAGGATTCCTCAAGTTATTAAAAAGCCCATTTACCAAACAAGGCCCAAAAGCACTCCAACACATGAGGAACGCTACTGTTCTGACCCATGGACAGAATTGTATACCTCATTTTGAAAATATAACCTCCTCACGTTAAAGTACACTCAAAAACTATGAAGATTGACTATAAGATCATAAAAATCGGATTTAAAACGAAAAAGTTATACGCGATTGAACTTTAGGTAAAAACCGGGAAAAATTACGAAAACTAGTCAAGAATATAACTTAAGGAAAATTACTTAGTTTCTTAAGTTTGTTTCAATTCCTTATAAAAATTATTTCAATGACCTGGGGACACTATGTACGGAGATGACTTGCCTCTAGATTACTTTGATTGACCCACATGGCAGAGTGAGTAAATTCCCGATGACTCTTTACTTAATTGTACTTGTAGAATAGATGCACCTAAACTTATATATATAAATTTAGATGCTTGTGAGATATGAGAGATGCATGTGTATGAAATTGTGGAGGAATGTGATGACTTGTTAATTATATTTAATAAGGGGAATTGTTTGCATTATATATACATGTGAATTGTATGGAATGAAATCGTCTGATCACCTTGAAAATCGAGATAATTACTTATCTGATTAAGAAATCAAAATGAATCATGCATACCTCATATAGCATACGGATAACACCGACTGCCGCTTTACGCAGAAGATGGGGGAGGACTCAGAAGAATACGAGTTTCCTGCAGGATTGAGCACTAGCTATGCCATCATATATATTGAGTCTCTGTCTTAAGCTGATGGGCTTACTAGGTGCCGGGAGACGCCAACTGTTGGCGAGGGGCCGAGTCTTATGGCTTTTGCTTAGGGCGTGTGTTTGTGGACTGCGAGGGCCACCACACCGCTAGACTTGGGATTTTAAAAGATATGATTTGATTTTGGCAAAGGAAGTATATATATATATAGAGTTTTGTTTTGGCATGAGCACGATAGTGCAAATGAAATAAAACCCAAGGTCTAGAACCCGGATTTTGGTTGAGGTCGGTTAATTATCTCCTAACCTCGACTTCAAGGGGCGTAATTCTGAGTCATATGCAGTTCCTAGGTCACTGCATGTGTTGTTTGGCATACTGATTGTTCATGCATTCATATGATTGTACATTTAATAAATTTCTGTCATGCGGTATTGATGAGGGTAATTATCTCACTAAGTGTAAGCTTAAACCCCAACAGTTCTTTTCCTTGCAGGTTGATCGATAGTTGGGAATGGGATAGGAATTGAGTGCAGAGTGCTACCATTGAATCAGTATGATGAAAAGCTTGTGTAGTTAATTTGGAATGCTTCGAAAAATGACTAATGTTTCAATTAAGTTTAGTATCTTTAGTAAGTTTAGAATTTTCTAAAATTGTCTATCTTATTTCATTATTTTGGTAGGGGATACTGATTATCTGCGGTTCTGAGGAATTATGGAAAAATGGATATCCATAATTATTTATATTATATAATGAGTTAACAAACTAAAATTGAAGACTCTAGTAAATAACTATTTAGAGTCTTGCAATTTTTGACTTGTAAGGCGATTTTCTTATCATGGGTGCACACGTGATATGGAAATTCTAGGCAATACTACTAGGCCCCTCCTAGGGTCGCTACAACCGTATCCTTAAGCATCACTCTCAACATCATTAATTTCTCCTTGAATGCTAAGATTCGATATTTTAAAAGAGAAAAAGCTTCAGATCACACTCTTCATGCAAGAAATTACCACACAGAGAAAATACCAATCTAACAGTGAAATATGAACTTTCTATATTCTTCCAGATGAAAACAAAATATAACAAACAATAGACCAATAGGAACTATTGCAACACAGCTCTCGATCATAACTTGAAGCTTTGATACCAAGATTATATGATATGCCTAAAAGCTCAGATATCACTAGGGCTTACCACAAGAGGTGAGAAACTAATGGGTCCTTCAAAATATTGAAGAAAATAGAGTGAGTAGGTCAATGAAAGGAATATAGTAGCTGACATGAAGCTACTTGAAGGATATAACCCACTAACGAACATAACGCGGCTTGATACTTCACTAGATACAACGTACAAGCTAATGTCAAGGCCCACTCACCAGATACAATACACAAGCTAATGGACTTGTATGTTGTATCTAGTGAAGTGTCAAGCCACGTTGTGTTCGTATAACATTGGTTCACTACAAAAGATTCTCTCATTACAACAGTCAAGTGGAATCAAGATGTTGTGGTATCAAGGATGGTCGAGATGAGAAAGAGATGCAGTAAGAATTGGTAGGAGGCTACGAGAGAAGTACTCGGCTAGTATGAGGTTATGTCTCATTACTTGACAAGAAGCTCTCGAAAATTGAAGGTCTGATAATTCGGTATAGAGCCCTTGGCTAGAGAATAGTCAGCATTGGTACAAGAGAGAGAATAAAGAATAGTATAACCATTTAGAGCTCTTTGGGAATTCAGCCACCCTCCTTTTGTGTACAATTTCTCGTCATCGGTAGGTTGATGAGAGAGAATTCTTTAGGTGAAGGACTAAAGGCTTTTGAAGTGTACGCGAGTAAGTGGGCCAAAGGTCTATAACCCATCAACCCCCATCATAAGCTTGTTTGGAAAGTATTTAGTAAGGAAAATGTGGTCAGAATAGCTTTAGGACTTGATTCGAGGTTTGATTAGTATGGAATGATTAGAGGAAATGACTTTAGAGGCTTGTGTAGAGAGTTGATTGGAGAAAAGAGTATAATTGAGATAACATTAGAGACTTAGTTAGAAAGTTTCTAGTTTAAAGACAATCATCCAAAAACTTCATCAGAAGGTTAAGGGACCACAACTTGGTACTAGGTGAGCTTTTAGAAACTTGTTCAGAGACTTTAGTAATAAGTTAGCACTCAATACAAATCTTACATGACTTGCTAAAGATAAGTCATAACCACAATTAAACTATTTAAATGAATTCCTTTACCTTATAATTAGTAAAACTAAAGTCATTGTATTATATATTTAGGGGAAAACTAAAGCAGATGAGACCTATATACAAGATTATCGAACATTACTTGTCTAGGTAAGTGGGATCAATGCTTCATTGCACTTTAAAGTATTACTTAAGAATACTTGAACACCTTCGTACATGTCTTGTTTTTAAATGTAAGTTAGTTGCCTGTGCGTATACAATGTATATACTTGAATATGGTTGTGCTTTTAGGAATGCTGGACTTTATGTATTGATTGCTTTATGTTATGCTTGGTTGAATTCTCTGAAATTACTTTATCACCCCAAAAAGCAAACTAACTGATAGGAATCAAGCCCTTGGACCAATCACTCATAGCTAAGGTAAAGGACTCTAAGGACTCGTGTACAGAATACTAGCTCAAAACCAATGCTAAGATGGGGATTTCTATGCCAAATTGATCTCCTGCTGACTTGTCTATTAGATCTCCATATGTGTCAAACATGCACCGGCCTAGCAGTGAAGTTTTATTCTAGAAGATAGCCTAGGACTAGCTGAACCGAGCTCCCTAATTGACCACGGGCATCTAACTCTAATTCAACTTACTTCTTTACTAGATTGATTGGTTCTTGACCTTATCTAAATCAGGTCGACCCCTAACTACAAGCGTTACTCTACTTCTGCTTACCTTGTATTATATTTCTCCCATCTAACCACCAAGCGACATGTATCTTTTGATACAATATTCTAGACTAATTCTTTTTTTTCGGTACTAAATATTCTTCATCTCTTTTACGCCTTTTAGTATGTTTTATGTAACCTAATTGTAGAATATCCTTTTTTCTTTTCATATATGTAAAGTAACCCCAGTGGATGGGTATATAAATGCTTACTTTCTTGTATGCAGACAATCAACTAATCAATACAGAATTATTCACTTTGAGTAACCTTAGTGTTCTTGTTAGCAATCAACTCTTATCTATTCTCTTTAGCAAGGAATAGTGGCGAGTGATCTTTTAGTTTGGATCGGTGCGTCATATTCGGCAGATTATAGGCCAAGTAGGATCAAGTGGTGTATGTCATATCCATTTGGTAGTTACTTGAACTTTGTTAACTTTTTCCCCTGCTTGTTTTTGGTTTGCTTCATTGTGGTGCTTGTCCATGTGTCCAACCCCAAAGATACTTCACTAACTCAAACTTGACCTAACTTTTAACTAGATATGCATCACAACCCACTAAAGGAAATAGCTAGGATTCTTAGGCCAAATACAGACCCTTCAAAGAGGATAGTTGAAATGGTCTTCTCCTTATTGTTATTCGAACTAAGTGATTGGAGAGGAGGTCACTGCAAGGTTGGGTTCCATGGTTTGAAGTGAAGTCTTAGGCGAAACGTATTCTCCATTGTTGATGGATTGCTAACCTCCAAACACTTCACTAGTGCCCATCTTTGAGGCCTACAATCTCTCACAAGGAGGATACTCTCATGTCAACCTACTAAAGACAAACTCTTGTATGAGGAAAGGTTATAGGTAAACTCCTTAAGGTCCTAACTCAGACATACCTTACTTTGCTTTAACCCTTGTCTAATTGCCGACCACTCAACTACTGAGGTCGACTTGCTAAGTGCTAATCCTAAGGTCATTGAACATCGAGCCTTATTCTTCTAACCTACGAGAATAAGAAGTACCAAGGCTAACTTACCAAGTGTTGAGACTAAGGCCACTACACATCAAGCATTACTCATTCAACATAACGAATAGTAGCGTCCTTTATTTGTCTCATCAACTATAAGTACCACTCGTTTGCAATAACTACAGCTTTAATATAACTCAGTTACTATGCCCTAAGATTCTTAAATATGAAGCCATTGATTGGTTGCCACTTATCCCTACTTTTTTCATATTTGTACTATATTCCTTTTTGTCACTTGCCCTATTTACCCTTTTTGTACAAACTTGGAATCTCTTTCTTCATAATCATTTATATAATTTTCCTTATTTGTACTATTGCCTTAAAGGACTTATTACAAATAGTCCTTTTATTGTAGTCGTAATAATCATCTACCTTACACTTAATGAATATTCTTGTTCTTATGAGATATCCATCTCTGAGTATACTTTCTTTTATACTTTTATCTAATCTTGCTGAGTAGCTCTCGATTAGTGACGAGTTGATCTTAACATCAGCTTATGAGTCATATCAAGCAAAGTATTAAGTTATGTCATATTCATTAGTGCATGAAATCCTCTAAGTAGCTTCATAGTAGCTATTGTGTTCACTAACTTTTCTATTCTATTTTCTTTGATATTTAAAAGACTCACTTGGTTACTATTCCCCATGGTATGTCCTGGTAATTACTAAGCTCTTAGGCACATCATATAATCTTGGTATTATAGCTTGAGGTTGCAATCGAAAGATTAGTATTGAAGTATTTCATGTTAGTATGTATTCTATTATACCCTATTTTCCACATGAAAAACATGGCAAGTTATTAAGTCATTGTGTGAAGTCATAGTATCGAGGTTGTATGTGTAATCTTTTATTGAGTAGTGGACTTTTTGAAGTTTTACCTTGAGAAATGTCGAATCCTAGTATTCAATGTGAGATTAATAATGCTGAGAGTGATGCTCATGGTTGTAGTTGTATTACTCAATAGACCCCACGAACTACTAACGAGAAAATACAAGACCTTGCTACAATTGCGACAAATCTAGCTATTTCTGTAAGAAGGGCCATAAAGACTAGGTCAAGAAGATAGATGGAATCAACTACTTGAAGCTATTAACATAAACCTACCTCTACCCCAACATGCTAATAGAGTTGCAAGGAGACTTGAGTTGGATGAAGTTGAGGAGTGTGAGGAAGAGGAGCAATATGATGGATATGAGGAGCGTGAGCTTAGAGCTCTTAGAGGAGCTGAACATCTTAAAGTGTAGATCTTGAGTTTTAATGGGTTTAGTAGTGTTGATGATTACTTAGACTAGGAGGAGAAGATTGAAAAGATATTTAACCTTTATGATTATAAAGACGTTGTTCATATCCAAGTGGCTACGTTACAATTTTCTAGATATGCAGTAATGTGGTAGATGAAGTTGCACAATGTGCACAAGAGAGCCCGATGAGAAATCCTAACATAGAATGAGATGAAGAGAGTTCTAAGGTGTAGGTTTATTCTCGAACACTACGAGTAAGACACTTTCTGATGTCTTTAATACTTAAGATAAGGTAACAAATTAGTGGATGAATATGTCTAAGAAGTCCAGTTATAGATGAGCAGATGTAATGTTGACGAGCCTAAGACACTAACTATAGCATGGTTCATTTCTGGGCTAAGGATTGAAATTGGTAACATAGTAGAGACATAGAAGCTTAGGACTTTAGATGAGACCATCTAGGTAATATAGAAGGTTGAAAGGTAAAGGTAGAATCAGATCAGCTGAGTGTCAAGCAACCGACCTGGCTTATCGAATAGAACTAGTATAGTGAGTTAACCTAGATATAATTGAGCTCAATTCAGCTCCAAGGTAGACTGCCGAAGTTAGATGCCGAGCAGACCTGATGATGGTCGAGGGAAAAGTAAGTTTGAAGAGTTAGAGGTTAAGAAGGACTAAGGTTAGAGCTTAGGGAGGAAGACCTGAGAGATTAATTGTTTCAAGTGTCTTAGTTTTAGATACATGGTTAATTAGTACCCAAACCGACGTATCATGACTATCAAGGGAGATAAACCCCAATTTGAGGTGGAAAGTGTTAGGATGGGTGAAGAGGAGGTAAATGTTAATCACCTACTAAGTGAATTTCAAGAAGACCCAAATGTCGTGACCTCACTCAAAAGGGGAGTTGAGTATTGTCTGGTCATACAACAATCTCTTAGTACCTTTGTCTCTAATGAGAATGAGTAAAGGAAGAACCTCTTCCATATAAACTACTGAGTGAATGGCAAGTTGTATGCTTTGATCATTGATGGAGGGAGTTATACCAATGTCATAGCATATGGAGTAGTCAAAGCTCTAAAGTTACCAACCTAACTACACTTTAAGCCCTATAAGATTCATTAGCTACATGAGAAGGGAGGTCTACTTGTTGTTGAGCAAGTTAAGGTGCCGATTCTTGTTGGTGATAGATAAAAGGATGAAGGGATATTAGACATCCTATCCATGTTTGCCTCACACATATTACTTGTCTAACCTTGGCTATTTGATTTGAAGGTGCTATATGATGGATATAGGAGCACCTATATGTTCCAAAACGATGGGAAGAAGGTTATATTAGCTGCAATGAGTCCCAAAGAAGTTTAGGAATTGTAGGAGAAGATTCCCAAATCACTATAGAGGAAGTGTTGATGATTTCTCAAGCCTAATTTTCTAGAGATGTTAAGACAAAAAAGTGTGTGCTCTTGTTAGTTAGGAAACTTCTAGAGTTGAGAGAAGTTGGAACCTTACCTGCCAAGGTGTTGATAATACTATAGGAGTATGCCGACAAGTTCCCTATTGAGATGCGAAGAGGATTACCTCCTATAAGAGGTATAGAGCATTGTATTGACCTTTAACCTAAAGTTGCTCTACTTAACCAAGCTACTTATAGGCATAACCTTGAGTAAGCTACCAAGTAGAAGAAATAAGTTGATGAGTTGATAGATCATAGATATGTTCAAGAGAACATGAGCCTATGTATTGTGCTGGTTGTCCTAGTGCCAAAAAAGGATGGCTCATGGAGAATGTCTATCGATAGCCGAGCAATCAATAAAATCACTATCAAGTATTGATATTCGATCCTTTGATTAGATGATATGCTCAATGAGTTACATGGTACATAGATCTTTTTAAAGATTGATCTGAAGAGTAGCTACCACTAGATCAGAATGAGACTTGGACAAGTGGAAAATTACTTTCAAAACAAAGCATGGCCTATTCAAATGGATGGTAATGCCGTTTGGTCGCGCCGATCACTTTTATGTTACTCATGAACCATGTTTGAAGAACAATGATTGGTAAGTATGCTATTGTCTACTTTGATGATATTCTGGTATATAGTACTAGCCTTATCTCTCATGTCGTACACTTAAGATCTATGCTTGATATCCTCCAAGTTGAGAACTTATTCAACAATCTAAAGAAGTGTGTATTCTATCAAAGCGAGGTAATATTCCTCGATTATGTTGTTTCTAAGGGAGGTGTTAGTGTTGATGACAAGAAAGTTCAAGCTATTCTCGAATGGTCAACAACAACTAATGCTGCAGAAGTTAGAAGTTTCCATGGTCTTGCTTCATTTTATTGAAGATTTATTCAGAACATTAGTTCCATAGATGCCCTATCGACCGAGCTGACCAGGAAAAACTTTGAATTTAAATGGTTTGAGAAAGCTCAGAGCAGCTTTGATGAGATCAATTCTAGCTTGAGTTCTACCCCAATACTCATCCAACCTGACTTCAAGAAAGTTTTTGAACTAGAATGTAATGCATCTAGAGTCTACATTGGAGCTGTTCTTATGAAGGAGCACCAATCAGCTGCATGCTTCAGTGAGAAACTTAGAGGTGCCACACTAAATTACTTGGTGTATGATAAGGAATTCTATGCTCTTGTCTAAGCACTTTAAAACTGGTAACACTACTTACTACCAAGAGAGTTCATTATCTACACAAACTGTGAATCTCTCAAATATCTCAAAGGATAATAAAAGCTTTCTCGATGTCATGCTAAATGGGTTAAGTTCCTAGAAACCTTTTGCTATATCATTAGATACAAGAAGGGATATACCAACATTGCAATTGATGAACTCTCCCATTGTCATGTCCTTATACCACTTTATAGGCTAAGATACTTAGGTTTAGTAACCTGCTTAATCAATATGAACTTGACCCATACTTTGGATGCTTGGTGGCCAAGTGCAACATTAGAGGAGTTATGGATGGGTTCTATCTGAGTTAAGGATTTTTAATGAAGGGAAAACAAATTTGTGTGTTGTGTGGTTTTATTAGGGAATTGCTTGTCTGAAAAACCCATGTAGAAGGCTTAACCGGCCACTTTAGTGAGAAGAGAACAATCGAGTTGTTGAGAGAACATTTTTATTAGCCTGAGATGATGAAGGATGTGGAAAGGTTCTTGAGTGTTATGAGGTATGAAAACATGCCTAGGGGAGAAAAGAGTCATATGGGGAATACATACCTCTATCCATATTAGAATGGCTACGAATCAATCTAAGCATGGATTTCATACTCAGCCTACCCAAAACTCCATAGAGACATAATTTTATTATAGTAATAGTCGATCAATTCAACAAGATGAGCCACTTCATTCCCTACCACAAAACTAATGATGCTTTATTTGTTGCTAACCTCTCTTTGCAGGAGATTGTGCGGTTGCATAGAGTACCAAGGAGTATTATATCTGATTGTGATTTGAAGTTCATGAGCTTCTTCCAGAGAACCTTATGGAAGAAGCTTGGCACCAAGCTCATGTTCAATACTTCTTGCAACCCATAGAGAAAAGGCCAAATAGAAGTTGTAAACAGAATAGTAGGTAACCTCCTTTAAGTTACTATTGGGAAGAACTTACATGATTAGGATCAGTACCTACCTATCATTAAGTGATGCATCTCCGAGGTGGAATACACGGAGAGGCACCATAACAAAGCAAACCAAAACAAACTAGAAATAGGTTAGCAAAGTCCGACCAGCTACTGAGTGGATATGATGCACCACTCAATCCTACTCAACCTACAATCTGCCAAATGACGCATCGGTTCAAACTGAAGGGTCACTCGCCACTACTCCTTACTAAAGAGAATAGATAAGAGTTGAATGATAATGAGAAAACGAAGGTTGCTCAAAGGAATAATTTCTATATTGAAGAGATGATTGTTCGCATACAAGAAAATAGGGGTTTATATGCCCGTTCACTAGGGTTACTTTACATGTATGAAAAGACAAAAGGGTATTTCACAACTAGGTTACATAAGACATACTAAAAAGTGGTAAAAGAGACAGAATATTTAGTGTGAAAAGGAAGGAATCATTCTAAAATACTGTGTCAGAAGGTACGTGCTGCTTGGCATCTCGATAAGGTAAATATGGTATAAGGTAGGCAGAACTAGATTAACACTTGTGGTCGAGGGCCGACTTAATGTGGACTAGGTCGGGGACCAATTAGTTCTTCTAAAGAGAAGTCAGCATGATTCAAGGTTAGGTGCTTGTGGTCAGATTGAGAGCTCACCTCAACTACTCTTAGGCTATCTCCTAGGATAAAGTGTTGCTGCTGAATAGGGGTAGATCTGATGCATGTAAGGATTTGATAGTCAGGTCGACATGAGATCAGCTCGAGATAGGAATCCTTATCTTAACTATGACCTAAAGTTAATATCCTTTGAGCGAGTCCTTAGTGTCCTCTGGCTCGACTACGCGTAATCGATCCAAGGGGTTGATTCCTATCATTAAGTTTGCTTACAACCACTTTACTTATAGCTCAACAAGAAGGTCACCTTTTCAAGTTGTCTATAGACTTAACCCAAACTTACCTTTAGACATGGTTATTAGCCCAACCTCCTAAGGAGAGAGTCAATGAATCTATAGCATACCGAGGAGTTCCAGAAATTGCATTTGAAGGTTACTTAGTAACTACTTGAGACTATAGCTTAACAGAAGGAATAGGGAAGCCAAGGAAAGAGGTGAGTCATTTATAGCCTAGGAAACCTTGTCTTAATCCACTTCAGTAAGGAGTGTCTTCCAAAGAAGGGGACAAATAAGTTATCCCTTAAGTCAGATGGATCTTTTAAGATCCTTCTACATGTCAACAACAACTCTTATGAGCTAGAGTTGCCTAAAGGATATGGAGTATCTCCTACTTTCAATGTCGCTGACCTAATGATTAATGTGCTAGAGAAAGAAGAAGAAGACTAAGATTTAAGGGAAAATCTTTAACAACCCTAAGGAACTGATGGACTACTGACCTTTAGACCCCTGACTAGTGCTCATCTTTAAGGCTTACAATCTCATGCAAGGAGGATACTCTCACTTCAGCTTGCTAAGGATGAGCTCTTGTATGAGGAAGAGTTATAGGTGAACTCCTTAAGGTCTCAACTTGGATGCACCTTGCTCTACTTTGACTCTTATCTAATCACCGACCACTCAACTACCGATGTCGACTTACCAAGTGCTAAGCCTTAGGTAATTGAACACCAAGCCCTACTCTTCCATCCTATGGTAATAACAAGTGCCAAGGTTGACCTATTGAGTGTCGAGACTAAGGCCACCATACACCGAGCACTACCCATTTAGCATACTGAACAACAGTATCCTTTATTCATCTTAACAACTCTAGGTACTACTCGTCTGTAGTACCCACAACTTCAATACAACTTAGCTACTATGTCTCAAGATTCCCAAATATGAACCCATTGACAAGCTGCCATGTATCCTTACTTTTTTTACATTTGTACTATATTTATTTTTGTCATTTGTCCTATTTACCCTTTTGTACATACTAAGAATCTCTTTCTTCATGGTATTTTATGTAATTTTCCATATTTGTATTGTTGCCCTAAAAGACTTACTATAAATAGTTCTTTTACTATAGCAATAGTTATCATTTACCTTACACTTAATGAATATTCTTGTTCTTGTGAGATATCCCTCTCCAAGTATACTTTCTTCTATACTCTTATCTAATCTTATTGAGTCGCTTGAGATTAGTGGCAAGTAAACCTTAGCATTATCTTGTGAGTCATATTAAGCAAAGTGTTAAGTCATCTCATGTTTATTGGTGTATCATATCTTCCGAGGAGCTTCATAGAATCTACTGTATTTGTCAAGTGTTCCATTCTATTTTCTTTAATATTTCGAAGCACTCACTTGGTTACTATTTTCTATGGTAAGTCCTAGTGATTATTGAGCTATTAGGCACATCAATTGCATAAGCCCCGGTTTGGTACTAATTCATGTATAAGACATCAAACTCCTTAACTTGGATTGGAGTAAGTGCAATTTCTCTAATTTCACGATGGACCAGATAATGTTGTACGATAGCACTTGCATAGCATCTAACTAAACTTGCTTGTACATGCATAACATCTAACTAAACTTACCTGAAAACCTTACTTGCTTTGTGTTAGATATGTGCTATTGTCTCCATCCCACTTACTGAGCAAGTTTTCGCTCATTCTCTTATAGCTATTTTACAACTTTCGAGTAAAATTACCACCATTACCTTAAGTTCCACAAAATTGGAGAACGGGGTTGGGAAAGGAGACTTAAGACTAATTGGCTAGACTTCTAATTACACTACAAGTTGATACTAAATAGGAATTGAATTGGTTAGCTCAAAGCCCTGGAATTGTAAATGCGTTATGTAAGTTATACTTAGTTAGTGACTAAGGTAGCTAGCTTATAACTCAGGTTGGTTTATACGGTGGTGTTGTTATGACTCCTTGGTTTTGGGCATGGCAAAAATCACTTCACTAGAATGATTTTTCAGTATGGATCTTCGACCTAGCATAAATGGATTTTAAAACATCTGATCTTTCTCATATCCAAACTAATTGTTCCAGCCTTATTCCTAAGGTCATAGCAATTTTTTTTTTAAATTAACCTATCTTTCATTTGACTTATTGGGGAAGTTTTGCATCTATTCAATGACACTTCACATTTCTATTATCAAAAAACATGCAATCATGTTAGACCCTATGTGTACCCATGGTAATGTAATTTAATTATAACCATTTGATTTCTATTAAGCCCACGTAATCAAATGGCTTAAAATGATTTGTAATTGCTCTTTTCACGAATCTTGAAGTTATCCTTCAAACTTCCCATCATCTTTTTATTCTCTTAATTCTAATTTTTTTCTCTTTTCTCCATTCTTGCACTTTGTTTCATCAATTACTTTGCACTTATAATAACATTCCTTGCCCTCTTTACCTCAACAATCCCTATCCTTCACATCATCTACACTTTATTCATACTTCCTCTTTCAATCATATTATTAAGGTGATCACGTCTTTCACTCAATTAGATGACTCAACTCGTGCCTAGCAATAGAGCTAAGAATTGACCACTTGGCATAGGGTAGCCAATTCACCTCCTTAAGAAAAATCCACCAGTATGGCAAACACATATAGTGATTGCCCATGGGATTTGTTAAGAGTTGCAAGATTATTTAAGGTTCGTGCCCTTAGGGCATGGAAGATTAGAAAACTTCCCTTTAATGAGTACCTGTTAGATAATGAGGGTAATACTTAAGATGATGTGCCTTAAAAGAAGGCTTACCTATGTATAAATGGGCCTTCCAAAGAACAGTTACTTGAGAAAGTTTAGGTAGGGTTTCGAATGGGAAACAATCATAAAAAGGTAAAAAGAAAAGGTTACGACTCATGAGCTACTTACAAATGTTATTCACCACTCAAGCACTCACAAGTTGGGGGTTTGATAACAATTCTGATTACAACAATGATGTAAGAGGGTATTTATACTCTGTCATACTAGGGTTACATTACAAGCTAAATCTACTAAAAGTGGTAAGAAATACATGCAAAGGTTTATTCAAAGGTAGAAGGACAATCTCATAGTCCCTATAGAAAGAGAAGATTCCACTTGTCAGGCATTGTTCGAGGTTGCTGGGACACGTATTGTTTCTAAAGTGGTTGGCGCACTTGCTACTAATAATTTCTGATAGGTAATGACTATGCCAATATTTGAGGAGCTACTTGTTAGTTGGGCTTCTTTAAGGTAAGTTGAGCAAACTAGGTTGGGTATCATAAACATCTCATATAGATTGGAACTGATCAAGGCCGCATACCAAATAGGTCGGTATTTTGGAATATCACATAGAATGACATTGCCTTATAGCTCGAAGTGGTTAGGACTAGCTCGATAGCTAACTATTCAGGTAGTTAAGCTAACCAAGCATCTTGCTCTAGCTTGAGTTGAGGGTCTAAGTTCTTGATTCCTATCATCCCCTTTAGGTTGTTTAGGATTTAGGATCAAATCAAATCCTTGAATTACTCTACTGAAATGTCTTCATCAGGAATGTAAGCGCTCAAATTGTCAATGCTAAAGACATTGAAGACTGTGTGCCTTCCAAAAGCTTAAGTTTGTAAGCATTGTTGTTTATCCTCTAGAGTACTTAAAAGATTCCTTCAATTTGGTGTGAGAGCTTATTTGTCCTCTTGATCAAGAACCTTTTCGAGCTAAGATGTAGCTACATAAGCTCTCTTGGTTGAAATTGTATCTATTCATTTTTTCCTTGGCTTTTGTGCACTAATTTGTTGGCAGCTTAGGTCAGTTGCTCAGTTACTCATTGGTAGATTTATTAAAGGGTTTTTGCTTTATCTAGGGCTCTTGTGTCATCTTAATCAGTCTTTAGTGCTGGTGTCTAATCAAGTGGTAACTTAAGATTGAAACCATACTCTACTTCAAATGGAGTCTTCTTTGTTATGCTATGGATAAAATGATGCTAGGAAAACTCCACTATTGGTAGGCAAGAATCTCGGTTAGTTTGATTTCATCTAACTATAGCTTAAAGAAAAGATCTTAGAGTTCATTTGATGATCTCTGTTTGTCTATTAGTTTAGGGATGGTAAGACGTGCCATATAACAATTTTGTCTTTAGTTAATGCCATAGGGTTTCCCAAAATTGACTTAGAAACTTAAGATCCTGATCAAACATGACACTACTTAGAACTCCATGCAATTTCATGATCTCCTGTAAAACCAAAAAAAGAAATAGCCGAAGCATTGTTACTTTGTTATAGGGTACAAAGTGTGCCATCTTGTCAAACCTATTAATTATGACCATAATTGAATCCCTTTCTCTCACCATCCTTGGTAATCCAAGCACAAAATCTACACTAACGTTAACCCAAGGTTTGATGGGTATTAGTAAGGGCATATCTTGCCATTGGTTAGCTCAAATCTTAGCCTCTTTGTAAGTTGTACACCTCTTAACAACTTGGTACATATCTCTTAACCTTTTTAGCTAGTAAAACCTTGACATTAACTGTTCATATGTTCTCTTTTCTCTGAAATGACTAGACAATCCTCTAATATGAGCTTATTTGATACATAGTTCTCTTATCAAGTTGGTTGGCACATACCATCTTCCAACCCTATAGAGGTAACCTTCTTCTATAAAATAGTCATCTAAAGTTCTACTGTCCTTAAACTGGGCAAAGATGGGTCTAAAGTGAGGGTCTTGAGTGTACTACTTCTTTAGGGTCACAAATCCCAACAACCTTGTCTGTAGCTTAGAAAGCAGTACATGTCATCTAAATAAGGTGTTTAGGATCACATTTGCTTTTCCTTGCTTGTACTTAATCATAAATGAGAATCCTTCTAAGAATTTAACCCATTTGATTTACTATTTGGAAAGCTTTGATTGACTCCTTTGATATTTCAAAGTTTGGAGATCAGAGTACACTACAAACTCTTTTGGCAATAGGTAATGATGCTAGGTCTGCATAGCTCAGATTAAGGCATACAACTCCTTGTCATATATAGAATAGTTTAACATAGGTCCCTTGAGTTTCTCACTAAAATAGGCAATAGGTCGGCATTCTTGCATATATAAAATAGTTCAACATAGGTTTCTTGAGTTTCTCACTAAAATAAGCAATAAGACAACATTCTTACATGAGTACTACTCCAATTCCTATGCCCAAAGCATCATACTCTAGCTCAAAAACCTTGCTAAAGTTTAGTAGTGATAGTACAGGTGTTGAGGTCAACCGAATCTTCAACTTGACAAAGCTCCTCTCCTCCTTATCTCCTTAGTAAAATTTGATATTCTCCTTGGTGAGCTCGGTATGTGGTGTAGCAATATAACTAATGTTTTGAATAAATCTCTTATAGAAAGAAGCTAAACCATGAAAACTTCTCATGTCATCACAAGATGTTGGTGTTGTCCATTCTACAATAGCTCATATCTTCTCCTCATCCACTTTAAGTCCTCCTTTATTCATGATGTATCCATGGAGCACAACTTCTTCTTGATAGAAACAACATTTCTTCATATTGCTATACAACTATTCAATCTAAAGTACCTTAGAAACTATTTAGAGATGACTCACATGGTTGGGTAGGTTAAGGCTATACATAAGAATGTCATCAAAATATACCACAACAAACATCCTTATTTGATTTCCCATCACATAGTTCATCAACTTCATAAAAGTACTTAAGGCATAGACAGTTTAAAAGGCATTACAAGTTACTCATACAATCCATGTCTTATCTGGAAAGTAGTCTTCCATTCAATGCCTTCATGCATTCAAATCTAGTGATATCTTGATTTCAAATTAATCTTAGAAAATACACTTGCTCCATGTAGCATATCTAACATATTGTCCAATCTAGGAATTAGATATTAATATTTGATGGTAATACAATTAATAGCTCGACTATCAACATACATGTCTAACTCCAATCCTTCTTAGGGACTAGCAGTACAAGTACAGCACATGAGCTCATACTTTCTCAGATATATCCTCTTTTAATAAGCTCGTTCACTTATTGCTACAACTTAGCTGCTTGCTCAAGGTTCATATGATAGTCTAATTGATTAGGCAACATGGATCCTAATTATAACTCAATGCCATGCTCTAGTCCTTGTTTTAGAGGAAGTCCTTTTAGCAGCTCATTAGGAAATAGATTAGCAAACTCTCTCAATAAACTCTCAACTTCCTTAGTTAGATCACTTTGCTTCCATATCTCTAGCAATCTTTGTATCAACAAGAAAATTGATTCATTTTCCTTCATAGTTCTTCTCAGCTCGGATCTACTCATCATTGAGGTCTTCTTAGTCTTTTGGATGAGTTTAGACTGCATGTTACTAACTTGGCTTAGTGTCATTAGATATAATGTATTAGGTCGGCCATTTTCTCAAAACTATAAGTGTTATGATACCCATTGTACATAACTCCCCGATTAAACAACCAAGGTCAGCTAATAAAATATGGGATGCATACATAGGCAGCACATCACACATAATTTCATCCGTATAACTCCTAATGGTGATTGGCAAAATCACTTGCTTGGTAACATACAATGATTCCTTCTCGTTCAATCAGTGCAATTTATACAGTTTAGGGTACATAGTGGTTGGTAACCTTAACTGCTTTACCATCCTAGCTATAGCAACATTCGTACAGTTATCACTATCGACGATTAAAGCACTAGTTGATGATTTACCTTGTAAGTAGAATTTAACAAACTCTCTTGCTACTTTTCTTGTTGATCATATTCTATGCTAAGAGCTTAGTGAATCACCCGTGTAAGCATATCTCATTCCTCAAGATAGATCCCTTCACTAGTAACTTCTACCTTTTCTTTATCATTTTTTCCTTCTTTAGCTTCATTAACTTCTTCATTTATATTGTATACTTCAAAGTTCGAAATGTCTCCTCGAATTACCATAGTTCGGTGATTCAAACATTAGAAGGCTATGTATCCAAAACCCTTACACTTGAAGCACTTTATCTTACTTGTCTTCCATTCAAATGTCTACCCTTTGTCAAATTCCTTCTCTTTCCCTCCTTTTTCCAACCTCACTCCTTTACTACGAAATGTTTGTCCTTCTTTAGTGCCTGGCAATAAGCTAAAAAGCTTCCTATTGTTTCCTTAGACAAGTTTTCTAATCTAAATAGTTCAAGCAATCTAAACAAGTCGGGAATTAAAAGCTCATTAAGAGAAGTTCCTCCTCTACCTCTCAACTCATTAGGTAACCATGATAGCTTCCTCAAAGGTGTGGATAGATAATACTTTAGCAACTTCCTTAATCTCAGGTCTTAGTCCAATAACAAACATGGAGATAGTTTAGGCTTCAGGCTATTCTTCTTCACACTTGATCATCAACATCTAGAATTCTTGCACATAATCATAAACATTTTGGTTTCCCTGTCTGAGCTCCTACAATTTTGCAAAGGTATATTGATAATATGATTTAGGAATGAACCAACCATGCATAACTCTCTTCATTTCTTCCCACGAACTTACTTCTTGTCATCCCTCTCTTTCTCTCATCGTGTGCAGCTTTTTCCACTACATGTGGGCATAACCAACGAACTCAAAAGCGGTAAGTTTGAACTTAACACTTTCGGTATATTGATAATAATCAAATAGCTTCTCGACTAGCTCTTCCCAATCTAAGTACTCATCAACATTTCCACTTCCTAAAATGTTTGGAATTTGGATTCTCACTTTCTCTATACCCTTAAGAGCTTAGACAACTCATTCTTCTTCATCATATTCCTCTTCAACCTCTCCTACATTCATCTTGGCCTCTCCATAGTTCATCCTTAGTTGATCTGGTTAATCAACTCATCTTAGAAAGTGTCAAGCATGATGGGGTTCTCAATTAGATCGGTTTTCACACCAATTAGCTTTAGGAGCCTAAGAAATTCTTTCCTCATCCTTGTAGAACTCTTCTACGTCACTCTCATCCTCTTCAATTAGCTCTAACATTTGGTTAACTCATCATTTAACTCCTCCAACTTATGCATGATGAGCTAGGAGATCTACTCCTTTGTAAGGAGCATCATAAGCTCAATGGATATCCCAATCAACTTGATTCTTTATTGGGGTGTTTACTTCAACATGACTATCAACCTTACGGGTCTTCTTTACTCTTTCTGCCACTATCTCTTGCATCAACAACATCATGTTCTCCATCATTATAGCCATAAGATCTAATTGTTCATTGATGGTCTGCTCTATATGGCATCCATGGTTAGGAACATCATTATCATTATCTCCTACTACCACATTTACACTCGAGTTAGTCATCTTCTACTCTTGGTAACCACAACTTCACTACAACTCAATATTCAATCTCTTTACCTAAAAACAACTAATTCAAATCACTATATTGCTTCTTCTATTACTTTATCACACAAAACAAAAACAGAGTATAACGAAGCTCAATAATACAAACTCAATCATGGTTACTAAATACCTAGAAACAACAACCAACATAAAACAGAGATTACTTCACCTTCAATAGATCCATAATAACTACAACAATTTAACACAATTGCTTACCACATCGATAACAAAAAGGGCCATCTTAATAGTGCTAAAACTCACTTGTATGATGCTTACCAAGATAATGTACTTCAGAAAAGGGCTTACCTACTCATAGATGGGTTCTCTAGAGAATAGCTACTGTAGAAAGATTAGGTAAGACTTTGAATGGGAAACCAACATAAAAAGGAAAAAAAAAAAAGAGGTTAAGTCTCATGAGCTATTCATGGATGTGACTCATCACTTAAGCACTCACGAACCATTACATCACTGGATGTGACTCACCGATTTGAAATGGTAGGTTGCTCACCAGTACAACCTTGCTAAAGGGTTGTTATAGTTAGTTGCTTCAAAGGTTTATGATGTAAGGTGATCGCCTCTAATTAGAGCTTCTGAGTTTTGAAGTTCCTATTGTTCTACTAGGATCGATGACTCCTTCTAGGAAGGAGAGTAGGGTGGTTCTTCAATTTTTCCCATGTTAGAATGTTAATACAGCTGATCATGCTTTTGGGAATGAGAAGGTTGCTTTAGAGTTAGTGAAGGGTATTTGTCTTCCAAAAGATGTTGGTCCTCTCATTAATGCCATGAAGTTCTACCAAAATTTTGGTTTTTATAGCTTGTTACAGTTAGTTGCTTCAAAGGTTTATGATGTAAGGTGATCGCCTCTAATTAGAGCTTCTGAGTTTTGAAATTTATAAACCTATAATCTATCCTTAACTCAATTCAACAAGCAAGCATACCTATCATTTTATAGCATGGATGAATATAAGGTTGTCTCTACTGGGAATGGCTACAAACATTAGTACTAATAAATCTTCCTATGATCTAGCAACCAAATTTATCATGTGATGAAAAGATTAAAATATCTAATTTACTAGCTAAACTATACTAATCCACAACAACTTTTATCCAATACAAATGCTATTGAAACTATTAACACTACAATGATTAACATACAAACTTGCTTCACTACTTAGTATGATACTACCAATATACTTTTTTTTTTTCCTAATAGTTGTTATTTGTAGGAAATTACAGGTATGTAAGCATCCTTCTCAAAATTACTTACTTCGAATCCTAATTGTGTCTATCAAAATCTTTTTTGAATTAATAGTCAATTTTGATCACATTAATGTCATGTTCATTTATCGTTCTCCCTAAGAATGTAGCAACTTTCCTAATAATATCTCTACTATCAAGAGTAAAGTGTTCCAATGAATTAGATCTATTCAATAGAATTGTCTCTCAACATATTCTAGTAAAATCTAACCTAGGTCAATGTCGTCCACTACACTGTACTTAGATTAATTAAGTTCAATTCATTAAGAATAACAACATTAGGAAACTACTATTCCATGCACTTGATCATATTAAGTGGATGTAGCAAGTCCTAAACTATTACTTACACATGATGAAGAAACAAAATGTATAGACAAAATGCATAATTAATAAAGAAATTAACATAAGACAAGTAAAAGAATACAACCACATTTTGAATTCTACTATAGAAGTCTTTACAATGCACGAACAATGAATCTCGTTGTCTCCCTTGAGTATTTACAGGAAGAATACGATATACATTTGAGATTGTACAGAAGAAAAATGGAACAAAATACAAAATGATATAAAGATGGATGAATAGGTGTATTATGGGTTGGTGATATGATATATGATGTACGATCTAATGCCCTCCTCTTTTGTTTAAAAATTGTAGTATATTTATATTCGTCTTGTTAAAGGGCTCAAAATACATGACTTCAAGACACCCCTTAGTGTTAAGACCTGTTCCATGCACCAATTTGTACAATAAAGTTAAAGAGGAATAGTCATGCTCATTCCCATCATACCTATAACTCGGGGAGTGATCTTCTCGTCGCAAACATTCTACCTCATCACACCCGTGATTGAGGGCATGATCATCCTTCTAAGATGGAGTCGCGACCATGATGAACAAGTGGAAAAATAGCTTTAGCCTCGGTCACTCCCTTGATCACGGCCGTGATGGAGGGAGTGATAAGTGTTTGGTACTCAAATCTTCTTTTATTGTACCCATGATTACTCCAAAACTCTTTGTTCTTGTCGAATTTCATCTCTTCTTCACTTTATCTTGAATAAATATCATCTCCTTACTCTTGAATCATCTAAAATTGACATATTACACAATTAAGTACCAAGAACTTTAGAAATAAATACAATTATGGTCAATATATGCTTAAATATGTCTTAAAAGTGTAAAGTAATTTACTCTTATCATAAGGGCTCTACTTGTTAATTTCAAATGATGTTTTCATTTCTTCTTTTGACCTTGCTTTTGTTTTACAGAGCTCTTAATATTTGTTAATGACTGTGGAAGGTTTAGTAGAGGAGAAGAAAGCCATAAGATTTTCATCTCATTGACTTTAATCCTTTGCCAATCAGCTTTTGCTTATAATGTTTTATGCTTCCTTTATAGAACATTGAGGATTTTGAAAACCAAGTGGCCAATCTTGAGGCTAAGCACTTAAAGCTCCACCAAAATGGGGGGAGGAGGAAGCAAAGTTGGAAGAGGAGGTCAAAAACTTAAAGACTAAGGTAGAGAAGGAGGCCAAGCTTAGAGAAGAAAAAGGATGCTACTTTGACTAAAGAGTAAAAGAAAAATTGCTAGCTCATCTTTGACTTATGGGTGGTGCAAAATGAGTTAGAGAGCCTCAAAGGAAAGTATACTAAAGAAGTTTCATGTTTACAAAGCTTGTATGATGAGCTAAAGACCCAAATCCCTAATCTTGAAAAGGAGGAAGGTTCAAGTTATGATAAAGCTTATGAGAAGGCCTTTGAAAACATCTAAGACAGTTAAGAATATATTGATCTTATGGAAAAGAAGATGCTAGATAAGGTGAATTTAGCACAAGATTAGATTTTGATCCATCAACTCGACTATGATTTAAGTTGCTTGGGGCCCTTGTGAGTGAAAGGAATATTGCTGAAATCGAAGTAAAGGACCAATCTATTGAAGGAATCAGCACCCTTACAATTGCTTCTATAAATTCCTAAGAAGCTTTTGGTGCTCTTAAAGTTTCCAAGACTCCTACTCCAAATCCTTCTTCCAATTCCTCTATTGATCCCAATCAAGCTTATGATGACCAAATTCCAGTCCCCGACTACTAAACTATGAAGAATTGAAGTGTCCTTTTATTTGATGTTTTATTTGTTGTTTCTTTTCCATTATGCTTAAGTCGAGATGCTAACCTTAATTTGATGTAAGGAAAATTTGTTAGACTACTACCAAGGTCTTCACTTTGACTTATTTATCTTTTTCTTTTTACGTAACATCCAAATGTGGTTCTTGCTTTTGTTTTAGGCCATAGTTATCTATTAACTTAAGGCATATGCTGACATATTGTTTCCATTTGCTTCATGATTTTTAAGGCCCCTTTCAATTTCTTATTAAGCAATCTAGGGCTTTTGTTTGGCTCATTGTTCCTATTTATAGTTGGACTTAGAGCATTATACTCGTGGATAACTAATAGCTTAGAGCTTCCAAGTAGCTCATCGTCTATTTATTAAACTTAGGGCATTTAGGTTTGTAGTAGCTTATTGTCCATTTAGTAGACTTAGAGCATTATGCTCATTGTCAATTGATGACTTAGAGCTTTTCAAATAGCTCGACATCCTTTCTTAGGACTTATAACGATAGTGCCTATCACTCTTAAAAGAGTTTAAGGCTTTATATCTCATCGTCTAAGTTCTTCTCCAAGCTTTAGGGTTTATGGATATCTATTCCCTACCATTTGTCGAATACAACACTTAGGGGTATTGCTTTATATGATTTGCTTGTTAGCCTTTGTAAGTAGGGTTATAGGCATTTTGACTTTTTCATTTTAAAAGAGGTCGAGAGGGAGCCCATTAACCATGTGTGTTTGTATAGGCTAATCAAGACCTTTAGGTTACGTATCTCTTGAATTATGTTCATACTGTTACGAAGAATGCTAGAATAAATTAAAGCATGATGTAAAGTTAAAATACATTGAATAAACAAACACTTCATTAAGCAAATTATGAAACATTGGCATACAGCTTGGTTGATTAGTAGCAACAATTCGTAACATAAATGCTAGAATAAAGTAGAACAAACATATAGATCGATCAACCACCAATGACAATTCAATAACATGATCATAAAACAAACACCATTTATAATATACATAAAATTCAAACATGAAATCAGAGATTTAAAGCTAAAAATTCATATATCTTCTCTAGAATATTAATCACTTGAAGTAGGACTTGAGATTGTCAGCATTCCATACCCGACAAATGGGCTGTCCATCAAGTCTCTCTAGTCTATAAGCTCATCCATTCCTTACCACCTCCTTTACCTTCATAGGGTCTTCCTAAGTTGGGGTCAATTTTCCTTAACTTTCCTTACTCCTAGGGCCTTTAACTTCCTATAGATCAAATCATTAACTCAAAAACACTTATGCTTAATACGCTTACTTAATATCAAGCTACTCGTTGTTAGTAGGTAATGAGATGAGCTGATGAGCTCTAGCCAACAACTTAAGTCTCATTGATGGGGTCCAAGTTTACTCAGAGGCTAACATCATTATTCTTAGGGTCATAAGATCGGACTCTTATACTTTCCTCCTAAAGCTCTATTGGTGACAATGCTTCGAACCCAAAGGTGGATTGATAAGGAGTGTGGTTTGTTGAAGTTCTTTGTGTAGTCTTGTAACCCCTCAAAACATTTGGTAGCTCAACCGCCCACTTACTAGTAATTTGGTTCACCGTCTTCTTTAAATTATGAAGAATGATGTTGTTCATAGCCTTTGCTTATCCATTTCATTGAGGGTACACAATTGATGTATAGCATAGTTTGATCTACTAAGCTTTATAGAATTCTCTAAACTTATCATTGTCAAACTGTGGCCCATTAGTTGTAATGATAGCATAAGGTATCCCAAATTAAGTTAGAATATTACTAACCATGAAGGCCTTAATGCTCCATTCTATGATACTTGCCACTACCTTTACTTCAACCCATTTTGTTAATTAATCCACTGTAACGATGATGTATTGCTTTTGTTTAGTGATCTTTGGAAATGGTCCTAGAATATCTAACCCCCATTTGGCAAATGACTAAAGGCTAGTAAGTGAAATCAAATATGCACTTGGTGCTCTTTCAATTGCAGCATTCTACTGGCAACAATCATAAGTTTGAACCAAATGAATGGATTCTTTTCTCATCATAAGCTATCAATATTTGAGCTATAATTCCCTCACATATAGAGCTCCAACCTTAATATGATTGTTACTCACTTAGCATGTGAGTCGGAAAGGACCTGCTCAGCCTCAAATGGTTGCAAACATCTTAAATAAGGCATACTTAAGCCCCTCCTGTATAGCTTTTAATCAATTATCATAGAATTAGTGGCATTGTAGATGAGTCTTTAAGCCCCTTTACTATCTTTAGGCAAGGTTCCATTCTTCATATAGTTAAGGATAAGGTTTATCCAATAGGGTTCTATCTCCATCTCATATACTTGCAAACATTCCATAAGTTACTTACCCTACTCTTCTCTGGTAAATATTCTATGAAAATTCTTTCCACCTAAGTAGGAAAAATTATGGAAGCTAACTTGGACAACTTATCTACAACATAATTTTGCATTCTTGGAATTTTCACTAATTGCCAAGATTCAAAACTAGCTCTCAACTCTTTAACTAGCTGCAAATACCTAACTACACTCTCATCCTTTACCATACTCTGAGCCTTAACCTAATTAACAATTAGTTGGGAATCATAATAGATATCCGAATGCTTAGCTCCAACCTCTTTAGTCAACTTCATCCTTGCTAAGAGCGCTTCGTATTCTAACTCATTCTTAGTAGTTGGGAACCCAAATTTTCAAGCATAAGCAATTTAAGCTCCCATTGGGCTATTCATGATTAGGCTAGCACCACTTCCTTCAAATGTTGATGATCGATCAACATATAGGGTCTAGGTCGGCTTTCACTTTGCAAAGCAAATGCTTCACCTCCGATAGATTTGATTATAAAGTTAGCTAAGATTTGAGCTATATAGGCTTCCTTAAGTCAATACTAGATTCTAAGAGTGCTAAGCTTTAAAGCATATTTGACCATTCGTCTTAAGGTGTCATGCTTTTATAAAGCTTGCTTAAAAGTTTAGCCTATCAGGACTACAACTTAGTAAGCCTCAATATAAGGTCGAAGTTTCTTAGCTGTAATAACTATAGCTGGGATGATCTTCTCTAACTTTGTATAGCATAGCTTGAGTCCTTCTACAACATGGCTAACACAATAAACTAGTTGGTGTATTCTTCCATTTTCTCGTACGAGCATAGATGAAAGAACTCGATCACTTACTGACAAATATATATAAATATTCTCGTCCTTAACTAGTATTGATAAGATTGGTAGCTTGGTTAAGGATTCCTTTAAAGCCTTGAAAACTTACTCACATTCCTCAGTCCACTTAAACTCAAATGGATTCCTCAAGACACGAAATAAACTCCACATGCCTCTCTACATTCTTTGACATGAAGTGAATCAATGCTATTGCTCTACTGATCCACTCAAACTATATATATATATATATATATATATATATAATACCACAAATACTCCAACAAGTATACTGGGTCGAAATTAAGTAATAAAGAGCGAGTAAGGTTATCGATCCCTCGAGGACTATAAAATTACTAAACCTATGATGGCTCTTATCAATATTTAGGCAATTGAAATTTGAATTGTAAATTAACTATTCTAATAATTACCTTAAAACTAACAAAAAGAAAATCATGATAATATATCTAAAACTAAGCAATCAATTGAGAATGTAGGAAAAATAGAAACCACCCTAGTTATGTAAATCAAATTGTCATCATATTATATAGATTAATAGCTACACGATCATTCAGGTGAAATTATCATGCCTTAAAACTTAAGGACTTAACCTCTAATTAATCAATCAAACTCCCGCATCTCTAATTAATAACGGACTCTAAATTACAATCATACATCTCCCATTGCTATAATCGTTTAATGTCCTAAATCAATTATCTCTAATGTCATAGCAAATAATTAACTCAAGATATTCCATTAATCCTTAGACAATTTCAAATTCATCTAATTAATGCCGCTCCCACATTAGCTAATCAGTTTAATCAAGAATTTCTAACAAACCCTATATCAACTCTCATATCAATAGTGTTTCTAATAATTATAACTAATAGATAATTA
The DNA here is from genome assembly GCA_024138015.1 of Lumnitzera littorea. Lineage (NCBI taxonomy): Eukaryota > Viridiplantae > Streptophyta > Magnoliopsida > Myrtales > Combretaceae > Lumnitzera > Lumnitzera littorea. The sequence continues at coordinate 53,157,100 of JAMXBB010000001.1, forward strand.
TAATTGAAATCATAAAAATTGTAATCATGAATTATCTGTACATCTATTAACCCAATAACAAGAATACAATTATCATCTCAGCTATCTAGGGTTTCATCTATTCCCACAAATAAAACTTAGCCAGCCATGGAAATTAAAATAAAAGCACATATAACAATAGAACTTGCAAAGAAGTTCATGATTAGAAATAAGAACAAATCACATAATTGCATAAATAGAAGTAGGATAGAAATCACCAATTCTAAAATTATGATGAATTAAAACTTCAATTCTAAACTCCAAAGATGATCTCCCTAGCAAAATCAAAGTCCTCTCAATGATCTACGAAATTCTAAAGAAAAACTCTTCTAAAATAAAACCTAACTTCTTCTAAGACTCTCTAAGTAAAAAGAAGATGAAAAAGTCATCTAAAATCTCAATCACACGTCTATTTATAGAGAAAGCAAGGGCTAGCTTTTGATTAGATATTCCTTCATTGAAGGCTGGCCATGAAGGCCAGCGGTGTAGACTTGCAAGCCGACGGTGTTGACTTATAAGCTGTCGATGTTGAATGTAAGCTAGCTGCATTCAATTCTAAAGTGTCGTAGATTCATTTGAGCATCGTACATTTGCATAAAACTCCTCTAAATTGGTCATATTTCTACTCTGAATCCTTTGAGACCTGAAATATCCACATGAAAATACTTATGTTCCATTTCTTAATGATTTCTATAAAATCAACAATAATTCAACTAAATTCGCACACTAAAATATGCCTTTATCATCTACCGGTTAACCTCTAAACCTCTTTGATGACTCCATATCTAACACAACTTAGATCTTCTCAGGGTTAGCCTTAATTCCCCTTTGTGTCACCATGAAGCCTAAAAACATTCTTAAGGATGCTCTAAACACACACTTCCAAGGATTCAATATCATATTGTGGCATCTAAGTGTGTCAAAGGTCTGTTGTAGGTCAAAAAGGTGCTCATCATTGGTATTAGTCTTAACAATCATGTCATTTACATAAACATCAATAGTCCTATGTATTTGACCCTTAAACATGTTTGTGACCAACCTTTAACATGTGGCCCCCCGCGTTTTCTAAACCAAATAGCATAAGTTTATAGCAATACATTTCAAAATTAGTGATGAATGAGGTATATACCTGATTAGAGGGGTGCATCTTGATTTTGTTGTATCCAGAAAATGCATCCATGAAGTTTAGTAAGGCATACCCTAAGGTTGAATTAACCATTTGATCAATACAAGGCAAAGGAAAGCAATCCTTTTTGCATGCCTTATTTAGGTGGGTAAAATCAATGTATATCCTCCATTCTCCATTTTCCTTCTTAACCAGTATGCAATTAGCTAGTTAAGTGGGGTACAACTCTTCTCTAATGAAATGTGCCTTCAATAGCTTCTAGACTTCTTCTTCAATAGTTGTCTGCCTTTTAAGGGAAAAGTATCTCTTTTTCTATTGCATTACCTTAGCATATGGGTCAATGTTCAACTTATGGGTGATTACCTCTTCTAGGATTTCAAGCATATCAAATGGGGACCAGGCAAATATATCCCTATTGGCACTAAGGAAGTGTACCATACATTCTTAGAGGTTACTTAGTGTATTAACCCTAACCATAGTGGTGTGCTTGGGATTGTTGCTTAGTTATATGGTTAAAGTTTCCTCCTTTATCTCTCCCCATACTTAAAAACGATTGCCTGCAGCTTGCTCAATGTGATAGACTTAGTACCTCTTCAAAGCCTTCAAGTGCAAAGCTCTAGCTAATTGTTGGTCTCCATTACAAGTTCCTATTCTTGTTAGGGTTGGAAATTTTGCCTTCTAATGAGCTATTGACATAACCATCTTAAAGATGCTAATGGAAAGTCAGCTCGTAATACCATTATACTGTAAGTTGCAATAAAAAATAACAAAATCAACCTGTTTTTCCACAAAGTTCTCATCATCCCTGATCTATAAGGTTAAAATAAATACACCTTGAACTTTCACCGATTGGCCGTTAAACCTATACAAATTGTACTTGTAAGGTTGCATCTTATAATTCTCTAGCTTCAATTGGATTTTGGTTGAACACATGTTTAAAAACAATATCGGTTGAGCTTCTAGTGTTGATCATGATCTTTTTGACCTTGAACTCAGCTACTCTAGTCACAATGGCTAATGCATCGTCATATGGAAATTGAATCCCTAGCATATCTTTATTCGAAAAAGTTATCTTGTCATCTACCTTGTGCATCTTTCCTCTTATGTTCAACACATGGTCTCCTTTAGATTCAACTAAACTCAATATAGCGAGGGTATTTCCTCCTCTTGGGCCACAAAATCACATTAATCACTCCTCTTGGAGCTTGATTGCCTCCTCCAGCATTATCTTAAGCTATTACTTCTCGATTGTTAGGTTAGACATCATTATCTTGAGGTTGCTGCTTGATCCTTCTGCTTTACGTAGGTCATTCAATCCTTTCTTCCCTATTTGCTATAAATTTCCTCAAATATCCCCTTTAGATAACATCTTCTAGTGTATTCTTCAAGTAGATGCACTCATCTGTAGAAATCACAATACTTGTTAGAATTTTTCCTCATGAGGTTTTTCCTCACCTTTTCCAGCTTCGCCAAGAATCCTTGATTATACACCTCCATCAAAATATTTGATATAGGTCGATTCAAGCAGGTAAGTGTTGCAAAGGTTAGAATTAGCTTTTTCTAATTTTTTGAAAGTTTCCTCAATATATCCCGTATCTTAAATTTCTTTTTGAGGCAGTCTTTCATTGATCCTCTCTCTCTCTAGCTTTCTTTCAAACATTTCTTTTTCAAGCTCCCTATGAGCTTGCATCTAGTCTTCCTAACATATGAACTTTTGTGATCTCGTGGTAAACTAATCCAATGAGATTGGTGGATGTTTAGCAAGAGACTTGGAAAAGTCTGAACCTTCTTTAACACCTTTGTAGAAGCTAAGGTTGGGCAAAAAAACAACAAATTGGGAATTGAACCATGAACTGAACCAAAAAATTGATTTTTTACAAACACTTTAGTTCACTATTCAGTTCGATTATACATAAATGGTTCACGGTTCAATTCAGGGAAGTGAACCAAACCGAACCAAATCGTTTTGAATCAAGTCAAACCGTTTGTTTGAATAGAAAAAATTCATGCAATTCTTTTGTACTTTTTAAAATTTTTTCTCCATCAATCTTTATGGATTTTACCAAATTTTTCATATCTTCTTCTTTTTCTTTGTCTTATTCCTAAGTCAATTATTATGATTAAGTTGAGTAAGTTTCATTTAAAATTTCACATTTAGAATTTTCCTTTTCTAAATTGTCGTATTCTTATATGTTTTCTAATCAAAGGTTTAACCGCAATACTCTTTACATATCTCTTATCTCTTTTCTTTCCTTTGGTACGTCTCTTCTGTTTTCTTCATAATACTTTTGAACAGAATGATATACTTCTCTCTCCTTGTTGTTGTTTGTTGGAAATAGAGTCTCTTATTCTCCTTCAATCAAGTTGAGTTTGTTAAGATCTCATCGAGCCTGATTTTTTCTAATTTTTACAAATTTCCTTAACCTAATTAGTATTAAACCCTAACCCATTTAATACTAATCCTCAACCAGGAGTTAAGAAAAACTTTATTTTTAAACATATTTTGAAATATTTTTGGAGTTGCAATCCGATCGAAGTTGAGAAAAAGAGTGTTAGGTTAAATTGATTAGGTTAACCAATTTAACCTAGCCACTAGTCCACTTGAAAAACCAATTTCTAAAAAAGGATTTTTGAAAATTAGAAGATCAAGTCCAAGGGGCACTTTTTTAAACTCTTATAGGTATCACTACTAACTTTCTGAATTTAGACTTTCCTTTCAAAATTACCCTTTTAAGATTGAAATTCAATCGCTAATGAATTGGATTCTATTCTATTAAATTGAATAAATTAAACTCAATTGAAAATATTTAAGTTTTTTTCGAGTTTTACTAAATTGAGTAACTAAAAGTGTAAAAACTAATATTTTTTATTTTTTACGTTACCTTAGAGATGCCTACGTACTCGTTATTTAGGATCACACATATGTAGTTCTTTTCTTAAAAAAATATAATTTCTTAATTGATTTTAAATTTGGAAACAATCAGCTGGGTTTACATTTTTAAACTAGTTCAAATTTATTTAGGGAAAATTTCTCAAAAGGTCCTAAATCAAATTTTATTTATGGAAAGTTCTAAGAAAAGGTCTTAATTCGGAAAAAGGATTAGTTTTTTTTATTTATTTTGGAAAATCAATTTTCTAAGTGGTAACACAAAATTTATTTTCCAAACTACTTATTGTATTTATCATTATTATTTTTGTTGTTTTTTTTTTATCATTTTTAGTTTAAATCGAGAAAGTAAATAAGTAAAAATTTGAATCTACTCTACTTTTACTTTTTCTTTTCCTTTTTTTTTTTTGGCTGAAAATTACATTAAAGATAAGAAGAAGTGAAAAAAAAAATAATAACATAGAAAATTTAAAAAAAAAAAGAAAAAAAAAAAGGGCTGGAACAAAGAATCTTGTGTAGATTAAGCTTGGAGTTTGGTCTAGATGTAGGCTTTAGGTCTAGTTTGGAGCTTCAAAAAGTTGGATTCAGTCTTACATTAGATCTTAGGTGGATGGAAGGCAATGATCAGGATAGCTTCACATAGCATAAATCAAAGGGAATTTCAAGAGGGTAAAATCGTTTTCATGAATTTCTTATTAAAGAATGCGGGTCTAAGATAGGTGACACCAAGTTTGGTGGATGTTTAGTGGTGGTCGAAGTTAAGGTGGTTGCGATAGTAGTAAGGGGACTTCATGGGTGGCCGTTGGGCATGACTGAGTGATTGGGTTCGAGGTTGTTGAGTATGGTGAGGTGCATGATGGGCTTGGTTTGGCTTTGGTAGTGGTAGAATTGGTGGTTTAAGTGGGGGGTGTGGTGGTGGTGAGGGTTTCAAATGATAGAAGGATTATGAACTATGGCAGGAGTTGTAGGTGGTCGTCATATATAGCCTAGGGACTAGGGATAATTGTTGTGGAGTGGTTTTGGTTCAAAAAGCTTTCAACCGAAGCTCATCTTAGAGAGAGAATCATAACTAAAGAGAGAAAGAGTGAGTGATAAAGTTAATTTAACCCCTATTTTATTAGTGGTAATTCAACGATATCCTAAAGATTTATGTGCTTAATTGAAAGAATTGACACTTAACTAGTTAATATATTTGCCTCAGGTTCAATTCAGTACAAATGGGAGAAAAGGAGCTGGAAAGAGTGCATTTGGAGCATGAAAACACAGAGGAATGAAGACTTTCTGCAAGCAAGGGAGGATCCACGACCGTGGCTAAAACAACCGATGAATAGCAGTGGAAATGAGACGATCAATAGAGCTTATGACCTTAAACCACGATCGTGGTGGTGGTGACAACCACGGTTTTACACATGGCCATGGTACACCTGGTGTGCACGAAAAGAAAGAATTTTTATTGTTCGTGGGGATATATATATAGAAGAGAGGAGAGAGAATGGAGACAATTCTGATATTTGATACTTTTCCTTTAATTATTTTGCTTGGATATTGAGAAGTTAGGGTTTAATATAATTAGAGAGATTATACCGTGAGATTTATGGAAGATTGAAAAACGTTTGCTTGGATTTTAATTGAGAGTTTAGCTATTGGAATTTCTTGAGAAAAGTGCACACAAACCAGTATTTTCATCTATATAAGGAATCGGTGAGATCGTTCGCATTTCTTGTTTATCATAGAGAATTGTTTTGCAATTGTAATTATATTGAATCATGAATTCCTTCATACACAATTATGTTGATGCTATGAATTCCATGGCTAACTAATTTATTAGATGGGAATGAGATAAACCCTTGATTGCTAAAATGATTGTGGTAATTATGTTATAGGAGTAATATAAATATGGCTTATTTCAGATTGTAATTCTTTCTATTTCAATTATGACTTGTCTAAGTTATGATTGTTAGAGGTTATAAACATGGGAGTGTTTGTAAACTCATTAGGAGTTCTTGATTAAAGAATTCAGATAAATGCAGAAGCAGTGTCTAATTGTTTAATGCAATATCTAAAACTAATTAATCACTAAGGAATTAGGATAATTGGGTTGAAGATATTAGATTATCATATCATTGGAAGATGTATGATAATACTCTAGAATCCACTATTGATTAGAAAGTGGAAGCGGACTAATTATATTAGAGGTCAAATCCTTAATTTAAGGAATTATAATCTCAATGAAATAACCATACATATATTATTCTATATAACTCAATGGCAACTTGATTAGTATCTCTAGGGTGGAATCTCGATTTCCCATCACTTTTCCATTGATAAGTTTTTCAAATCATTTTTTGATCTCATTGTAATTGAGTTAAGTTAGTTTTAATTTTAGTATACAAAAAAAAAAAACCATTCTTGATTTACCCAAATATTAACTAAAGCTAGCACAAGTTTAGTACTCTACTTAAGTCCTCGTAGGATTGACACTTGTTTTCAACATTATACTACTTGATACGATCCAGTATACTTGTTGGTATTGCGCTCATTTTTTCTAAACACCTTTTCAGCGTATCAGTGAGCTTGAGAGTGAGAGATGATTCAGGAGAGTGAATGAGATTCGATGATGGAATCAAGTCCTTAGCTATTCTTTTATATTGATCAAGCTTTAAATTCGTATGGAAAGTTCCACAACTCATCAAATCCGTGAACTACAATGAATTGTTCTTAATTGAGCCTTGATTTCAAATGTAATGTCAATGAGTGTGACTCGGGTGTGATTACTGGCTAAAAGATTTTCTTAGGTGTTTGAATTTGCTTAAAATACAAAGAGGAAGCTTTGTTCCTCATTAATGGAGCTTAGATCAAGTAAGGGAGGCTCTAAAGTAAAGATGAAACATTCAATGTTTTTTGAAATTTCTATTTGATTTTTGACCTTTTAAATGCTCATATTTTGATAGATTTTGGGATCTAATTCAAAGTAGGCCATGTAGTCTTTAGAATTTCACCAAATTAATGGTGAAGTTATGAAGAAGAATTGATGAAAATTGGCCATGAAACAAGCTCCTTGAGAGGGAAAATGCAAGAAAGGAGGGGGAGAGAAAGGAAAATGAAAGAAAACACGATTAGCTAATCATAAGGTGACACATGTCCTATTGTAGCTGAAAAAATTAAAAGGTACAAAGTACATTACGCATGGTCGAACCCAATATCTCCTTGTTAATTCTAAATGCAAGACCAAAGACTTAACCATATGGGCTGTTGGCTTATGCCCTATCTCCTTTTGTGAACAAAATGCATTGAAACTATGAACTAACCTAAATAGAAACTACCAAAATTAATTAAATTAAACTTAGTGACCTTAACACAATTCTAAATGCCTATTTTTATTTATAAAACATGTATTTTCCTGAAAATTGTTTTACTTAAAAAAATTCTATCTTTCTAAATTTTCTACTTTTTGTGATTTTTTCTATTTTCTTTTTTTTTTTGTGATTCTTTTGTTAATCTTCTATCTTTTTTTATTTTTCTAATTTTTCTTATTTTTTGTGATTTTTTTTTTCTAAGTTTTTTCATTTTTTTGTAGTTTTCTAAATTAGGATCTATTACCCTATTCTAAGGAAAAAAAATTTGCAGGGGGGGCAAAAATGGAGTGTTTACAACTGCCCATTTTGTGGTGAAGTTTAAATAAAACTTTGTCACAAAGACAAATAAGACACTGTTTTTACCCTAAGGGTGGAATTTGTCTTAAGAAGCATTATATTTAGCTAGCTACCTTAGGTTTAGTCCATTAAGGATTTGACAAAAAGGTAAAAGATGGGGAAGGCACTCTAAGAGCTTGCTGAAACAAAAAGTGGGCATAATGCCCTACAAGCTGGATATAACCTTAGAAGGTTTTAAAGGAAGGGAAGCACTGTTAAAGTTAATAAGACCGTAAAACTAACATTGATTGAAGGATAGTGCCTTAAGAGCTGACAAGGGAAATTGATTTGGAAAACCAAACCGTGCTCTTCTAAGCTCACTAACCTAAGCGAGAGCATCTCTAGGGGACTAAAAATCCCCTAAATTGGAATCAATTTTGAGAAAACCAAGTTATGCTCTTCTAAGCTCAATAACCTGGGAGGGAACATCTCTAGAGGACTAATAACCCTAAATTGGAATCGATTTTGAGAAAATTAGGTTGTGCTCTTTTGAGTTCACTAACCTAGGTAAGAGCATCTCTATGGGACTAGCAACCTTAAATTGGAATCGATTTTGAGAAAATTTGGTCGTACTCCTCCTAAGCTCACTAACCTAGGTAGAAGCGTCTCTAAGGGACTAGCAACCCTAAATTGGAATCAATTTGGAAAAACCTAGTCATGCTCTTTTAAGCTCACTAACCTAGGTGGGAGTGTCTCTAGGGAATCAGCAACCCTAAATTAGAATCAATTTGGAATACTTAGTCATGCTCTTCTAAACTTACTGACCTAGGCAGAAGCATCTCTAAAGGCTTAGTAACCTTAAATTGGAATCGATTTGGAAAACTTAGTCATGCTCTTCTAAGCTCACTAACCTAAGTGGGAGTATCTCTAGGGGAAAAACAACCCTAAATTGTAATCGATTTTGAGAAAACCTGGTTGTACTCTTCTAAGCTCAATAACCTAGGCGGTACGTCTCTAGGGGACTAGCAACCCTAAATTGGAATTGATTAGGAAAAACCTGGTCATGCTCTTCTAAGTTCGCTAGCTTAGGCAATAGTATGTCTAGGGGACTAATAACCCTGAATTGGAATTGATTTGGAAAACTTAGTTGTGCTCTTTTAAGCTCACTAACCTAAAGGGAGCATCTCTAGGGGAATAGTAGCCATAAATTGGAATTGATTTTGAGAAAACCTTGTTATACTCTTCTGAGCTCACTAACTTAGGTAGGAGCATCTCCAAGGGACTAACAACCCTAAATTGAAATCGATTTAGAAAAAAATTAGTTAAGCTCACTAACCTAGGCGGTAGCATCTCTAAGGGATTGGTAACCCTAAATTGAAATCAATTTTGAGAAAACCCAGTTGTACTCTTCTAAGCTCACTAACCTAGGTGGGAGCATCTTTAGGGGGCTAGCAATCCTAAATTAGAATCGATTTTAAGAAATAAGTGTAAAAGCATCAATCATGGGCGTGATAATAAAGCAATGAAGAATCCACCTTAGTCACGCTCTCAATTACAACTGTGATTGAATTGCAGAAGGATAATCACTGCCATGGTCACAGGCATGATGAGATCTAATATAATAATTAAATAAGGAGTTTATAGCCTCAAGAACAACTGTGATTGGTGAAGAATAATTCTTTTTAAGACTATCATGCCTCAAGTCACGAGCTTGATAGGAAGGGGCACAATTGTTCTTTTCAACCTTTTTATGTGAACCAATACATGGGAAATGTCAAGTGGTGCCATGAAGGGGTAAATTCGAGTTTTTTGATGGGGAGAATATAAAAAGCTACCGCAAGTTGTGGATGAAGGATTCTTTGCAGATGTCAAATTTTAAGAGAGTAGAAATCATTTAAAACAGCACATCACCTGCTTATATACATACACATTTTTACTCATCCTTATACTAGTTTATATCCTATATCATTTTTAAAGTGTGTATTGTATTTTTCCCAGAATCACTAGAGAGAGACGATAGGAATTCGTTGTTTGTGTATTCATCAAACTTCTTCAGTGGAATAACAAGGGGTTTTTACTTTAACTATTCAATGTTTTATTTCTGTTTAATTATGTTTCCTATTAGTTTGTGTCGTTGTTTTATCATATATGAGTAATTTGTTAGGACTTGCTTCATCAATTAGTATGATCAAGTGCTTGGAAAAAAAAAAGTAATTTCCTGACGTTTGTTAATTCTGATGAATGACATTTAATGAATCTAAGTATGGTGTTGTGCACGACATTGACTTCGGACGGATTTCAATAAAATATGTCGAGAGATAATTCTATTGAATAAATCTAGTTTATTGGAACAACTTACTCCTAATAATAGATATATTATTAGGAAAGTTACTGCATCCTTAAGGGAATCGATACATTAACATGACATTAATGCAATCTTAGTTGGCTATTAATTAGAGAGAGATTCTAGTAGACACAATTAGGATTAGAAGCAAGTAGTTTTGAGAAGAATGCTTATATACTGCAATTTCTCATAGTTAAAAAGTATTAGGATGAAAAGTATTTTGGTAAGATTATACTAAATAATGAAGCAAGCCTACATGTTAAGTGTATTTTTGTAATTGTTCTTGTAATCATTGTATTAATCACTCTAGATTGTAGATTAGTGTAGTTTAGTTAATATTTAGAATCTTAATAAACAATCACTTGATAAAATTGACTACTAGATAATAGGAAAAATTATTAAGTACTAGTGTTTGAGTCATTTTCCTAATGGAGATGACCCTATACTCATTCGTGCTATAAAACGATAGGTACACTTGCCTGTTAAATTGAGTTAAGGATCGAATATAGGTTTATAAATTGTAAAACTCGAAAGCTCTGTTTAGAGGCGATCAAGTTTTTAGGCTTTGTGTCTTGTGATTAGTGTATATATAGCTCATAATGGGAATAAGTGTTTTGTGTTTCTTAATAATGTTTAGGTTTTAATTATGGGCCTTACGTCTTCTGGGCTTTCTTCAGTTGGGGGCTTTTTTCTTATATACAAGCCTGATTTTCAAGCATTGTTTCTCTTCTTCCTTTTTCTTTATTATTTCTTCTTCTTTTTTCTCTCTTTTTAATTACTTTTCCCCATTATTTCTTGTTCTTCTCTCCTTTCTTTTGACCTTAAGAGTGATTATCTTCAAAAAGATTTAAGGCCTTGAATTAGTAGATTCTTAGTATATAGGCTTAGGTAAGGTATGTATTGACTTAAGGTATTTGAAAAAGGAATTGGCTTTTCTTTATTTCAAAGAAAAATAACTTATACAAAATAAAAGTCGTTTTTAAATTAACGTTACTTAAGCAAGCATAAACTAATTTTATCCTTCTCTCTTAATCAATGACCCTAATCTCTAAATTGCCCCATTGTATAGTGGTTCTTGATAGGGTTCAAATTTGAAAACTCTTCAAATTGGTCCATTGGGGTTAACAATGGATAGCTATGTTTAAGATTTGAAAATGAATGCTTAACTTTACTTTAATCTATGTATTAAATTCAAAATCAACATCCTTTAAGGTATGAGTCTAAAATGTCCTCACCCCGATGTTGCCCAACTCTTAAAGTGTTTTTAGAAGTTAATACATAGGATAAAGTTTGTCTCTTTTCATTTTAAAACTTCTAAAAGTGAGTTACTAAATCCTTAGGGAGGAATTTATTTGCCCCTAATGTTAATGAAACTGCAATCACTCAATTAAAAAGGCAACCAATAAGATAATTTTATTCCAAATGTTACAATGCCATTCAAAACATCTTCTTATGAGTTTATTATAGACTTTATTGAAAAGAACTTAACTCTTCTTTTCCCCTACCTTAACTTGCTCCATTTAAGTATCTAACTACTTAAGACAACCTGTGAGCTTGTCAGAAGGTAATGGTATACTTAGAAGAATTGGAGCTGTAGGCGATTTAGTTAAACTACCCTTATGACTTGAAGAAGGACCAACTTCCTGAAGCTCTGGTTGAATGATCTTAGCATTAATTAGATTTTGAATCTTATGCTTCAATCTCCAGCATTTTTCAATGGAGTTCCCTTTCTAACCCATATGATAGTCGCATCATGCTACTAGGTCAAAGTTATATGGTTTATAATTTATATTAGGGGCTTCGTAGGCTATGATCCTTGCTTCCTTTAGATGATGAAGGTCATTGAGATCTTCAATTGAGTGAATTATCTCCTTTAAGTCCCTTGAGCTTGCTTTTTCCCATTTATCCTTGGATCTTTTCTCTTTGTACCACTTTCATTATCTAAGCTTACCAATATTTGATTAGTATTGGATTTTAGGTGTTGAAATCTTCTAAGTATCGGGCCCATTGCCATTTCCAAATCGGTAATACTCTTTTATAGTGTTGTTACTTTTTTTCTTTAGGTTTGGAAGTCTTGTTTCCAAACTTAAATCTTGAGACACTTGGAGAGTAGTGATTATGGGAAACAAAATCTACAACTGTTGAGCCATTGACATGCTGTCCTTTTTATGGAGGCAATCCTGACATCAACCATGCGAACCTGATTAGAAGAATTCTTTATCAATTAGCAACTTTTCTTTTCTTTTTTCCCCATTTTTTTTTTTTTATGAGAGAGAAAGATAAAGTTTTATTTTATAGAAACCAAGAAAATAAATGAGTCAACTATTTACATCTCCCTAAGGGGGAGAAGAGATTGCTTAGATGAGTTCTATCAAAGCATTTATTTACAAAGGAGATATTAGAGAATGAAGAATGTTAAACTAAAAAAGAACTTTTTATTATTTTGAAAAATCAAAGTGTAGAAAACAAAGGGAGAAAGCCTAACACTTATTCTTGACACTTGACATTTATTCTAGCCTCTCTATATATGAACTAGAAAAACCCTAAACTAAGTATCGTAGATAGCTTTAAGGTCCCCCAACATTTCATGGGTTTCGCTAATGACCTATCTTAGAAGGGCCCTTAAGGCCCGATTGTGAGCTTCAGAGCATTTGAGTTTCTCCTTTAGATAGGTAATTTCATCCTTCATTAGTTGCTCACAAATTCGAGGGATGTCTAGTAGCCTATCAATTCTCTAATTACTTGTTTGATTATCAGCCATTTTATGCCTAAATATTTCACAGCCAAGAATTGGTTATTAATGAAACAAAAGAATGTACATGGAAATATGCAAATGTTAAGATTGTTTGGGTTAATACATTACTCCTTAATTTGCAACCTTACTATTATTTTCAAAAACTGATTGTATTAAAACTCTTGAACATTTGTAGGGTTGCAATTCTATAGTTGTGTATTAACTCAAGCTTGAAGGGAAGAATATATAATTAGGATAAGTTCTAAAAGGTCTTTATGATTTGTGATCTCACTTGTTCTTAGAAAATACTTTCATTAGTCACATCAAGCTCCAGGGGGGTGGCCTAATCAACCCTGAGTGGTGACTACACCATTACACTCAAAGTCTACATAATGGCTTCCCTTCTATGGTCTTAAGATGGTTTTAGTCTATCTACATATACCCTGTACCTTTGATGTAACGAATAACACAGCATATTCCAATGTATGTTGCATGCAAAATAAATATGACAAACAAAACAAAGTATGTACATGAAGTTAACAACAAATAAATAAACAAACAAATAAATAAATAACATGGGTATTTCAAAAATAAAATTTAATTTCGGAAAGTTCCTAAGTGGCTAACCATCACTAAGTCCCCATTAGAGTCGCCATCTTGTCGAGCCTGATTTTTTTCGATTATTTTAATTTTCCTTAACCCGATTAATTTCAAAGCTTAACCCATTTAATACTAATCTTCAACTAGGAGTTAATAAAAACTTGGTTTTTAAAAGTATTTTGAAAATTATTTGGAGTCGTTACCCAATTAAAGTCGAGAAAAAATGAGTTAGGTTAAATCGATTGGGTAAACCCATGTAATCTAGTCACTCATCCACTTGAAAAACCAATTTCTAAAAAATGGTTTTTGAAAACCAAAAGACTAAGTCTGAGGGTTATTCTTTTAAACCCTTACAAATACCACTATTAACTTTTCGAATTTAGATTTTCCTTTCAAAATTGCCCTTTTAAGAATGAAATTTAATCACCAACTAATGAATTGGATTCTACTCTATTAAATTGAATAAATTAAACTAAATTGGAAAATTTTAAGTATTTTTGTTTTTTACTAAATTGAGTAACTAAAAGTGGAAAAACTAATTTTTTTCATTTTGTATGTAATCTCGAAAGTACCTACGTACTCACTATTTAAGATCAGAGGTACATAGTTCTTTTTTTTTTAAACTTTAATTTGTTAATTGATTTTAATTTTGGAAACAATTAACTAAGTTTACATTTTTAAACCAGTTCAAATTTATTTAAGGAAAATTTCTCAAAGGGTCATAAATCGGATTTTATTTGTCGAAAGTTCAAAGAAAGTGTTCTAATTTGGAAAAAGGATTAGTTACTTTTATTTATTTTGGAAAATTGATTTTCTAAGTAGTAACACAATTTTTATTTTTAATCTACTTATTTTATTTTATTTATCATTATTTTTTCTATCGTTTTTTGTTTTAATTGGGAAAGTAAATAGGTAAAAATTTAAAACTACTATACTTTTACTTTCTCTTTTCCTTTTTTTTTTTTTGGTTTACAATTACATTGAAGATAAGAAGAAGTGGAAAAAAAAAAGAAATAATAATAATAATATAGAAAATAAAAAACGAATTAGGTCAAACCAAAGAAGCTTGCATAGATTAGGCTTGGAGTCAAGTCTAGATACGTGCTTCGAGCCAGGTCTGGAGCTCTAACAGGTTGGATTCTATCTTAGGTCGGATTTTGGGTAGTTGGAAGGTAGTGACCGAAATGGCTTCACATAGCACAAATCAAAGGGAATTTCTTATTGGAGAATGTGGGTTTTAGATAGTGCCACCAAGTTTGGTGGTGGTCGAAGTTAAGGTGGTGATAAGGAGACTTTATGGGTAGCCACTAAGCATGACTGAGTGATTTGGTTTGAGGTTATAAAGTGTAGTGAGGTGCATGATGGGCTTGGTTTGGCTTGGGTGGTAATGGAAACGGTGGTTCGAGTGGGGGGTTATGGTAGTTGTGAGGGTTTCGAATGGTAGAAGGTACGGACTATAGTAGGAGTTGTGGGTGGTCATCGTAGATAGCCTAGGGACTAGGGATAATTGTTGCAGGGTGGTTTTGGTTCAAAAAGCTTCAAATTGAAGCTTGTCTTAAAGAGAGAATTGCAGCTAGAGAGAGAAAGAGTGAACATGAGACTGAGAGATGATTCAGGAGAGAGTGAGTGAGATTCAATAATGGAACTGAGTCCCTAACTCCTCTTTTATATTATTTGAGCTTTAAATTCGCATGGAAAGTTCCACAACTCATCAAATCTGTAGACCACAATGAATGGGTCTTGACCTAGCTTTGATTTCAAATCTAATGTGATTAAGTGTAACCTGAGTGTGATTAATGACTAAAAGATTTTCTTAGATGTTTGAATGTGCTTAAAATATAAAGAGGAAGCTTCGTTCCCCATTAATGGAGCTTGAATTAAGTAAGGGAGGCTTTAAAGGAAAATTTATACATTCAATGTTTTTTCAAATTTTTTGTTTGATTTTTGACCTTTTAAATGCCCAGATTTGAATAGATTTTAGGAGCTAATTCGAAATAAGCCATGTAGTCTTCACAATTTCACCAAATTAATGGTGAAATTGTTAAGAAGATTGATGAAAATTTACCATGAAACAAGCTCCTCGAGAGGGAAAATGTGAGAAAGGAGGAAAGAAAGGTAAAAGAAAGAAAACACAGTTAACCAATCATAAGCTAATGCATGTCCTATCTTGGCTGAAAAAAATAAAAGGTACAAACTGCCTTATGCACAAATTGAACCTAATATCTCCTTATTAATTCCAAATGCAAGACCCAAGACTTAATCATATGAGCTATTGGCCCATGCCCTGTCTCGTTTTGTGAACAAAATGCATTTAAACCATGAACCAACCTAAATAAAAACTACCAAAATTAATTAAATTAAACCTAATAACCCTAACACAATTCCAAATGCCTATTTTTATTTTAAAAAATAGGTATTTTCCTAAAAACTGTTTTAATTAAATGCAATTCTATCTTTCTAAATTTTGTACTTTTTGTGATTTTTTATATTTTCTATTTTTTATAATTTTTTTCTAAATCTTCTATCTTTTTGTATTTTTCTAAATTTTCTTTTTTTTTTCAATTTTTCCTAAATTTCCAATTTTTTTACATTTTTCTAATTTTTGTGATTTTTTCTAAGTTTTTTTTTTTTTGTAGTTTTCTAAATCAGGGCATCTTACCCTATTCTTAAAAAAAAAAAAAAATTGTAAGGGGAGCAAAAATGGGATGTTTACAGATCTTGTATAACTTTTTGCTTAGTATCATTATATATGATAAATGTATGAAATTTTAATGAAAAGGAAAACATATTATTAGATATAAAAATGTTTAGTGAAAATTTAACATAAACAATTTAAATAGAATCAAACTGGTTTAAATAAATATTGAAAAATTTATGAACCGAATCATATGGTTAGGTTTGATTTTAATAAAAAATCGAACCATTATACTAGGTTCGGTTCTGTAAGGAGAGGCAAATTGCGCCTAATTGAACCGTGCCCATCCCCTAGTAGAATGCATGCAATGCAACACTTTTATCATAATTAATGATTTCAATCATCAACTGATTGAATCTGTGTACATAATCCCTGATGTTGTCCCCAGGTTTCTACCCAATTGGGATCAAAAGTGAGGAGTCTTTTATAGGAGGCTTACTAGCTAAGAAATATTGTCTGAATTCATTGGCAAATGATTTAATGAAGAAATAGATGCTACATTCGGTGAGTTAAATCAATTGCTTGCTAATTTCCTTAAGGTAAAGGGGAGCACCTTGCAAGCAATAACATTAGAAAGTCCATACAATTCTTTCAGGTACATTCAGGTGATCATTTAGGTCTTTTTTTCGATCGTAAATATTGAATTAAGGCAATTGAACCCTTAGTGGGAGAACTTTGTTTACAATTTCTTGAACAAAGGCGCTTGACTTCTTACCCCTTGTATTTACTTATAAGGTTCCTTCTGTTGCCAACTTCCTGATGTACTCTTCTAGGTCCTGTAAACTAATATCTACATTTTCTTTTTGGAGTACGCAAGTAGCTAGATGCTCAATCGTTCCTTTAGTATATGCTTACGCATGTCCCATAACCTGAGTCTATGGGGATGTTTGTTGAAAGTCTTTTTCTGCATTGGTTCTTCTTTGTAGTTGCTGAGCATTTTCATTCACCATGGAGGCTTTACCATACCACTATCATCGCTCATCATCATGCATAACTAGGTTGGTCCCTCCTCTAGTTGCTTCTAGAGAGGGAGTGGAAGAAGAGGTAGCATCACGTTGATTGAGTTTTTTCTTCAACTCTTGATTATAAGCTTAAACTTCCTCAAGCTCTTTAGCAAATTTGGTGCATAAAGCCTCTAACTATGCAATATGTAAGACTTCATCATTTGAGAAAGGTAAATCACTAACCTCCACTTGATGCACTTTATGGGTATGTTTTTGTAGGGATCTCTTGTCCGAAGCTACGTAAGGGGCATTACAACCCCTTCCTCCCCCAACCTGGGGGAGTGTTGTCATCTCTTACTCTTATCTTATGGATTGATAAAAATTTTATTCAGATGATTCGAAAGAAAAGACACAAGAAATTTAAATATGACCCAACAAATAGTTTGGACATTTCCAATTGTTTGAAATATTCTCTATTTTGCCAATCAAAGTTTAATGATGTCTCATTTTAAAATACATTACACCTATACAAATTATTACTAGTGGGACCAACGATAGTGTGGTTACAATTTTGATATTGATTATGCATTCAATGTAAATTTTTTAAGGAAGATAAATAAATAAATAAATATATAAGTTCTACATGGTATCCTATGCCCTATTGAATCTATAGGATATCGGATACTGGGTGGTTTCAAGGTAATATAGAATAGGTTCTAAGTACAAAAAATACGAAACTTGCACCTATAGGGTAGGATACCTATAAGTTCTCGTACACTATATATTCTTTATCCACTAATCCTTATAGTTGTTGCCTGGTGATTTTGGTGTAAAGCTTTCATCCTACAAAAGCACAAGTAAAGGCTAAGTGAGACTAGTCTAATATAGTCACTCCAATGCTTAATTAAGTAGTTATTTTTACGAAAGGGTAAGTAAATAAGTATAGAGCTTTTTTTTTTTTTTTGGTATAAGAGCATTCTTAAGGTGCTTTCCTTGTCTTATTTGTAGGCGAATGTTGGGTGTTTGTAATAGCAATTAATCATTAGTTGTAGATCACGTAGCGATCTTGTTATTAATCACATGCCTAAAATATAGGAGTAATAGGTGGTTTTGTAATGAGATCATATTAGATCATAACTGTTCCTTTCCTAAGTTCAAGTCAAATATATGAATAGTCTAGGCTTTAAGGCTTATCAGGTGGACGGAACCCTTGTTGGCCTTAGCTAAAAATAACATTAGTCATCCTCTCAACGGTCGAATGGCCTAACGACATATTAGGGCAAAATTTGACTATCAACATTGAGTCAACCATATGGTTTATTCTCGACAAGAGGAAATAATCTTTAGGATAGTCCTTACTTAAATTTGTAAAGTCTATACACATGCGACATTTGCTGTTCAACTTCTTGACTAGCACACAATTGGCTAGCTAAGTCGGATAAAACTCTTCCCTTATGAACCCTACATTTAATATCTTTTGGACTTCTTCCTCAATGGCTGGCTATCGTTCAAGGAAAAAATGACTTTTCCTTTATTGAATTATCCTTGTATTAGGATCAATTTAAAGCTTGTGTGTTATTACCTCTCTAGGGATGTTCGACATATTTGAGGGAGACCAAGCAAATATATTAGCATTATCCTATAAAAAGTTGATTAAACTTTGATGGATATTTGCTAATAATGGTTTCCCTTTCTTTGTTGTCTTCTTAGGATTATTTCCTAATGAGATTTCCTCTATCACTTCCTCAGTATTTTCCATGTTGACTGATTTCTATTCTTGACATGTTTCAACTTGAAAAACTTCTTTGCACCATAGCATTCTCTGATATAAAGATCTAGCTAATTGTTGGTCACTTTTACATACTCCGACTTCGGTAGGAGTGGGAAATTTCATCTTAAGATGAACAGTTGAAGGGACTATGCCGAACAAATGTTAGCATGGTTGGCCCATGATCATATTATATGGGAACCAACAATTGACAATAAGAAAATCTACCTTGTCTTCCATAACATGCCCATCATCTCCAATTTGAATTGGGAGAGAACTAACTTCAATAACTTAAATGGGTCGATTATTAAAAGCATATAAATCATAATTGTAAGATCTTAATTGTGCTTTGATCTTTAGCTTCATTTGATCAAAGGCACATTGGAAAATAATATATGCTAAACTCCCAGAGTCAACTAGAATCTTTTTGACCTCAAGGCCTTTGAATACCTTCGAAATCCTCTTCTATGAAAGAAATTTAATTATTAACTTTAACCTTATTGCCCTATACATTACAAACATAATATATGGCGTTAGTTGAGCTTGAAGAACTTAACCAACCTAAGGTAGAAGGTCCACTAACAATATTATTTATTATACCATCCAGTGCTCTACTACTATTTCCATATCTTGTGTCTCTTCTAGCTTGAGAAGGTTGCATATTGTTTTCTTGCTCGTCAAGACATCTTTGAGTCAATCGCTTAATATTTTTGGCATTATAGGTGAGGAACTTACTCAAATATCCTCATTGGATTGCATCCTCAATTGCATTTTTTACCTAAATACATTCATTGGTATTGTAGCCTCTATCGTGATGCATATCATAGTATTTATTAGAATTTCTACATGACAGATTTCCTCTCATTCCTTTTAGCCATCGTAATACCCCCCTTTGATTATGCAATTCCATCAAAATGTTTGCAATTGAACGATTGAGTGGTGTGTAAACAAAATAAGTTTGGATGCATGACATTTTTCTCTTGCCATTATTTCCTTCAGAACATTGATTATCATGTGTTCTAAGTCAATCTTTCACATTCTTCTTCTTATTGCCCTTTTAGCCTCCTTAGCTCAGGTCGACTACACGCCGAGCTTTAATATTGTCTTCCTAGTGAATATAAGATGTAGCCTTAGCCTTAAACTTAAACCCAACGAAAGTTTTCGGTTTATTTTTGGCTAAAGACTTGAAAAAATCTTCATGAGGTTTAACTCCATTAATCACTATGTTGAAAGTAATACTCATGTCTAATTCTAGAATTCAAACCATCTTGACCATGAACTAGGCTAAATAGTCCCTAATAGACTCATTTGGTATTTGTTTTATGGTATTAAGGATAGAAGAATCCTTAATTGGAAGCTTACTTGTAAGAAAGTGTTGCAAAAACACTTTTGCTAAATCTTCGAAGCATGAGATGTAGGGAATACTCACCACGTTCCTCAAGGTTGAGGGGAATACTTGACAAGCTACAACATCATTCAAGCCATGAAGCTTAGCTAAGGTGTGGAAGTACACAAGATGATCTTCAAGATCCTTTATTCCATCATAAGTCTCAAATTGTGACAGCTTAACATGCTATGATATTACTTCTTTCAAAATTTCAAGGATGAAATGACTCCTTTTTGTCTAGAATTGTTTACTCATCAAAGCAGGAATACTAACATGCCATGATCCCATATAGTACACCTGCTGTGGTTATTTTTCCTTGTCACCTTTCTTAAAAATAGGGGCTAAAGGTCTAAGTGTAACTCCGACCTACTTCTTGGGCAATTCGGGGGCATAAACTGAATCATTAGAATTCTCAATAGTGTTGTCACTGCGTCCTTAGTTTCGATCTGGCGGAACATTTTTACAGAGAAGACTAAGGATCTTGTCGTGTTTCTTATTGAGTATCTAATTTTCTTTAGCTAAATTAATGTAAAGTTGCTTCAATTTAGTAAAACGCTGTTCATCAATATGCTCATTTTCCCCCCGTTGGGGTGAAAAATCAATACTTACACTTTTTGTCATCCTTATCTTTGCCATGTAGGTAAGTTATGGAAAAACAGATAGCACCAAAATGTTGTCAAGTGATTTTGGTATAAAGTTTTGATCTTGCAAAAGCATAAGTAAAGGCTAAGTAATACCAAGGTTAATTCGATGTAACTACTTTGATACCTAAGTAAATGATTATTTTTAGGAAAGAGTGAGTGAATAAGTATAGAGGTTTTTTTTTTTTTATAAGAGTGTTCTTCCAATGTTTTTCTTTCCTTATTTATAAGCATAATAATAGTTAATCATTGGTTGTGAACCATATGGCGATCCGGTAATTAAGCATATGTTTAACATATAAGAATAGTGAGCAGTTATATAATAAGATCGTACTAGATCATAACTGTTCGTAAAACTTTTCCAAGTTCAAACTGAATATATGAATAGGTTGGACTTTAAGGCTCATTAGATGGACTAAGCTCTTGTTGACCTTAGCTGAAAACAACATTAGTTATTCGCTCAGACAATCGAATAACTAAGTAATATGTTGAGGCAAAATCCGACTATCAATAATAGCATCATCATATTATGCTTTTAAATAATGCAATATATTTTATAAATGCAATGCAGAACCTTAAATACGCCAAGTCTTGTCGAAATGTAAACAAGGAGATAGTAAAGTCAATTGGGCCTCTTTCATTGAATTGTATGATGTCTAATTAGATAAATTGGTGGGTTTAATAGGTTGGCTGAAAGTAAGGGTAGATAGGGAAAAGAACCTGTTGTTTTTCCATTCGATGTAGAAGACATGGATTGGTAAAGGAAATCCCGGTTTCGATCACGGTGTCTGTTCAGCTCCACACCTACAATTCCCCAGTTCTATGTAGACTTGGTTGAAATTTAAGGTTTAGAACCATTCACCATAAAAACCTGGTGCCTGGTTCTAGTCATCTCCGGTTTAGTGTCGAGTTGGATATACAATTTCCTGGTATTATTTAAACTTGGGTGAAATTCTTGGTTTAGAACCAATCATCGAAGAAACCTGGTGCCTAGTTCTTGTCAATTCCGGTTAAGAAACAACCAATAGGCAGGCCGATTCTATTTGTATGTAGTGAAGAGAAAAGTAAAATTGCAAGTATTTGAAATTAAAGTATATGTATGGCTCGCTTTAGTGTTTCTATAAGAATTCAAAAGAGCAATTTTGCTAGATATTTCATATGAAACTTTTAGAAGAAAAAGTCAAACTGAAGCAGGAATGTATATAAATACATATATAATTATAAAAAGCTTCATATAATATATATATATGAACAGTGATAAATTTATGCAAATTCACCGTAGACTAGTTATTTCTTATTCACTTTTTTTTAATGGTGTTGAGTCTCTTCAGATATCCAAAGAGTCCATCTATTTCATTTTTTTTTTTTTTTTAATGGTGTTGAGTCTCTTCAGATATCCAAAGCGTCCATCTATTTCATTTTTTTTTTTTCCCGTTCTAATCGCTAGACACCAAACAAAGGTGATGAAAATTCACTAATTAGTAATTCTTTTGTAATTGATATTTCCTAATGAACAGTATTCACCTTTTCAGTATCCTGTCACTTTATGCTAAACAGTACTATAATATTTCTGGTATCAGAGTACTCAGAATGTTAAAGTCAGTGCAAATACCATATAAATACAAATAGATACGTTTGTATAACACAATGATTGTTGTGGGGGCTAGTATGCCTATTAATAATGTTGCATATATAAAATAATAATAATTAAAATATACAATATGTTATTATGATAATATTTATTTAGCAAGTGGGTAGGGTCGGTTAAATGGGACTGAGAAAACTAATAATAATAAGGCTGTTGCGGGGTCTACTTCTCTGCGTCTTTTTTGGAGGTATTGATAAGGACTGATAAATGGGGTCTCTTTACTGTACAAAACTAGTGATAAAAGCAATTGGGCAAAGTTTGACAATAATACTACCCTTTATGAAAGCAACCCTCCCCCCGCCCCCGCCACCCGCCACGCTCCCCAACCCCCACCCGCCACCCCCCCTCCCTTCTCTCTCTCTCTCTCTCTCCGTTTGTGTGTGTGTGTGTAGAATGGCGATTGCTTGTTAGGCGTTGCACACGCTAAATCAATTCAAATTTGTCGTATACTTTTTTCTAATACATAGTTATGAGCTTACTTAGATTACTTAATAGCTGCACTGATGTATTGCTTTAAAGAATGGATTACGCATTTTGTACAGTATACATAAGTTAGTTGTTACAAAACACATACAAACTTTTACACTTTTGTCACTTTGTTATTTTTTTCCGAAGAAANGCCCATATACCTGTATCAGAAAAAAGTATACGTCAAACTTGAATTGATTTATCGAGTGCATCCCCTGCCCAGCATTCCCCAGTCCCCACCCCCCCACCCTTCTCTCTCTCTCTCTCTCTCCGTTTGTGTGTGTGTGTGTAGAATGGCGATTGCTTGTTAGGCGTTGCACACGCTAAATCAATTCAAATTTGTCGTATACTTTTTTCTAATACATAGTTATGAGCTTACTTAGATTACTTAATAGCTGCACTGATGTATTGCTTTAAAGAATGGATTACGCATTTTGTACAGTATACATAAGTTAGTTGTTACAAAACACATACAAACTTTTACACTTTTGTCACTTTGTTATTTTTTTCCGAAGAAATTATTTCGTTCTTTTAGTTATATGATTCGACTTTATGCAATTTTTTCATCCTTAATGTAGTATTTGGTATGCAAAAATTGGATTTGAAATATAATTGTGATTCCAAATTTAATCCCCTTTTTTATATTTAAAAAGACTTTTTTACAACATAGAACCGCAATTACGTGAAATTAATGATTTTATTGTTAAGAGAGAATTCCATTTCGTCTTTTAAAATAAAAAATTAAAGCTGCTTATTTAACCTCATAACTGATTAAACATCTAATAATTATGAGCACTTTCTTACAAATATTCTTAAAGGCATGTTTTATTCCATTTCATTTTATAAGCATTTCTAAACATAAGAGTAAATTTATCATTCTCATCTTAATTTCATTCCGCTCTATTTCATTTTATCCCTTTCTATTCATTTCATTTTAGATCATTTCTACATATCAAACATGAGATAAATTATCATATTACTTTTTTTTTTTCCTTTCACTTTCATAAACATTTATGCACTATGTTTATATATTTTCGTCCAAGCCTTTCTCGTTTTAACGAGAGTGATTAGCTTTGGTTCTTTTTATTAAAAAAAGAAAAAGAAAAAGAAAAACCAAGTATAGAAACCAAAAAAAATTGAAAAATTCAAGTTATATAACTGAAAAAATAACATGGGATTGAAGTAAAAACGTGTAAAAATTTTGATTATATATTAGAAAATAGAGATTACCTAAAAATAGTTAAAAAGTAAAGTAGTGTATATATATATATATATATATCTGCATACATATGTATATGGATTTGTAATTTACCTAACAATGAATTGAAACAGACGAAAGGGTTCTTTTTGTGCTGACAATTACATAATCCAACGCATCTACAGGCATTTAATTTAGCAATAATTATAAATACTGCCTAAAACTATGGGTTTAATATGGATAGAGTCCTAAAAACTATTATCTCCATAAAACATTTAAAAATATGCAAATTTCTTCACTTTATTACTAAAATCTCAAAACTATTATCAAAATCATCGTACATAGTGGTGATTTTGAAACTTTAAAACAATTTAAGATTTTATATAAATATTTTTAGAAGTTACAACGAGATAAAAGTAGGTTATGAGAATTTATTATTTATTCACACCTACACGATGAATATATATTTATAATTTGCCGCATCGTTTAATAATGATGTGTATCATATGACAATGTAGCTTGTGATGTTACGCTTCTCTTCTTAGACCATAAGTAACACCAAGAAGCATCTCCAGTCTACATTCAACTTCTTCTTCTTCTTTTTTTTTCTTCCTCTTAATTTTCTGAAATCATTTTTTTCTCCTGAACATTTTCTAAATCCAATTTTAGCCTTTCTTTCCCCCGTATGACAAAAAAAAAAAAAAAAAACACTTGTGCAATCTTCTTCCTATTATATTTTTATTGTTGATAACTTGCTGGATAAATGTTAGGTGATGTAGCTATATCGGCAAAACTGTGTGACACCTCATGAAAATTCAAGGCACCATAGACTTTATCCAATAATTATGGTTCTACTTCTGTGTGTTCCTAAAATGGTATCTATATGGATGTAATTATCGTCTAGGACATGGCTTAGAGTTTGGGCAGTTGGGCGAAGTGGTCCCCCCGTTGTTTTATTTTTCTGCCCTCACTTATCAATGTAATCACACTACAGGAATCCTTCACTTTCTTGCTCCCATCCGAATATCGTGAAGGTGAAAAATGAAGTCAATAGGGATACAGACTAATTCTTGAATCATTTTAGTTTGACCATAAATGAAGATTGAAAAAATAAAAAATAAACAAAGTAAACTGAAATCCGATTAAATGATTTTAAAGCCACCCACACCAATTGACAACCTCAGTTCCCCCTTGAAACAAACCCTACAAGGTAATGCAAATTCATGTAAATCAGGAATCCTTTTTTTTTTTTGTTTTTTTCTTTCTAACGAAAGATAAAAGGAAATTGGTTATTTCTTTACCTTAAAACTTTGGGAAAATTTGTACAAATATAGAGAGAGAGGAGAGAGAGAACAATGCCAGTATGCCACTTACAAGGAAGAGAAAGAGAGATATGATTTGTAACTTTCAAGTTTCCACATGAAATATGACGTTCAGTTCTTTAACTAAAGAAATGAGGGAGAGAAGACAATTATAAATTGCTTTTATAGTTTACTTTTTTGGGTATTTTATCATTAACCTATAACAACACTTTCATATACACTTAAGTATCAAATATTTGAATCGTGATACACAATAATACTTTAGTTAGACCAATCGGCGATTTTATTTCTTTTCAAAGGCCAAATGGCAGAGAAAAAAATTAAGAGTTGAATTCATTTCATGGACACTCTTTTAGAGGGTCTCATCGTAGACACCAATAAAATTGAAACAACACTCTTTTAGAGGACAACTTAATATTAATTAAATTATGCGATTTACCTAAAATGACTTAATTATGTGTATGTCTATTCGGGAAAATGACAAATTATAGTATGGGGACAATCAATTAAGAAAATTAAATCTTGAGCATTATTATTATTATTATTATTATTATTATTATTACTACTGGTTATACAAAAGTAAGGGACATCATTTCACCATCAAATTCTTCATCACATTAATTCTTATAATCATCTCAGTAATTTAATAATGAGTTGGGTGGTACCAGATGGGATGGCAAAAGTTGCTACTTTTCAATCGCGTGAGTATTATTGCTATCGGTAATTTGCTTCGAAGGGGAAATGTACTGCAGTGGATGCAAAATACAGTCAGACCTGTTGTAATTAAACAAGCAAGGGAAGTGGCTATCAACTGAATAACTCTGTCAGATCATTAATTATGACATCATTATCTTAAGTACTTATTTTTCTCAATATGGGCTCTGGGTTTTGTTTCGCCTACCAGCAATAAATCCATAGGCCCAGTCCTAATTTCGGCTAGCCATAATACAGATGAATCACAGACAAAGGTAATTACTTTGTTCAATAGCATACCTTGATTTTTCGGAAACATTTTAAAGCATAAATATTGATGAAACCGAAATAATTTTGACGGCTAGAATTTCAGCTATACATGGAGGAAGAAAAGAAAGAGGGAATTCAAAACCAAATGGCACATATATCGTGGTTTAGCTTCTTTTTTTTTTTTTTTTTTTTTCCTGACTGAGATTATGATATTGTTTGATGATTTTACAGTAGTCATGATCATTAATTAGCTAAGCTTAGGGTTTAAGGATTTTGCAGAGAAAATAATAAATGAGGCTGGCCATCCTTCATAAATGGGGAAACTCGAATTGCATTGCATTGCAGCTGCAGTAATATGAAAGGCGTCAGGATAACATTAAACGACCATTGTACCTGTGTATTTTATCAGATGGATTTCGTAGGAATGCAACCCATATGCATAACATCCGATTATAAAAGGAACTACTTTACTTTATTATATATTCTTCAAACATTCTCATGTATACATATATCATACACCCTATAATACATCAAAAACTTATAAGGTCAGACAATATTTTTGTTTGCAGATTTTAAACAGAGTTAATTACATGTCAAATCGTGTTAAAGGTAATGCGATAACTGTGAGGATTTGATACTCACCTGTAGTTGTCTCATACACACATGAGAATACCTTGTAACCTATGTTGATCTCGCAAAGTCAAGATCTATAGCAGGAGCATAGAGAGAATGTAATAGAGTTTGTGTATAGAAAGTAATGGAGAAAACATAGTTCACAAAAATGATGTGTACAGTGTATTAGAAGTGTTATGTACAGTGCACTATTTATATTAGTATGTTGCACATGTAAGGTAACCAACTATGCTAACTAAACATAACAAACAATAAGCTATACACAACAGATAAATAACAATATAATGTATATACTTCTATTGCCCCACCTCAAGTTGGAGTGTCCCTTAAGTCTAACTTAAAACATAGTTTGTGCAATTGAGAAGCACTTAAAGCTTAGTGAAGATATCTATTGGCTAAAGAGAAGATGGTATATACATTAGTTTCAAAAAAACCAAAAGTGACATGATCTCTAATAAAGTAGGCCTCTATATCAATGTTCTTGCTACGTGCATCAAAACAAAGATTATGTGCTATTAAAAGAGCAAGTTTGTTATCACATGCTAAAGGAACTGGAAAATCTATAGAAAAACCAAGATCACACCAAAAATAGGAAACCCATAATAGCTCTTTGAAGCGACACCTAAACTCTTATATTTAGCCTCAGTAGTAGAAGTGACAACAATAGGTTGCTTTTTAGTCTTCCAAGCAACTAGAGCATTACCAATCATCACACAATAACCTGATAGTGACTATCGATCGGCTGAACTAGAACCCTAATCAGAATAAAAAATTCCCTTAAGTTCAAGTGAATTCTTAGCAAGATAAAAAAATGACCAAAACCAAATGACCCTTTAAGATATCTCAATAAATAAAACAAAGCATACAAATGAGGCTTGCAAGGATGAGCAAGAGACTAACTAAGCCTATGTACTACTTAAGAAATATCAGGACGAGTTAAAAAGACATACAATAGCAATCTAACATGGCGATGATAAAAGGAAGGATCTAGCAACAATTCACCAAAATTTGTAGTTAGCGATAGATGTGGCTACATTGGGAAAATAGTAAGCTTAGCCCCTATAAGACCTACTCCTTGAAGAATATCCTCGATGAACTTCCTTTGGTTTACAAGAATACCTTATTCTGACTTGCACAATTTAAATCCAAGAAAAAAACGAGCCGAATGAAGATCTTTTATGGTGAACTTTTCATCAAGATAACACTTAACATGAGTGATAAAAATTTCATCAAACCATGTGGTAAGCATATCATCAACATATAGGAGAATGAAAACACACCCAACATTAGATCGAAAAGTGAATAAAGAGACATCATTAGCCAATTGTGAAAAACCTAAAGAAAAAAGAAATCAGGAAATTTCTAAATTCCATTTCCTAAATGCTTGCTTTAAGCCATACAAAGACCTTTTTAACTTGCAGACTCGATTGGATGAAACTTGAGTTACCCTTAAGGTGGTAGCATATAAATATCCTTATCCAAATGCCCATAGAGAAAGGAATTGTTGACATCTATTTGAAAAATAGACCAAGAAGAAGCGGCTGCTAAGGCCAACATAATTCTAATGGTGCCCATATTAGCTATCGGAGAAAAAGTTTCGTGAAAATCCTCTCCTTCATCTTAAGTAAATCCTTTGGCTATTAGAAGGGCCTTATATCTCTCAGTGGTCCCATATGGTCTATACTTAATTTTATAGACCCATTGAGAACCAATTACCTTTTCACCATTAGGCAATGTAGTTAAATCCCAAGTTACTCTTCAAAGCTGTAAGTTCATTTTGCATGGATAATTTCCATTCTTTAGACTTAGATGCTTCTAAATAACTACTAAGCTCATGAACAATAAACACTCTAACAAGTGATGCCACAAAATCTTAAGGATAAGTCAGGGAAGAGGATAAAGTAAACAAAGGATATGGTGAAGAATGAACAGTATGTATCAGTAGTGCAGATGAGGCAGCAAGTGATGAAGAAAGGGTAGACTATGTAGTGTGTACAAAGGCATGTAACCATTGTAGACTATGTTGAACTCTAATTGAATGTTGTAATTGTGCTTGTGATTGTTCAGTAAAAGAAATAGGAGGAACCTGAGTAGTAGAAGACTATTTAAAAGAAGATAGTTAAGTAGGAACATCTGAAGTCTATTAAGTGGATGAAGAAGTGTGTGGCGTAGTAGAGAATGATAAAGAATCAAATGATAAAGGGACAGATCAGAAGAAGTATCTAAATTAATGGTTATAGAGAGTAATAGTATACTCTTAAAAGGAAATTTAGTTTCAAAGAATACTACATCTTAAGACAATTATTGGACAACTATGAAGATCATATACCCAATAACCTTTTTGGTTATGAGCTTAACCAAGAAACACACATTTAAGAGCCAGTGACTCCAATTTGTCTCTAGGAACTAGATATTTAGCAATGAAACACAAACATCACATGACTCTTGAATTATCATAAGTAAGAGTATGACCAAATAACTTCTCATAAGGAGACTTCTAACCTAGATTTGCCATTGGCATTCAATTGATCAAATAAGTGGCCATAAGATTACATTCCCCCCAAAATTTCTTAGACAATTGAGCATGAAGACATAAGGCTCTTGTTGTTTCTAACAAATGACGATGTTTTCATTCTACCCTACTATTTTATTAGGGAGTATAGGTTGTAGTTTGTTGATGAATAATGCTTAAGTCAGAAAATATAGATTGACAATGACTAGACAAAAACTCAGATCTATTGTCACTTCGGACAAACTTAGGAGTTACACCAAAGTAATTGCACACATAAGCGAGAAAATTAGAAAGTATAGTAGGAACATGACTTTTGTGCTGAAGATGGAATGTCCAAGTAGACCTAGTACAATCATCAACAACCATCAAGAAATAATGGGCACCTGTAATTGACACTACCTTATAGGGACCCCATATATCCATATGTAAAAGTTAAAAAGCAATGATAAGCATATGATCACTTTTGTGAAAGGGTAACTTGTGAAATTTTCACTCAAGACAAGCATCACAAGAAAGATTGTTGAAATTAAAATGTTTACAAGCTTCTAAGTGTTTAAGCTTAGATAGAGAACTATGATCAAGTCTATAGTGAAACAATTCAAGGGAAATTGTAGAGGAATTATAAGCTGAAACTTTTGAAGAAAAAGTAGAATGAGAGAGAGAATCAATCACAGCACCATGTTGTAGATCCTTTTCCACTTGAAGAATGTATAGTCCATACATGACTCTAGCTTTAGCCACAAGTCTATTAGCTTTCTAGTCCTGTATGGTGTACTCAAAGGAATCAAAATGAGCAATCAAATGGTGGTCTCAAACAAGATAATGTATTGACAAAAGGTTGTGTTTGAAATTTGGTATATAATAGACATTATGTATAACAAGTGTAGGTGTTAAATTCATAGATCCTACTTCTATGATAGTAAGTTCTTTTCTATTAGGTAATCTAACATTTATTAGGTGCAATAGGTCAACAACATCATGTAAAATAGTATAATAGGGTGTCATGTAGTTTGTGGCACCAATGTCAACTATCCATGAATCCAAGTTGTTACCAAGAACATTTAAGAAAAAGAGATGAACTTGAGGTATACCTGTAAACTGTGTGTTATTAGCCATTATAGTAGAACAAGCTTGACATCCTTTGCCTTGCATGAACTTCGTGAATTCTTAATACATGCTCTACATAAATTGTAGATCAATACCATGTGAGGAATGTTGATATGATTGTTCTGCATTAGATGGGTCATCAAAAGATTACTTAATTGGTGTGTTAAACCTTGCTCCAAAAGAACTATTCTTACTATTAACTTTCAACTTAGAAAGAATAGAATTTGTACTACTAATGAAATTCCCTTTAATAATACATTTCCCTTTAAACTAATCTAGATGTCCAATCAATTGAAAACAATACTCAATTGAATGCCCATCTACCTTACAATGATTATAAGTCAATTTTTCCTTTCATCTTTCTTCTCTCATTACCACTAACGAAAGCTTTGCCTCTAGTAGCAAATACCCAAGCATCCGAATCACTAAAAGAAGAGAAGAAACCTATCTTTGTTTTTCAATTTGCTGAATAAAATAGAAAGCCCTACTGACAAAGGGCATAGGATCCATTGACAAGGTTTAGTTACGGAAATTATCATATATTTCACTACTTCTCATAAAGAATTGCATTAAGCACTTTTGTGACTCTAATTCTAGCAATTTCTCTCACATATTGCAAGTACAATAACCACAAACATAATGCAGATATGATTAGACCTATTACAACTCATCCCAACACTTCTTGAGTTTGCTATAATAAGTACTAGCACTTTGAATACCTTACTTAAGGTTGCATATATCGTATTGTAATTGAAAAGCCAAAGGACTATTGGAAATGTCGTAATGCTCAACCACTTCATCCTACAACTGCTGGCAGATTGAGTATGTATAAAGTTTTGAGCAATTTTGGAATTCATTGAATTCAATATCCAGCATCGTCCCATATAGTCATAGAGTAACCATCATATAAGATTCAAAGAATCATCACTAGGTTTAACTATAGTCCCATTTATAAAACCTAGCTTCAATTTTGCTTTAAGCCTTAGCTTAATCCATCGATTCCAAGTGAGAAAATTGTTTCCATTGAAAATTAAGGTTCCAATCACCATTTTAGGGTTATTCGAGTTGGACAAGAAAAGCGAATTAGAAATTGAAGGATCTATCATAGTAGTTCCTACCACATAAGTACTTACATCAGTAGTGTTTACAGATTCTAATTGAGAACTCATGATCAAAGCAAAATAATCAATGATATTACCTCAACCGAGCTCTAATACCATGTGAGGATTTAATACTCACATGTAGTTATCTTATACACACATGAGAATACCTTATAATCTATGTTGATCTAGCAAAGTCAAGACCTATAGCAGGAGCATGGAGAAAATGCTATAGAGTTCATATATAGAAAGTGATGGAGAAAATAGAGTTCACAAATATGATGTGTGAAGTGTATTAGAAGTGCTATGTACAGTACACTATTTATACTACTATGTTGCACTCGAAAGTTAAGCAACTATGCTAATTGAACATAACAAACTATGAGTTGTACATAACAGATAAATAACAATATAATGTATACACTTCTACAATAAGCAAGCTCTTCAATCAAAAAATATGAATAGTATATTGCAGAAAAAAAAAACTCTAGCCCCTTCTAATATAGTTTTTCCTAATAGAATGTGCTTTCAATTCTCTAAAAAGAAATTGCATATTCTTTATTAAATAAATTTGATAATCATATGTGGAATACTTGTTAAAATGACCTTTCTAATTTACATTCTTCATCAATTTTCAATATTGAAAGAGAGATGTTAATTATGGTTTCATGACTTTTAGTGCAATAGATACATATGCTTTAAGATTGGAGGATCGGATCCATATCATGGCCTAATTTGGTTTTAAAATATGTTGGTCCTGAATCCTAAGCTCCTAAGCATGACCATCTCCATAAAATTTTATTCTGAAAAAATTAGCTTCCTCTTCAAATACGGTAAATTGAAAAGATAACAAACATTACATAAATATATATATAACTTATCATGATTAAAGATCATAGGAAGTTGGAAAGTTTAGTAACAAAGAGTGTGAGATTAAGCTAAAGTAGACAATGAATATATAAGAAAAGTTTTTATTAATATTGGTTTATCAAGCTTAGCTCTTCTCTCTCTTTTTTCTTTTTTTTCTCTCCTTCCCTTTCTTGAAAATGAAGATATTTCCAAAAGTGAATTTCAAAATTGAGTTTTGTTTTTTCTTTTCCCAACCCATCATTAGTTCAATATAGATTCCATATTTTTGTAGTCTAAAAATTGCATTTTGAATAATGCAAAGTGAGATCATTTAGGTATGCTCTTTTTACATGTTCATGATAAATGCAGTTTTATATTAACAAAGAATACTCAACTAAATATGTATATAAGGAAAATAACCTATAATATCAAGAAGTGCTGAGATTGCAATATTTATTCCCAAAAGTATGGTTACTTGATTTTTGGGAAACAATATCACATTTGTTATCTAAACCTTATCTATTCTTATAAGTATCAATTTGATATCTAAAATTTAAAAGTATCAATTTGATATCTAAAATTTATCCATTTCTACAATTGACTACTTGAACTTTGTCCAATTCTGTAATTAACTACATAAACTTTACTTATTTTTAAAATTAATTACCTAATTTAGGTACCATATATAACCTTAAAAAGTTTGCAAGTAGTAAATTGATACTTTTAAACTTTAGGTAGTTGATTTTCAAAATGGACTAAATTCAGGTAGCAAATATAACATTCACCTTAATCTTTTATATTATTATATTTTTGTAATTATTCTTCATTCTTTGATACTAATTCATCATACAACTTCTAATCATTATTGATGTTATGAGTTTTTTGTTATATATAAAAGTTATGCTAAATAGCATTATGAATTATAAAAGGTATTATAAATATGCATAACTAGAAATGGTTGACTTGACACTTTAATAAAGAGTAATTTTATAATGTCAATACTTTTTCAAGCATCACAAAAGCTTCTATTCTTAAGAATATAACATATTATAAACTTTTTCAAGGAGCATGGACTAATATTGCTAAAATACTTCTTTTATCAATGTCAAGGTAGCTTTACATCACTCATTAATATAATATGCAAAAAATTAGAGTCTCTTTCTATAATAAGTGAAAATTCCATAATGGGATGAAATGGAGTCACTAAAATATGATTTTAAGAAGACTTAGATGAACTAGCGTAAGGCATTATTCTAAGTGAAAAAATTTCCTTAAAAGGTAATCTTGATGCAAGTGTCGAAAAACATGACTGATGAGCATAAAGATGTAAATGGAGGATGTGATTTAAGAGATAGAATGGAGGAAAGCAAAAACAACTATAGTTTTGCAAATTTGTATTACCTAATATCAAGTAGTAGAATTTACGAGATGAGAGATAAATTTTTTTTTTTTTTTGAAAAATTAGCAGTAAAACAAACCCTTAAGGACTAAAGGTCTGATGTTAATGTTGTTTTGCATAATATGTGCTTATAAGTGAAGCTATTTGCTAATAGCATACTGGGCATCAAGATATTATGCTCCTATTGATAAAGATAAATTGAAAGTTATAGTAGCTAGTTAAATAGACATCATGCTTGAAGACTTTCATCAGCAACTCAACTCTAAAGAAGAGAAGGTGTAATGCCCTAAAATTTAAGGGTATATTTAGTATGCCACATACACATTACTCAATATGAATATATAAAGGTTCAAAACAACTAAATTGCTCAAAATTATAATATATTCAACAAAATTATACATGGATATCTCCAATTTAATCACAATATACAACTTTGAAACTTCTACATAAATAAAGGACTAAACTAACAGAATTAAATGTAAACTATACAACCTAAGTTTGACTTTAGTCTTAAAGCACTAGAGCTATACCCAATCTCAATTTGCAATCATGATCACAATTCATAAACTTATCAAATACTTGAAAAGAAAAATAATTCCTCAGATAAGGTGAGCTGGAGTTAATACGTGTAAACCACAAATAAATGCATATGCCTTATAAGCAATATAATCACGTACATCAATGCAATAAAAGTAACAAATAGTTCAATTCATTATCTTTACATAAAGTTAATGAATTTGATTAGGATTCACATGAGTCCCAACATATAAAATCCTGAGTTAGGGTACTAGTACTATAACCCACAACATTCTAAATTAGTATTAGGACATTAGTATTATACCCACTAAACACCTTTAAACTACTAGCACCAAGATACCAATACTACGAACCCAGATGCCCTATCCCTAAAATAGTATCGAGATATTAGTACTATGACCCTCGAGTATCATCCTAAATTTACCTCAAATCCTTTTAGTACATGACTCCACTTAAAGCAACATCTTATATCGATCAACGAGGTATCACCTTAAGGATACTGACACTATTGTCGAGTTTTATTTTGGTTTTCTTTAATTTAATTCATATTAAACGTAGCTCACTTAATATAAATTACTCGACATAAAATTAAAGAAAAATATTTTTCTTTAAAAAAATGTTCTAAAAAAATATTTAAAAAAAAAAATGGAGTCGCCAATTAGTTAAACTGGTAAAAAATGAAATTGGCCACTAATTCGTACATTTTCTTAAAAGAATAATATTTAGAAAAATAATAAGAAAAATTAAGTTTGGAGGCTAACCTATTAAGATTAAATCCTCATGTAAAAATAAAAAAAAAATTAATGGGCTTTATTCTTATAATTTTTCTAAAAAATACTAAGATATGTACAGGTACATAAAACATAACTAAAATGAATTTTTTATTACAAATTTTTTAAGAAAAAGGAGAACATTTATTTTATTTTTTATACGATTGTTCTAAAGGTACCTACATATTTATTAGTCGAGATCAAACTAATGTAGTTCCTTTTTAAAAAAGATTTAGTAGGTTAATTCTTTTTAATTTGAAAACTAAGCTAAGTTTACGTTTTTTAATTAATTTATTTTTATTAAGAAAAATCCTAAAAAAACCTAATTTTTATTCTCAATTAAAAAAAAATCTAATGACTTAATTTTTTAAAAATACTCAAAATTAGTATTTTTTATTATTTGGAAAAACTGACTATATGACAAAACTTAAAAAAAAAAAAAAATCTTAAAGCACCTAAATGAGGGCATATAATAAATAAAAGATGCAACTTTTATGAAATTATAATAATATGCAATTATTATGAAAAATGTGTCATTTTATAGAAAAAGATGCAATTGCTATTGACAACATACCTAATTAAGGAAAAGAAGTCTAAACTATAAAAAAGATAGTTAAACTAAAGAAAAGATACCTAAACTATAAATATGATACTTAATTATAGAAAAGATGTATAAATCATAGAAAAATACTTAACTATGAAAAAGATGCCTAAACTATGGAAAAAATACCTAATTATGAAAAAGATGTCTAAACTATGAAAAATATACCTAATTATGAAAAAAGATTCTTAAATCATAGAAAAGATGCCTAAAACATAACGGATAAGAAGTTTAAACCATAGAAAAAATGCTTAAATTATAGAAAATATACCTAACTATGGAAAAGAAGCCTAAAACATCGAAAAGATGCCTAAACCATGAGAAAGGAAGCCTAAACCATAGAAAAGATCTTTAACCATAGAAAATACGTTTAGATTATAGAAAAGAAATCTAAACCATAGAAAAGAACTTTAACCATAGAAAAGAAGCTTAAAATTTTTTTATTTTATAAAAAACTAATAAGTGACAAAATGATTTTTCTAAAAATCCCTAAAAAACCAACTTTATTTAAAAATGTAAATCTAATGAAAAACATGTAAATTTAAACAAAAGATGTAAATTTCTTATAGAAATGCAATTTCCAACAAAAATATTGAATTTTATTAAAATATGCAATTTTGACTTAAAGTATGTAACTTGATGATAAAACATGCAACTTATGTGAGAGATGCAAAAGGCACGAATTAATGAGAATCGACATAAAAGACCTACATAGACTCATATTAGTAATGATTCTACATAAAGTCCTAATCATGTAAAAACTAATATAACACTTTAATATACCCATATAATAAAAACTAACAAAATAACAATAAATAAATAAATCATATAATTAAAAAAAAACTAAAGCTATCTCTAAAAATAAAACCTACATAAAAATAAACTAAAGTTAGTGTGGGTTATTAATAAATTATCTAAACTAAAATAAGAAAAAAAAATAAAACAAGAGGGAAAAAAATATATATATAACTATACTAAAAAAGGGAAAATCTACCTAAACTCTACAATGCGAGTCGGATTAAGGATAAAACTTACGTAGATTACGTTGTTGTTTTGCTTTGTATGGAATTGTTGTTCATTGGGCCATTGATCGTATGGTTGCTAATTGTATGGAGTTGCTGCTACGTATACATGTGTTCTTGTGGAGCTATATGTGATTAAAAGTATATGCATGGGACTGGATTTGTGCATGGGATTGACCATGTATGGGTTGTATGTGTATGAGATTGGAGTGTATGCATGGAATGTAGTTATATAAGGATAAGTGTAGAGCTATATTGTTGCGTTGTGTGTTGGGGATTTTTGAAAACGTCCTCAAGTCCATCACTAAATTCCTATTTATAATACCTATAATTAAATTTTTCGTTTCTCTTAAGTATAGATTCTATCTCAACAAACTCTAAATACGATAACAAATCCTAGATATAGAAGTTACATTTTAGATTCTTTGAAGATTCGACCTAGTTTCTAGAAACTTTATTTTAATTTGGGCTTTCTATTTTTTTGAGCCCTGCTTAGTTCAACTTGATTTAGCTCAATAACCCATATGATAAATCTTAAGTCTATTTTAGCATAATATAAGTTAGATAAAAAAAAAATCTACTTTATATTGGACTAAACTAAAAATATTTCAATAAAGCTTGATCCTTTAATAACATAAAATTTATTAAATTGATTACTCACCATTATTTGATTCAATCCCAAACGATTAAACTTGATTAGACTCGAAATGAATTGACACTTTATTTTTATTATTTTTTCAATTTTAGTTTATTTTATTCTATTTTTTATTATTTTCTTTTTCTTTAACCTAGCTAAATGAAATAGCAAAAATGAAGTATCTATAGTTACCTTTTTTTATAGCAAAGTTCAATTAGAACTTCACTACAATGACAAAAGAGATACTTATTTTTGCTAAACCTTACTTAGAATTGATAAATTAAGTTGTGTTTTATCTTGATGAAGGATATCGACTTGAGAGGTCTATGTAAAAGATAACAGCCCGTCTTGAAAGCACAAGGCAAATGAATGCCCGTCTCAAAAGAATAGGGTAAAAGATAAATGGCCTATCTTGAAAAGATAGAGTAAAGGTTGGAGGGCTTATCTTGAAAGGATAAGACTAAAGATTTAAGGTACCTATCTTAGAAGAATAGGGCAAAAGTTTTAAGAGGGGGCCTATCTTGAATGAATAGGGCAAAAGTTTTAAGGGGTCAAATTAACTTATTTTGATTTAGCGGATAATCTGAAGAGGATTGATCTCTTCAAAATTTCAAAAAAACTTGTTTTGGTTTGATGGATGATCTAAAGAGGATAGATTTCTTTAAGATTTTTAAAAACTTGTTTTGGTTTGGTAGATGATCAAAAGAGAATAGATTTCTTCGAGATTTCAAAAAAACTTGTTTTGGTTTGATGGATGATCCGAAGAGGATATATCTTACCTCTTCGAGATTTCAAAAAAACTTGTTCTGATTTCGTAGATAATCTGAAGTGAATAGATCTTTTCGAGATTTCTTGTTTTGATTTGGTGGATAACCCGAAGACGATAGATTTCTTTGAGATTTAAAAAAAAAAAATTAATTTGATTTAATGGATGATCTAAAGAAGATAAATCTATTTCAAGATGAGTTGCTCGAAAGGATAGATCTTTCGAAGATAAGATGATAAAATGAAACAGCGCTATCATGAGTAGGGGATCTTTTAAATGATTAGATGGTGCTCCTTTGAGCAAGCAATCTAAAAAGGAAGAAATAGGATAGTGCTCCTTTTGAGCAAGCGATCTAAAAAGGAATAGATAAGACAATACTCCTTTCAAGCAAGCAATCCTAGCAAAGGAGTAAATTGGACAATGCTCCTTAAGCAAGCAATCCTAGCAAAGGACTAAATTGGACAATCTTCCTTAAGCAAGCAATCCAAAAGAATAAATAGGACAAAGCTTCTATAAGTAGACGATCCAATTATGAAATAGGATAGTGCTCTTTTGAGCAAGCCATCTTAAATAGAACTGGATGACGCTCCTATGAGCAAGCAATCCAACTATGGAATAGGACATCGCTCTTTTGAGCAAGTGATCCTAAAAAGGACTAGATGGCACTCTTATGAGCAAGCAATCCAAAATTGCTATATGAAATGGACAGCATACTAAAAGGCAAGTGATCCACAAATTTCAAGGACTTTGATGAGTTTTGATAAAATGATTTAAGACTTGAGTTTGAGGGATTTTGATGATTCTTTGAAAATATTGACTTTTTCATTTTAAGAAATCTCTCTTGATAATTTTTGAAAAAGGTTCCATTTCTCTTTTGAAAAGGTTTTTTTATTTTCACTTTTTTCTTATTTTTCAAGAAATTAAAAAAAAATACTCTTTAATGAAAAATCATGTTGCTAACAAGTAAAAAAGTCTTTATAACTCTAAATATCACAAATAAGGGGTTGACTTGCTCATTGCTCGTTGATCACTCATTCCTTCAATATTGTTTCTTAAAGGATAATTCATAATTCCTAAACTTTTAGAAGCACTGGTTTCAAACTTAAGGTTAAAACCATTCATGTTTTTAAGAAAGCACTTGATTGTTCTCTAATTTTCCACTAAGGGGATAGATACTATTAGTTAAAATGTTTAGTCAAACAGGACTTTCTAACACTCTCACAAGTTCATTTTTACTCTTGATATCAATTGTAAAAATTGTAGCCTCTCTTGTAAATGATATACTTTAGTCAATCAATCAGGTCTTTTCTGGGTTTGCAATGTAAGACTTTTGATCAAGGGTTTAAGTAAATGGATATCAATGTCCTTTAGCCAATTTTAAGGAAATTATATACCATCCGTCTTAGGTTTACAAGCCAAGAACCTAAGAGAAACTAAACATAGGCTTGCCCTAGTTTCATGAGAAAATTTTGCTGAAGATGAGTTTATTTCTTTAATCAGAAGAGCTTCATAAAGGGTAGTATGGTGGGTGTGACCATAAAGTGATGACTTTATTTTTGGGCTTAGGAATTTAAAATGTTTGGACTTTGGATACCATCATAAGTTTGGACTTCAAGCTTATTGGTAATTTGGCTCATGCTTGAAGGTGACCACCTTGCTAATATTTTTAATCTTTTTTTCACTTGTTTTTTTTTTTTCTTCTTTTTCTCTTTTTACCTTTTTTCTCTCTCTCTCTTTTCTTTTCTTTTTTTTTTTTTCTTGCTTGTTAAGGTAGTCACCTTCCCTTGTTTGAGTTTTTGCTTGATAGGATTCAAAGCTCGAAAAACATGGGTTCAAAGAGTATAAGCTTAAGATAAGTGTATATGGCATGGAGTGTTTAAGAAAAGTCCATGGGCTTGAGGTGTTTAAATGAGTGTATAGGTCTAAGTAAGGTGTATATAATCTAAAACTCTTCTTCATCCTAAAAAAATTGAATTATCTATGACAATATTTACTTATGAATTGGTAAAACTAAGGAAAGTGCATATTTGTTTACTCCTTTTCTCTAGATTGGTGACCTTAACCTCCTGTCTACCCCAGTTTAGGGTGGTTCTTAATAGGGTTAAATTTTAAGAAAAATCCCTTAAAAGGCTCAAATGGGTTTTTAAGGGATAATTATGTTTAAGGATAATGAAATGAATGCCTAACATCATTTTGACATATATACCAAGTTCAAGACAAACCTCCTTTAAGGAATAAGCTTAAGTACTCACATTATAACACTCGACTCTCATGTATATTTAGGGTTAGTGTTTAAGACATGGTTTGCCTCTTTTCATTCTTAACCTTTCAAGTAAGGTGTTACCATTCCCTTAAGTAGAAAATTTTAAGTTTCGAGTTCACATTTTATGCATTTTCACTCGTTCTAAATGCCCCTATTTAAATTGAGCTAGTTTCATCGCATACAAAGACAAGAATACACATAAAATTTGCTTTATTCAATAGCTTGTATTTGTTATAAGCTTTAAAATGAAAAATTATTCTAAAAAAAGAAAATTGCAAGAACTAAAATTCTTTTCCACTTTTTACTCCTATTTTTGTCACTTCTTCGAACTTAGCCCATTTAGTTGAATTGATCATTTGGTATGCCTGATTGCTTCAAATGGTGAGCCACTTAGTCAGATGGTAGTAATAAACCCTTAATACCTGATGTTGGAGGTTTTCTATTTAATGCCCTTAGGTTAGAAATACTACTGCCCATAGACCCATTAGTCTTAAAAAAAATTGGTTAGATAACCTTGGCATCAATCAAATCTTGCACCTTATGCTTTTGTTTCCAATAGTCTTCTATAATATGCCCCACTTAGGCTACATCATATTCACACCATTTGTTGAGGTCATGATCCATTGGCTTGTACTTCTTTATTGGGTTTTCACATGCCAGTAGTCCTACATCTCTCAATTGCTTAAACACTTGGGTCATTAGAATCTTAAACTACATAAGTCGCCTCCTCCTTATTATGGACGAGCTTGTCTTAATTCTGGACTTTCCCAATTGGTACATTCATTCCTAACTTTTCTTTCTCTAAGTCATTCTTACGCTAAGGCTGTGATGTCTTATCCAAACTAGGATCTAAGTTTCCGATTTGCTTGAGTACATAACTTATTTTCATTTCTGTACCCGTGAGTCTTTCTTCTATCTTCACTAACTTTTCTTCTAGGGCTGCAACCTTATTTTCCATATCACAGCAATGATATACCCCCTTGGACTTAACTATTCAACTCTATTTTTGGCATTTTTTCCAAAACATGTATCATATTGATAGTGGGCTCATGAACTTACAACTCTTTAGACTCATCTACCTGGGATGGTGTGTCAATAAGCCCTTAAGCTTGGGTATGAGCTATAGCCTTGACTTGTTTTCTGTATTTGCTCAAAACCCCATCTATTGTAGCTATTCTCTGTTCAAGAGCTTCAAATATTTTGGTTTTGACAACGAGTGATTATGAGCTTCAAGTTAAGTCAAATCACTTAAAAAGTAATCTTTGGAAGCCTGTAAGAATTCTTTCTTGTTAGCAACATTGCATCCCCTCTCTATTTTAAAAAAAAAAATCAATTTTTAAATTTTGAAAACCATTTTTTTTTTTAGAAACTTTAATTGAAAAAATCAATGTTGATTTTATGTTACAAACAACCTAATACTAACATTGACGAATCCAAACTTAATAAAAAATTTGAAGCATTAGGACTGACGACTAAGGACATAGGATGACGATTATATTACAAGAATGATATAAAGAAGAGGAAATTATTTTATAATGAGAAGCTCATTAAAAGATGACAGAAGAGTGATAATTCATAGAGAAAACTCTGTTAGGACCGTAATAACTTAAGGACTAAACAGGAAAAATGAGAACTTAAACACTTACAAGATTGATGACTTTGAGGTAAGAAATAATTTACAATAGAAATCCGATAGTTAAATCCTTTTAGTTTTTGATTTTTTTTTTCATATTTTATTAGTTTCTAATAGTATAGTACATGTAGGGCATTACAATAGAAATCAACCGAGTTAATAAATTATCATGAAATTGGTTTTTTATCATAAAATATCTTTTTGAAATTTCCTTTTTCAAAAAAAATTTGTTGGAAAGCCTTTTTAAAAAATGACAGTTTCATAATAATCTTTATCATAGTTAATTTCCATAATTATATGCCCCCAAAAATTTAAAAGTTAGTATGAAGTTTCTTTTTTTATTTTTATTATTATTATTTTTATGTTGGAACA
This sequence comes from Lumnitzera littorea, assembly GCA_024138015.1. Classification (NCBI taxonomy): domain Eukaryota; kingdom Viridiplantae; phylum Streptophyta; class Magnoliopsida; order Myrtales; family Combretaceae; genus Lumnitzera; species Lumnitzera littorea. The sequence continues at coordinate 53,199,676 of JAMXBB010000001.1, forward strand.
TTATGGTATAAGGGGGACTATTAATGATTTTGTACTTTCTATATCAAATCTTATATTAGACAACTTATTACTCATAAAATAAAACAAAATCTACATAACTCACATAAGATAGCATATACAATAGATGTGATGCAATATGTTACACATGCGTGTAATGCAATGGGGTTGGTAATTAATAAACTATAGAAATAAGATTATTATAACCCGTGGTCAAAGAGTACCGCTATATATAAGCGGATTCAAAATAAAATTTGAGAAAACAATGAAGCTCATAAACACTTATATATAAGGCTAGCAATTTTTAAATTTCTCCTTAAATTTTGCCAAACCAATTGTGGATTAAAATAACTACCCCTTTTTTTAAAAAAGAAAAAAATATGCAGAATGGTAGGGACTATAGGTCTCGAGCTCTGTAGTTTCAAAAATTTTTGGAGAAAACTTAGTAAGCTATATTGAAGCCTGGGTAGGCTCACTTATCATCACTAGGCAGGGATACAGACTTCAAGTTCTTAAGGTAGCTCAAGTCCAACCATATCAAAGTATGCAAATGATTATTAAAATAAACCCCCCAAATCCCTAAATATAGGCCCATTGGGCCGAGTTTTTCTTAAGGTCTATATCACTAGAACACTAGTTAGTACAACTATAATATGATATATATGTATATATATATAAAGAAATAAAAAAATGAAGGCCCATTAACTAATTTTTTTTATTTTTATATGGCTAGCCTACTAGTGTTCCCTAGAGGAGTCACTAATTTTGTCGAGCTTTATTTTAGTTTTCCGTAATTTAATTTGTATTAAGTTCAGCTCACTTAAAATAAATTACTCGACATAAAATTAAGGAAAAATGTTTTTCTTAAAAAATATATTTTAAAAAATTAGAGTTGTCAACTAGTTAAACTAGTAAAAAATAAAATTAGGGTTTTTAGATGAGAAAACCCTAATTTAGCTACTATCTACGTATTTTCTTTAAAAAAATAACTAGAAAAACGACGTTCGGGGGTTAACCTATTAAGACTAAGTCATCATGTAATAATAAAAAAAATTTAATGGGTTTTATTTTTATAATTTTTCTAAAAAATACTAAGATATGTATAGGTATATAAAATAAAACTAAAATGAATTTTTTATTTTTTTTATTACGAAATTTTCAGGAAAAAGGAGAAAAAGTTATTTTATTTTTTATACGATTGTTCCCAAAGGTATTTATGTACCTACTAATTGGAATTAAACTAATGTAAATTTTTTTTTAGAAAAGATTTAGTAGGTTAATTCTTTTTAATTTGAAAAGAGAGCTAGGTTTATATTTTTTAACTAATTTATTTTTATTGAGAAAAATCCTAAAAAAACCTAATTTTTATTTACAATTAAAGAAAAATATAATGACTTAATTTTTTAAAAAGACTCAAAGTTAGTATTTTTTTATTTTTTGGAAAAACTGACAATGTGACAAAACTTAAAAAAAAAATTCTAAAGCACCTACATGAGGAAAATAAATAAATAAAAGATGCAACTTTTATGAAATTATGCTAATATGTAATTATTATGGAAAACGTGTTGTTTTATGAAAAAAAATAGAATTACTATTGACAATATGTCTAATCATGAAAAAGAAGCCTAAACTATAGAAAAAAAAACCTAAACAATGGATAAGATGCCTAACCATAGAAAATATGTCTTAATCATAAAAAGATGCCTAACTATGGAAAAAAAAGCCTAAACTATGAAAAAGATACCTAAAATATACCTTACTATGGAAAAGGATGCCTAACTGTGGAAAAGGATGCTTAACTATAGGAAATATGTCTAACTATAGGAAGGAAGCTTAAACTATGGAAAATATCTTTAGCTCTAGAAAAGAAGTCTAAATCATGGAAAAGAATCCTAAATCATGAAAAAAAGTTTAAACTATGGAAAAAATCTTTAACCATAGAAAAGACGACTAAAATTTTTTTATTTTACGAAAACCTAACAAGTGACAAGATGATTTTTCTAAAAATCCCTAAAATACCGTATTTATTTAAAAATGTAGATTTAATGAAAAACATGCAAATTTAAATAAAAGACGTAAATTTACTATAGAAATGCAATTTCCAACAAAAATATTGAATTTTATTAAAATATGTAAATTTGACAAAAAGTATGCAACTTGTTAAAATATGCAACTTATGCGAGAGATGCAAAAGGCACGAATTGATGGGAATCGATATAAAAGACCTACAAAGATTCAAATTAGTAATGATTCTACATAAAATCCTAATCATATGAAAACTAATATAACACTTTAATATACTCATATAACAAAGCTGACAAAATAACAATAAATAAATAAATCATATAATTAAAAAAAACTAAAACTATCACTAAAATAAAACCTACATAAAAATAAACTAAAGTTAATGTGGGTTATTAATAAATTATCTAAACCAAAATAAGAAAAACAAATAAAACAAGAGGGGAAAAAGAAAACAAATAAATATAACTATACTAGAAAAAGGAAAATCTACTTATACTATACAATGTGGGTCGAATTAGGGAGAAAACTTACATAGATTGCATTGTTGTTTTACTTTATGCAGAATTGCTATTCGTCGAGCTGTTGATCGTATGACTGCTAATTGCGTAGAGTTGCTACTATGCATACAAGTATTGTTGTAGAGTTATTTGTGATTAGAATTATATGTATGGGAATGGATTTGTGCATGGGAGTGATTGTGTGTGGGTTGTGCGTACGTGAGACTAGAGTATATGCATGGAATGTGGTCGTATAGGGATAAGTGTAGAGCTGTGTTGTTGCGTTGTGTATTGGGGATTTCTGAAAACATCTTCAAGTCCATCACCAAATTCCTATTTATAATACCCATAATTGAATATTTTGCATATCTTAGATATAGATTCTATCTAAACAAATCCTAGATACGAAAGAGATGTTTTAAATTCTTTGAAGATTCAACCTAATTTCTAGAAATCTTATTTTTTAATTCGAGCTTTCTATTTTTTCGGGCCCTACTTAGTTTAACTTAATTTAGCCCAGTAACCCATTTAATAAATCTTAAGTCTATTTTAGCACAATATAAGTTAGATAAAAAAAAATTCACTTTATATTGGACTAAACTAAAAATATTTCAATAAATCTTGATCCATTAACGACTTAAAATTTATTAAATTAATTACTTACCATTATTTGATTCGATCCCAAACAATTCGATTCAACTTAACTTAACTCGATACAATTCGACTTGATTAAACTTGATATTTTATTTTTATTTTTTTTTCAATTTTTTGTTCTTTTTTTTTTTAATATTTTAAATTTTCGTTTATTTTTCTTTTTTCTTTAACTTAGCTTAATAAAATAGCAAAAATAAAGTGTCTACAACTATAGCCTTATGAGTATAGCTAAGCACAAAGAAGAAGTACATAACATTCCAAATCAAGCACAAGCAACAAATAAGGTCAATATGTACCTATTCAACGATAATGAAATTAAAACTTAAGCTAACCTCTACTCTTGAAGTACCAAACAAAAAGAAATTTCTTTCAACCATCTATTTTCAAAATTTAGGTTGCTAATTATATCTTGGAGTAATTTTATTCTAACTTCGTTTTATGGGTAGTTAGATATCTAAGTAAGAGGTCATTAAAAAAGGTCTTAACGTATTATAAGTTATTTAGAACCTATTATTTAGTACTTGAAAATTAAAGGAAAAGGAAAATGTCTAAAAAATAAAAAAGAGAAGGGAGAAGGAGAGTATACGATCACCTTTATGACTATGTACCTTGAACATGCTATGAAATATGCCTACAACCCAACACCAAGAGTTGCATAGACATGAATACTCCTCCACACTTCCGCTATACACCTACTACATACCCTCACACACAATTGCAATCATGCATTTCATAAAAAAATTTACCCTTGAGAGTTGCACGAGTGTTAACATGGATGTACACCCTATCTGTACTTCTCTTTCCTTCTTGTTTAAGCTCTAAATTGGACCTCTCCATTCCAATACTTCAATATCCTATCAAACATCACTAAATTCTCAAGATCTCTCACTTCTAACCTAAAATCAATAAACAAAAGATACTTAAGTGTGTCTTTTCAACCATAATGCATAATTTATACAAAGTAATAATAGAATTTATAATATATATGCCTTGCTATAATCCATAACTTGTGATACTTAAATGTTCTATGCCTTACTATGATCTTCAATAAATCCTTCCATTAAATTGTTGATTAGAGTTAAAATATCGATTTAATCTCTCTCTTTTACACATAATTTTACCACTTATTGGATCTGAGGTTTGTTTCCAAAGTGTAAACCATGCAACTCACGTTCGATAATCATCCTCTTCCTCTACTATATTACAACTGTTGATAGACAATTTTCATCCACCCGGTTTGACAAGCGTTGATATAACTTTGCTTACTCTTCCATTCAACTGCTGATAGCCAGGTAATCTACATTCTCAGTATCTTGCTGAGTAATTGACATTTTTAGCATTTCATTGAGTAACATAGGTCCATTCCTAATTTAAATTTAAGTTCATGGCTCAAACAATTATCACAAGCATGATTATATTGCATAATTGCCTACTCTCCTTATATTGTAAGGAAGGTGTCTAACAATGAGCTTTCATGTATCTTTACAGTTATTCCGATAATTGCTCCTTACATGATAATCACAGATAACGGCTCATAGTTTGACAACAACAAGTTCCAAGCATTTTGTGAGAAGTATAGCATTTGCCTCAACAATACATCTATAGTATACCCTCAAACAAAGGGACTAGTTAAAGCCGTAAACAAGATCATCTTACATGGCCTAAGAAAGAAAGTAGATCAGGTTAGAGGGAAATGGGCCAATGAATTGCCGAATGTCTTATAAGGATACCGAACCACCCACAAAATTGTGATAGGGGAGACTCCCTTCAGGTTAGTATACAGCATGGAAATAGTGTTGCCAATTGAGTTAGATTTACTTAATTTGCGGATATAGAACTTTGATGTGATGGTTAATTAAGTTGCATTAATGGTAAATTTGGACACCACTAATGAAATCAAGTTTATTGCAAGAGCTAAGGTTGCAACATATTAACATAGAGCAATAAGGTATTACAATTAGAAAGTGAAGCACAAGGTTTTCAACCTAGAGATTTGGTTTGCTAAAAGATGGAAGCAACTGATACGCAAGTGAGTCAAGGGAAGCTCCGTACGAATTGGGAGGATCCTGTTAGGGTTCAGGAAGTCATTAGTGAAGGGGCCTATCGACTAGAAAGGTTGGATGGATTTATCATCTCTTAAGGATAGAACACTGAGAATTTGAAATTATATTTCAATTAATTGTTTGAATGATGTTCATCTCCACTTTTTTGTAAGGTGACAACCAATTTGCTTGTAAGATGACAATCTACTTTCGTATGAGAATTGTTTCAAGTCTTATTATGTTTCTAGATTGCATGGCAAATGAACTGATGTAAGTTCTAGCCTATCGTGGTTAACAAATTGCATAAATTAATCTTACAGTTGAGTTATACGACTAGTTCATGTCTCAAATGACTAATGGACAATGTATATAAAGATGCATCATTTGGGCATGTCAAATAAAACATGCCAAGGAATAATTAGCGTATGAAATAAAGCATGCTAACGAATAAGCATGTGTGAAATAAAGCATGTACATCATACATGTTGAGAAAACGTAGTGTGTGAAATAAAACGTATTAGAAACAGTTACGTGAAAGATACTTTTCATTCAATAGCATTGTTACAAATACTCGAAAAACGCAATGTATAAGGAATTTAAAGAAAATCCTATGGCTTATTCTCAAGATCAATAGAAATAACTTTTGGATCTAAGGCTGAGGCTTTCTTTGTGTAAACTTCTTTCTCAGTGTTTTGGGTCTTAGAGTCGGCAGATTTCTCTTTCCATACAAAGGGGATTTCTTTTGATAAACGTTCTTTGTCTTCTCCTAGTTCCTTGACATGAGCTTTATCATTACCCTTCATAACCATCTTGGTGCCTGATGCATCGTTGTTGGCCTCCTCGCAATTGTTGACTTTATCATCATCGTCGATAAAGTCAAGGTAGGAGAGATCATAATTAAGGTGAAGCTTTAGGATCTCTTCTCATGCGGTTTGGACCCCTTCTAACAACTTCTTCCATAGAAGTCTATCATACTACCAACTAGGAGTGACTATATTGAGTGCCTCTTCAATAGAGGGTCCCCTCTTCATAGTCTCCTCTAGCTCGGCAATATGGCTTTGTAAGTTTGTGTTGTTGGTCTCTAACTCTTTAATTTTCATTCTAAGCTTACCTTCCTCATCACTCATCATGTAAAGAATTCGGCTTGGCTCCCAACACTCTTCTTTCTTTTTCTATAACTCCTCCTTTAAGCCTTCGAACTCTTTGTATTACTCTTTAATCTTGGCTTTAGGCTTAAGACTTCATTAGCAATTAAGGTATGTTCTAACATTTCAGTAGTAAGGTCTTCTTGGAGCTTTCTTGCCTCCATCTTAACCTTTATCCTTGCATTCCCGATAGCAGTAGTTTGGGCTTTGGAGGCATTATTTACATTCTCGATTTTCTATAACAATTTATTTAGTATGATGAGTATTGCAAGTGACTTGATAGAATATATAAAGACTACTATGGATATTACCTTCTTCATTTCTTTATCGGCCTCATCTAAAGCCGTCAGAATGTGACTACTTATTTGAAAAAGAAAATGAATATCAACAACTGAGTAAATTCAATGGTTAAAAGATAGATATGGATACTTACGTCATTCAACTTAGCTACGATATGGGTCTTATTACAACCATAAACCTTGTCGACATCCTTTTTGGTAATCTCTTTATCTTTCGAAAGAATAATTTCTTCTATTAAGGCCAAAGATTTTTTCCTTTCTCCCAAGGCCAAGTCGGTATCCAAAATGTTGTGGCTCTAACATGGGATAAAGTACTTATTGAACTCCTTGTTGGTGATGAATTTAGTACTACTAATGCCGAGAGCTTTGGACTACATTGCCTCCTTCATCCTCTCATCTAAACCCTTAGACCTTTCGGTAGGTGGTTGGTTGGCGCGTTCCTTCCCTAGTCTCTTATCAACATTCGGTACCACCGCCGCCACCACTAATGATGACCCTTTGGCAATAGTGGTATCTTTAGCCTTACTGCGAGGTTGGGTCTCTCAATCGCCTTTTCTAGACTTAGTAGCAAGTTGAATATTTTCAACCGGACGCTCCCCTAAATGAGTGACTTTAGCTGGCATAGTCTACTCACCTTCCTTTTGCTTCTCAACTAGTCGGGAGGTTTTCTTCTATACTGTTGCTTGCTTTGCTGTATCCTCCTTTGCCACTTTCTTTACAATAGTAGGCTGAGTGGTGGTGGCTGTGATGGCTACCTACTTATTAGCTTTTGATTTTTTGGCTTTGGCTTGAGCTAGTAACTTAGTTAGATTTACCTCGCCAGTACCCGTATATGTAACATGAGTAAACATATTAATATTAACACAGGGGAAAAGAATAAACCTACATTCTCCATATCGAGCAATGCTCAATGGTAACAATTCTCCTCCCAAGTCATGAGAACATTTTTCCTCTTATAGCTATACTTGGTACAGTGGTAACTCATTAGTATGCTTTCTTTTTTTGAAAAAGATCGGCTCTCTGCTCTCATAATGCCTTATAATTCTCTCAGCATTCCAAAAGAACATTTTGTTCCTCCTCCTCTCTTGAATTTTCTTCGTCGCTACAGCATCATTCGACATCAGTTCTATATCCTTTGTGTCAATTAGCTCAATCTATTGAGTCCAAAAATCTAACTCCTCATTCGATATTATTGACACGAACTTGTCGTGCCATTTATGGATCTTGGACTATAACCTAACAATAAACTTATGCTTATGCCTCGTAGTGATTAAGTACCACCCATTAGGTTACCTCTTAATCGTGAAGAAATATTGAAACAGTTGAGGCGTAGCCTTGACTTCGACTTCTTTGCAAACTATTTTGAAAGCCGCTAGAAGCAAGTATGTGTAATATACTCGGCGTGACTCAGAAGTAGTTGAAAAAGCCCTTCACAAAAGTTGAGAAAAGGGAAATGTAACAAAAAATCCAAATATTTCAGGCATATGTGGAATTCACGCTCCTTTGGGAAACATACCCTTTCCTCCTCTCTCGACCTCCTAAGATTCCACAATCTAAGGAGGTCTTACGAGTACTGGTTATATTTTGTGACATAGACTCTATCAATAAAACTAACAATTCCATTTAGAGAGTTATAGAAGTAAGTTATGTTATTGAATAGATATTTAGTCGAGGATCTCACTTCTTTATCCTTGGGATAATTATCTACTGTAAGAGCATTTATTCGAGTAGTTTATCCTACCTTTCCTCAACGTTTTCGGCCGAGCTACCAAAGGAACACACTGTCTCGCTCCTTATTTGGGGGAGGTTACGGAGGGAAGAAGTGGCCTCAGTCTTCATCGCTTCAGAATCAAAGAAGATAATTCAATGAACTACGTTTTGAACCATATATGAATGGTTACAAGGAATGATATCATCAAAGTTGAAAAATTTGAGAGTGAAGATGAGAAAGAAAACAAAAGTTTGGAGATGCAACTGGAGAAACGTATTTCGATTTTGAACAGTCCTTTAAATACAGACAACTCACCCTCGTAACTGTAAATTTGTTTCTGATGGTAATGATGCACTGATTTGATAGTGGTATGGATTGTTGATGTGTGTTTTGAAATAGAAATCCAATGGTTGACAACTTTCTAATAGTTATTAAGCTTACGATGTAATGATGACTGAGGCAATAGGTGTCATGCCTCCTACTTTTTGGTTTCTTGAATAGGCGGGAAGTTGAAAATTGCGACTTTTTAAATGGGAAGCAATGTGTCTTGTTTCTGAGCTCATTTGGCATCTAAAGAACTGTTCTCTACTCGGCCTTTAGTACATTATATATCACTCCCTTTATCGAATTCTCAAACACAAGAGTCAAGGGGCAAATGTTGATAGTCAGTTTTCGTCCACCCAGTTTGACAAGTGTTGATATAACTTCACTTACTCGTCCATTCGACTACCGATAAGCCAGGTAATCTACACTCTCAACATCTCACTAAGTAATTAAAATTTTTGGTGTTTTATTGAGTAACATAGATCCATTCCTGATTTAAATTCAAGTTTATAGCTCGAACAGTTATCACAAGTATGGTTATATTACGTAACTACCTACTCTCCCTATATTTCAGGAAAAGTGTTTAATCAAGAAGTTTCTACATATCTTGACAGTTATTCGGATAACTATCCTTTCAGACATAATAATCTCCTATAAATATGGGAAAGAAACTCTATAAGAGACATCCAATAACCCTTCACTACTCACTTTATTTTCCTCATTCCTGCTTACAAACTTAGGCATTGGAATGGCTGCATTGAACTAGCCCCAATACCAAGCAATTTATTTTTCTTTCTAAGATATTTCCAACTCCCAAATTCACCACCACCAATAACAACACTATGTTAAATGAATTCTCACATTAGAAAACCCTATAAAACTTCTTGATAAGAAACTTACTAATATTTTGCGTGCTTTCCTTATCTTTTAATGTATAGTCCATTATGAAAGGACAAGAGCTTTTGCCAATGAAAGGAGAATAGAACCTTACTTGTGAGAAAAGGAGAAAATGAGACCTAATATTTGCTTCCCTATTTATGTAATTTCCCTGTTTTTCCTAATCTTCCCAAGCTTAATACACATTTACTTCATTTCATTGCTTATAAAATATTTTCTTTTAACGAATTTTAAGGGTTTCATAGGAGGTACATGATATATATAAAATTGATCGAGTGAAACAAAGAAAGGCAAGAAGGGTCTATGGTGGTTTTTAAGGAGTAATAAAAGTTTTTATAAATCATTTTCGTAACATTTAATTGCTTTTATGCAATATATATATATATATATATATGTATGTGTGTGTATATATTTATGTATTCAGCCACTTACTTTAAGCTTTAGGATCAGTTTAGGGTGCTTCCAAAATGTAACTTAGTATGATATTATTAATTCTTAGTGTCTCATAATTAACTTTAGTGACACATCATAGGTGTTCCAAATAGGTGACTAAAAAATAAGTTATATAAAATAGTCAACGTATTTTTTGCACTTTTCAATAGCACTATATACTTTCTGGTAGTATGTTATACCTACCAACTTTTCACACTTCATGATACCAGTTTATTTTTTGGTTGTGTAGCAAAAAGTGAACATGTTTTTTAGACTCATTTTTTAGTAGCCTATGGCGACTTGTACCTAGCATCATCACATATTATGTATTAGAGTTTAAAATCTAAGTTTAAAAATAATATTGTGATAATCTCATTAACTTTAATTATAAGTAACACATAGTATGTGATTTCAACTTATTTCAAAAATAAAAGCAACAAGGCCACTTCATTTTACCTTTAGTGACCATTCACAAACTTTANAATGTAACTTAGTATGATATTATTAATTCTTAGTGTCTCATAATTAACTTTAGTGACACATCATAGGTGTTCCAAATAGGTGACTAAAAAATAAGTTATATAAAATAGTCAACGTATTTTTTGCACTTTTCAATAGCACTATATACTTTCTGGTAGTATGTTATACCTACCAACTTTTCACACTTCATGATACCAGTTTATTTTTTGGTTGTGTAGCAAAAAGTGAACATGTTTTTTAGACTCATTTTTTAGTAGCCTATGGCGACTTGTACCTAGCATCATCACATATTATGTATTAGAGTTTAAAATCTAAGTTTAAAAATAATATTGTGATAATCTCATTAACTTTAATTATAAGTAACACATAGTATGTGATTTCAACTTATTTCAAAAATAAAAGCAACAAGGCCACTTCATTTTACCTTTAGTGACCATTCACAAACTTTAAGTCAAGTTAGACAAAAGAATTTTATTTGCGTAAATTTCAAGTTTTTTAAGCAAGATTAGCTTTTTGTTAAAAATAGTATTAGCTTAGTCAAAAAGGACTTTACAATTCTAGGTATAGAATTCACTAATTGTACACTAGCTCATTGTAATTATGAAGCATTAAAGGACCTATGCTACATGGATACTAGGTGAAGATTCTAGGCATCTCTACTCAGGTAAAAGGTTTGAACTAGAAGAAAGAATCAAATGAATTTGTTGAGTTTTTATGGTAATTGTCATTAGGACAAGAGCATCATGATGGAGTAGGCATTTACAAGGACTAGCAAGAGGCCTTAATTGTGGTTCCTTAATGGCTATAGTGTAGTGGTGACTAACTATCTTGGTCATTGTGATTAATGTTCAAAATAAGACGTCTTTGGGAGAGCCTCTTGTGTATCATGAGCTAAGCTTTGGTAAGAAGGCTTAGATAGTCTTACTGGATGGCTTATAGACATAATTAAGATGAAGGCAATGGTAATTACTATTAACTTTCACTTTCTAAACTAAATTATAACAAACCATATCAATTCGGTTTTAAATTTACAATGTGGAAGATAAGTCTGATGTATGTAAATGGAAAGGCAAGTCCACATTAGAGAAGATCTTACATGAAGAGGCTTGCAAATTATATAGTGATTCATGAAGGAACTGTCACCTCTATTGTATGGAGTAGGAAAAGGATAAGTTGCTCCAGACACAACATTAGTTAGTTTTGAGACATTAAACTCAACATTAGACATGGTTGTATAACTTTCTTAACATGAATATGAACTATAAAATAAACATTAATTAAATCTTACTTATAGGACCTAGTGTGCTTACCACAGCTTAGATAAGGATAACTTTCGTTGTCCTTTCCATTTGAATGTAGAAACATTAAGAAAATCCTTCTAATCTTTTCTTAATTTTTTAAGGAGATGATAAGAATGCTGAGAGCCAAATATATGCATTAGAGGAGAAAAGGATAAAATGTCTTAAAGTGTATTATACTAAGAGTAGCATAAGTACATGTAAAAATGCTTGCTCAAAAGTTTTTAGTCCTTTTTGACTTGGTATAATTTACAAGTTGTCAATGCCTTGTAAGAGCATTGGTGCAAAAGTAGATTGAAGATGAGATTAGTGTACAAGGTACAAGGAAAGACCTAAAGTCTAATGTAGAGAGAATGATTAAGATTCTTCGGCATAAGTATAGGTAATATTGTGTTAATTTGTAGCCATCATTTCTTCATTGAAGCTTAGTCTTTCACATGGAGTGCAAATAGGTATGATGCTTTTTATCATACAAAGAAAAAGCTAATGAAGCTAATTTGTCATGCACCTAATTGTTTGAGCTAGCAATTACAACTTTGAATGACATTCTTTGTTTGTGTCTAAACTTCACAATGAGGTTAAAAAATGTGAATCAAAATAACCTTGTAAAGTTTGTTTTGTAAAGTAAAGAGTATAAGTGTGCTAATTTAATATAAATATGGAATAGTAGTTTTAGTTTGTTATTTGTTGGAAACTAAAATAATGAGTTTAAAATTATAATGAGATCTTAGAAATAAACTATTTAGCTTAGAAAATTTATCATTGTAATTAGAAGCATACGCTTGGATATGATAAAGACGAATATCATGTAAAATAAAAACTAATTAAATCTTAATTATAGGATCTGGTGTTCTTAATGTAATTTAACTAACTTTCATTCTTTTCTACTTAAAAGTATCGAAAGGTGATTAAGAATAAGGGAAAAAAGTTGACGTAGCATTACATAGTTAGGGTACTACAACGGAGTTTAGCTGGATATTTTGTTACAACTTATGTGTACAATATAATATTTATATTAAAACATGAACCGGCTTTTTCCTTTGTCATCTTCATAATAATACGATTTCTAATTTAATATAGGTTCCATACAAAAGTCACTAACTTCAACTCATGCTTTTAGTATATATATCCTCGTTAGTGTTGGGTCCTGTATGATGCAGTTAACCTAAGGATAAAATATTTTACCCTTTAGCTACTAAAGTTGAGTGAGAGTAGATGACAAACAACATAATATTGACATTATGATAGACAATACTGTAAATCACAACTGAAACATTTCAATTATAACTCACAGGTTCAACTTTACATATGCATTTGCCAAATCGGGCATTTACTACTAGTAATGCAATATACTGTGCTCTGTACGTGGTATGCATTGGTACCGATATCCTATCGTCTCCAATTTTCTTTTGGTTAGTCAATATAATCGAGCATTTAGATACAACATCTAGGAACCTATGGGCAATAAGGAGATGCTTGGGAATAGGACCCCTACCAAATTGGACTATACATTATAGTCTACCATTTTCAAAAAGGGTAACAAAGAACTACTTAAGAGTAAGACCCTTAACTTTGCTTTATAAAATTAGACTATACATTGTAGTTCACCAAATCAAAGTAGCAAAACTACTAAATTAGACTATACACTATAGTCTACCAAATCAAAGTGGTAATACTGTCAAATTAGACCACATACTATAGTCTATCAAATCATACTATCAAAATAGTTATAATGTTCAAGCAATGTAATCTATATGCTTCTAAAAACTGAGTTCATAAAGCCATGCTTTTTCCATGATCATTCAGAAGCCTTAGTCTAAAAATTCTGACTCGTAAGTCTCCTTTTGTGCCATGCCATGCCATTATATGCAATAGTAACTCATGAATATCAACTAACACAACCAGTCTTTCAGTTTTATTCAACTTAGTGATCTAAATCTAGTTTTCGAACTCTCCATAAGGGAATTCTAGTATCTTACTTAAGGTTTACTTAGGTGAACACCCAAAAGATTAAGTTAGCAATCGCTCAACTTACATGGTTAACACAATCAATCGTAAGCACAAATCATCACCCAACATAGCAGCATAATAGTTTAACCAAGATACAATTACTATCATTCAAAATCACCACATCAGTATCCATTATAGTAGCATATCAATTCGCTTAAGATATAGCTATATCCAATCAATATGGCATTAAACAGCACACAGTATTATGAGTAGCAATTGATCTACTCCAAATATGGATTAGATCTACTTACCTAGGCTTAGTAATAGTGCAAAATCCTAAACTCTGCCATGTGATCCTTCCTTACTTATCACACCTATAAAAATATAACACAGTCTTTAAATCAAGTACGGGTTGAACCTGAACTGTTATAAGCTTTCATTTCTACCTTTTTAAACTTTGTTTGACCATATCTTACTCGTTTCTTATTCGATTTTAGCAAACTTTATATTGTTATGATCATTATTTTGAGTACTATTGATATATCTTAAGAGTTAAGACTAATCAATATTGCCAAATGTCTAAAAATACCCTTTTGTATTATTGATTTGATCGTATGTTATTATAAATTCATAATTAACCCAAATAAACCCTAAATATAAATTAAAAATCCTAAATTTCCTCATTTCCTGGGCTGGTTAGCATTCATTATGTACCTACCTTTGCATATTTAATAAATATCACATTAGTACTAATTACTATATTACGTATTAAGCCAATATATAAGCTTATATTAGAAAAATATGTAATAAATAGTATATAAGCCCGATCAATTTCACAAAAAATCCTATGGACTCATAAAAATGTAGTTTAATTACTAACCATCAATTATTCTAAACTAGCTATTATCTATTTTTACGAAAATATCGATTTTAACTCAAAATTAGTAAAAATCGAACAGATAAGTGAATTTAATCACAAGATAAAAAAATTGTCCCAAACTTCCTTGTGAACTTCTAGAAATCATAATATATAGGGCTTATATTTTAATATTGTTAAAAACTAATTAATTCAATAAAACAATGAAATTGCTAGTTTTATCCAAAATAATTGCAATAAATAGTAAACATGATTATTTTTGAAAATTCTTGTTACTAAAATTAAATACATATATTAAGTATGTTACGTACAAATTTTCAACTTGAAAGAATATTATTTAATATTTCTAAAATTTAATTCGAATTTTGTCTAAACAAAGCCATTTTTTAAGGACCTTATGTTTCCAATAATTATTTCAATAAAATAAAATTACGACATTAATCTACACATAAAATAACTTCAAAAAACCAAGTTTCATAATTAAATAACATCATTTGCTATTTTTACAAAATTTACATAGTTTTGGTCGAAAATTTGGTTCACATGAATTGGTCTCCTCTAACTACCCAACCTTATTGAAACACTTCCTCCGGTGGTACTTTCCTTGACCTCAAATGACCACCACAATAGGAATCTTATAACCCTTTGAATTGGCCTTATTAGATTTCATGCTTTGTTTTTACTCTAACTTTCTTTTTTTTTTTATAATTTTTTTTGAAATTTTATTGGGTGTTTTACTTTTATTTTTAGACTTCTAAAGTGTTGTTTTTGAAGTGTGCATGCCCTATTTATATTTTCCAAATGGATTGGGATTATTAAAAATTTGACATATGGATTACATGTCTTTTTCTTAATTTTTAAATATATGAGGTGTCATTTTCTTATTATTTGCCTTTTGACTCATCAATTCAAATTAATCCTTAGCTGCCACATCATGAGATGACTTATCCTTTTAATTTTTTATTTATTTTCTATTATTTTACCTAATTTTTATAATTTATTATTATTATATGTATATATTTAATACATCTAATGTATATCACATGTAAATACGTATATATTATGTATAATTCAACTTTATTTATTATTTTTGAAATTTAATTAACTTTTCTCTAATATCTCGCTATATCTAAAATCTCGAATTTTACAATTATTGGCTTTATCAATAAATTAACGTTTTTCTTAAATTAATATTTTTATATACCTTATTTTGTAAAATTGACTTTACTTAAATTACTTCGTCTAACTTTTCTAACTTCACTATAAAGTTTAAAATAAAACGGATAATATAACTCGGCGCTCTAAATTTAGGGGTTTGGATTCTAAGGTTATTGAATTGGCTCCAAATTCTGGGTTATTACATCTTACTCCCCTTACAAAAAGTTTCGTCCTCGAAACTTCCATAATCAAAGACATTTATGCTCATGAACCAATACCGCGCTTCCACTACACAACTTTGATTTCCACATCACATCACAATCATCAACTATTGTTAAATGTGAAATCTTTCAATACTAATTCTTATATCTTAACCTTAAGTTCATCAACTTATGAACTTTCTGTTTGATTTACTTGTCTCATTACTTCCTACATCTTATGTTTCTAACTTTTGCTACGTAGGCTTAATATAGTTGGTCCTATTCCACTCCCCTTTTTCATTCAAGTCGTCTTTCCAATAATATTTAGTCCATTACTATTATTTTGTTAGGTTCTTATCTTAGGTACCATTATCATCATATCATTATCTATGATTATACCCCTCACAACTGTTCATTTCAAACTAGCATGTTCCTATACGATTCATTTGCCACTATCCAAACTAGTATCTTTACTCAATTCTCATTTCATTCCTTCAGTTGGTTCAGACTCTTGTATTAATTAATCCTATAGAATTCATAAACATCCCTTCCATTATTTCCTTACTTTTCCCACAACTAGCCAACATGTCTTTTTTACCTCATCCTTATCATTATGTATTGTTTAAGTCCCAATTTCCACTTAGGATGAATATAACGAATTCACTTTCCTTATGTCTACAGGTTTTATATTGCGGTAGTCACTTAATGGTCATAGTTAAAATCTTTGGTACTTCCTATACTCAACACATACATAAGCAAAAATGAGTTTGGTAAATCTGAACTTTCTACTATCTTGTACATTAAAGAGATGGAGAATGAGTCAAACCACGTGGACTCAACTGGATTGAACATGAAATGATACTACTTTTGACAAACAAGACTCATAAAGACACTTAACATTTTTCTAGTTAACAATTGACACAATAAGATTCACAAGGATAGGAAAATTTTTTAATGAAAGGCATAAGAGTCATAACAACATGAGACTTGACAGAAGAGTCACAAAAGTTATTGATTTTCCATACTGTTCTTGCATACCACATGTGCTAAGAGTATATGAAAGGTATGTATCTCAAAGTTTTGTAATTATATATCTTATTGACGTTACATATTTTATCGTTATTTGACTCCTTAATCTTATCATTAGCTATTTCCTTATGAATTATAATTTCATTCGACATAAGATCAATCCCTGAATTAGTCTCTGATTATACTTCAAATGAAAATTTGATTTATTCTCAAAGTTCACTCATGATCGTCTACCTTCGATATTTCGTACTATTCCATTCATTCCAATAACAACTTTTGCTTGCTTCATTGCAACATACATATCATCTTTAGAATTTGCATTACTTCTTCTCCTGAGTTCTTTTTCTTTCCACTACTTCTCTTAATATTTAAGTTTCTGTAAATCTTATGTGATTCCCTTCTCATGAGGCCACTTAAATGCTACTATCTTTCCTTCACAGTCAACATTTGCTCCATGCTTAACTCTAGTATTACATTCAATCCTTTTATATCTAAGATAATTGGTTCTACAATCATCTCATGAGTATCTAGATTCATACTCTCTATTCTTCACTTTATGTTGCACCACTTGTTTTCCTTCAATAGGGATTGTAACTATCAACTCTAAAATTTCTACAAATTGTTTATTTCTATCAATATATTCTTTTGATATATACAAGTGAATTGCCCCAATATTAAATAGAGTATATATATAGGCATAACCATCTCCTACACATACTAGTCCTAAAATACTGATATGATAACTATATTACTACTTTCAAGCATTTCTTATTTATCAACTGTCAGCAACTAAGTACTCAAATAACCTAGGTTATCAAGTTCAGAGGTCATACTTGTCACAATCTGGTGATCTCTAACTTCGTCTCGCTAAACAACGTAAGCGTACATTCTATCTTGCTTCTTAGGTTTAGGTTCTTCCCTTCTAGGTTATTTGTTCCTATTACTCGATCTTGATTCATTAGTTTAGTTTTGCTATTGAACTGGCCTCTCTTGTTGTTGTCCTACATAATGTCGAACAAGATGCCCTTGTTGATGGCATCAATAACCATATATACCTCTTAGATTAGGGTTATGAAACTGCTTGGCTAGATGTCTAGTTTCACCATTTCTATAATACTTTCCTCTCAATTTTGGGCATTCCTAAGCTCGATGCTGACCATTACGCTTCCAAAATGATTGTATTTTTGATAAAGGCCTTCTGTTTCCTTTTACAGATCAAACAAACTTCTTTCCTTTAGCTATGTTACTTTTACTGGTAGAACCAACATCTAACTTCCTTTTCTTATTCTCAATCTCATTTGCAGCTTATTGAAGATTATGAATGTGTTTGATCAAATGAATTTCATTAACGACACTTCAGCTCTACCTAGAAATAAAGGTCAAGCCCTACCTTGAACCACTCAACCTTAGAAATCTTATTATTCTATATAACTTTAGGAGCAAACTTCAATAATTTATTGAAATCCCTTTCATATTCTTCAATTATCTTACCTTACAGTCTTAGCTTATAGTATTCTTCACACATTTGTTCTCTTACACCCTTAGGAAAATATCATTGTAGAAATGTATCTCTAAATATAGCTTAACCAATCGATTTTGGTAAATTTCATCTCTTTACCTCCCACCAATTACTTGCACCTTTGTTTAACTAAATAGTAGCTATCTCAACTTTCTTATTTTCCTTAATCTCATGAATTTCAAAAGCTTGTCATGCCCTAGTTGTTTGAGCTATCAATTATGATTCTAGATGACATTCTTTGTTCATATCTAAACGTCATGATGAGACCAAAAAATTTAATCAAAGTAATGCTATAAGCTCTGCTTTGTAAAATAAAGAGTATGTGTTAATTTAATATAAATGTGGAATAGTATTTTTTGTTTGTTATTGATTGAAAACTCAAATAATGAGTTCAAGGATATAACAAGATCCTAGATATAGACTATCTAGCTTAGAATGTTTGTCATTGTAATTAGAAGCATACTTATGGATATGATAAATTATAAATTGACCAAAGTATATAATGTATAATGTTTTATGTATATTTATTAGTAAAATTATTGAGTAAATAGGCAAGTATATTCATTAAATAGGAAAGTTTGCTAATTAATTAGATAAAGTATTTTTATAATATATGGATTCCGTTTGTAGCAGTTGAGAGAAGTCCAATACGTGAGTCATTATCTTGAATATGAAAAAATAAGACACCTAACATAGCCTAAATAACATGATCCACCATTTGCAATTTCATTTGAGCAAAATCCTCTCTTGTTTACCTAAGCCTCCATTGTCTCCTTTCTTGACCCTTAGCATCTTTTAGGAAAATAAACATTACGAAATCTCAAGATCATCAATAGAAAGTGTTAAAAAAAATTTAAGGGAAGATCGAATGAAAATAGGAAAAATGGTGTAAAAATCAAGCCAGTTGTGGTTTAAGCATGAAACTTTAAGTTAATAGTGTACCATATAAGGTTGGAAGTTTGGCAATATGGAAGCGTCACTGGCAAGGTTGCATGGCTAAGGAGTTGTCGAAGGTAAGTTGAATAGCTACCCCTTTTTTTTTGTCAATTTTTTTTAATTTCCTAAAAATACTAAATTAGTTTAATCAATTATGGAAGTATTTACTCTCACTTATTTTAAAAGTAGTTTGACCTGGTATTTTTGCATGCACAAAATTATCAATGAAGATGTGCACACTCTAAGAAATTGCCCTACTCAAATGTGAATTTAGTCTTATTTCTTAAGCCTTTAATGAGTTCCTTTCTAGCTAATTCTTGGTTTATGGACTCTTAATGTGTTAAATTAATTTACATGAAAAGAAATTTGATGAAAAACACATTTGGTATTTATTCTAATAATTTTCATTAGCCTTCCAAATTTAAGGGAGTTTTTGCAATAACTAAAAGCAATTAGTTTTCATGCAACATGCAATTGATTGAAGAAATCAACAATTATCATATCCGGAACCTTATATGATATAAGGAATGGTTGGATTCAATATTGCATGCAAATATGATTATTTGCATGATTAATTGTAATTTTTGGGGCTAAAATGTAATTTCAATAATTAAATTTGATAAGCCAATATGATGTTAATGGTGAGTTTTTATCATGTTTGGTACACAAGAATTGAATGGATTGGAATGAAATGGAATAACGAATGCTTTCCCATGTCTATGAAATGGAATAAAATGTAATGAAATTAAATACGTATAAAGTAGTAACAATAAAAAAATATTTTTAATTATTGAATCTCATAATTAAACTGAAGGTTAAATAAGTAATTTGATTAATAATATTAAACATGGGAGGAATGGAGTTGTGATTCTATCTTATTAAAGGTGAAACTAAATTTGTCCTTAAAATTGGAATTGGCAATTCCATAGAAATGTGATTTCGGTTTCTAAATACACTTTCATACATAATAGAAAGGGAATAAAACCTGGAATTATGATTCCATTGTAGTCCATTCCCATATCCTAAACGTGAGATAACTAGTATTTAGCTAATATTTGAACTTAATTGGTAAATTGTCATCGATCTAATAATACTTGTAATACTTTGAAGTTGCTAACTTATTGCTTTAATGAAAGAACCTTACTGTCTAGTTCTATTGTGGTGTATAATAATGGGAATTAACTGACTCTTTAACATAACTCGAACTTATTATAGAGTTGTAGTAACTTATGAGTAAACTATTGACTTGAAAAGCATCATTTGGTAATTTATGAACATGATGAGATTGTGACCTTAACACATTCAAATAGCCATAAAAAAAAATAATCATTATGTTAAAAAATTTACTAAAATTGTGTAAGAAATGAGAAAGTTATGAATATTGGAAGCTAATAGTATAATACATCTTGTCTTTTCTCACTTAAGCAATCCTACGCATAGTCAATACTATAGTCCCAATCATGGCCACTAATATATAAGACTAAGAACCAAAAACTAGACATAATGGTAGGTACAAAGTAAATTTCCCAATGTATGTATTACAATTAGTATATACTAACTTATTAAAGTGTGTTTAGACTCATTTGTGTATGTAGGTTAAATTTAGGTTCATTCACACATGTGAGTTAAGGAGTTAGACTTAATTAGGTGAATACTCCTTTTATTTATTAGCCTTGTGATATGCTATGGCAAAGAGATTGTAGGCCAAAGCTTGTTGTTTTCTAAACATTGTTAATCTCTTATTATAAATATTATAGGAGGATTTAAGTGTAACAATTGGAAGTTGAACTAGCCATTAGGATTTTTGTTGACTTGTTTATTACCATTGATTGGATTTGATCCATATTTACAAACTATACCAACATCCTTAGTATGTAGAATTGGGTACAAGCAATTGAATACTTGTAAAGGTATTATGATTGAATTATATAATCTATATGCATCACTTGTCTGTAGAGGATTGAAAATTACTATATTAATTATTCAGTTAAGCCCCCTATTTATTTAACTTGAATATTTGGGTTAAGTGATAAAGCCTATAGAGTCCAGTCTATTTTGGGATGATTTAAGGAGAATTGACTTAGTAGACTTGAAATAAGGATTGTTGAACCAATCTATCTACCTTAAACCTTTCTCAAATAGGCTCATGCATTGATGAGAAAGGCTATTGGCCTTAAGCACATTAGCAAGCTCATTCAAGATAATTATGAATTGAGGTGAGCTCTATTTTATCAGTTGATTACCTAGATGATCTAATGGATGTCAGTATGCTTAAGAGCTTCTACATACCTAGTTTTTCCATCTCATATTAAACACTAAAAATAAAAGAAACAATGTTCCATTGTAAAACTTCTACTATCTAAGATCAAACGAGTGTTTAGGGAAAGAACGATCTCAACTGTGCAAGAATTGCAAGATCGTCATCCTAGGTTTCCTAGGCTCTCTTGTTTGTACTTGTGCATTTGAGACTCGAAGATTGCTTGTTTCTCTTTCCCGTCATTCTTTCTCTACTCATTCTATTAAGTGTCATCTATATGTCATTACCTTGAGACTAAGTGTAATGCAATACTCGCATCACTAGCATACAATAGCTCTAATTAGTGTCCTCTGATCTATAATATCATATATCATATGATATAAAACTAAAGTTAGAACATAGACTATGAACTTATAAAAATTTTAACAACCTTAATCTTAAACGAGTCTACAAATTTGTACATGAGTTTGAGTGCTTAATCTAAATTTGAATAAGTATATTTATAGGTCTAAAAGTATAACTATTGACACCTAATTTTTGCCCCTTTTATTTTTATTTTTATTTTTATTATTTTTCTTTCTTTTCTTAATAGGCCCTAAATTAGGAAAAACAAAAAAAAAAGGAAATTAAAGAAAACCCAAAAAATTAAGAAATTCAGAAAAAAATAAGAATTATAGAAAATTACAAAAAATTCAAAATCAAGGAAAAGCACAAAAAAATAAGAAATTTTAGAAAGAAACTTTAAAAGATAAAAAGTTTAGAAAATAAAGTTTAAAAATTTAGAAAATTGAAAAATTACAAAAAAATTAGAAAAGTTGAAAATATAAAATATTTTTGAAAATAACATTTCATTAAGGTAGATTTTATATTTTTAAATTAGATTTAGAAATTGAGCTGTTAAATTTGGGTTTAGATTTAAATTTAGCGTAACCTGACTAAGTCTATATGTGCAATTTAGTTGTACATACGAATAAAGCACAAGCTAATGGCCTATTGGTTAAATGCATGGACTTGGTTTGGGTATTAAGAGTGAGGTTTTGGTTTCGAATTTTAGCAAAAGTAGAAAGACCTTTTTTATTTTTTGTTAACTAGCATATTGCCATGCATTAGGATCTTACTACGCTACGTGTCTTGACACGTGGCATTGTTGGATTAGACGACCTTGTTGACGTAGTGCCACGTGTCACATAATGACATGTAGTAGGTCGAAATTGGTCAAGTTGGCAGACATAGCGCTACGTCAGCACTTTCCTTCTCTTTCCCTCAGTTTTCCTCCTTTTTTCTTCTCAAAAACAGCCTACTCCCCCTACTTTAGCTTTAATTTTCGTATAGATTTCATACACTCATGCCTAATTTTTTGCTTTGATTTTGTTTACCACATAGCATATTATGAATCGAATTCATTAACACGTCCAAATATAGTTAAAGGAGCATCCAAATCGAGCTCCAAAATATGGAAAAATACTAAAAATTAGGCCATTCCCATTAACTCCTATTTGAGCTTTCCTTTGTTTTTAGGCTAATTTCGACTATAAATTGAGTGTTAGGGGATGTTTAGGTAGACACATAACTACATACAACCATCAAAATCACTCGACAAACTTTCTCTCTCTTGTTTTCTCTCTCTAACCATGGCTTTCTCTCTCTCTCTCTTCGATTCTCTCTCTCTACTCAACTTTGAGTAGAGATACCACCCTCATTAGCTTCCCTACACCATTAGCTCCTAAACCTCACTCCTCTTAACCTCTACTGTACTACTTAGCGACGCCACTAAGTTCACCGCCACCTAACCCTAACTACTACGACCTTTAGCTCTAAACACCATCTTAACTACTATAATGGAGCAAAACTAAGCCACTACAACTCTCCCCAACCTAACCAACCACTAGCCTCCAACAGTACCGTTGTACGCCACCCAAACACACAATCAACCACCACTGCTAATAACCTCTAAAAGAGCACCCTAAGCCACGGCATTGAACTTACCCCACCCCCCCTATTCTCAATCTAAAACTCACAAAAAACTATGTACCCCTTCGATTTGGCCATTAGAATAGTTAAAATTGACCCCAAGTTGCTGCTGTGTTGAAGATAGTGGAATTTGACTTGTATGTTTGACCTAACTTGACTTGCTCGACTTGCCTAGGTTCGACTCGCACACTTAAATCCATTCAAAGATATTTTTATTTTATTTTATTTATTTCTTTTTATTTTTAGTTGTTGTTTGATTTTTTTTCCTATTTTTTATTTTTATAATTGTAAATGTAATAAAGAAGAAAAAGGACTAAAAAGAAAAAAAAAAAGAAAGAGAAGAAAAAGAAAAAAAAAAGAGGAGAAAAGAAAAGAAAAGAAAAAAAAAAGGAAAAAGGAAAAGAGTAAATTTATTTTACTTTATTTGTTTATTTTGAGTTTAATAAAAATAGATGAAATATAATAAGTAGTAAATAAATAAGAATAAAATAAAATAAATAGGATAGGGAATAAATTTGTTTTATCACTTAGAAAAATTGATTTTCCAATAATAAAAATAAATCAACCATTTTCCACATTAAGATGATTTAGAATTTCCAAAAATAAAAAATAATTTAAGGCTATTTAGGAAATTTTCTTAAATAAATCAAAATAGATGAAAACGTAAACCTGGTTATTTTAAAAACTAAAATCAACTCAATCTACTAAAGTTTTCATTTTAAAGAATTACGTACAACTGATCCTGAGTAACGAGTATATAGGTATTTACGGGGTGATGATAAAAATTAAAAAAACTAATTTCCCTTTTTCTTTAGTTTAAATTATTTTATTTATCCAATTAGAGTATCTAATAATCAAGTTTTGTCTTTCAAAATTAAAAGGTGATTTTTAAGTTTAATGGTACTCATAAGGGTTTAAAATTCTTAACCCCTGGACCTAAATCATTGGTTTTCAAAAACCGTTTTCACAAAATTGGTTTTAATTGTTAGATTAGTAGCTAAGTTATAACCAATCAATTTAATTGGTTATAACTTAATTGTTTTTTCTGATTTTAATCAGGTGGTGACTCCAAAATTGTTTTCAAAATAAAAAGAAATATTTTTCTTTAAACCTAAGTCGAGAATCGATATTAAACAGGTAGGGTTTAGTACTAATCGGCTTAAAGAAGACCTATTTTTACAAAAGAATCGGAAGGATGAAAAATCTGGCTCGACAACTTAGTGACTACATTGGGGACTGTATATATACACCTCATTTTTACAGATTTTTTGTTTCAATTAATTGAGCTAGGTTAATAAAAAATAAAATAAAAATAAATAATAAAAAATAAAAAACGCAAATTGAAAGAAAAATTAAAAAATAAAAAAGAAGAAAATTAAGTTAGGTCATGATAAGTTGAGTCAAGAGTTGAGTCATGTTGTGTTAAATTGAATTGAGTTGGATTATCAAATTAGGTGACGATATGGGCTTAATTAATTTTGGGTCAAACTAATATAAAATAAAATTCATGTAATTTAAGGACTTAAATCAGATTAGGGAATTATTGGACTAAATTATAGCAAAGTGGATCGGGGCCTTGGAAGAAAAAGAAAAGCTCGAGCTAACTAGGGTTTCTAGTAGTTAGGGTAAATCTTGGAAGAATTGCAATAAAATATTTTGTACCTTTGATATGAGAGATTTGATTTTGAGCTTATAAATAACACATTGGCTTAGGATTTGAAAAAAAGAAAGAAGAAAAAATAGTTTTTTTTTTAATCACATTCCTACCCAAAAACACCACACATACCCCCATGTAGCTTTACGCGCCACCACAAAACCTCATACACCACCGCCATGCCACACGCACCACTACAATCTCGACATACCACTACAATACCAAACACCACCATAAACCACCAATCCACCACGCGTCCCCTGTGCATCGTTGTGCATGCCTAAGCCATTGCCCAAGCATCGCCCACTATCGCCCAAACCCATCGCCTACTATCGCCTAGACCCATTGCCCATACACACCCTTACTCTCGCTTAAGCTACTACCCAAACACCCGCCATGCATGCCCAAGCCATCATCTAAGCATTGCTTAAGCCATCGCCCTTGCTATGACCCAATCCTCACCCGTGCATCGCCTACTGTTGCCTTTGCCGTTGCCCAATCCTTGCTCGAGCCATCACCCTTTGTCAGCTAGCATCACTACTCCATCGCCCACTATCACCCATACTGTCACCCAGTCCTTGCCCATGCATTGCCCACTGTCACCCTTGTTGTCCTCTAAGCGCTCGCCTTCGCTGTTGCCTAGTACCGCCTAGGTGCTTGCCCATGTATGCCTAAATCATCGCCCAACATTGACAATCTGATGCTAGGAAAAATTTCCATTATTATTTTATTTTATTTTTTAATTTATTTTAGTAGTTTTTTTTATTTATTTTCTTTATTGACTATTTATCTTTATTATTAATTATTTTTTTTGTTTAAGTGCAAGTTTTTTTATTATTTTTTTTGCAATTTTTTTAGTTAATTTAGGTCTTTCTTTAAAAAAATCATTTTTTAATAAAAATCTATTTTTTACACTCAGTGGTTTTAGAAAAAGTAAAAAATTTAAATTGAGTGTTCTTTTTTTTTAAAAAGGATAGTTAATTAGGGTTTTTGTTTAATTTAGGAAAATTAGATTTTTTAGAGTTTTTCTTCAAATAATAAATTGATAAAAACGTAAACTTGGCTCGAATTTTAAAGTAAAAATAATTTACCGATTGAATATTTTACAAAATAGAACTACGGTTAATTTGATCCCGACTAATGAATACGTAGACACTTTCGGGACCACCGTGTAAAAAAATAAAAAAACTTTTTCCCTTGTCTTGAAAAATCGTAATAATATAAATAAAAAAAATCATTTTAGTTATTTTTTGTACATTTAGGTGTAATTTTAATATTTTTGGAAAATTATAAAAATAAAAGCCTAACAATTTTTTTAATTATTTACATAGCGACTTAGTTTTAATAGGTTAGCCCCTGAACCCGGTTTTCTGGTTCAATTTTCTAAAAATTAATTTTTTTAGAATATCCGCAGACTAGTGGTCAAATTAGGGTTTTTCTACTTGAAAACCTTAATTTATCTTTTCTATCAATTGAACTAGTTGGCGACTCCATTTTATTTTATATGTAAAAAAAAATATCCCTTAATTTAATGTCAAGTAATTTATATTAATCGGGCTGAACTTAATGGAGGTTAAATTAAGAAAATCGAAATAGGGCTCGATAGAATTGGCGGCTGTAATGGGGAAGCTTGGTTGGTTAGCTATGTGAAAATTAAGAATTATTGATGAGCTTTTTTGTAATTATTTTCTTTTTATATGGTAGTTATACTAATTTTTTTTAGTGATGCAAGCCCTAAGAAAAAAAAAAAATTGGCCCAATAAGCCTTACTAGGGAATTTGGGGAGGGGAGGGAGGGTGGGGGGTGGTGGAGGTGTAGGGTTGGTGTTGGTTTTTTATTCTAAATGTAGTGAAACTTGGGCCACCTTAAGAGCTTAGGACGGTCCGTCATTGTATAACCCTCAGGTTGCTGGGATCTTTCCTCCTACTTGGCGGTGATATGTCAGCTTACTTAAGCTTTAATGTGGCCCACTAGACTTCTTTTTGGAAAGCCTTGAAGCTACAGAGCTTGGGAACCGTAGACCCTACCCTTTTGCAACATTCTTTTTGAAAAAAAAAGGTAGTTATTCTTAAATTATAGGAAAGCCCAATCAATTCACAGTTGATTTGATCTCCTTCTTAAAAAAAGAGGAAATTTAAAAAAGAAAACCAGTGATCCTTATATATAAGTATTCACGAGCCTAATTTTTTTAAAAAAAAAATACTATTTTACGCTTGCTCATATATAAGGTATTTCTCGATCGTAGATTCATTATATTTCCTATAATTTATTAATCACTCACCCCTATTGCATTACATTTGTGTCTAAGATGTTGCATTTTATATGTTTGATTATGCTTGTATCTCTATGAATGTTTTATTTTCTTATGTTATATGTGTATTATTATTATTATTTTTTTATCATTCCTTAATCAGTGAAAGGCTATGCAATTTCTAAGAAAACCTTTGAAAAAGCTACGAAATTATTAACATTATATCCAACTTTATTCTAAATTTAGTGGCCTTGTTGTAAATAATTGTTGACTTTTATTTCGTTTACATCTTTTTGTAATATAAATATGGAGAGTCAGGGTAGTGTCAGTCGAGAGCCCGTCTATGAAGTTTAGTTGGATAAATACTCCTTCCCTGAGGCTATCCTGAGAAATTGGTTGAATCAGCTTTCGCCTACCAAGGAAGACCACTTTCGTAAGAAGATTAGGCCAATCATATCCCTTATGTGGGTCCAACTCTACTAGCCTCTAATTCAGGTCCTTATCCATTATTAGGATCTAAAATCTATAGTTTTCAACTTCAGCCTATACGTATTGACACCCACTATAGAAGAGTACTCACAACTACTTGGTGCCTCGCTCCTTGAACCAGGCATAGCTATCTTTGATCTTAGAGTCAAGCTCGAGAAAGCTTTCATGACATTATTGGGAGTTAAGAAGTTAGCCTTAGTGCCATTCTTGTCTTTAGAAGGTTAGAAATGTCTTAGCATCCTAAGATTAGTGAAGTGGTTTTTGAGCCCAAATGCCTATAAGAGATATCGCCAGATCTTCTGTGGGGGATATGAATCGTGGGTCGAGAAGAGGGTCAATGCGCTTATTGTAGCAATATTTGGAATGGTATTCTTTCCTTTCAGATATGGTCAAGTCCACTAAAAAGGTAGGGGCATGATTATTTCACGGTTAACCCTACAATACTTGCCGTATGGTTTCTCAATTATATACAAGGGTATTCTCAATTATATACAAGGGTATGGAGGGAATCTTCTCAAAGAGTCCCTAATAGAAAATATGAATCTGATTGACGACTTTACCTATCACCTCAAGGTACGGGATGAAGGTTAGTTTAATGGATGGGTGTCAATTATCAACAAGATGTAGCCAATAGACTTTATGTAGATAGCTAGATGGAGCTGCTGCACTTAAGCCATCATGGGATGCACCAATTATGCAAGAGTCCCCCTTATCAGTATTATAGGCTATATTAGGTATTACCCAGCTTGTGTTACTAGATATTTGGGTCCACTTCAAGAGATAGCCTATAGAGACTCCTTGGATGTTGTCACAATAAATTATCAAGATTCTTGTTTACCCACAGCTGCTCTAATCCAACGATTAGCAGAACTTGTGAAACTGTAGGAACAGAGAGAAGTCAAGAAGATAGTTAATGTAGGAACTTTGAGGAGTAAAGTCGGAGAGTACCGAGCTACTAAGAAATTCATCTATGATCAATTGAAGAAGATGGGAAAGATACGGTATGAAGCGCTAGACGTGTTCAGACATGAACCAAAACTAGTAAATCTTTCACCTATAGAGCAGGTCTACTGAGACACCATATGAGCTAGAGTTAAAGCCTAGTTCTAAGAAAGTAAGACAATCTTTGAGGAGTTGAAGCTGGAAAATGAGAGACTACTAGAAGAAAATCAATTCTTAGGGAGCAAGATTTGAGAAAGGGATATTACGGTACGAAGACTTATGAGGGAAGTTGATAAAGCTTGTCCCAGCTAGATCTGTTAACTCTTATAAATATA
The DNA here is from genome assembly GCA_024138015.1 of Lumnitzera littorea. NCBI lineage: Eukaryota > Viridiplantae > Streptophyta > Magnoliopsida > Myrtales > Combretaceae > Lumnitzera > Lumnitzera littorea. The sequence continues at coordinate 53,229,045 of JAMXBB010000001.1, forward strand.
AGATTTAAGTTTTTAGGAAGATTAGTTAGGAGTTTTTCTTTTCTTTTCATATAGTTTATTGTATAGGTTGGAACTTATGATTAATAAGTTTGTGGCTTTAGTAAATAAAATTTTCATTAATTGTACAGTTTGTTACTCATTATTATTATTTATTTATTTGTTTAGTTGACTTTTAAAAGAAATAAAAAAAGAAAAAAAAAAACAAAAAAGAGGTAAACAACAGAATAACAAAAGTTACAAAAAGGGAGAAAAAAAAATGACAAAAAAAAAATCTTTAATATATAAAAAAATCTAAAACTTAGGTTTTTGCATAGGATTTCAAAGATAGCATCCAAATAAGTAGACTCAACTACTAGCCCGATATTCACTCGTTTTAAAGCCAGGATGTCAACTCAGGGTGTTGGAAATGTCAGTCAAACCAATCTCAACCCGAGAGTAGCAACTCTAAAAGTAAACATGAACAAGATGGTCGAACAGATTTAAGCTCTTACTCAAGTTTTTGAGATTCTTGATGATAGATAAGGATCTTGAGTCAACCCAAATTGGAATACAGAAATAACCCCTCCCCCTAAATTGGAAGATGAAGAATTGGTCCCTAATGCTAAGGTATGGAGGAAGGAGATTGAAGAAAAATATCAAGAGATGGAAAGAAAGTTTATGTAGAAGTTGACCAAGAAGATAAAAACCCTAAGAATGGTTAATGGGTTTGAACAGATGGGGATGTTTAATTTGTTGATATATGAAGACAATGACTTCTTGGAAAGATTTAAAGTGCCGAAATTCGAGAAATACAATGGGATTGGTTACCTAAAGGTTTACATTAGGTTATACATTAAGAAAATGGGGAGATACACGAAGTACGACAATGTGACGGTTCAAACTTTTCAAGACAACTTAATTGGGCCCGCTTTAACCTGGTATGCCCAACTGGACTTTAATGAGATCAATTCTTAGGATAAATTAGCACGGGCTTTCTACAACTAGTATAAGTTCAACATTGAAGTGGCCCCATCCATGTAAGATCTGAATAATCTATGGAAGAAGACCAATGAGAACATTAAAGAATATGCTTAGAGATGGAGGTGCATGGTAGCTAAGGTAACTCTACCCTTAATCGAGAAGGATTTAACCTTCGCTTTCATTAATACTCTTGGAAGCTCGTATTACCAATATCTGCTTAGGTGCCTTGCCTCTAACTTTACAGAAATTGTAGCCTTAGGGTGCTGAATTGAGGAAGCTATTACTACTGGGAGGCTTCCTAATCCCAAAGCAACTAAGAAGAAGACACCTCCTGCGAACTTTTCCAATAAAGCCAAATAAGCCACCATAAGCATTGTCAATACCAGCAACCTTGTTCGACTTGTAGCCCTAGTAGCCATGATAGGAGGATCTAATCCCCCACTAAATTTGAATTAGAATAACTGCCCACAAAGAAGACAATTTACTCATATTCTCATTCCTTTAAGCCAAGTTCTTGCATGACTAAGGAAGGAGAATCTTCTAATGTTTAAAATACTAAGGGAAGGACAAAGATTGAGGGATTATAACCCAAAGCTTTGATGTGATTATCATTTAAGGCAAGTGGGGCATTCTATGGACCAATGTTGGAGACTCAAATATAAGATCTAGGATCTTATTGATGCAAAATTGATTCAATTGAATTTCATTCAAACTTCTACTCCCAATGTAGGTAACAACCCTCTACCAAATCATGGAAATTCGATTAATATGATCACTAATGAAATTTCTGAACCAGAGATTGATCTAGATGGTCTCCCTATCACTATTAAGGAAATAACATGGAATCTAAGGTAAGCTGGGTACTTGCAAAATATGAATCTCAAGGATAGAACCTGGATTAGAACGACAATATATTGATTGTTGAAGGATGGGAAGATAAAGAAAGTTGATATCATGGTTATGAAAATTCCAAAACCGCAAAAGAGAAGTACTTAGAAGGAGCTTAGGAAAAGATATGAAGCCGAATATTCGACGGTTGACACCTTAAGAGAATCGATAGGGAAGTTTGAGTATTTAGTAGATTATGCCGGTTCAACTACTATATACGCTAACGCCCTACCTATTGGGTAGGGTCTAGAATTTGAGGAAGAGGATAGATTTATTGCAGAAGCTAAGAAAGCAACCGAGATGGTTGAAATGATCAGAGATGAGCCCAAGCCATTGGTTTTCAAATATGATGGAAAGACTAAGAAAGTTGAGGAATTAGGAAAGCCCAAAAAAATTGCTTTTAATGTCCTGATAGCCCTAGAAAATTACAAAGCAATACCCCTAGATTATTAGGCGGTGAATCAAACAACCAAAGCCTCATCACTTATGGTTGGTGGACTTACATGCTCGGGACGAGTTTATGATTAGAATGAGGAGGCCAAAAGGAAGACTGTTGTGGAAGAGGCTTTTCAAAAGATTTTTGAAGATACGAATGATAAAGATTAGAATGTTGCCAAAAAGATAGTAAAGGCCAGTGAATACAAGATAATGGACTAGTTAGCTAAAGTGCTAGCCCAAATCTCCTTAATGGGCCTGTTGTTGTCATCAGATACTCATCGACAAGCATTAATCAAAATTCTAAAGGAGGTCAAAGTACTTGAAGGGATTTCTATAGAAAAACTAGGGCTAATAGTAAACTCGATATTTACGATGGATCAGATTTCATTCTCGCTAGATGAGCTAAGTAAAGAAGGAGACTAACACATGAAGCCCCTCTTCATAGTGGTTAAGTGTGTAGGAATAGTAGTTGCTTAAGTTCTAATAGATAATGGGTTATCACTAAATGTCCGTCCTTTGGTGATACTAAATTTACTTGGAGTCGATGCAATTGAGATAAAGCCAAGCTCGATTTTAGTAAGAGCTTTTGATGGGTCAAAAAGGGAGATAATCGGAGAAATTGGGCTATAAGTTAAGATTGGCCCGCAAATGTTTACTATTCCCTTCTAAGTTCTTAACATCCTACCAACTTTCAACCTTTTGCTAGGAAGACTGTAGATTCATTCAGTAGGGGCAATTCCATCTAATCTACATTAGAAAGTGAAATTCATAGCCAACGGATAGTTGATTACTATCTTCGAGGAGCAAGACTATGAAATTTATAAAGAAACAACTATTCCCCATGTCGGGGCTGAAGAATTGGAAGAGCTAGGGTTACAAATTTTCAATGAAGTTAGTATGGTCGAAGAAGCAAGGTAGCATACACGGGGTCATTTGAAATAACCTAAGCAATAGATTGGAATGTTCGGGCTTGGATATGAGTCCACTGAAGAGGAGATTTAAGAAATGAAGGCTAAAATTAGATGCAAGAAAGGAGATCAACTGTACTATGCTCACATGGAATTTCCGAACATCCACTAGACATTCCCAACACCAATTGATGTTCAAGAACCTGAAGTAGCCAGTCTATCTAAGGCTTTTGTTCAGCAATGCAGCATTGGTCCTGATGAGAGAGAAGATGTCGATGTACCAGTTTGCTTATGCAACTAGTTTTTTGTTCCTATTAATAGGTCTCTTTAGAAATGCAAAATTAGATTAATTAGGATTATTCGATTTCGATAGTTAGTCCAATTAGTTGGGCCTTTTCTTTCAAACAATTTAGATTTATTCATTCAATAAAGTTCATTCATTTCTTTATATCGATTCTTCTTTATTATTTATTCATTGTCCTTTTCTTTTTTTCTTTGTTCTTCAGATCCAATAAAAACAATGAATGTAATGGATATCTCGTGCATGTAAATGATGAAAGTACCAATATCACCTTCAACTTTGTTAGGTCAGACGTTAGAGATGATATTGAAACTCTAAAAGAAATTCAGGAGAGTTGGCATCAACATGAATAGGGTAAAGTGATTATTGACGAACCAATGGTTGTGATTAATTTAGGGATGGAGGAAAATCCATAAAACTTGAAAATTGGTGGTAATTTAATGGTTAATCAAAAACAAGAGTTGTCACAATTGCTATTAGAATACTTGGACATATTTGCTTAGTCTTATGAAGATATGCCTGGTTTAGACTCATCTATTGTGGTTTACAAGTTGCCAACCAAGGAGGAAATAAAACCAAAATGACAAAAGCTTAGACGATTTAGGCCGAACATACTCCTCAAAATAAAACAAGAAGTGAAGAAGTTGTTCGAAGTTGGATTCATAGAAGTATTGGATTACCCTGAACGGGTGGCCAATGTGATGCTAGTGTTGAAGAAAAATGGGAAAGTTAGGGTTTGTGTAGATTTTCATAATTTAAACCAAGCGACACTAAAGGATAACTTTCCTTTGCCACATATTGATGTATAGGTAGATAACACAACTGGGAACCATCTTTTCTAGTTTATGGATGGTTTCTCGGGGTATAATCAAATAAAAATGGCAGAAGAAGATAAAATTAAAACAACTTTCATTGCCACTTGGGGGATGTTTTGTTATCGTGTTATGCCTTTTAGGTTGAAGAATGCTGGAGCAACTTATCAACACGCTATGGTTGCTGTGTTCCATGGCATGATGCATTAAGAAATCAAGGTTTATGTAGATCATATGATCACCAAATCTAAAGAAGATGAAAATCATGTGGATATTTTACGAAAGTTATTTGAATAATTAAGGAAATTTCAACTAAAGCTAAATCTAGAAAAGTGTACCTTTGAAGTAACTTTAGGCAAATTATTAGGTTTTGTAGTCAATAGAAAAGGGATCGAAGTAGACCCAAATAAAGTTAAGGCAATCATGAACATGCCTACACCAAAGACTATCAAAGAAGTTTAGGGACTATTAGGAAGATTGAATTACATTGCTTGGTTCATGTCGTAGCTAACTGATGGATGTAAGCTGTTATTTAAACTTTTGAGGAAGAATGTAGCCGTTGAATGGGATAAAGAGCACGAGCAAGCATTTGCTGAAATCAAGGAATATCTCATGAATCCTCTTGTACTGGTCACTCTTCCATTAGGATAACCCTTGATCCTTTACTTAACAATCCTTCTAAAATCGATGGGATGCATGTTAGGATAGAAAGACAAAACGGGGAGAAAAGAGCATCCAATATATTGAAGTGGAAAGGACGTGTTGTACCTTAGTATGGGTGATGCATAGGCTCAGGCAGTACACTCTCTATTATTCAATAGAGTTGTTGACAAAACATGACCTATTGAGGTATTTAGCAGAAAAGCCGGTATTGATTGGGGCAATATCGAAGTGGCAGATGCTCCTATTCGAGTTTAATATCAAGTATGTAAGTTAGAGTTCAATTAAGAGGCAAGCAGTAGCTGATCAATTGACAAAATACTATTAGAAGATGAAGACGAGGGTTCAAAACAATAATTTCCCAATGAAAATGTGATGGTGGCGAATGAATTGAGTAGTGAAAAGTTGGGATGGGAAATGTATTTTGATGGAGCCGCCAACATGTTTGGATGTGGGATAGGAGTAGTATTAGTATCTCTTGAAGGTAATCATTTATCTGTGGTAGCAAGATTAACATTCCCATATACCAACAACATAACAGAATATGAAGCCTGCATTTGAGGTTTCAAAATGGCGCTAGATATGGGAATATAAGAATTGGAAGTAAACGAAGAATGAGAAATTGATACCTTACCATTAACATTTAAGCAAGCTAATTGAAAAATTCTAAGATATTTCATTCACTTGCATTCTAAGGATCTAGAATCAGTTTGCCGACGTATTGGCTACATTAGCATTAATGGAGAAAGTCACAGATGGAATAGAAATTCAACCCTTGAATATTGAAGTGGAAGAAAAACCAGCTTTTTACCTTGCAGATGAAGGGAAGGGAACAAAAGAACCTTAGTATCACGATATTAAGAAGTTACTTCAAATAGGGGAATTTTTTGAAGATACTGATCGAAAAGATAGAAAGACTTTAAGAAGATTGGTTACTAATTTCTTATTAAGAGGAGCTACGTTATACAAGAGATCACCAGATGCAACACTGTTAAGGTGTGTAGATGAAGAAGAAGCCGAAAAATTGATGAAAGAAGTGCATGAAAGAGTTTGTGGTCCTCACATGAATGGATATTCGTTAACTAGAAAGATCATGAGAATGGGGTATTTTTGGATGACGATGGAATCAGATTGTATCAAGCATGTGAAGCACTGTCACCTATGTCAGGTGTATGCTAATAAAATCAGTGCTCCTCCTCAAGAATTACATATGTTATCAATTGCTTGGCCTTTTTTTGATGTGGGGAATTAACATAATTAGACCAATTTCACCAATAGCTTTAAACGAGCATAGATTCATTTTAGTTGTAATCGACTATTTTATAAAGTGGGTAGAAGTAGCATCATATGCTACGATGACCAAAGGAGTAGTAGTCAAATTCTTGAAAAGAGATATTATTACAAGATACGGTATACCCGAGAATATTATTATAGACAATAGGATGAATTTGAATAACAAGTTAATGGATGAAGTGTGCTTCCAATTCAAGATCAATCATAAAAATTTAACTCCATATCGACCTAAATGAATGGGGCAGTTGAAGTTGTAAATAAGAACATCAAAAGAATCATTAAAAAGATGGCAATCACTTATAAAGATTGGCATGAGATACTTCCCTTTTCCCTCATGGCTTACAGAACCTTAGTCAGAACCTCTATTGGTGTGACACTATATTCATTGGTGTATAGAACTGAAGTGGTACTACTAGTAGAAGTAGAACTACCTTTGTTTCGAGTATTAGTGGAAATTCAGCGTAATGAAGTAGAGTGGGTGTAGAAGAGAATGGAGCATTTGAATCTCCTAGATGAGCGAAAACTTGTAGCGATATGTCATGGTTAATGCTACCGACAGGGAATGATCCAAGCTTTTAATAAGAAAGTATGCCTGAGGTACTTCAAAGAGGAAGAGTTAGTGTTGAAGAAAGTGTTACCGAATGCAAAAGACCCTAAGGGCAAGTTTGCTTAGAATTATAAAGGCCCTTATATGGTGAAAAAGGTATTATTAGGAGGTACATTAGTGTTGACAGAGATGGATGGCCCAAAATTAAGGGGATCAGTGAATTCAGATGCAATCAAGTTGTATTATCCATGAAAAGTGAGTTCAATAAAGATTTCAATTTTTCTTGAAAAAAGTTTGTGGTTAATCTTTCATCGGTTACAAGTAAAGTTGATACCTATGAATATTTTCGAATTCAGATGGTCATTGACCAACAAACACTTCACCAATAAACCCTTAAGTACCATGTTTTTTTGGCCTCTTACACTTAAATACCAAAGCTTCACCAATGAATCACTAGAAAAAAAAAATGAAATCAAATGTTCTTAATAATTTAATCATGTTTCTTTCGAAATGAGATTTATCGTTCGAAAGTCATGAAGAGTGGAAACTGAAATTTGGTGACAAACAAAGCAAATTCAAGGTATGACCATGGTCTAGTTACAAGACTCAAAAAGAAAGAAGAAGCAATCATAGTCCTTTGGTGAAATCCTGCTGATTGAATGAGTGAATATCGGGATGTCAATGTAGGCATGCTAATCAGTTGCTATCTAATAAATTCTTTAATCCTAAAAAGAAAAAAAAGTTTTCAGAAATCTCTAAGAGATCTATTCTCTTCAAATCATCTACAAAAAAAAAAAAGAAGTTTTCAAAAATCTCGAAGAGATCTATCCTCTTCAAATCAACCATTAAACCAAAAAAGGTTTTCAGAAATCTCGAAGAAATCTATTCCCTTTGGATTATCCGCTAAACTAAAATAAGTTAATTTTGCCTCCAATGGTTCTTACCTTATCCTTTTAAGATAGGCCCCCTTGAAATTTTTGCTTTATCTTTCCAAGATAGACATCATTAAGCCCTATCCTTCCAAGATAGGCCCCCTTGAAATTTTTGCTCTATCCTTCTAAGATAGACACCATTAAGCCCTATCTATCCAATATAGGTCCTGTTGAAATTTTTTCTCTATCCTTCTAAAATAAACACTATTAAGCCCTATCCTTTTAAGATAGGCCTCCTAACCTTTTGCTCTATCCTTTTGAGATAGGCAATCATTTACCCTGTCCTTTCAAGATGGGTAGTTTATTCTTTACATCAACCTTTAAAATTGATATGCTTCATCAAAATAAAACACAGTTTAGTTAGTCAGTTTAAAGTAGGGTTTGGCAAAAATGGGTATCTTAATTGTCTTTGTATCAATGATCTAATCAAACTTCACTATGAAGAAGGGTAGTTGTAGACATCTCATTTTTGTTGATTTTTTTATTCAATTAATTGAGCTAAGTTAATAAAAAATAAAATAAAAATATATAATAAAAAATAAAAAATTAAAAGAAAAATGAAAAAATAAAAAAAAGACGAAAATTAAGTTAGGTCATATCAAGTTGAGTCATAAGTCAAGTTGTATTGTGTTGAATTGAATTGAGTTGGATTGTCAAATTAAGTGATAATATGAGTTTAATTAATTTTGGGCTAAACCAATATAGAATAAAATTAATCTAATTTAAGGACTTAAATTAGATTAGGGAATTATTGGGCTAAATTGTAGCAGAGTGGATCAGGCCTTGGAAGAAAAAGAAAAGCTCGAGTTAACTAAGGTTTCTAAAAGTTAGGGTAAATCATGGAAGAATCACATTCAAATCTTTTGTATTTTCAATACGAGAGATTCAATTTTGAGCTTATAAATAACACATTGGCCAGGGATTTGAAAAAAAAAAAAGAAGAAAAAACTGTTTTTTTATTTTAAACACACTCCTACCCAAAAACACCACTCATACCCCTACGCAACTTCACACACCACCATAAAACATTACGTGCCACCACCATGCTGTATGCACCACTACAATTCCCACATACCACCACAACACCAAACACCACCACAAGCTGCCAAACCACCACATGTCGCCTGTGCATTGCTGTACATGCCTATGCCATTGCCCAAGCATCGCCCACTATCACCTAGCATCGCTACTCTATCACTCGTGCATCACCTACTGTCACCCATACATGTCCTTGCTTTCGCTCAAGCTACTGCCTAGATACCTATTGTGCATGCCCAAGCCATCACCTAAGCATCAACTAAGCCATCGTTGTGCATGCCCGTGAGTCTCCCACTATCACCTTAAGCTGTCGCCTAGTGCTTGCTTGAGCCATCACCCACTGTTGCCTAGTATTGCAACTCCATCACCCGTGCATTGCCCACTATTGCCTAGAGCCATCTCCCACACACGCCTTTGCTCTCGCTTAACCATCTCTCAAGCCATCACCCATTGTTGCCTTTACTGTCGACCAGTCCTTGCTCGAGCCATCATCCACTATCGCCTTTGTTGTCAGTTAGTCTTTGCCCATGCATCGCCCATTATTGCCCTTGCTGTCACCTAGTCCTCATCCAAGCACTTACTCGTGCACGTGAAGTTCACCGCTTATGCTCACTCACAGTATCGCCCGTGTATGCCCAAATCACCACTCAATATCGATGATCCAACGCTAGGTAAAATTTCCAATATTATTTTATTTTATTTTTTTATTTATTTTAGTATTTTTTTATTAATTTGCTTTATTGAATATTTATCTCTATTATTAATTAAATTTTTTTATTTAAGTGTAATTTTTTCTTTGTTACTATTTATTTTACAATTTTTTTAGTTAAGTTGGGTCTTTCATGAAAAAAAATCATTTTTTAATAAAAATATATTTTTAACACTTAGTGGTTTTGGAAAAAATAAAAAATTTAAATTGATTTTTTTTTAAAAAGGGATAGTTAATTAGGTTTTTGTTTAATTTAGGAAAATTAGATCTTTTAAGGTTTTTCTTCAAATAATAAATTGATAAAAACATAAACTTAGCTCGGTTTTTAAAATAAAAATAACCTACCCATTGAATATTTTACAAAGCAAAAATACAGTCGGTTTGATTCTGATTAGTAGGTACATAAGCACATTTGTGGCAATTGTATAAAAAAATAAAAAAAATATTTTCATTGTCTTGAAAATTCGTAATAATAAAAAATAATAAAAATCACTTTAGTTATTTTTTGTACATTTAAGTATAATTTTAATATTTTCTGAAAATTATAAAAATAAAAGCCTATCAATTTTTTAAAATTTTTACATAATGATTTAGTTTTAATAAGTTAGCCCCTAAACTTGATTTTTTGATTTAATTTTCTAAAAATTAATTTTTTTAGAATATCTACAAATTAGTAGTCAAATTAGGGTTTTCTCACCTGAAAATCCTAATTTATCTTTTTTACTAGTTGAACTGGTTGGAGACTCTATTTTATTTTATATAAAAATTTTTTTCCTTAATTTAATATCAAGTAATTTATATTAAGTAGATTGGGTCTAATATAGGTTAAATTAAGAAAATGAAAATAGGGCTCGACATCATCAAGAGGATTAACCATTTGACTTTCCAAAATTAAAATTAATCCTTAAAAACCACATTTATGTAATTTATTTACTTATTTGTCCTTTATTTATACCATAGTTGTATTACCATTTTCTTTACAGGTTTAGTTTTATTTATTTAATTTAGGAAGAATTTATCTTATGCACCATAAATGCATGATAGATATGGTTGAACCCAGATTGTCTTAGGACCTTATGATAGGGAGCCATTGTGTAAGCTGTAGGTGCTATGGTGTAATCAGCGCTCAGGGTTAATTAGGCTACCCCCACTTATGCTCAATGTGACTAATGAAAGTGTCCTTTAACAAGTGAGGTTGCACAAGCTTAAGAACCTTTAGAACCTATCCTTTATGCATTCACGACATCCAAAATAGACAAATAATCAAGCAAGATGGAAATAAAAAAAAAATAGCTCAGAGTTTCCTTGATTTCCCTTGTAATTTTCATGTGTTGTAAATAGGTTTTGTCATTATTAGATGATCTTGTAACATAGTTTCTCTTTTGTAACCTAGAAATGGCCTATTCATCATCTAACTTTGTCTACTTCAAGGAAAAATTTGTAGGTAAGCCCATCTGCCCTAAACCCATCTTAGACTAATGGTTACGGCACTTCAATCCATGGGAACAAGAGACCATCTTCAGTAAGATTAAGCTCATTCTATCACTTCTTAAAGTAAAGATAGAGATTAATTTGATTAGTGCTTTGACTAACTTTTAGGAACCCAAAGAAGTAGCTTTTTGAGTTAGGCCCCACTTGATTAGCCCAACACTTGAAGAATACACCCAATTACTCCAAGCCCCTTATTTGGAAAGCATATACAGCCTAAATTTGGAAATGGATCTTATGAATGCCTTCTAGATGCTTAGGTATTAGAAAAACAGAAGTGAACAAAGCCCTTAGAAGCTGTAACGGTAACTACATCAAACTAGAGGACCTAAAGCATGGTTCACCATTGAACCTAAATCTAACTAATGGGATATCTTCTATGGAAATCTCAAAGCTTAGGGACAGAATAGAATAAAAGCCTTTATCCTGGTTGCATTCGGGACCCTCTTATTCCCTAACGAAAAGATCCTCGTACATTTTAGGGTCGTTGAGTTAATGAGCCAATTTCTTGAAGGCAAATCATATGTCCCAACCATCCTTATAGAATAGATTAGAAGCCTTAGTATTTTGAAAGAAAAGAATGATGGTGTACTAAAGAGTAGCATGGCATTACTGACAATATGGTTCGTGAGCCACATGAAATATTATGGGCTTAACCTAATTTGAGGAGAGTTTGCTCACAACATTGATCTAATCGATTCATTCGTCGATAAGATCCATCTCTTAGAAGGAGAAACCACATATTGCTGAATAAAAGTACTAAGAAATTTCCAAATCACTAATATCCTATAGATAGCAAGATGGAGTAACTTCAAAAGGGTAATCTTAGTTTGCAAAAATTATCAAGTGATACCCTTAATCGGGATGAAGTTGTGCACATGATATTACCCTAATAACATGATCAGACAATTTGGAGGTATCCAAGATATAGTTTATAGACCTTTATTAGATATCATGACCTTGGACTATGAAGATCTTCAAATTTCACTGCTATAGAAAATGTCCAAACTCAAGGCAATTAAATAGTTATAGGAAACAAAGACTATTAGCCTAAACATCGATTTAGGAGAATCGCTAGGAGAAGCGGACAAGCACCAAGTTACCAAAGAATACTTGATTGATCAGCTCCATAAGGCTGGCGAGATCTAGTATCGAGCACCAATGGTTATCTAGCCCGCAGTAGTTGAACTAGATCTTAAAGTCAAGACTTACATAGACTAAGTACAAGCCCGAGTAGAAATAATCTACAAAGAGCAAGACATATAGAAGGATCTCTTTTGGGAATCAAAACAACATTCCAAGGCCTTAGAACATCAATTGAAGATGACTTAAAAGAAGCTCAAAGAATTTGAAGGGAATGGAAGAGCCTAATTCAAGAAAAAGGAAGGGAGCACCAGCAAGGTCCAGTAAGTAGAAAAGGGGAATGCTTGTCAAACGCTAGAAGAACATTCAAAGATAGGAATAATCTTTTTGAATGTATTTTCTTTTTTTCAAATAATGTAAAAGGAAAACTCCAAAAAGACACAAAAAATAAATAAATAAAATTACCATCTTGCTAGTTATTAGTCAATTTTACCTCTCTACATCTGTGTGCCATGTATTTCTTAGTTTCTCATTTATCCCTTTTAAAATATTTGTGTACTAACTTATTGGAAAGTGATCTTATTCAGGTTACCAAGATAGCTCCCAAATGTCAAACCTTCCAAAGAGGTCCTATCAGAACTTGCTTAAAAACCAGAATAGCCAACCAAGGAAACAACAACAACAATACCAACAATGGCAATGGCAACCTCGAGGTTATTGACCCTATTGAGTTGAGGTTCCAATCTTTGGAACGAATAGCAGGAAAGATTGTAGATCAACTAAGCTTTCTTGCTGATAGTATCTCTTTGCTTAGGTCCATGGCTCCATCAAATGAAGAGAGTTCAAAAGGGGCATCGAGGTGGACCCTAATAAAGTCAACCCAAAGAAATATATTTTCGGAGTAACTTTAGGGAAATTATTGGGTTTTATAATCAACCAAAGGGGCATTGAGGTGGACCCTGATAAAGTTAAAGTGATAATTGAGTTGCCCCCAACACGTACACTTAAAGAAATCATAGGTTTGTTAGGTCGTTTAAACTATATAGCCCGGTTCATATCCCAACTCATAGATAAGTGTCATCCTTTGTTTAAGTTGTTAAAAAAGAATGCTAAGTTCAAATGGGACGAAGAGTGTGAGTAGGCTTTTACAACAATCAAAGAATACCTCATGAACCCTCCAATACTGGTAACTCCAAAACCTGGGAAGCTACTATTCCTATATTTGACAATATTACCAAAATCCATAGGGTGTATGCTTAGCCAAAAAGATGAGGAAGGAAAGGAATAGGCTGTATACTACTTGAGTAAGAAATTCACCAAAGGGGAATAGAAATATTTAGAAATTGAAAGAATTTGCTGTGCTTTGATCTAGATAATACATCGGCTTAGATAATACATACTCTACTACTACGTTGAATTGTTGACTTAGCACAATCCCCTAAAGTACTTAGCAAACAAACTGGCCTTAATTAGTAGAATCTCTAAATGGCAAATGCTACTATCAGAGTTTAACATTACATAAGTGAATTGGAATTCAGTCAAGGGGCAAGTTTTGGCAGATTAATTAGTAGAAAATCCCTCCAATAGCACTCCCTAAGAGGTATAAGTCAGTTTCCTTGATGAAGAAATCCTAGTAGTTAAGAGAAACTCTAATAAAGGAGAAGATTATGAGTCACCAAAATGGAAAATGTTCTTCGATGGTGTAGCCAACATATCTAAGTGTTGAATTGGGGCAATACTAATATCCCTAGAGAAATTTTAGCTTAATGCGAGACTTCAGAAACGATCATCACTAACAATGGCATTAATCTCAACAAAAAGTTTATATTAGAATTATGCCAACAGTTTCAGATCATTCATAGAAACTCTATTCCATATCAACCTCAAATGAATGGAGCTGTTGAAGTAACTAACAAAAACCTCAAAAGAATCATTGAAAAAATGGTTGTCACATATAAGGAATGGCATGAGATGTGACCCTTTGTACTCATGGCCTATCGAACTTCCATCAAAACGTCAATTAGGGAAATACTGTACTCTTTAGTATACAGCATTGAAGTAGTGTTACCAGCAGAGGTTAAGATCTCGTCGCTTAGGGTACTAATACAAACTCAATTGGACGAAGCCGATTGGGTAAAGAAACGCATTAAGCAGCTGAATCTAATTGATGAAAGGAGATTGATAACCCTGTGTCATAATCAGTGTTATCAATAAAGAATGGCTCAGGCCTTCAACAAAAGGGTATAACCTTAGAACCTCAAAGAAGGAGATTTGGTGTTGAGAAAAGCTCTCCCTAACACATAAGACTCCAGAGGGAAATTTACTCCCAATTATGGAGGTCCTTATGTCATGAAGCAAGTATTATTAGGAGAGGCTTTGATTTTGTCCTAAATGGATGGTCGATATTTGAGAGACCCTATAAATGCTAATATTGTAAGATTGTACTATCCATAAGAATTCAGTGAAAATTTTACTTAGAACATGAAAATGCCAGTCATTTTGAATGTCATTGTGGTCTAATTTTCATTATCTACAAGCAAATTTCATATTCTTGGCTATTGTTATTGTTGGAATAATCACCCTCTCCATGGAAAGGTCTAATTCCCTTTACTCCATTTAATTGAACACATACATGGCAAACATGAGAGGAGTTTCGGAATGAGATTTAGAATATTGGTAATTAACAAAATTCTTTAAAATACTTTATTACAGATTGATCCCCTTCGATGGGGAGTTTTATTATCTACTTTTCAAGGGAATGTGGAACCTAAGTAAGCAATCACGTTAGATGAGACTAAGGCTTCTAGTTCATAAAAGTTCCAAAGAGATAAAAACAGTGGGTGGCTTTTTGTATCAAGTTAATTTCCATGATTTCACTAGAAGAGCCAGCAAAGTTTTAAACGTTCTACATCAAGAACAATTGGGTTAATAACAAGGGACTAAAACATGAGTAAGTGATTTTTGATGGGGCTTTTAAAAAAGGTTAGACAGTTTAGATACTATCGACAAAGACTAGGTAAGTATTTCCATACAATATTAGCACACCGATTTTTAAACCTTGCACTTGCATTTAGATTAGTTTTTTTACTTCCAACAGTCTTTTTGAACCAACCCATAAGGCATTTACTTTTTGCATTTAATGTTTAGCCAACCTTTGAAGACAAGATCCTAACTCGGTTCATCTTTCCAATCTATTGGGTACTTCCCCTCACCAAGTTTCTCTTAAGCAAGCCTATAGGGTTTTTTCCCCTCTATTCACCAAATTCCATGGGGCATTTCCCCTCATCATTTCCTTTTGGCATACAATTAACACCAATTTAAGGTTGTTAGTCCTTAAGAGATGCTCCTGCCTAAGGTAGTAAGCCTTGTGAGGCACGATTAGGTTTTAGATCGATTCTAATTTAGGGTTGCTAGTCCTCGAGTGATGCTCCTACCTAAGTTAGTGAGCCTTTTGAGGCATAACCGGGTTTTAGATTTATCTCAGTTTAGGGTTACTAGTCCTCAAGAGACGTTCCCACCTAGGTTAGTAAGCTTTGTAAGGCATAACTAGATTTTAGATTGATCCTAATTTAGGGTTGTTAGTCCTCGAGAGAGGCTCCTGCCTATGTTAGTGAACCTTATGAGGTACGACTAGGATTTAGATCAATCCCAATTTAGGGTTGCTAGCCCTCAAGAGATGCTCCCATTTAGGCTAGTAAGCCTTATGAAGTACGATTAGGTTTTAGATCAATCCCAATTTAGGGTTACTAGTCCCCGGAGATGCTTTCACCTAAGTTAGTGAGTCTTATGAGGTACGACTAGGTTTTAGATTGATCCTAATTTAAGGTTACTAGTCCTTAAGAGACATTCTTACCTAGGTTAGTGAGCCTAGTGATGTACGATCAGGTTTTAGATTAATTCTACCTATTCCTTAGAGACACTCCCACTTAAGTTAGTGAGCCTAAAGAGACATAACCAGGTTTATTTTTTTCATCTAAATCGATTTTAGGATAGCTATAGTTGTTTTAGAGTCATCTTGAGCGAAAAAATAGTAGCTCTTTATTTTTGTAGCAAAGTTTTGTTCAAACTTCATCACAAAGAGGAGCAGTTGTAGACACTTAATTTTTATTTTTATTTTTTATTTTTCTTTCCTTTCTCAATAAGCTCTAAATTAGGAAAAACGCAAAAAATAGGAAATTGAAGAAAACCTAAAAAAATTAAGAAATTTAGAAAAAAACAAGAATTATAGAAAAATAAAAAAAATTCAAAATTTAGGAAAAGCACAAAAAAATAAGAAATTTTAGAAAGAAATCCTAAATGATAAAAAGTTTAGAAAATAAAGTTTAAAAATTTAGAAAATTGAAAAATTACATAAAAATTAGAAAAGTTGAAAAAATTAAATATTTTTGAAAATAACATTTTATTAGGGTAGGTTTTTTATTTTTAAATTAGTTTTAGAAATTGAGATGTTGAATCTTGGCTTAAATTTAAATCTAACCTAGGTTGACCGAGTCCATTGCGCATATGGATAAGGCAAAGGCTAACGGCCTATTGGTTAAACACTTGGACTTGGTTTGTGTATTGAATGTGAGGTCTTCTGTTTGAATCTTGGTAAAAGCAGAGAAGCCTTTTTTATTTTTTGTTAACTAGCATGTTGCCACGTATCAAGATCTCACTGCTCCACGTATCCTGACTCGTGGTATCGTCAGATTGTACGACCTTGCTAACGTAACACTACATAATATCTATGTAACATGCCATGTCAGCCATCACGTTTTACGTAATGACACATAGTAAGTCGGGTTGGTCGAGTTGGTGACGTGGTACCACGTCAGCACTTTCCCTCTCTTTCTCTTAATTTTCCCTCAGTTTCTCCTAATTTTCCTCCTTTTCCCTTCTCAAGAACAGCCCACTCTTCCTTACTTTAGTTTCAATTTTTGAACATATTTCATACACTTATGCCCAATTTCTTGCTTTGATTTTGTTTATTGTGTAGCATACTGTGAATCAAATCCATTAAAATGTCCAAATACAATCAAAGGAGCATTCAAATTGAGCTCCAAAATTCGGAAAAAAAAAAAACCAAAAATTCAGCCATTCCTATTAACTCCGGTCTGAGTTTTCCCTTGTTTTAAGGCTAATTCCGATTATAAATTGAGTGTTAGAGGATGTTTAGGCAGACACACAACTACATATAATCAGCAGAATCACTTGACAAACTCTTTCTCTCTCTAATCGTGGCTCTTTCTCTCCTCGATTCTCTCTCTCTACTCGACTTTGAGCAGACCTACTGCCCTTACTAGCTTCCTCATACCATCAGCTCCTTAAACCAACTCCTCTCAACCTCTATCATGCCCTTTAGCGATGCCACCAAATTCGTCGCCACCTAACCCTAACTACTGTGACCCCTAGCTCTAAACACCATCCTAACTACTGCGATAGAGCAAAACTAACCTACCATGACTCCCCTTAACATCCTAAACCGCCAACTTAACTGACCACTAGCCTCCAATAGCTACGTCACACATCACCCAAACACCACCTTTAACCGCCAATGCCAACAACTGCTAAATGACTACCCCAAGCCACGACGTTGAACCTACCCCCTTTATTCCCAATCCAATCACAGCTTCGATTTAGCTACTATAATGGTCGGAATTGACCTTAAGTTGCCGCTATGTTGAAGATAGTAGAATCCGATTTGTGCATCCGACTTGACTTAACTTGATTAATTCGTTCCGACCAACTCGATTTGCCCAAGTCCGACTCATGCGCTCAAATTCGTTCAAAGATTTTTTTTTATTTATTTCTTTTTATTTTTAGTTGTTATCGTTGTTGTTTTAATTTTTTTTTCTATTTTTTATTTTTATAATTATAAATGTAATAAAGAAGAAAAAGGAAAAGAAAAAAAGAAAAAAAGGAAAGAGAAGAAAAAGAAAAAAAAAGAAGAAAAGAAAAGAAAAAAAAGGAAAAAGGAAAAGAGTATATTTATTTTACTTTATTTCTTTATTTTTAATTTAATAAAAATAGATAAAATATAATAAGTAGTAAATAAATAAGATTAAAATAAAACAAATAGCATAGGGAATAAATTTGTTTTATCACTTAGAAAAATTGATTTTCTAATAATAAAAATAAATCGACCATTTTCCAAATTAGGACTATTTAGAATTTCCAAAAATAAAAACCAATTTAAGGCCCTTTAGGAAATTTTTTTAAATAAATCAATGTGGGTACAAACGTAAACTCGGCTATTTTAAAAACTAAAATCAACTCAACCTACTGAAGTTTTCATTAAAAAAAACTACGGACGTGTAATCCTAAATAGCGAGTAGGTAGGTACCTATGGAGGGATGATAAAAATTAAGAAAACTAATTTCCTTTTTTCTTTATTTTAGATTATTTTATTTATCCAATTCGAGTAACTAATAATCAAGTTTCGTCTTTTAAAATTAACAGGTAATTTTTAAGTTTAATTTTAATTTTAGAAAATTAATGATACCTGTAAGGATTTGTAATTCCTAATCTTCGAATCTAAATTTTTAGTTTTAAAAACTGTTTTCACAAAATTGGTTTTAATAATTAAACTAGTGGCTAAGTTATAACCAATCCATTCAATTGATTATAACTTAACTGTTTTTCCTAACTCTAGGCGAATGATGACTCTAATGTTAATTTCAAAATAAAAATAAACGGTTTTCTTTAAACTTTAGTTGAAGATCGATATTAAATAAATAGAGTTTAGTATTGATTGATTTAAATAATACTTATTTTATAAAAGAATCGAAATGATGAAAAATTAGGCTCCATAATAGTTTCGTTTATAATCATATTAGGTTGGACCGGTGTATCATATGTTATACCATACGGGATGCCTTAATTGATAGCCATCGTAACCAGATGCATGATTTCAATGATTCGCCCTAGTACCTATAGTCTAGGCAGTATATTGTAAGAAGTGAGAGTTGACATACATTTCATTGTTCTTTACATTTTGTATACATTATCGTAGTTGATTAATAAGACGTTCTATATTTTGAATTTTAATGTATATATTAGAGAAAACATAAATACATACACTTAGATATGAACAATGAAATGTATAATATCTGCCCAGTAATCACAACCTTGCCTTATATTAATATGCATCTGAAATAAATCAGCGGACTGGACGTCAAAATCAATAATTGCTTTTCTTTATTAACATGATAAGTAATATTTAAGAAGATAATCGTAACATGTTAAATTATTTTATAGCTGAATGAAAAATACAGTGATATAAAATTTCTAAATTAATATGAATTTCTTCTTTTAAATTTTTTAATATACCTAAGTAGGATAAAAATATAGCATAAATAAGTATCAATTGTCTTAATACTAACATGACTTGAATCTATTTATATATTGGTCCAGGTCACCAAATTGTGACTTAAAGAAGTCTCAAATTCCGATCGCAGGATTAATTCATGAACTGATCTCCACCATCAGATCTTCTTCAAAATCATCATCATCAAATCTTTTCATGTTAACAAATATGACTTAATCTAAAAATTTTCCATCGGGTTCTGATGTCAACAACGTATGAAAAGAGAACATTTTCCACCATCGGCAACTCGTTGGCGTTGCATTATCAGCATCATAAGTTTACCTGTATAGATTTAATTCATTTGAAAATTATGGTAATTGAATTGATGTTATCTTTTAATTCATTCCTTATAAGATGTTATGACATCAATTACATGGAATCAATTGTATATGATATTTGAGTAGGTTTTATTCTCTTGTACCATGGTTGGTATATGTAAGAGTGGTTTGAAATATGATGATTTAAATAAAATGGAATCAAAAATGGAATGGTAAATCTATTTCTATCTCTAGAGATATTCATGAAATCGTGGATTATATTACAATATAATGTTTGGTCGTAGTCTATTTGAAAAGTAACACAATGTATATTTAATAGTATTTGTCATAAATTTCCTTAATTGTTAGATATTGTAAACATTAATTTTAGATTGAAAGTTCAATAAATAATTTCTAAATAATGAGCACATAATTGCCACCTCCAAGAAACCATATTTATTTCTTTCTAAAAATGCCTCTACACATAGGAAAGGAAAAGAACATAAAATTGTAATTTCATTTCTAGTCTATTATTCATGCGTGCCAAACATGCCATTAGGAGAAACAATAGTATCCTCTCTTTATTGGATATGTTGACTCCTAATCAGATGTATCTTCTCTATTTGGTAGGGATTTTACAGTCTAGCTCCTCATATGATCAATCAATTCGATCGATATATATTTTTTTAGTATGGAATTTATTGTTTGTCAAACTTGAGTTGATGCTAGATATCTACAAGAGAGCAAGTGTTAGGCTTAAGAGGTGCCAAGAGTGATTGGTATTGCTACTCTGATGCCTAAATCAGTTATTTGTATGGAATATATATATGAGTACAAAGAGAGCGAGAGAATAGTAAGAGTATTCAGAGAGTTCTTACAGTAGTAGTTTGCCCCTATTTATAGTGCTTTGTCTAATAATTACATAAGAATAGTAGTTAAACTACCTCTAACGTAGGGTGCCACTTAAATTTAAGCATGTGATAATTATGAGACAAGCAGGTGCTTTGGTAGTTACCAATTGAAGCAATCATCAAACTGTTTGTGCCCTTATTCAAATATTTGAATGTTTGAACTTGATGGGCCATGCCTTAGCAAATCGGCCCGAATAAACTTTTGTAAACTTTGGTCAATAGAAGTATTGTTGGCTGGTGAAGCTTAAGAAACAAGTCAGTTGTAAGATGCCAACCTATTGATATAGGTCGAATAGGGACCACTTCAAGATATAATTAGGAGTATAGTCACTGGACTTGGTGTAATTCTTTATTTAGAATAGGTTGACACTTGGTTAAGCATTCAGTTGCTTGGATAAAAATCTACTATCATACCTTTGTTCCCTGACTCCTATGATAGATCTATCAAGCATAGGAGTAGTAATGTTCAACTGGAGAGGTTGACTAAAGCAAGCAAGTAATCATACTTATTTTATTTACTTGGAAGCAATTGTTGAGCTTCCACTAAGTACTTAATTTTCTCTTGTTCATGTTGAGCAAGGCTGTCAAAGAGCTTAAATTTCCACTTCAAGAGTTATGTTCCTTTAGTTGTCCATTTTCTTAAAACGTACAAGCTAGCTATCATGTCCATAATCATTACTTCTATATGCCTATAACTATCTAAAGAATACTAGCCTTTAGATTAGCTTTAGTGGCATGAATGAATCTGTCAAGCTGCTTATAATTAAATTGAGACCAAATCCTAAGAAACCACCATTAATTCACCCTAGTAAAAACCCTAAAATCATTTTCACTTGCCTAGTTCTTCTTTGCATTCTCTAAGTCTTCTACAAATTCTTAGTGTACTCAACCGTGCAACTTACTTTCCCTTCTAAGTTGTCAAACTCCATTTTTAAGCTTAGAACACCAATTTTCGAACCTTACATAAGTCAAAACAAGCATGGCTTTACCTCAAATTATATGTTCTCCGAAGCTTTCCTCTTAGGCTACTACCTCCCTTTGAGATAGCGATGACAACTCGATATGGCAACAACATCAGTGGCTCAATAGTTTCAAGTTTTGAAAATGAGATTAGGTGAGTATGAGAAATTAGATATGATTGAGGCTTTGCCTCAAGATGAGTATCCTAATTTCGATAAAGACAAGAAGTCTTGGGTTTATTTGTACAACACGAACAGCTATGATATTGTGACTCTTAATGGACTTCAAAGTTAGCCAATTCAGAAAGATGCTGAGAAATATGAAGACTTCTTTGTGGAGTGTTCAAAAGATTGGAAGGTTGAAAATCCTTGGAGCCATGAAAGGGTAACTTTCCCGAAGGACGAGTTTCATATATTTTTGAAGTGTTTTGAGCTTAACATGAAGATGCTCTTTTCTAAATTTGTGAAAGTGTTTTTCAATTGCTTTTGAGTTGGTCTAAGCATGTTTTTATCGAACACTTATTGGATTCTAGTTGCTTTTGAAATAATCTATGAGGAGGTGGAGGTTAGAGCTACTATATAAACTATTTAGGTATTTTTTTAACAATAAAGTGTGACGATGATGGCTGGTTTTATGTTGCTGCTAGGTATAGAAGAAAATATTTATATGGCCTTAAGTCTATGATTCATGATTGGAAGGATAGGTTTGCTACTAGTAGGTAAGCAACAACTTAGATTATGGTCCCTCATCATCTCTGCTCAATCTTTTTTATGCCCTTCTCGTTTTTCAATAGAAGCTTAGTATCATCAACCTTAATAAGGAAAACGTATGAATGTTGAAAAAATCATCTAGAGGTACCATAATAGCAAGGTAATCTTCTTAGATGATGAGGGAAAACGTATTATCTAGCCTCTTCAAAGTACTAAGTTGAAGTGGAATAAGAATCAACTAATTAGTCTCGTGGGGGTATTTTATTCTCCAAGCTTTGCTCGACATAGTCTTATAAGTATAATTTCTCGTAGCTTCAATTTTTGTTCCTAACGTTCATATATTGCAGAAACAAGGGCTAGAGACCTCAATCCTAAGAAGTTGTTGGCTTAGGCGAAAGTTAAGAAAAAGAAGCTCAATATGCAAGCTATTAAGGCCTTAAGAGGACAAGAGGCTCCTTTAAGGGTTGTCAAAAAGAACAGGGTACCAACCAAGCCCTAGTTAGCCTTAGCCAAGAAGAATAATAAGGAGGCTTCTTTAGCCCCTTAAGTTATTGTTTCCAATGTTAACCTTCCTTTAGTAGAGACTAGGGTATCACCCCCTACAGTAACTAGGGATTCTCTAAGTGGGAAAAAAAAAAGAAGAGATGGAAAAGTTGTTGAGGAGCCCAATGAGGGTATAAGCAAGTGTATCTAGTCAAGTTATAGTAAAAAATGGATTATGAGTTTGAGTTGTCAATCTTATAAGGAATTGTGAAATTGAGGAAAGCTGGATTATTAGTACTCTTCCCTAATTCTCCAATTATCTAACTTAATAATTAAGACAATTGAATAAAAAGAATCTTAATTAGAGATAGAACGAGAAAGTAATAATAAAATAAACAAGAAAACAAATTTAATGAAAGAAGGCATAATCCTTAGCAAATTCATTATCTACTATCTAGGTTTATGCAACTATCAAATCTTAATTACTTTTTGGATGATGAAAATTTCTAATATGAATTAATCGGACTTATGTCTCTTAATTAATTCCTAATCTTGAGTATACTTTATCCAAATTGCTTTTGTAATAAAATATCTCAAAATTGCATTAAGATCATAGATTCCAATATTATGTTATCCTAATATGGAGAAATTAAAATAGCTAAATGTCTTAACCTATTTAATTACTTCTAATTAAACTTGTCCATTTACTCTAAGATCTCTTGAACTCTCAAGTAGATTGACACATTAAAATTCAACAACCAGCAATATTGAATTAAATGCAATAAACACAATATAATTAGATTTCAAAGGCAATACCATAGATTGAACAACAAGTAAATGTTACATAGAAAACTAGGTTTTAATTAAAGATCTAGTAAGAATAATAAATTAAAAAACAAAAATAGAAGAGAAAAGAAATAGAGGAACCCCTATCACTATTTTATCCTACATAACTTCTTTAGGTGGGGGGGCNCTTTTATTATTTTACTTAAGAACAAGCGAAAGCTTTAAGTGTGAGAGAATTTGATAAAACTTATTCAGTATATATATTTTGAAAAGAATTAGTATAGTTTTTATTCATTATTTATGTTATTTATGAAGAATTCAGAGTGTATTTGTTAAATATTTCATTTATAGGCCTTTTAAGAGCTCTAAATGAATATTTGATAAATTTAGCAAATATCTATAGCTTTGATAGAGGATGCATTGACCATACAATATAAGTAAAGAAGTTTTTTATGAGAAATTAAGCCTACAAGAGATCATGTGTGAAGAGCACGATCATGCTTCTAGCCATGATTCCCTATTTAAAAATTTCACCAATTTGAGGAATTGGATTTGCAAAAGAGAAACATGACTAGAGATCATGGGCATGATCTTAGAGTGTGATCATGTTATTGATAAGAAGATATTTCATTTTGGGGGGGGGGGGGGTGATCTTTGAAAATTAAGTCTATTTATAGAATTTCCACTTAGGGTTACAATGAAACTTTCCAAAAATGAAATATCTTCTTATCAATAACATGATCACACTCTAAGATCATGCCCATGATCTCTAGTCATGTTTCTCTTTTGCAAATCCAATTCCTCAAATTGGTGAAATTTTTAAATAGGGAATCATGGCTAGAAGCATGATCGTGCTCTTCACACATGATCTCTTGTAGGCTTAATTTCTCATAAAAAACTTCTTTACTTATATTGTATGGTCAATGCATCCTCTATCAAAGCTATAGATATTTGCTAAATTTATCAAATATTCATTTAGAGCTCTTAAAAGGCCTATAAATGAAATATTTAACAAATACACTCTGAATTCTTCATAAATAACATAAATAATGAATAAAAACTATACTAATTCTTTTCAAAATATATATACTGAATAAGTTTTATCAAATTCTCTCACACTTAAAGCTTTCGCTTGTTCTTAAGTAAAATAATAAAAGTTAAAAAAAAAAGAAAAACCATCTTATTGACAATATCATCAATTAATTTCATAACTTAGAAAATTACATCCTTAATTCAAGAGCTTCACCACTTCCTTCAAAATCATACTTTCTTCTTTCATCAATCTTTACCTTTAGAGCACATAAAATATCAATGGTACAAGACCACTAATTTCAATAATCATTCTAGATAACCCATAATTAGCCTTACCACTTAAACAAAAACTAAACTAAAGATTAAAACAAATATTAACAAACTATAAAAAGTTATAAGTATTTCATTACTATAACTCGGGAGGAGAGAAATCTTCTCTACTTTTATTTAATCATAAAGACTCAAACATGATGCATATTACATCAACTTGTCCTTTGATTATCTCCTTGCTTCTTTCAATTTTTTTGCTAGAGGAATTTTCTTGTCCCTTTTTTTTTTTTCAATTAAAGTGTAGCAATATCACTTGGTTAGTAAGTCCTAGGCTAAATGACTTTAGACTACTAAGCATTGAAACTCTCCTTTTAACCATCCATAAACTCCACCCAACTTGGATCTTTTCGTTTTTATATGAGTTATAGCCTTTATGGGGACTTTTCTCTTAACCTCGAAAACAAGCTTTTAGCCAACGAACTTAAGCTCGTTACCTGAATTGATAGGCACTATTCTAGACGAATGAGGTACCTCGTAAGCTTAATTGCTCAAGTAAACAAGGCCTATAGCTACACTCTTTAATGTTTTCATTTTTTTCTCATTGAATTTTAGGCTCACTTTAAACCCCATTTCTATTCAATTTTCTTTATTTATTTACCTCTAACTATTTTTTATTTTTTAGGAAACTTTCAAAAGACAAATCTCATTTGTTCATCGAATTTAAAAAATTTTAAAAAAGAAACTCAGAAATAGATGATTAGCCTCTCAAGTCAAGTTTAGATTACAAGTAACTAGTCTTTAACCTATTAATATCTATCATAATCTTGAGTCTTAGTTTGAGCTTAAATAATAGGGAGCTTTGGCTTATAGGGATTTAACTATTCAAACTTAGTAAAGTGAATTAAGGTAAAAAACAAAATGAAGACTAATTCTAGAAAAATTTGATTGCATCAATATAGTAAGATGCAAATTTCTAGAGCTAGTTTTAACAAAAACCTAGTAAAACCTTAAGTGCAAAGTGTTGATAGTGGTTTCTCCTTAAAGGTCAAGACCTACCAAGACTAAGTAATGTTTAGCCTATCTACCTATCTTTTCCTCCTTTTACTCTGCTTCTGACCTCCTTTAGTATATTGGCTAGCTAGGGAAGTTGTTGAGCTAAATTTGCTTCTAGTCAGAACAACCTAACCTAAATAAATTGGATTGGCCTTATTTAGTTGTGAGTAACCACCTATAGCTCTGGTTTTGGCATAATTAGCCCTAAAAGGTTCAAATTCAAACATTCAGTACGAACAGTTATGCTCCATGCCTAAGTAACAACCTACAAACCACCATGATGTCAACCACATCCCCTAATATCGGGAAGTGATCCTAAATTTAAACTTAACGCATGTGTCAAGTTTTAGAGGCAACAGTTACTAGATTTAAACCAACCTTTGGCTATAAAAGGAGAACAAAATGCAGCAATGAGGCTCTTCTAGATACTTTACACTCTCTTTAATCTTTCTACTTACCTTAAATCTTTAATCTAACTTAAGCATCGGAATGGTTACACCGAAGTTACCCTATTACCTCCCATAGCCTCATTTCCTTTTCATTTTGTAGAACAATTTCAAGCAAACTGCCCAATTCCCCGCAATATTAATTTTGTATATCAACATTTTGCACCATCTATTTATAAATATTCACAATGGCTAGAATTAAGTCTAAAGATGATAACACTTTAAGTGAGAGCAGGGCCCCTCGAGCAAATTAGGAGGAACAATCCCCTCAGTAGTGTACCCCTAAGGTGTGTCAAATCAAAGTTCATAATTAGACATCTCAACATTAGGAACAAGATGATGGTAGTTTACGTACTGCACCGTTGGAGGCCTTATGTGCTAAGTTTGTGAAAGAACTTGAAGAAGTCCAAGCCTATAATAAAGAGTTGCAACAAAGACTTAAAGAGAGAGATGTTGCCTCTTCTTCCACTCCTTCCCTACAGTAGGTTAGGCAAGAGACTGACTTGCTTATGCAAGAAGAGGCACTTTGTCAAACTTGAAGAAAGGCCCTTTCGGTGGACAAGACTGATCCTAAGTGAAGGTAGGAACCACGAGAGGAAGAAAATTGTCAACAAACAATGCTACATCCTCAAATGGCTCGAGTTATGCCACATGTGCAAACGCCCATAAATGGATTGATTGAGGATTTAACTGCTTGTTTGCCATAGAAAGTGATAGTGAACATGAGTCTGCAAGACCTAAAACTTTACATTAAGAAATTAATCACGAAGGGGGCTTCTAAGAAGGAAATTGGTCCAATGGGTAGAAAGGTAAGCCCTTTCATACAATGTATTGTGGATGGGGTTCTTCCATTGAGTTTTTGACTACCTTAGTTTGTCACATATGATGGAAGAAAGGACTTAGATGACCATGTGAATACATTTTAGACATTGAAGGAACTTTATGATTTTTCTGATGCAATTAATTGCAAGGTCTTCTCTTTCACTTTGAGGAAGTCCACTAGTAATCGATTTAACTCATTAAAGGTAGTCTGCATTTACTCTTTCAACTAGTCGGTTGATGAATTTTGTTGATAGTATTTTTTAATAAATGGGCCGAAAGCCTAAATTAGAAATCTTGAAGCTTGAGCCTAACTTTTAGAGCCCATCTGAGTACAAATATCTACTCACTTACTATAAATATTAGAGAAGATTCTTAGGTAAAGAAACCCTATTCCATTCTCTCGCTTTACATAACACTTTACAGTTCTATTTACATAACAAGAGGGTTGACTTAGAAATCAGAGTAGTTGTGTCGAAGCACCATCCAATGCTCATAGCCGTTTTCTCTTTTTGTAAGTGTCCATGCACTAGAATGAAAATCACCAATTAACAATTGGCGCCGTTCACGGGATCATGTAAATTATAGCTACAATTCTCAATGTTATTTGGAAATCAACTAGTGAGATGTTCTACCCTTTTATGGATTCTCCCACATTTGGTTTGGTGAGGTCTTTTTTCTCCATTTTTCTTTAGATCTAGGTAAATTAGTTATTAGTTTATTGGTATTTTTCAGTCATTTGTTTCTCATTTTAAATCAACAGGCCATTACTTGCTTCTCTTTGTCATATTCTTATGATCATGGATGTTTGGATATGTCTTATATAAGTGAAATTTCACGTCTTTGTATGTGACTATGTTTGGTATTCATTTTCAGAAAATACTTAGAAGGAAGCCAAGAGCAGTTGCTATTGTAATCATGTTTTTCCAAGACATAACTATCATATTACATTTGTTTTTAGAAAATATGTGAGCTTCGAAGAAGACAAGCATAACGGTTTCCTTCTTCCAAAGTGTAACTGTTGCAATTTCATTCACCACCTGGCTCATAACCGTTACCCTCGTATGAGTTTTTATGTTCAAGAAACTGCAACATCATATTCTTATGGTTTATAATTGTTGTCATTGGGTTCGAGTAACCACAACTTCGTCTTTTTATTTTTCATAACCGTCATCCCCTGGTCGGTAACTGTAACTTTGCTAAATTTTTGAGTCATTACCGCTAAGCATTTAGTGCAGAAGACATGTTAAATCCAAGTTCTTCGACTGCAATAGCTTCTTTGTTGAAACTCATCCAAGGTTTCCATTGACATATTCATAAGGATTTTGACTGGAAGCTAGGCTTCTAACTTTCTATCATAGCCATGATGCCAAATATTGCATGAGGTTAAAGATGCTTCGCTCCAAGCTCTACCTGAGCAAGTCCAAGCATGAGTAATAGAACTATACGAGAGAACTCACATGAGTACATGCCAAGCTTTTTTGGTGGAGTCCTCCATGTGCCGAGTAGCTGAGCTTTTGGTAGCATCCTCCATGTGCCGAGCATCTATCCGCTATGTATTGCCGACTTGTTGAATAAGTCTATAAATCTACTACAACGGCCAATATCCAACCAATCTAATAACAAAAATAAGCTCCATGCTGAGCAATGACCCATCTTCTTACAGAGCTATTCTTCGATGAGCTCTATGTGAGCTCCACTAAAGTTGCAACTAAATCCGGTCTGACCTCATGGCAACTTCCATGAAAAGAACTTGGAGCTATATTTTTTATTGACATAACGAGGCTGAGCCATACACTCAAAGTTCAACGCTAAGCTCTTAACTAATTTTCTTCCAACAAGATCTATTATATAAGTTGAGTAGAACTACACAAGCTTGAGCAACAGTTTCACACCGAGCTCCTAAAGTGATTTACATGCTAAGCAACTCACAGCACGCATGCCGACTTGTAAACCTTCAATTGCCAATCTATCTATAATCTCGGCCAAGAGAAGGCCGAGCTTCTGACATGTCGAGCAATATAGGTCAAAGACCGAGCTGTTCTCAAATAGGCTTGAGGAGTGGGGAAGACCCTTAGCCGAGAGTGACAATGGCTGAGACATGGCAAAAACCATGCCAAGACACATTCAAAGAGAAGTTTAGACCAACTTTACCATGGAGTGGCCCAAATCATGTGGTCGTGGCACTATATTGTGGCTTTTCATGAGCGGCAGTGGAAGTCTAAACTAAGCTAAAGTGCAAAGCCAAGCTAGATATTAATCTGCAGTGGCACAATTGAAGATCTAACCTCCGAACAGCTCTTCACTTAAAGCATCATACAAGCTCCAACGGAGTAGAGTCTGGTTAAATCTTCGAGCTCTATCAAATGATTATAGTAAGCATCCGAACAATATGTATGAGTTGTTTTGTCATAAAGGCACCTAACATATGCCAAGTTTGAGAGGGCTGCTGATTAATTAAAATCAACAACAACAATCTGCGTCGCCAAGCAGCAATGTACAATTGCCAAGCAAATGGCTGGCAATGCTGAGTGAAAATGCCAAGCTAAAGACGAAGCTTTGCTGATCAATATAGAAGCCAAGCAATTGGCCGAGCTAATCAGCTACACGCGCATCCGAATAGCGAATCAGAGCTCTTTACTTTGATGACTAGACTACCGAACATTTTGATATGTTATCCATAGGGACGAAATCAGATCTAGTGTAGCTGTTGTGTATTGAGCTACTGCCCGCATTCTAAACCAAGTTAATTTTGGTTGATTGCAGAATCGAGCAAAACGGTGGCTAAGGAGAGTCAATCTGAGCTGATCTTTGAGCACCTAAGTACCGACTGTAATTGTAAAGCGAGGATGAACAATTGCAGTCCCAGCATATTACATAACAATCATCATGCCCTAACCATCTTACTTCATACACCGATCTACTAAGCACAGCTAGAGTTCGAGCTTTAGTTTGAGAAGAGCTAACCTTAGTAGACCAAGTTAAATGCCAAGTTACAACTGCACATGCTCGAATCCAAGCTCCCAGATTTAAGCTTCATATTCAAATCCTCTTTCTTAGTTGTCACCAAGTTGACATGAATTGTGCAAATATTCTCTAGTTGTTGAGCTCTTACAGATGTGTGTTTTAGTGCAGTCTGCATGTAGCGTATTATGCATGTGAGTGTTGTCTTGTAGACACGTGTATGTATTAAGTAAAAGAGCAATATCGTTTTGAGCATGGGAGATGTGGAATTGATCAGTATAGTCAACACTTTGAAGTGTCGAGCTTTTTACAATGCTAGCTAAGTTGTCCTCGGCTCTATCTCACAAAAGTACGTTCTCGGTAGGTTGCAGTTGAGCTCCTATCAACTTACATACACTTTGACTAATGATGGGAATGATGCTTTAGAACTAATAAATAGATGACGAGCCACTTGGAGACCCTAAGCTATCAAGTAGTCATGGGCTTAAAATTCTATATCTACCATGTACAACAATAAGCTAACTAGAGGCCCTATAGCACAAGCATGACTATCAAGTTCAAACAAATGACAAATAATTTGCTATCTTTGTAGGTGTCTCAAATCAATTGCATGGGTAGATCTTCGAGGTCCCATAATAAACAAGGATAATGAGTTAAGTAATAGGCCATATCATTTA
This sequence comes from Lumnitzera littorea, assembly GCA_024138015.1. Classification (NCBI taxonomy): domain Eukaryota; kingdom Viridiplantae; phylum Streptophyta; class Magnoliopsida; order Myrtales; family Combretaceae; genus Lumnitzera; species Lumnitzera littorea. The sequence continues at coordinate 53,259,815 of JAMXBB010000001.1, forward strand.
ATAAGCAAACAAAACGTTTATAAGTACTATAAAAAATTCACCAAAAGAAGTTAATGAATAGTTGTATTAATGTTCAACAGCATGGGAATAATTCTAAAGTTTGACAAAAAGGAATAGAAGGGATCTTTCAAAAGATCATTACATATCAATAAGGTCCGCATATCAACCTACTAGCAAATCAAAAAATGACAATAAAACAAACAACATGGAAATCATTCTTTTTTAGTTTGATTGGTAATAGGGATGTAGTCATCAGGAGTTTAAGCAAAGATGGGTTTAGGATCAATAGAGGGATCTAGAGTAGGCACCTTAAGGACTTTAGAAGTTTTGAGTGGTTCTTGTGTGTTGTTAGGGTTAGCTATAGAAGTGTTAACATCTTCACCTGACTATTCTTCTACTTCGGCTTCTATAACATTAGCCTCATCAATAGAAGTTTCCTTCTCCTGTCTTCGTTTGGCAAAGTCCAAATAGCTTAGGTCATAGTCAAGATGGTAGATGGGACCTTCCATTAAGCCAAGTTTATCCCACCTAATACTTTTTGTTGCATTAAACTCTTATATTCCTCACTCTCTTAGATATTTTAGTATGCCTTATCATAGGCCCTTTGATAGGTAGAACTTTGCTCCTTCTCTATCTTGGCCATCTCTATTTTCAACTCCTCATATGAGCTCTATTGGTAGGTAACCTCTTCGATATGCTTGCTTTTGAGGGTTTTAATCTCATTTTTGGCCCATTAGAGATTGAACACCGGTTGAGAGCATCTTTTATGCTCCTTCACAAGAGCTATTTCTTTCTCCTCTTGTACTTTAGCTTCTTTCTCTATTTTCTCCTTCTAGATCCTAAGCTCCTTCTCCATTTTTACCTTTTCTTTCTTCAATCTAACCTTCTTAGTACCCTATCTCTCTTGGGGATTATTTTTCTCGGCCTCCACATTGGCTACCTAATTGTTGGCCTCCTTAGCAATTTAGAGGAAAAAAGGATTGCTAGCTTAAGGGAGTTATAAGAAGATCAAAAATAGATCGAAATAGAGAACTTACAAACTTCTTTTCTTCATTGAAGGCTTTAACAATCATCAAGACTTGTTAGGAATTTTGGAAAATTAAAGCAAAGTTAGAGCAAAAGCTATAAAACAAGCTTGCTAAATCTAAAACAAGAGGGTAGAAAAATCTTACATCATAAAGGCTGGAAGTAGCCAGTCACAACAAGCTATCAGATCCTGAATTTTGGTGATGTTTGACAATATTTGTCAAGAGCTAAACATCTTAAGGTAAACAAATGCCCCTAATCAACTTTAGAGCAACTTAACCATTACTTTGGGCATGGTTGGCAATGTTGACATCTTGATAAAGGAAAAATTATAAGACTTTAGTGTTTTGCTTCTGAGGAGGAGTGATAGAGCTTAGGGTTCTAAAAGGGCACTTTCTTTTGTAGTTTGGGTTCTCAGAATTGCCCCCAGATTTGTCACTTCTAGAAGTTTTCCCCTTCTTGGGATCTCTTTCTAAGGGCTAGAAATCATGAGTGTTAGGTCACTTCTTTAGTTCGATGACCTTAGTGACCTTTCTCTTAGTAGCAACCTTTGCTTGTTGAGTGTCCATGGTACCCTTAGCTTGTTAGCTTAAGAGGTAGTAGACTTTGCCATTGGTTTTGCAGATACCTTTAATGGTGCCTTTGTTGGTGGTTTGGTTGGTGGCTTTATAAGAGCTCGCTTGATAGAGGTCTTTGTCTAGCCTAGTTTTCTCCTCCCGGTTTTTTTGTAAATTAATTTTCTTTAAACCGATCAGTTTTAAACCCTACTCGTTTAATACTAATTCTCCATTAGGGTTTAAGGAAAACCAATTTTTATTTTGAAAATGTATTGAAGTCGTCACCCGATTATAGTCGGGAAAAAGGAGTTAAGTTATAACCAATTGGATAGATTGGTTATATCTTAACTACTGGTCTATCGATTAAACTAATTTTATAAAAAACGATTTTAGAAACTAGAGATTTGGATTTGGGGGCTATTTTATTAAACCTTAAACGAATACAACTTTTTAACTTTCTAATTTTAAATTTACTTTTCAATAATACCCTTTTTCAATTTCTAAACAACTAATCATATTACATGCAACTTAATTTAATTAATTTACACAAATATCTATAAATATGGAAAAAATAAAACTTTTCATATTTTAAGTCACCCTATATGTACGGGTGCATACATACCTACTATTTAGGATTAAACTTCTATAGTTCATTTATTGAAAACCTTAGCTGGTGAATTGATTTTAACTTTTGAAAAGAGGCTAGATTTACATTTTTACCTGGTTTAATTTACTTAAGGAAAATTTCTAAGGTCCTAATTTACAGTTTTAATTTTAGAAACTCTAAAATGTCTTAATTTGGGAGTAGTCCATTTATTTTTATTTATTTTTGGAAAGTTGATTTTCTAAATGATAAAACAAATTTTATTTGCTCATTTATTTTATTTATTTATTATTTATTATTTTACCTTTCATTTCCCATTTTTTTTATATTGATTATTTTACTTAGCACAAATGAATAAATAAATAAAACTAAACTAAATCTTTTCTTTCTTTTTCTCTTTTTTTTCTTCTCTTTTTTTTTTTTTTTACCTTTTTTCCTCTTTTTCTTTTTTCTTTCTCTTCTTTTTTTTGGATACATTAAAAAAATAAAAAAAACTAAATAATAATAATTAAAAGAAATAACAAAAAATAAATAAATAAATAGAGTTAGACCAAATCCTGATTAAAGAGGCATGGGTTGAATCAGGGACTACAGGTGGGTCGAATCGACTTGTTTCAGGTCAAACTTTGGAAATTCGACCAGGTCTGATACGGGTTGTAGGTCAGTGGTGTGGCAAAGGTAGTTTTAGCTAGCTTTAAACACCTAAACGAGTAGGTGACTTCAGTTTTGTATGTTTCTGATTAGGTTTAGTGGGGTTAAGGTTAATGCTATGGTGTATGGACATGATTTAGCTAGTGGCACAAGGCGGTGATTACAGTGGAGATCTAGGTTCGAGTTTAGTCATGTGAATCATCCAGTATTGGTCGTACTTGGGTTTACGTGTGGTTATGGGGATGTATGTTTTGGTATTGGGTATCACCACAACGGTGTCATATTTGGTTTGGGTTGAGCACCGCTGTCGTATGTGAGTTCCTATGTAGGGGTTATCGAAATTGAAAAATGAGAGAGAGAGAGAAAGAAAGACATTGAGAGAGGGTTGTGTGTGTAGGCAGTAGTTTAGGGTTTGGTTTGTTTGGTTGGTTGTGACTGTACTATTAAGGATAGGAGTAAAGGTACTGAGTGTGGGTTAAGTGGTTGAGAGGGAGGTTGCAATCAAGTGTGTGTTGGTGACGTGTTTCTTATGTATGTAGTAGGGATGGAGTGGCTGTGTGTATGTGGGTATAAGAGGATCGTGTGAGGTATAGGGGCTATATGTGTTTGATGGTTTAGGTGTACGGAGAGAGAGTGAGCTGTGTTTAAGGATTAAGAGAGAGAGAGAGAGAGAGAGTCCAAGAGAAAGAAGGCCTTAGTGTGTGTGTGTGTGAAAAATCCGAAGAAACCTACCTACCCCCCCCCCTTGTGAATGTGTGTGTATGTGTTTAGAATGTGGATCTCCCCCCTTACATGTGTGTATCATTTTTTTTTTTAAAACGAGAATGTAAGGGAAGAAGAAAAAAAGGAAAAAAAATTTGTTGTTTAGACCAATAACAAAATATCATGTATCACAATCAGACATGTAGTACAGTGATGGCTTGACATGTAGCAACATAAGGAATGAAAAAAGGCAAGGTAAAAGGCATTTTTATGCCTTCAATGAGATTTGAACCCTTTATCCCAAACCGAACCTAGTGCAAGTCTATGCGCTTATCTATTAGGCTGTTAGCTTATGCCTTTCCATATATGTAGTTAAATTGTACATATGGATTAAGTCAGCTTAAGTTAGATTCAAATCTAAGCCTAAGTTCAACGGTCTTTTCCTTTATTTATTAAAATTATTCTATTTAAATTATCTAAACAAAAAATATTATTTTCTAAATTCCTTAACTCTTTTGTTTTTTTTTTTTCAAATTTTCCTATTTTTTATAACTTTTCAATTTTTCTAAATTTTTTATTTTTTGTGCTTTTTCCCATTTTTGTACTTTTTTTGTATCTTTCTAGAATTTCTTATTTTTAAGTTTTCTTAATTTTCTATTTTTTGTATTTTTTCCTAAATCTCTTATTTTTGGGGATTTTTTTTATATTTTTCCTAATTTAGGACCCTTTAAAATATTTTAGAAAATCAAAGAGAAGCAAAAATAAGGTATATACAACTACCTTTCTTTATAGTAAAGTTTGAGCAAAACTTTACCATAAAGATAAAAGAGACTATTTTTGCCATAAGGGTATAAATTATGCTAAGAAGCACTACAGCTAGCTACTATAGCTAGCTAAGAAGCACTACAGCTATCTTAGGTCCTATCTACTAGGGACTTTGGTGAAGAGAGAGGTGGTGCTCTTAGAGATGGCTAAAAGAATGAAAGAAGAATTGAAGTCTAGTCGTGATCCTATGAGCTGTAGAAATGAGGTGAAACAGGCAAAGTACTCCTTGAGATAGCTAAGGCCTTAAAGAGAATGAGAAAATTTGGTTGTGGCCTTAATGAGTTAATTAACTAATGTAGGTAAAGCACTCTTTCAACTAGCTAAGACCCTAAAAAAATAAGAAAACTTGGTCATGCCCCCAATGAGCTAACTAACTAAGATAGGCGAAGCGTACCTTGAGTTGGCTAAGACCTTAAATTGAATGAAACGGGAAAGTGCTCTTAGAGTTAGCTAAGACCCTAAACTGAATGAAATGGGCAAGTGCTCTTAGAGCTGACTAAGACCCTAAAAGAACAAGATAACATAGTCATGTCTTAATGAGTTAACTAACTAAGGTGGGTGAAGTGCTCCTTGAGCTAGCTAAGGCCTTAAACTAAATGAACAAACATGGTTGTGTCCTTATGAGCTGACTAACCAAAACGGGAGCATCTCTCATGGACTAGCAAACCTAAGTTGGGATTTATCTAGAGAACCTGTTCATACCTTTTTAGGCTCATTAACCAATACAGGAGCATCTCTTAGGGACTAGTAACCTTAAGTTAGGATTAATCTAGAGAACCTAGTCATGCATTTTTAGGCTCACTAACTTAAGCGGGAGCATCTCTTAGGGACTAGTAACTTTAAGTTGGGATTGATCTAAAGAACCTGGTTATGCCTCTTTAGGCTCACTAACTAAGATGGAAGCATCTCTTAGGGACCAGTAACCTTATGCTAGAATTGATTTAGTGAACCCGATCGTGCTTCTTTAGGCTCACTACCTTAGGTGAGAGCATCTCATGGGGATTAGCAACCTTAAGCTAGGATTGATCGGGAAAACTTGGTCGTACCTCTCTAAGCATACTAACTTAGGTAAGAGCATCCCTCAAGGACTAGCAACACTAAGTTGGGATCAATTTGTAAAACCTATTCGTGCCACTTTAGGCTTACTAACCCATGTAGAAGTGTTTCCCAAGAACTAGCAACCCTAAGTTGGGATTGAACTAAAGAAAATGGTCGTACCTCTTTAGGCTCACTAACTTAGGTGAAAGCGTCTCTTAGGGACTAGCAACCTTAAGCTGAGATTAATTTGAGGAACTTGGTCATGCCTCTTTAGGCTCACTAACTTAGGCGAGAGCATCTCTCGAGGACTAGCAACCCTATGCTGGAACTGATGTGAAGAACCTAGTCGTACCTCTATAAGCTTACTAACCTAGGCGGGAGCATCTCTTGAAGACTAGAAACCCTAAATTGGGATTGATTTGAAGAACCTAATCGTACCTCTCTAAGCTCACTAACCTAGGCGAAAGCATCTTTAGGACTAGTAACCCAAAGTTAGGATTGATCGATAAAACCTGGTCATTTCTCTCGAGGCGCACTAACATAGGTAGAAGCGTCTCTCAAGGACTAGCAACCCTTAGTTGAGACCGATCTAGAAAACATGATTGTGCCTTTTTAGGCTTACTAACTTAGGTGAGAGTATCTCTTGGGGACTAGCAACCTTAAGTTGGGATCGATCTGTAGAGCTCGGTCGTATCTCTCTAAGCTTACTAACCTATGTAGGAGCATCTCTTTGGGATTAGCAACCTTAAGTTAGGATCAATCTAGAAAACATGGTCATACCTTTCAAGGCTCACTAATCTAGGTAGGAGTATCTCTTGGGGACTAGCAATCCTAAGCTAGGATCGATCTATAAAGCCTAGTCGTATCTCTCTAAGCTTACTAACCTATACGGGAGCATTTCTTGAGGACTAGCAACCCTAAGTTGGGATCAATCTGGAGAACCTGGTTGTGCTTCTTTAGGCTCACTAGTCTAAGTGGGAGTGCCTCTTGAAGACTAATAACCCTAAGCTAGGATTGATTTGGAGAACCTAGTTGTGCCTCTTTAAGCTTACTAACCTAAGCGAGAGTATCTCTCGAGGACTAGCAACCCTAAGTCAGGATCGATTCAAAAAACCTGGTCATGCCTTTCTAGGTTCACTAACTTAGGAGGGAGTATCTCTTGCAGACTAGCAACCCTAAGTTGGGATCGATTTGAAAAACTTAATCGTACCTCTCTAAGCTCACTAACTTAGGTGGAAGCATCTTTTAGAGACTAGTAACCCGAAGTTGAGATTGATTTAAAAAACATCATCATGCCTTTCTAGGCTTACTAACCTAAGTGGGAGTATCTCTTAAGGATTAGCAACCCTAAGTTGGGATTGATCTAAGATAAACCTAGTAGTTCTCCTCTAAGCTAACTATCATAGGTGAAATGGGTGAAGTGCTCCTAGAGTTAGCTAAGACCTTAAATTGAAACTTGGTAATGTGCCTTTGAGTTGACTATCCTAAGTAGGATATGTGAAGTGCTCCTAGAGCTAGCTGAGACCCTAAATTGAAACTTGGTAGTGCTTCTTTAAGTTGACTAACCTAGGCGAGAGCATTTCTCTAGGACTAGTAACCTTATATGAAGTTGATGATGAGAGAAAACGCCCTTTGGGCTTGCCTAAGAGGAATTGGTAAAAAGAAAATGCTCTATAGGCTTGCTAAAAGGATATGATGATAAAAGGAAGCACCTTTTGGGCTCGTTAAGAGGATTTGATGAAGAGAAGCACTCTATAGGCTTGCTTAAGAGACATTAGTGAAAGAAAGCACCTAACGGGCTTATTAAGAGAGGTTGAAGAGGAGAAGCGCCCTATGGGCTTACTTGAGAGAAATTGGTAAAAGAAAGTGCCTAACAGGCTTGCTTGGTGAACAGAAGTGCCTTATGGGCTTACTAAAGGAAATTGGGGATGAAAGGAAGCACCCTTTGGGCTCGCTAAGAATTGGTTGAAGAGAAGTGCCCTCTGGGCTTACTAAGAGAAATTGATGAACGAAGGGGTAATATTTCAAAAGTTGGCTAGAACCTTAGCATGACGAGGCAATGGCCTAAAGGTAGGCTAAAGCTCTAAAAGAACAGAAGAGGGGATAGCACTCTAAGAGCTGGCTTGAACCCTAAAAAGAAGAGGAGATAGTATTCAAGAAGCTAAGTAACACTTTAGAAAAGATTAAAAGAAAAAAGGGATAGTGCTTTAAGAGTTGATAAGAATCCTAAAGAAAGATGGTACAATACCCTAAAGGCTAGCTGAATTGTTAAAAAATGAATTAAAAGAGTAAGCCAGCACTTTAAAGGCTGGTTAGAACCCTAAAAAGAATAAAGGAGTAGGTAAGCACTTTAAGAGCTCCCTAAAGGTTGGCTAGAACCTTGAAAAGAATAAAGGAGTGGGAAAGTGCTCTAAGAGCTGGCTAGAACCTTAAGAATGAAAGATGGGACAACACCCTAAAAGCTGGCTAAAACCCTGAAAAGAATAAAGGAGTTGGTTAGTGCTCTAAGTGGTAGCTAAAACCCTAAAAATGAAAGATAGGACAATAACCTAAAGGTTGGCTAGAATCTTGAAAAGAATAAAGGAGTAGGTCAACGCTCTAAGAGCTGGCTATAACCCTAAGAATGAAAGACGAGACAATACCCCAAAGGTTGGCTAGGACCCTAAAAAGAATAAAGGAGTGAGTCAGCTCTCTAAGAGCTGGCTAGAACCCTAAGAATGAAAGACGAGACTGCACCCTAAAGGCTGGTTGGAACCCTAAAAAGAATAAAGGGGTAGGTAAGTGTTTTAAGAGCTGGCTAAAATCCTAAGAATGAAAGACGAGACAATGCCCTAAAGGTTAGTTAGAACCTTGAAAAGAGTAAAGCAGTGGGTAAGCACTTTAAATGTTGGCTAGAACCCTAAGAATGAAAAATGGGACAACACCTTAAAGGTTGACTAAAACCCTGAAAAGAATAAAGGAGTGGGTTAGTGCTCTAAGAGGTAGCTAAAACCTTAAAAATGAAAGACAGGATAGTACCCTAAAGGTTGGTTAGAACCTAAAAAGAATAAAGGAGTAGGTAAGAGCTTTAAGAGCTGGCTAAAACCCTAAGAATGAAAAACGAGATAGTGCCCTAAAGGTTGGTTAGAACCTTAAAAAGAATAAAGGAGTAGGTAAGCACTCTATGAGGTAGCTAAAACCCTAAAAATGAAAGATGGGATAGTACCTTAAAGGTTGGTTGGAACCTTGAAAAGAATAAAGGAGTGGGTCATCACTCTAAGAGCTGGCTAGAACCATAAGAATGAAAGATGGGACAATGCCTTAAAGGTTGGTTAGAACCCTAAAAAGAATAAAGGAATGGGTTAATGCTCTAAGAGCTAACTAGAACCTTAAGATGAAATTGATGAAGGATTAAAGAAGTAAAGTAAGGAAAGCCACTGGTTTTAAAAGACTACTTGACTTGAAAAAGTTTATAGGGAGATTGTTGAAAAGCACCCGCTTATGAAAAAGGAAAAAGGGATAGGCCCCTTGACTTGAAAAAGAGTTAATGGATGTTAAAAACTATAGTAGGGAAGAATGATCTAGACTTTTAAGGTTAAATTTAAAAAAGTGTGACTAATTTGAAAAGGAAATGGAATGACATGAGTTGAAAGCTTAGTTACTTGAGCCGACATCGATTAGAAATGTTGTGACAAGCCTTTACTTTCTCTCTCTTCTTCTCTAACCTTACACCACATCCCTCCCACCCCTTACCCCACTTTTTTTTTTTTTTCAAAAATTTTGCCAATGAGTATAAAGTCTTATTCAAGGAATAAGTTTATGACTACCCCTATCCTTAGTAATCCTGTGGTGTTTCTCAATACCTCTGACCCTAGGGCTTTCTCATGAGACTTTTGTGAATTCAAGGCATTCCTTTCTTAATGAAACGGTAACCTAAGATTAGTTTAGTTAAGGAGGACTTCTTTGCTGACTCTCGATCTAGATCTTACTCTCAACTATAGTTCTAAAAATTATAGTCCATTTTGTAAGTGATACGTTTTGATTAATCTGTTAGGTCTTTTTTTTTTTTTCAACATTATGAATTTAGGCTGTTTGTCTAAGGGTTTTAAAAAGGACTAATGAGAAGGCCTAATTTGAAAGAAATACTTTATTCATCCTAAGTGTACAAGTCAGGAACCTCAGGGAAAAATTAGAAGTATACTAGCCCTAGTTTCCAAAAACAATTTTTATTAAAGATAAATTATCAAAAAAGCTTTTACTACGTGAAGGTAGTAATGTAACTAGGAAGGCCTTGTGTGATTTAGTATAGGTAAGAGAGGCTTTAGATTAGATAAAGAGATTTTAGGTTTCTAGGCTTTGGAATGTGATTCTAGGCCTCGTATCTTTAAGACTATTTTAACTCTTGGCCTTTTTGATTCGGTTTGGCTACCCTTACTAGAATGTGAAATATTTATTGGGGCTTTCTATCTTAAACTTGTACCCCATTTTTTGGCCTCTTTTCTTCTTTCTTTCTTTTTTCTTTTCCTTGTTCTTTTTCAATTTCTTTGCCCCATTATCTCTTACTATTCTCTCTCTTCTTTTGGCCCCAAGAGTGATTGTCTCCATTGTCGAGTTTTTACTTTTCAAATGATTCAAGGCCTTAAATCCATGGATTTCTAGTGTATAGGCTTGAGGTGCTTGAAAAGAAAAATTGGCTCTTCTTCATTTTAAAGAAAAATAGTTTATCAAAAATAAAAGTTGTTTCTGAATTAACATTACTTAAGCAAGCATAAACTAATCTTACCTTTATCCTTTAATCAATGACCTTAACCTCCGAATTTCCCCTTTGTGGGGTGATTCTTGATAGGGTTTAAATTTGAAAACTCTCTAAATTGGCTTAATGAGGTTAACAAAGGGTAATCATGTTTAGGATTTGAAAATGAATGCCTAACTTTATTTTAATCTACATATCATATTCAAAGTAGACCTCTTTTAAGGAATCAACTTAAAGTATCCTCAACCTTATATCACTCAACTCTTAAAGTATTTTAGGCTATTGTATGAAACATAGTTTGCCATTTTTCATTCTAAACCTTTTGAAAGTGAGTTACCGATTTCTTAAGGAGGAATATATATTTATTTGCCTAGGGTGAAGATCGGCTTTGCCCCCCAGTTTCTCAAATCATGCCTTTGTATTTGACTTTATGTTTTGGCATTGTTTATGATTGGGCATGGCTTTTTAAATAGACTAGAGATTTTGTCTTGGCTTGGTTATTTGGAGGATTGTGCTTAGGTCAGTTGCCTCGATGAGCCATGGTTTATGTTTGGATTAGCTGCTTGGACTAATAGCTTATGTTTGGGTAAGTTGCCTGAATAGGCCTAAAGTTGGTGTTTAGATTTAAATGCCTGGCCAAGTGGTTTGGGTTTTGGTTGAATGGCTGAATAGGCTCGAGGTTGGTGTTTAGATTGAATGCCTAGCCAAGTGGCTTGTGTTTGGGTAGATTGCTTAAATGGGCCTAAGTTTGGTGTTTAAGTTAAATGGGCCAAAAGGCTAGTGTTGGCTTCCTTAACAGATTAGAGGGCCTTGTGTGTGTTAGAGGCCAAGTGTTTGGGTTGGTTACTTAAGTAAGCTAAAGGCCTGAGCTTGGATCAGCTCTTTGAGCCTATAAGGACTTATAGCCATCGATAACTTTTCTTTTCATTTTTATATATTTTATTTTTATTTTTTGTTTTTCAATTTTTGTTTCTTTTTTTCTTCTTTTTTCTTTAGAGAGAGAAAGGTAAAGTTTTATTTTCAGAAAATAATTTACAAATAAGGTTGGTGATTTTTAGATTTCTATTTACAAGTCTATGGATTTTATTTACATTTCCCTAAATAAGAAGGAATAGTAGTTAGATAAATGTTTATTGAAGGATTATTCACAATGAAGGGAGTGTTAGAGAATGAAGAACAATGAACTAAAGAGGACTTTATTAATTTGAAAAAAAAAATTCAAAATATAGAGGAGAAAGGCAGAGAACCTAACATTTATTTAGGAACTTGATGTTTATTCTAGGCTCTTTAGATGTGAATTTGGAACAAACCCTACATTAAGTCTCGTATACGAGCCTTAAGGTCCTTTATCATCTCATAGGTATCCCTAATGACCTGTGCTAAAAGAGACCTTAAGGCCCGGTTATGAGCCTTGAAACATTTTGAGATTTTCCTTCAAGTAGGCGCTCTCATCTCTCAATATTTGCTTGCGAATCTTAGAGATGTACTATAGCATATCATTCCCTCGATTGTTTGCTTGGTTGTCAGCCATTCTAGGTCTATACATTTTATGGATAAGAATCAGTCATTAATCAACAAAAGAAAGTATGTGGAAATATGTAAATGTTAGCATCGTTTGGGTTAATGTATTACTTCTTAAGTTGCAACCTTACTGTTATTTTCAAAAACTTGATTACATTAAAACTCTTAAATAGTCAGTAGGGTTACAATTCTTAAGCGTAGTGTATTAACTCATGCTTGAAGAGGAGTATATATAATTAGGGTGGGTTCTAAAAGGTCCTTAAGCTTTATGACCTCACTTATTAAAGAATACTTTCATTGGTCACATCAAGCTTAAGTAGGGTAACCTCATCAACTCCAAATGGTGGTTACCTCACTACGCCCAAAACCTACATAATTACCCCCCTCTTAGGGTCCTAACACGGCTTGGGTTTGATTGTATCTACCCTATATCCCTAATGTAAACATGCCCCCAAGTCTCGATATATGTGATATGCAAAATAAATATGATAATCAAAGCAAAAAATACACATGAAGTTAGTGACAAATATACAAATAAATATACAATTAATTAAATAAATAAACAAACAACTAAATAACATGCGTATTTTGAAAAACAATTTTAATTTTGCAATGTTTTCAAGTGGCTAGCCTTCTTGATGTCTCTAGTGAAGTCACTAAGCTATCCAGCCTAGTTTTTTCCTCCCGATTTTTTTGTAAATTAATTTTCTCTAAACCGAATAGTATTAAACCCTACCCATTTAATTCTAATCCTTGATTAGGGTTCAAAGAAAATCAATTTTTATTTTGAAAATGTATTGGAGTCACCACCCGACTGGAGTTGGGAAAAAAGAGTTAAGTTATAACTAATTAGGTGGATTAGTTATAACTTAGCTACTTATTTATTGATTAAACCAATTTTATAAAAAATGGTTTTAGAAACCATAGATCTAGATCTGGGGGCTATCTTATTAAATCTTAAACAGATATTATTTTTTAATTTTCCAATTTTAAATTTGCTTTTTAATAATACCCTTTTTCAATTTCTAAATGACTAATCATATTACATGCGACTTAATTTAATTAATTTATACAAATATCTATAAATATGGAAAAAATAAAACTTTTCATATTTTAAGTCGTTTCGTACGTATGTATGCTTATATATCATCTATTTGGGATTAGACTTCTGTGGTTTGTTTAATGAAAACATTAGCAAGTAAATTGATTTTAATTTTTGAAAAGAGGCTGGATTTATGTTTTTACCTAGTTCGATTTATTTAAGGAAAATTTCTAAGGGTCTTAATTTATGGTTTTAATTTCGAAAACTCTAAAAAATGTCCTAATTTAGGAGTGGTCCATTTATTCTTATTTATTTTTGGAATGTTGATTTTTCTAAGTGATAAAATGAATTTTATTTGCTCATTTATTTTATTTATTTACTTATTTATTTATTCATTTATCATTTTTTATATTTTACCTTTTATTCCCATTTTTTATATTTATTATTTTACTTAGCACAAATAAATAAATAAAACTAAACTAAATCTTTTCTTTCTTTTTCTCTTTTTTTAATCTTTTTTTCTTTTTCTTTCTCTTTTTTTTGATACATTACAAAAAATACAAAGTACTAAATAATAATAATTAAAAGAAATAACAAGAAAATAAATAAATAAATAGAGTTGGACCAAATCCTAATTAGAGAGGTGCGGGTTAGATTAAGGACTATAGGGGGGTTTGGATCGACCAGGTTCAAGTTAGACTTTGGAAATCCGACTAGGTTTGATTTATGTCATGGGTTAATGGTGTGGCAAGGGTGGTTTTAGTTAGCTTCGAACACTAAAACGAGTGAGTGAATTCAGTTTTGTGTGTTTTTTATTAGGTTTAGTAGGATTAAGGCCAATGCCGTGGTGTATGGATGTAGTTTAGCCAGTGGTACAAAGCGGTAGTTACGGTGGAGATTTGGGTTCAGGTTTGGTCATGTGAATCATGTAATGTTGGTCATGTTTGGGTTTTTGTGTAGTTATGGGGATGTCGGATTTTGTTTTGGTATTGGGTAATGCTTTGGCAGTGTTGTGTTTGGTTTAGGTTAAGCATGGTTGTCATGTGTGGGTTCCTACGTAGGGGTCGTCGAGATTGAAAAATGAGAGAGAGAGAGAGTAGGCCGTGTATGTAGGCGATGGTTTAGGATTTGGTTTGTTTTGACTGTATTGGCAAGGATGGGGGTGATAGTAATGAGTATGGATTGAGTGGCTGAGAGGGAGGTTGCAGCCGAATGTGTGTTGGTGGTGTGTTTCTTGTATGTGCAGTAGGAATGGAGTGGCTATGTGTGTATAAGGGTGAGATGGTCATTTGTGAGGCATAAGGCCTATATGCATTTGGTGGTTTACGCATGCAAAGAGAGAGAATCAAAAGAGAGAGGGTAAATTGTGTTCTGGGATTAAGAGAGAGTGAGGAGAGAGAGAGAAGGCCCTAGTGTGTGTGTGAAAAATCTAAAAAAGATCTCCTTTGCTGTATGTGTGTGTGTGTGTGTGTTTTGAATGTGGATTCCCCACTTACGTGTATGTGTCTTTTTTTTTTTTTGGTTTGTTTTTAAAATGAGAAAGTGAGGGAAAAAAAGGAAAGGGGAGAAGAAAAAAAAAAGGAAAGAAACTTTGTTGTTTAGATCAATAAAAAAATACTACATATCATAATCAAACACATGGCTTAGTAATAGCTTGACATGTAGCAACACAAGGAGTGAAAAAAGAAAAGGGTAAAAGGCATTTTTATGCCTCTAGTGAGATTCAAACCCTTGATCCCAAACCAAACCCAATGCAAGTCTATGTGTTTATTCGTTAGGCTATTGGCCTATGTCTTGTCTATGTATGTAATTAGACTAGGTCAACTTGGGTTAGATTCAAATTTAAGCCTAAGTCCAATGGTCCTTTCCTTTATTTATTAAAATTATCTAAACAAAAAATATTATTTTCTAAATTCCTTAACTCTTCTATTTTTCTTATTTTTTGTAACTTTTCAATTCATCTAAATTTTTCCATTTTTTGTATTTTTTCTAAATTTCTTATTTTTTATACTTTTTTCCATATTTGTACTTTTACTATGTCTTTTTAGAATTTTTTATTTTTGAGTTTTCATAATTTTCTATTTTTTGTATTTTTTCCTAAATCTCTTATTTTTTGGGGTTTTCTTTAATTTTTTTTTTTTTTTTTTGGTATTTTTCCTAATGTAAGAACCTTTAACTTATTCTAGAAAATAGGGGGGGTGTGGGGTGGGTGGGGGGTACGGGGCAAAAATGAGGTATCTATCCTACAAGGTCAGGTGCATACATAAAATTAGCTGTCTTTTCTTTTCGATGTAAAAAAGTATCAAAATAAGGTAACTATATCCTTAATGTACAAATTCTCATAAATATACTTAAAGGCCACTAATAATCTATATGAGTTTTAAGTAAGCATAGAAGGATACATGCTATGATAGGTGAAATAAGATCTTTGAAAAGTAGAGAAGGTTAACCTTTAATCGATCTCAAAATACTTCTCAAAGAGGGTGAATTCTTGATCCTTAAGTGTAGTAATCCGCTCAAGTGGTTGAGGCCTTTTGATTGTCTAAGTTGGTGGGGGCCACATTATGGAAGTTGAGCCTTATAGCATTAAACTTTGGTTTGGTTACCATGCTTGCAACACCATTCGGGCTCTTATCGTATTCCATTCTTATATATAAGGGGATAGATAGAGAATTAGCCTCATTATCTAGAGGATAGTTGTCAAATGGAAGTTTCCTAATCTTTTAAAACTTAAGGATGCAAATTCTGGCTAACCCAGTCAACCTTAATAAATCCTAAAGGTAGTCAACAATATTAGGATCTTCCATGCTAGAAAGTTCTTCATGATGAGGAGAATTGCCTATTTGGTGCCTATTGGATAGTTCCTAGCTTTGCTGCTATGCACATGTTGAGTTGTCAAATACAATGCAAAACATGGTGCACCTTAGCAATTCGCTAGCGATAATAAGGAATAATAGGAGAATGAGCAATGTGCAAGCTGATAAAGATGAAAGATTGGAAGAGGGAGTTGCATTAGTAAGGGAAGATTTGTAGCAAGGAGGAAGAAGAAGAAGAAAGAAGAAGGAAGTCATGAAAATGAAATAATAAAAAGATATGAGGAGTTGTGGCTCTTTGGGATCTATACGAGTTACAATTAATATGATCCATTTGATTTAGCATACATTACTTAGATTTGACAGCCCATGTTAAGTGGTGTTTTCCAAAGCCGCATGTAGGTTTTGAAATGGTTGCATGAATCTCAATAATAGGATGTAAAACGTCACATCGACATACATAAGGCTACCTTAACAAGTTAAGAAAAAGGCAGACCAGTACTGCGAGAATACCTCATGACCATCATGGTCAAGGTTGGAGCATGAAGCTTAGAGCTTAAATTTAAGTGCCAATACGTATCCTAAAGCTACTTTTCACAAATTATGATCCAAATACTTGGTCAAAGAAATATTTCTACTTTACTTAAAGGGTTTTAGCTTAGTTTTTTAAATTTTATTTCAAATCTTTATAGTATCGTATTTGTGATGTCTAAGGGACTTGGTTTTCGGAGACGACCTACCCTCGGACTACTTCAATTGACCTGCATGGCTGAGTTAGTGAATTCCTGATGACTCTTTACTTGATTTTGCTTATAAAATAAATGCACCTAAACATATATATATATATATATATATTAGATGCTTATGGGATATGGGAAATGCATATGTATGAATTTGTGATTAAATGCTATGGCTTGTTAATCATATAACAATGAAAATTATTTGTGATAATTTATACATACGATTGTATGGAATGAAATTGTTTGATCACCATGAAAAATTGGATTAACCACTTATATGATTAAGAAATTAAATGGATCATGCATTCCCCATAATTGCATTCGGATAACACCGACTGCTGCTTCATGCAGAAAATGGGAAGGGACTCATAGGAGGAGAGCCTCCTATAGGATTGGGTACTAGTTATGTCATCGTTTTTATTGAGTCTCTATCCTAAGCTAACTGGTTTACTAGGCACCGGAAGATGCCAACCATCGATGAGGGGCTGTAGCTTGTAGCTTCTGTTTAGGGCGTTTGTTTGTGGACTATGGGAGCCACTATACCGCTAGACTTGAGGTTTTGAAAATATGATTTGTTGTTCGAAAAGAAAGTATATTATATATAATCTATGTATATATGTATATATATATATATATATATGTGGTTTTATTTTGACTTAAAGTACAATAGTGTAAATGAATTAAAACCTAAGGTTTGGAACTTCAATTTTGGTTTGGGTCGATTAATTATCTCCAAACCTCGACTACAGGGGGCATAATTCTGAGTTGCATGTAGTTCCTAAGCTACTGCATGTATTATTTAGCAAACCGATTGATCATGCATTCATATGTTTGTGCATTAAATAAACTTTTGTCAAGCAGTATTGACGAGAGGATTTATCTCACTAGGCGTAAGCTTACACCCTGATAGTTTTTTTCCTTATAGGTTGATCAATAGTTGGAACAGGGATAGGAACCAAATGCAGAGTCTTACCATTGAATAAGTATGATGAGAAGCTTGTATAGTTAATTTAAAATGCTCCAAAAAACAACTAATATCTCAATTAAGTTTAGTATCTTTAGAATTTTCTATCTTATTTCATTATCTTGGTAGGGGATACCGATTCTCTATGGTTTTGAGGAACTGTGGAATAATGGATATCCATAGTTATTTATATTATAAAGTGAGTCAATGAACTAAAATTGAAGACCAGCACCCCCCCCCTTAGGGTCCTTATAATGCTAGTTAATGTTAATACAAATGTCTTTAATATGTTTAGTTTTAAAGTAATTAAGTATTAGGAATACATTCTCGTAAAGTTAGTACTCAAGATTAACTGATTTATCCTTTCTATCACTAAATAAGAGTCATTCCAAACTAATATTCTTTAATTCCCAAACCTTAATTGAATTAAAGGTACACATTATGGCTTTTTTAATCCAGATTATCCAATTCATAATAAATAATTAGAAAAGGTCTCGCAACTTAAACCTAATTCTAATAAAGTGAAAATACTTATCATCTTGATTAGGAAATTAAAGACTTAAAGCTTAAGCATAATTCATTAACTATTAATCGCAATCATACAATAAGCAATATCAAATCAAGCATAATAGAGAAATTTAGATATACAATATCATAATCAAGAATATATAAGAGGGAATGAATATAACCTATGAACTCAAGATCAAATATTGCTCCTATCACCTTTAATGTTGAATTCCAAAGACTACTTTAAAAGATGTTTTTAGGTTCTAATTCTAATTGAATGAAAGAAATAAAAATGAGTTATGATGATAAAAGCTGTGTCTAATTGTGTTTATAAGGCCTTTTTATGGAAGGACATGCATAAGACAATTTTAGGGCTTCAAATTTATTAAAAACTAAAAGATTTACAAGGCATTACATCACTATACCCTAAGATCATGGCCTTGATACTTGCTCATGACCTTTCTATGCTTCATAAATAGCAAAATAATTAAAGTGGGAGAATGAAGCGCAAGACCATAGCCATAGACCTCTCTAGATGCAATTTCTTCTTTGTTTTTTACTCAATTGCTCATGATTATAATGTACGGTCTTTATTCATGGGTATGGTCTCTTCTAAAATCATCAGTCTCTTTAAATCAATCAAATGAAGCCTTAAATTTAAAATTAAACAAATTAAGCATCAAATTCAGTCTAAACACCCACAAAAATATTATAAATCAATCATAAAATGTATATATTTATACATCCATCAGTTTCCACTTAGCCAAGCTATGTGAAAGGTCTATGTCTACTAAGTTAACAACCCCCGTACTATATTTCCTCCCAGTTACACTCCTAGTTAATGTCCAATATATGGTCTTTAAAGAAGGATCTCTCAAATTTGAGGCCTTTGGTTGTCTCGAGCTGTATACTAACCCTTAATGTGCTTAATATGTTCCAAACAAGAGCATCACTTACTCGCCTTGGCAACTTTCCTAAAAAATTCATAAATTCATGAGAGTAGATAAATTCCTTATTATAGATCCCTTGTACCATTAGAATTCATAAGAATAGCATGATGATTGGCTGACCATTCACTCGGAACCGCATAGTACTTCAAACCCCATTCTCAATATGAACATAATCTAAACTAAGAGTGCTTAGGAACTCTAATGTGAGCTCCTTAAAAGCTAACTCGTTGATGGTCAATAACCTACCTTATCCTCCAAGTTCTAAATATCTCCTCATTGCTCCATCATACTTAAGTCATACTAATTTTTCCTGTAAACCCTAGGAAAAACAGTAGTTGAACCCTAACTCAAGTTCGAGTGTTCTAAACTGTACAATAAGTCGATAAGGCTAGTAATAATAAAAGATTATGAAGTCTAATAAATCAAATATAACACCGATAATAAAACCTTAGGAATTGATCGAAACCCTAAATCGTGTACTAAAACCTTAAAATTAGTTTACGCACCAATAATCGAAATTGAACCCGAAATTGCTCGAAACCCTAAAATTATAAACATAAACCTATAAAATAGTTAAATATTACTTAAAAGTGATAAAATTATAGTCGATTGCAATTTTCAACTAAATTGCCTATTCGCACGAACTTTTAATGAAACGTCACAATAACTTGTAAAAATTATAATTGTAACAGGTATCAATTAAATTGATAAAATTTCACAAAAATTTGAAAATTAATTTACGAGGAAAATCGTTATAATTTATATGATTCGAAAAATTACATATATTTGTGAATAATTTTCATTTTCCTTCTCTTCCATGTCCAATTTATCTCTTTTCTTTCTTCCCTTTCTCATTTTAATCTCACGTCCTGCACAAAACATAACCAAAATCAGCAAAATAAAACCCTAACCAGTAGCCCACGTGATGGATTAAATTGCCAGGTGTTACATAATTAAATAAACAAAAAAATATTGTAATAATTACCTAAGATTTAGCTTATAATCTAAGCTAATATACACGTGAAATAAAAGGAAAAGAAAACAAAAATCTAGAAACATTTAGCAAACAAAACCAAGAGGAAAAGAAAAGAAAAACCTGGAAGCAACAACGTGAAGAATAGAAGAAAGGAAAAAGAAAGAAGAAAAGAAGAAGGAAAAGAAGAAGAGAAATTGAAAAAAAATAATAGGTGAGTAATTATTTAGTAGTATAGATGTATAATATGTAGTATATACATGTATAAATATAGTATTTGTATAGTATTTTCTTATAAATATAATATTGTTAATACATGTATATGTACACTAATACATAAATTGAGTAGTGTATGTATGTATAAGGTTAGGTATGTATACATGTATATTCATAGGTATATTATACATAATAATATGTGTTATGTATCTTTTTAGGAATACATATAATGAGTATTATGTATTTTATTAAATAACTATAGTACATATGTATATTTTTTACCGAAAATATATATATATGTGTATCCATGTATAATTACTTTAGTATATATACATATATAATCGTATAGTATATATATATTAGTATACTTCCATAAGTAGTAATATGTGATATATAAAATATAGGTATTGTAATATATGGCATAATATATATATACTATATAGTATACATATTTTATGATAAATACTATATAAGTATATATATGCCAAATATATATGTATGTATTTATAGGTATGTACATATGTAAGACATATAAAAATAAATACAAAAACATGAATACATGAATATGTATATAAGAGTATGTTTAATTTCAATAAATACATATACATATATAATATGTATAAGATATATATATAAGTAGTACACCGAATATGTATTAGCATATATAACATATTTACTAAATTGTAAATATGTAAGGTGTTTATATATATATATATAAACATAATACCGTGATTAAGGATATTTATTATAAAAATAAAATTATAACAATATTATAAGTATATATATATAAACCGTAAAATATATATAAATAATGGGAAAATGAAAATAATAAAGGCAATAATAATAATAATAATCATAATAAAGTAAAAATCTCAAAAATAGAAAAATATACTCAAAATAATAAAAATATCAAATATATGATTTAAATAATTATTAAATCATAAATATGTTAAGAAAAAGTGAAAATCAATATTTTATAATTTTTAAACTTAAATAATAATTTTTGTGATATTTTTATATTATAATTTACGCTACGAGTCACAATGTACAAAACAAACCTCGTTACGAGAAAATACGCTCGAAAACAATCAAAATGGACTATAAGTTCATAATGATCCGACCTAAAACAAAAAAGTTCTAAAATACATAAAAAAAGTCTCGTAACTTATAAATATGAGAAAATAGTTACTATTAACCCCATTGAGTATAACAAACCCTATATACATTATACTTGGGTTATATTGGGGGAAACTAGATAAACTACAATAGACTTTTAGTTAATTAAGGAGTCTAACTTTTCAGAATACTTATAAGTGTTACTATATTTTAGGTATTCAATATCGAGTTCTGGAAACCCCAAAGGCTTAGAGAATGAGCAATAATCCAGGTGAGGGAGTTCTAATGACTTGCTACTTGCTTGTGCATGTTACTTGTATGATGTTTTGCTGCTTGCCGTTGCTTGTATGTTTGAATAACTGTTTTGCTTGTATGCCATTATCTATGTGTTCACTTTTTTTTTTAAATTGATAAATATAAATATCTGACTCAAATAATCGGTTCTATTCATTACATGTTTATGACCTAGTAAATGTATGGATGGAGAGTGCTAGCCTTGCAAAATGTTGAAAAATGCATTTTGGAAAAAGGTTTTCTTAATCTTAAACTTATTTTATACGAATTTGATAAGGGCCGTAATACTAGAAATGGTATTTTATCATTAAAGCAAAGCTAGCATGGGTTCTCTACTTGATAACGAGAGGACTCGCTTTATTATGTCGATAAGGCCTTGGTTAATTTTGGTTTGCGAGATGGACTCGCAAGTTTGTGCCTAAGAGGCCTTGGAGGATGGATAGTTCTAGAATGGAATCCCTCTATTTGAATTGAAATCTTTTCTTAGCTAGGGTAATAGTTGAGTGTCGCTTAGTGAGGTGAGGCCCTTAGGTAGCCTCATGCGGGTAAGCTGAGGTGCCTTGTGCAGATAAGTACAGGGGATAATCAAAGTATAGACGATGTAATTCTATACCTTCTATAGTTCCTAACTCCTATGAATGTGTTGCTTGCATTCATTATGCCTGCATTCATCTTGTATGTAGATAGCCTGTTTGCATGTGTGATAATAATGTATGATAACTTGCTTGAACGATGATGGTGAGGAACAAACTCATTGAGCTGTTATATTCTCACTCCCTCATAGTTTTTTTTGTAGGTTTACTTACATTGGGATTGGGATAAGTCTTGAGTGTCGAATGTGAGATGAAGATATGTATCTTAGTATTAGAAATAGTTGAGTACTCTTTAGATGATACATAAACAGCCTTTGTTTATAATTTAATTTTTCTTCTATTTCTTTTGTAATATTGGTATATCCTATCTTATTATTTGGTAGGGGATATCGACTCTCTGCGGTTCTAAGGAACTGTGGGATATCGGACACTTATAGTTATTTATATTTATATTTTACAGTAAATTATTTACTTAAAAATAAATAACCTTAACGATTAATTATTTAGAGTCTTGCAATCTTTGACTTGCAAGGTGGTTTTCATATCATGGGTACACACATGTTATGAAAATTTTACGTAATCCTATTAAACCTCCTATAAGGTTATGACATTTCCCAACTTACAATAGTGTTATCACCAAAGCCTTTCTTGCTCAACTTATTATGTCACTTTTGGTGGGAGGTTTTAGTGAACTAGAGCATTCGGTGTGTTGGTCAGCAAGTAGATGTGCTAACACCATTTTTAGTAGCGGTTTCCTTATAAGCATTCTTTATACGATGCATATCTACGAAGAAATCAAAGTTAGGATGAGATCATGTTTGTAAAATCCTTTTGAAAAGCTAATATGCTTAACCTAATCCTACCTTTAATAACAAATAATAAAAATGTATTTTTATTAGTGAGTACACTAGATCACATATGCAGTAATAAAATTGGTGACAACTAGGTCGAACCTACAAGAAATGTTGTTTAACTTTTATTTGTATCACTCCCACCTAATTCTATGCAAATAAAATCAAAGGACTATTAAATAATTAAATTCTAGAAACTAAATTTAACAAAATAAATAGCTTGGGATATTCAACATCTATAATAGATTCAATTGTAACAAGATGATTAGAAATATTAGTTAATGCTAACATAATGTCTCTAATAAGTTTAGTTTTAAGGAAATTAAGCTTTAGGTAGAACTCCTTCTCGTGAAGTGAATAAATACCTAAGATTAACTACATTGTCCTTCTATCACTAGATAAGAGATAAACTAAATTAATTCTCTTTTATTCCTAAGCCTTAATTGAATTAAACAGCAAAATGCAATGTCTTCTTTAATCCAGATTATCTAGTTTCTAGTAAACAATTAAAAAAGATCTCACAACTCAATCCTAATTAATATATATTCCAATAGAATCAAAATATATGTTTTAGTGATTAGGGAATTAAAGACTTCAAACAAACAAAATTCACTAATTGATGATCTAACAATCCAATTAACAATGTCAACAAAGTACACAAGAAATAGTAGGTACATAATATCCAAATCAAGAATATATAGAATGGAATGTGTACAAACTTTGAAGGAGGTCCAAACCCTTACTCAAGATCAAATATTGCTCCTATCACTTCCAATGTTTAATTCCAAAGAGAAAGTAAAACTACTCTAAAAGATGTTTTTCTCCACTTCTAAACCTCAATTCTAATGTAATAACAATGGACTATCCATTCTCTATTACATGTTTGCATGGCTTTTGTCTATTCATGAGTGTAAGGAAATTGCTAGGCTTCAAATCTTTCTAAAAATAAAAGATTTACAATCTACAGAATGATCATGCCCAAAGATCACGCTCGTGATCCTTAATTGTAGTTTTCTCTTTACATTGTTTCTTCCTTCTTTTCTTACTCTTTTCCCTATGATTTCAGTTCATGGTCATTAATCATGAGTGTAACCCTTTTCAAGGCTTCAAAACTCATCTAAACCTTTGCCTAAAAATCATCAAACTCTTTAGATCAATCAAATGAATCCTAGAATAAAAGTATGAATGAATTAAGCATTGAATTTAATACAATACCTAGAAAATCTTATAAAAATATTATAAAATTAACTATAAAATATGTACATTCACATACTTATCAAATTTTCCCATACTCAAGCATTTGTTTGCTCTTAAGCAATTACTCATCCTTAAGCAAATTAATAAGGAAAATCAAAGTAATACATCAAGGACAAGATCACCAATTTCCCTTATATCTTAGAAAAGCACATCCTCAAATTGTTGAGCTTCACATTTTCTTTCAAAGCTACCCTTTCTTCCTTCACTTTATAATGCCTTTAGAACACTTAGACAACAATACTAAAGATCTACCAAGTTTCAACAATCAATCCAAATGATCTAGAGTTAAGCCTTATTGCTTAAACAAAACTAAACTAGAGATCAAAACAAACATAAATAAACCAAGAAAGATTTATAAAAATTTCACCACTCTAACTCAAGAGAAAAGAAACTTCCCTAAGCTATTTTTGTTACGAAAACTCAAATTAGATTTATATTACATCGACTCATCCTTTTTATGCCATCTCATAAATGATGCCATTTTTTATTATTGATAGTCAGTTTTCATTCATTTGACACTCGACCTTTCGTCTGCCGAGAAGCCAAGTAACCAACTCTCTCGGCATTCACACCTCCTAGATGATGCATGACATTTATTTTGAGTATAAGAAACACTCCTAGTTTGAATTTAAGTCTGGCGCGAACAGTTATCAAAAGCACGATTATATTACATAACCGCCTGCTACTCCTACATATGAGGAGAGATGTTAAGTCAAGAAGCTTCCATGTGTCTTAACAGTTATCCCAACAACTACCTGAGACACTACAACCATCTATAAATACTAGAAAGAAACTCTGTAAGGGGACCAAACACTTCTTTTTTCACATACTTACTTTACTAAGTTACTTTATTGACTTAGGCATCGGAGTGGCTGCACTAGACTGGCCCCAGTACCAAGTATTTCTCTTTTTCTTGCAGGATTTTTCCTCATCTCAAAATTCACTAACAACATTTGGTGCTGTCTATTTTTCTCTAAACACAACCTCATGGTTAAAACTAAAATGACTAGAACTATAAGTGCTGGTACTTCCTCCCACCACCTTGAAGGGGGAGTCGACATGCTAATGAACAATGATTGGCTTGACTCGAGCAACTTTGTCTCGATTTAGCCAAAGAAAATTCCAAATTACATAAAAAACATGAACAAATCCTTGACCTTCTTCATAAAAGTCTTTACCCGAATCAGGACAAAGAGCATGGTGATCATGATGCCAATGGTGCTAACGATTCCATTTATTTACTTGAATTGCCAAAAGAGTAAGCTGAGGTTCTAGCGAAACCCTCAGTTCTTGCTTTTAAGAAGATTGATAAGGTCAAGCAACCATAGCACGTACATCATGCGAGACCTTTGCATGTCAGCAACCTTATTGCAACGACTAAACAGTTTTAAATTAAGAAAAGTCCTTTCCTCCTAGAGATTTTGGAAGAAGTAATACCTCAGTATGTTAAGTTACCCCATTTCAAAACATATGATGGGACGAAAGACCTTAAAGACCACTTAGAGTACTATTATACACTGGCCAAGTTGCATGGTTTAAGCAATGTGGTGGCCTATCAAGCCTTTCCCTTAACCCTAAGGAATGCAGCCAGCACATGGTTCAAACACCTAAAACCAAGTACCATTTCATGTTTCAATGAACCAGCAGAGGTGTTCCTTCAACACTTTCTTACTAGCAAACTTCCTATTAAGGACTCTTCAATCCTTAACACCTATAAACAAAAGTTTGATGAGTCAATGAAGGACTATCTGGCCAGATTTATGGCCGAGATGGTCCAAATCCCATAACTGGATATGAGTGTGGCTCTCAATGCCATAATTGATGGAGTTAAACCTTACGGAGACTTTTTTAAGTCTCTTGTAAAGAACAAGCTGAAAACCATCGCTAAGTTTAAGGCTAAAGCCACCTTATACATTCGATAAGAAGACAACATAAAAGCATGATGAGAGGCTAATCATAATAGAGGAGATAGAAAGAGTGAAAAACGAAAAAATACGAAAGATAGACTTAGCATGAACAATGACAACAGTTCAAATGTCGAGATAAAGAGACTGAAGATACCAACATTCACATCCCATACGCTTGTCAATTGTTCAATCTCGGACATTTTGATGGAAGTATGTAGGAAGAGAGGTATCCTCTAGTGACTAAAAAGAATGTAAGGGAATCCCTCAAGAAAAAATTCAAATAAGTACTATGATTTACATTGTGACAAGGGTCACAATAGGGATGAGTGCATTTAACTCAAGAATGCAATTGAAGATGCAATACAATGCAGGCACTTGTGAAAATTTTTACCTCATGATGCTGAAAGAATCGAAAGACCATCTTAGAGGAGAAGAGAGGATGACACTCGGCTAAATATGGCTGAGAGAGATGCAAGGGATGTTAATCCCACTAGAGCACCTAACGAAGTAATTAATACTACTATCGGTGGACCTAGTATAGGCCAATCGAATTCTTCAAACTTGATTAACACCAAGAGTTATGTTTGCAATATTTATGGGAAAAAGATCAGGTTGACAATACAATATCTTTTGGAGAAGAGGATTTTGAAGGTATCTAGAGGCTGCACGATGATGCACTTATCAACAATGCAAGAGTCGCCAACTTTGAAGTCAAGAAGATTCTTGTTGACATGGGAAGTTCGGCTGATATCATTTTTCAGCATGCCTTCGATCAAATGAGGCCCAAGATCAAAACATAGCTGCAGTCTTATAAGTACGACCTTTGTGCCTCCAATAATCAAGTCATCTAAGTAGCCGGAGTTATCTCTTTACCAATACAAATAAGGGATGATGAGCATGTTGTAGAGGACAAAGTAGATTTTATTGTCATCAAATGTTGGTTCCCTTACAACATAACAATGGGACGGCCATGCCAACATTTATTTAACATTATCCCATCAACAACATATCTAAAGGCCAAGTTCTCTACTCCCATAGGGGTTGGTATGTGTAGAGGGGATCAACAATTGGTACGGTCCTTATATATTAGGGTCTTGAGACGAAAGGAAATTTTTCAAGTTGAAACCTATCCAGATGGCAAGACAATCGACATAGAGAATGCTAAGAATGATACAAAGGAAATTCCTTTAGGAAATGATCTCGAGAAGACAACAAGGATCGAAAAACCCATGTTAGCAGATGTCTGGCAAAGTCTGATTGACTTCCTGCAAGCCAATGCTGACCTGTTTGCATAGTCACCTTCAGACATGCTGGGTATTCCAAGAGACGTTATGGTACACAAGCTCCAGATAGACTTGAACGCAAAAGTAGTCCAATAAAAGAAGAGACATTTTGCACTAGAGAGACAAGTGGCAATAGAAGAAGAGGTCCAAAAATTATTGAGGGAAGGATTCAACTGGAAAGAGCCTTATCTGACTTGGCTAGCAAATTATGTGTTAGTTAAGAAGTCTAATGGCAAGTGATGAATGTGCATAGACTTTACAAATCTCAATAAGGTATGTCCCAAGGATTGTTTCCTATTACCAAAAATCGATCAGATGGTAGACGCAACCGTAGGGCATGCGTTGCTTTCTTATATGGACACTTTTTCTGGTTACAATCAAATGAAGATGGATAACGCATATGAAGTCTACACATCTTTCATTACTAATTTTAGAATGTACTGTTATACTATGATGCCCTTTGGCTGAAGAATGCTTGTGCCACATACCAGAGATTAGTAACGAAGATGTTCAAATCTTAGATCCACAAGAATGTTGAAGTATATGTAGATGACATAATTGTGAAGAGAATGAAGGAAGATCAGCATCTCGTTGATCTGAAGGAAATGTTTTCCACATTGAGGAGTTATAGCATGAAACTCAACCCATAGAAGTGCATCTTTGGCACAACATCATGGAAATTCCTTGGATATATGGTCATATGATGCAACATTGAGGCCAATTTGAGAAAGATTGAAGCCATAAAAAATATGAAACCAACTCATATGGTCAAAGAGGTGCAAGAACTCACTGGACGAATTGTCACCCTCAATAGATTCGTGTCAAGAAGTGTAAATAGGTGCACAGAATTCTTTAAAATTTTGAAAAATCCAAAGGAATTTAATTGGATTGACAATTACAAAAGAGCTTTCAATGAGCTCAAGCAATTTCTTACGCTAACCTCAATACTCTCGACACCCATTCCAGGGGAAAATTTATACTTGTATCTATTAGTCAGCTACTAAGCACTTTCCTCTATACTTGTTTGAATTGACGGTAAAGAGTACCAACCCGTTTATTATGTGAGTCATGTTCTGTAGGGACCAGAGCTTCGGTATACAAAAATTGAAAAATTTATATTAGTAGTGGTTTTCTTGGCAAGAAAGTTGAAGCCCTATTTTGAAGCTTACCAGATTATTGTCCTCACTGATCAACCATTGCAGTAAGCATTGTAGTGTCTTGATTCTTTAGGGAGGATGATGAAATATGCCTTAGAGCTTAGTGCCCATGGTGTGCAATATAAACCTAGAATGGCACTAAAAGCCCAAGTACTGGTGGATTTTGTTAACTTGTTCACGGGAGAGGAAGACTCTGTAGAGTTCACTGAGAAACCTATTTGGTTTATTTATGTCAATGGTTCTTTGACATGAGAAGGAAGCGATATAGGCCTAGTCCTTCAAGGCCCACATAATGTCAAAATCCATTACGCTTTGAAATTTAGATTCCCAACTAGTAACAATGAAGTAAAGTACGAAGCTTTAATTGCCGGATTGAAACTGGCGAAAGAAATTGGTGCTGAGAAACTTGAAGTGTTCTCTAATTCCCACCTGGTGGTAAATTAAGTCACTAGAAGTTATGCAGCAAGAGAAGAAGAGATGAGCAAATACCTCATAGAAGAATTCTTATCATTCTCCATTAACAAAATTCCCAGAAGCAAGAATATCGCTGCTGACAAGCTATTGAAGTTGGCTAGTATGGCATTCCTTAAGTTGAATGAGAAACTTTTAGTGAAGTTTCTCCTATAAAAAAGTTTATCCAATCTCTCACAAAGCTGTTAGTTAGCTCCTTACCCAAGAGAAGAATCATGGATGGATTCCTTAGTAAATTATCTAAAAGATGGTATTGTCCCTGACGACAAAAAGGAGGTGTGAAGATTGGCTTACTAAGCTATGAACTACATGCTGATTGACTGTCAATTGTATAAGTACTGCATATCTTAACCTTACCATCGATGCCTTTCTTGGAGGGATGCCTACAGGGTGTTATCTGAACTACTTAGCGGCATATGCAGTAATCATGTAAAGTCGTAAACACTGTACATTCAAGCAATGAGACTTAGCTATTATTGGTCAACTATGAGAGAAGATGCAAAGGATGTTGTCCAATAATATCCTCAATGCTAGAAGTATGAATCGCCCAGCAACACACCTGTAACTGAGCTATGTAGCCTAACCAGCCCTTGGCCTTTTGCCCAGTGGGGGATAGATATTCTCGAACCTTTTTGAAGTCTACCACCAAGCGCCAATTTGTCATTGTCACTATTGACTACTTTACCAAATGGGTTTAAGCCGATGTTGTGGCAAAGATTACCCAGTAGAAAGTGGAAGCTTTCGTATTTAGCACCATTTTATTAAGATTCAGAGTTCCCTACATGTTAATTACAGATAACGGCCTATAGTTTGACAATAATAAGTTCTGGTCATTTTGTGAGAGGCACGGAATTCGGCTCAACCATATGTCTATAGTGCACCCTTAGACAAATGGACAAGTTGAGGTCATAAACAAGATCATACTATATAGCCTAAAACAGAAAGTAGATCAAGTTAAGGGAAAGTAGGCTGATGAACTACCAAATGTCCTATAAGGATACAGAACCACTTACAGAACCGCAATGGAAGAGACACCATTTAAGTTGGCCTACGATATTGAAGCCGTGTTACTGATTGAGATAGAATTGCCTAATCTATGGATGCATAATTTTGATGTTATGCTGAATCAAGTCAAATTGACAGCGAATTTAGACACTATTGAGGAAATTTGATACATTTTTAAGAGCTAGGGTCACGACATATCAGGTTAGAGTAGCAAGATACTATAATAAAAAAGTAAAGCACAAGATTTTCTAACCCGAAGATCTGGTATACTGTAAGATAGAAGCAACTGGGGCATGAGCAAATCAAGGAAAGTTCGGCACGAATTGAGAGGATCTAATCAGGATCTCGGAAGTCATTGACAAAGGGGCCTATCGACTGGAAAGGTTAGATAGATCCGTCATCCCTTAAGCTTGAAATGCCGAGAATCTGAAATTTTATTTCAATTAATGCGGGATGATTTCTACTGTCTATAATTGGTAGCTACCAACATGTTTATAAGATCGGTACTTATTTATGATAATTATATATTTGCAGTTTCATCATATTTTAGTTATGATTGCCAAACTAACGAGTTCCATGCTGCATGGCAAACAAATTGATCTAGGTTCTATCCTAATGCAGTTAACAACATATAGAAATTAACCTTATAGCTGAGTAATGTAGCTGGTCCACACCTCAAATGGTTAATGGATAGTATAAAACAATGGGTGTGTGAAATAAAACATGTTAAGAGATAGATGGGCATATGAAATAAAACATACCAAGAGATAGTTGGGCGTATAAAATAAAATATGTCGAGAAACAAAAGGTATATAATAAAACATGTCAAGAAACATATGATGTGTGAAATAAAATATGCCAAGAAATAAATGGTGCGAAATGAAACATGTCAAAAGAAAATTAGGCATGTGAAATAAAACATGTCGAGAGATAGTTGTTTGTGTAAAACAAAACATGCTGAGAAACAAATAGCGTAAAAAATAAAACATGTTGACGGATGAGATCATGAAGCAACATGCATATACCATACAAACTGAGAAAGTGCAGTACGTGAAATTAAATGTCGTAAGAACTCGGTATTGCCTTTATTACATTCCAATTAATAATTCAATGTAGTGTGCCAATACAAAGTCCTATGGCCTATCTTTAGATTTAACAGAAGTAATTCTTAAATCATTAGCTAGGGCTTCTTCGGTAGTTAGGTTCTCGGAGCGGGCAACTTCTTTAGCATAAGCTTCATTATCACTTTGATCTATACTCTCAGCACCTGTCTCGTCGCCTTCATCTTCATTGATGAGATCATAATCGAGATGAAGCTTCAAGACCTCTTCTCTTGCCACTTGAACTCCCTCCAACAACATTTTGCATAGAAGCTTCTCATATTGCTAACTAGGAGTAACTATATCAAGAGCCTCTTCAACAGATGGCCCCCTCCTCATAGTCTTCTCTAACTCGGCAACACGGCTTTATAAGTTCGAGTTGTTGGTCTCTAACAGCTTTATCTACATCTTGAGCATATCTTCATTGTCGTTCATCGTACAAATAGTTTAGCCTAAGCCTTAGCACTCTTCCTTTTTCTTTTACAGCTCCTCTTTCAAGCTTTCAGACTCTTTGTACTATACTTCTATTTTAGCCTTCAGGTTAGAGATTTCATCAGCGGTGAGGTCATGTGCCAATTTCTCGGCAGCAAGTTCCTCCATAAGCTTTCTCAACTCCATCATAGCCTCAATCCTCGCATTCTCGATAGTAGTAGTCTAGGCCTTTGATGCATTATACACATCCTAAACTTTTTGCAGCAAATTCATTTATTACAATCGAAAGCGGTTGGGTATTACACATACAATTGAAGATATTACCTTCTTTGCCTTTTTGTCAACCTTATCCAACACTGTTAGAATGTGGCTGCTCATTTGGAAAAGGAAATATGTTAATTAACCAAACGAATTTGATAATCAAATGCAATGGTCATGGATACTCACATCATACAATTTGGCTGCGATATGCGCCTTATTACAACTGCCGACCCTATTGACATCATTCTTGGCAATATCTTTGTCTTTCGAAAGGATGAACCTTTTGCGGCAATTGCCAGCGATGACATGTCTTTCGACACTCGCCATCCCTTGGCTCGATAGAAGTTTGAATAATTAGAACTAGAGGCTCCTTAGAACCAACAACCCCGGTCGGTTGTGTTTTCTCATTCTCCTTTAGCCTCTCGGTAGGAGAGATCTTCTACGCAACCATTTACTTCACTATAAATTCTTTTGCTAGTTTCTTTGCCATAGTAAGCCGAATGGTAGTTGCTAAGGTGGTCACCTTCTTATCAGCCTTAAATTTTTTGGCCTTGGCCTGAGTTAGTAGCTTTGCCGAATTCACCTCTCCAGCAACCATATCTACAACACAAGTACACCAATTAATATAAACATGAAAGAAAAATATGAACTTACATTTTCCTTGCCGAACAAGGCTTAAAGCTCACTATTCTCCCACTAAGTCCCGAGAATGGCTTTCTTCGTGGCTATACTGGGCATGGCGGAACCATATTAGCCTACCTTCTTTGTTAGAAAATATTTGTTCTCCATTTTCGTAATGCTGTATAATTCTTTCGGCATCTTAGAAGAACATTTTGTTTCTCCTTCTCTCTTGAATTTTCTTCACTGTTGTTGCTGCATCATTTGGCAACAGATCTATGCCTTTTGTATGCATCGACTCAGTCCATTGGGTCCAAAAGTCTAAGTCCTCACCAAATACTATTGACATGAACTTGTCGGGCTACTTGTGTATCTTGGATTCTAACCCATCCATGAACTTACACCCATGCTTCGCAGTAACAAAGTACTACCTATCAGGCTACCTCCAAATAGTGAAGAAATATTGAAATAGTTGAGGTCCCTGACTTCAACTTCTTTGTAGACTATCTCAAAGGCCGCTAGAAGCCGATATGTGAACATACTCAACGCGACTCTAAAATAGTTGAAAAAGCCCTTGACAAAAGCCAGAAAAGGGAAGTGCAACCCAAAATCCAAATATTTCAGGTATATATGGAACTTGCACTCCCTGGGGAAGCATACCCTCTCCCTATCACTCGGCCTCCTTAAGTTCCATGTTTCGGGAAGATCTTGCTAGTATTGATTATATTTTGTGACTAGAACTTTGCTGACGAAACTAGCGGTTCCATTTGGAGAATTGCAAAAATAGGCTATTGTGTTGAATAAATATCTTGCTAAGGACCTCCCTTCCTTATCCTCGGGATAATTATCTACAAAGAGCTCGTTGATCTAAGCAAGTTTATCCCACCTTTTCTCTATGCTATCGGCTAAATTGCCCAAAGAATAAGCCACCTCACTCCTTATTTGGGGGGGAAAAGAGGCCTCAGTCTCCATTGCCTCAAAATTTGAAAGCATAAGTCAACAAGAAACTTTGTGAACCATACTTGAATGGTTATGTGAAATGATACAACACAAATCGAAGAATTTAGGTTGATGATAAGGAAACGAATGAAAGTTTAAGATGGGACTAGAGAGGTCGATTTTGATTGTGAATGTTACTTTATAAAAGGACGATTCATCCTCATAACTGCAAATCTGCTTCTGACAGTAATGATGCATTGATATGGTAATCCTGTGAATCGCTAATGCGTATCTCATAACAAAAATCTGACAATTGAAAACTCTTTGATAGTTATTAGGCTTGCTGCAAAATAATGACCTAGGCAATAGATGTCATGCCTCCAATTTCTTGATTTCTCAAATGGGGGAGAGTTTGAAAATGGTGACCTTTTGGCTAGGATGTGATCCATCCTGCTTCTTATATTACTTGGCATAAATTTAAAGAATTTCTTCCCACTTGGCCTCTAATGCAATATATGTGTAACTCCCTATGTCGATTGCTCGAATGCGGGAGTTGGGGGGCAAATGTTGATAGTCAATTTTTGTTTATCTAACACTCAACATTTGCACCACCTAGATGATGGACGACATTTATGCCGAGTATAAGAAACACTCTTGGTTTGAATTTAAGTCTAGTGTAAACAGTTATCATAAGCACAATTATATTACACAACCACCTGCTACTCCTACAAATGAGGAGATATGTCAAGTTAAGAAGCTTTCACGTATCTTAACAATTATCCCATCAATTGCCTTGGATACTACAACCATCTATAAATACCAAAAAGAAGCTCTATAAGGGGACTAAACACTTGTTTTTTCACATACTTTCTCTACTAAGTTACCTTACTAACTTAGGTATCAGAGTGGCCGTACTTGATTTGCTCTGGTACCAAGTATTTCACTTTCTTTTGTAAGATTTTTCCACATCCCAAAATTCACTAACAACATTGATGACATAAAAAGCCTTTGGAGCCTTAGGATTAGGGGAAAATGCCATAATATCTTTACTAGAATCTCTTTGTGCTTATCAAATAAATTTGTTTTTTCGTCTAAATCATTCTCACTCCTAATATACATTGGTGATTTACAAACATAACATTCTTTATCTTGTTCATGCTCCTTCTAATATAATGCATAATCATTTGAGCATGTATGAAATTTTCTATAAGTCCCAAATCACCAACCACTTTTTTTGCCTCATAATATGATTTTAGAAATTTCTCATCTTTTGGTAATGCTTCATTTAGGAATTAAAGTAATTCTATAACTGATTGGTTGCTCCATCTATTTTTACACTTAATGTACAACAATCACACCATAAAGTATAACATTGAGAACTTTGTGCATCCTGGATATGCTTCCTACTGAGCATTTTTAAGCAACCTATAAAATGGTTCAGCTTCTGTATTTGATTGATCATTCTTATCAACATTTGTGTTCCTATTTTCCCTTATGTTAGTATCATGAACTCCAAATGCTTCATTCAACATAATATGAATGTTATCCTCATTATTAAAATCATTAGTGCTTTAGTTGATGGTGGAAAGTGCATTGGATGATGAACCTTCTCTATGAGAAATCCAATACAAATAACCTTTCATAAATCTATCCCATAACAAATGTACCTTTACATCCTCCTTAGTTGCTCACAGAATATTTCTATACTTTTTACAAAGATATATGATCTTTCCATTATCAAGATTAGGAAATTATGTGTCCACAAATTCATCTAATCCAATTTTGTAAGCAAGAATGATCCATAAACTTTTTCATTTTTCTTTTTCCTCCTTGAAAGGTTACATGAATTAAAAGGAACCTTCAAATACTAATCTTTTTAGTTGAGCATTCCCTATTTAATTTTGTAGGTTCATATATAGGTCTTTAAAATATATCAAATTGATAAAACTCATTTAGAGCTACAAGTTGTAAATCTTGAAAATGATATAAGATTCTATACATCTAATCTAAACTATAAAAGCCATAAATTACATCTAACACTCCATGAGAATAAAAAATTAATCTTCAGTAACAAATGTAATCTATGACAACATTAATGTAATCTTTGGACCATTAATTGTTTTACATATTGCACTTGGTATATTCTTTTTTAGTACAAATTTCACATCAAATAAGAAAAATCATTAGTTTTATATGGTTATATTAATGGAATAAAATTTTTTAGTATATATTTTATTACTAATATCACATTGTGATAAGATACAATCAACAGTATGGGGAGAGAGAGAGCCTAACCACAATAGCACAAAATAGTTGTAGATGTAAAGAAACTGAGCTATAATGAGATCTAATCAATTATCGGTAGGTGTGCAAACAGGTTAAACAGACCAATCTGACCTGACCCACTTTAGCCTGTGGGTTAAATGGATTAGGCTCATTTGTTGTGCTTTTAAATGAGGCAGAAAACTTTGGCCCTAACCTATTTAAAAAGCGAGTTAAATGGGCTAGCCGATGGGCCAAAGGCATAAATGTATTAGACGAGTCTAGCCAAACTAGCCCACTTCAGCTTATAGATTAAGTGGGTTAGGCTCATTTAGCCCACTCTTAAATAGGCCAAAAAACCTTAGCTTAAACTCGTTTTAAAATTGGGTTAAATAGGCTGGTCCGTGAGCCAAAACCCATTTACACACCTTTAATTATCAGGGAAATGGTCTATTGGAAAAAAAAAAATTAAAGCTTATTTTAGGGTCCTTTAAATCATTAATACAGAATATAATGATAAGGATATTATTAAATTATCAACTAATCTTTTAAGAAAATAAGTCCTTAAAAATTAATGAAAATGCTATACTCAACCTATGTTTTTCAAATGAGAAGCTAAATTAAAAATCATCTATGTATTAAATATTTATTACATCAAAAGATATAAGGGAAAAAAAATAAATGTTAGCTTCTCTAGAAATGGAGGTGAGATTTTGTCAATTCAACACATTGGACATATCTCGTAAAAAAGTAAAAGATAGAGTAAATGTAAATATACTTACCAAATTACAATCTATTAATGGACTCTAAAAAATTTTTGATGTCACAGCATACTTGGTTCAACATTGATGGCTCTTACTTTATTTATTAACTACATTGACTATCATAATACGGCATGAATTTATTAAAATACCAATATCCAAAACTATGACTAAAAAGGATAGATATAAAAACATACTAATTATGGTTATAGGGATGTGCTAATGGATATTCTATATAAGCTAAAATAAGCACAATGGGCTTACTTGAGATGTGTGTATTTTTTTAATCCCTTTCCATATGGCATGTTACCATTAAAATAATGGGCCAAGCCTTTGAGGTTTTCCAGTAATATCTTGGATTACAAACATGAAAACCTCTAAGCTAGAAACTCATGACTACCTCTAAAACAAATCAGAAGTAAGAAGATCTAGCATTTAAACATTGAGGAATCACCAAAAAAAAAAAAATGATTAGGAGGGTGAATATCACTCTATCTAAAGGATATCAATTTGACTTCAATGAAAAGCTTATTTTCCAGTTCTTGTGTTCATTGCTTATGATTGTTTCTAATAACAATTTCCATGGTATAAAGGATCACGTATATCTTGAGTAAGTTCTTTAGGTGCACATTAGGAAACCCTTTAAGTACAATGTGGTCCATAGTTCATCAACACAAGACCTTAATCAAAAGCTAATCAGGGTAGCAAATCTCTGGCCACCTATAAGAAGTAACTATGCTACAAATGGATTGGCATTTCATGGAGAATGGTGCAGTTGATGAATCCATCAATTACACCCAAATTACTTTTGTCTAAAGTATAGGAGAGAAGAAGGGACATTAGTGTTCAAATACTTTATTAGGGATGCAGACTCTACAACCACACTCAAATCTTATTTTACTTGGTGGGCCAACTATATGTATCATATATTGCTATGGTGCTCAACACAAACAATATCCTCTCTAATACTCTAGTTTTTCATCGAATTTTATCGTTTCCCTCTAAATATCTATGAAAATGGATAAGTCGCATTTGAAACGCTTTTGATCCAAATCTTTCTAAGTAGGTAGTAAGAGACATATTAGATTCTTAAATAATACTTAATGCTTGCATATCACTAAAAGAGTTATTCCTCCTTTTAGGGATACTAACAGCTGGAAATTTAAATTGAAGCAATAGTTTTATTATGAAGATACTCAACTAAGACGTTTATAGAATACCAAGGTTCACGAAAATAGTTGACAATACTCACTCAGTAATTGGCTTAGTACCTTAAAGCATGTTAGAAGAAGCTTTTGATTAAAACCTTTTTGTAATTTCATATACCAACAAAAGCTGCTTCTATGAAGATAACTTTAGCACTTTAGGAATTCCAATTACTAATGTAGAAAAGTGAAGTTTTGTAGAACATTTTATTATCTAATAGGGCATCTAACTCTTCTAAAGTCAATTATTTAATGAAAAATTGTCCATGTTATGCTCTTCTAAAGTTCAATATCTTTATAATTATTTTAATGATTCCATGTCATATGAAAAGGGATTAAAAAAACACATACATCTTAAGTAAGCCCTTTTATATCAAGTAGTTTATAGCAAACCAAAGCAAGCATACTATCCTATGTCATGAATCCAACAAAATTTCCATGGTTAAATTAAAAGGAAAAAGAAAAAGTGATTACAACACACAACCTTAGATGGATCAATATCTAACTACAAATGAGACAATAAAATTAGCACTCCCCAATTGCTATTAAGTTGTTGAGTGTGAGAATAAATATAGGAAGACATGAAAAGCAACATAGCTTGAGTGAACATCTTTAAAAAATTTTGAAAAAAAAAAGAAGGAAAAGAGCAAAGATTTTCTCAATGCACATTCTATGATAGGAAGTAACAAGTTTTGTTGATAAATCATAGCATACATGATACACGATTTCACATCATAATGGAGGCTAGACAAAATTTTATCAAAGAGTTACTATGCAATGACTCATTTGAAAAGGAAAAAAAAAAAAGTTTAAATATGGGGATAGAGGAGGTGAGATGCATGTCTACATGGCCTCCATAATTTTTTTTAGTAGATGTAGATGTAAGGAGGAGTTAGAGTTAGCAAAAGAGCGTCAATGTAAGATCAAGGAGGATTTTTGGAGTTAGGTTAGGGAGACTTAATGTAAGAGATCCAAACAAATTGTCATTGCATTCTAAAATGTTAGCAACCAAGTCCAAGTTTTACCAATATTTTTATTAAAAAATAAACCTACACCATAGCTACAGTTACCAGTAGTTGGATGAGTTAAAATTTGTTGAATCTGAATCTATTAAAAATAATAAAGAATATCAACATATACAAAACTTCATCAGCCCTTTTATTGAAAAGAATAGGGAAATCTCCAATAGTAATAGCAGTAGAAAACGTCTATTTTTCCTATCCTTTAAGATACAATTTTAGAGTGGAAAAAAAAAATACTAATTATGACTTCAAAAGAAAAATGATGGTGAGCCAAAATTTGAGCTAATACAACTCAAGAAGAGCACCATGCTAAGATAGACATAAGGAAAGATAGTTGGCTTACACAAGTAAAGAGCATCTCAAATACAACTCAAGAAAGTAACAACTTCTATGCTTTCTACAATTTGCTAAGCTAATCTAAAAGGAAAAGGAGCTAATGCTAAAAAAAGAAATTAGAAAAAAGATAGAAAAAAAGGAAGAATAAAAAAAAAAGGACCATGCTATTAAACTTCAGTTCAATAAAAAAATAATAATATATATGTTAAATAGAATTATTAAGGATCCTAAAGTCTTTGCATTAGACTTCTAGGTAGCTATTTATGGTAATATGTTGTAGCACTTTGAGCATCACAAATGTGAGAATTTACTGTCAAGGGGGATGCATTGACAACCATATATGTAAAGCATGGCTATTGTTAAAAAGTAAAAATCTTGAAACATTTATGGGATACTTCTAGCATTTATCTTATCCTATATCCTTATGGCCCCTTATGGCTACTATTGATAGGTATTTTTAAATAATTATTATATGAGCTTATATTAGTGGGCCTAATATCTAAGCTTGATCTAACGACCTGATCTGAGGACAATCTCTATTGACTCGGAGTAGTCACATCGGAGCACCCTTTGATATCCTTCATAGGCGTTTTCTCATATTGTAGGTGTTTGTGTACCAGAACAAAAATCACCTATCAACAATTGGCGTTGTTCGTGGGATCGAATCTAGCAAAAATTGGTCTATAGTCCATTGGTATCTTTTGGCCATTGGCTTCTCATGGCGTTGTATCATCTTCCTATGACATTGGCTTCCATCTGTAATTTGGGAACTATGAAGGACTTTGTCGGTTTTTTCCTTTCAAGTTTAGTAACCAAAATTTTGTCTTCTCTTGGTTCGTAATTGTCACCACCAAATTGGTAACGCAATTTTCCATAATGCACAAATTTTTGGATGTGATGCAAGGCAAACGAAAGGAATCATGGGATTTTTCCTTTATAGTGTAACTGTTTCCTACACCACTAGTTTGTTTTCAACCGTCGTCTTCAAGCGTAACCACTAAACTAAACATCAGCTTGGTTTGTCAATCGTTGGTAACCGTCGCCATCAATACTGTGCCGATCAATTTTCACAAGATCACTCTTCTTTGGAAAAGACATTGAGTTACTGCAAGATGTTCTTCATGTCTGTTTCAAGGATTTGGCTGAACGCTAGTCATCGAGTTGTGGACCAGTACTCGAGCCGCAAGACAACATGTGCCGAGCTATTCACATAGGACTTACTAATCATGCTATCATCGGCTAGCATACACATGCTAGAACATTCATGGATTGGAGCTATTTTCCATGAGCAAGTAGGGTTCGATATCTTCCCAAGTGGCTCAATTAGATTGTTTTCCAATATATATCTTTAATAAATGCCAAGCTTGTGGGTGAAAGTCAGAAGCCGATGAAGTGCTTCAATGTACACCAAACAAGATTTGAGGCCTTCACGATAGTAATTCCAAGCAATCCATCTATTTCCAAGCAGCTCTGCATAAATATCTGACTTTCAGCTGGACAGTTTTATACTTAACAATGACTAAGGTTTCGATCAACAGTACATCTTTGCCAAGTACCAGGCAGTCATGAATATTTGCTGAATACCAAGCGGTTGTGCATTTTTGCCGAGTAATGGATTATCTCCTTACCAAGCAAGTGCTACTGACCAACAAAACAATAGTAAAGAAAATTAGCAGACTTCCTCTAGGACGCTCCAATCACTACAGTTGCGCCGAGCCAAAGGATGATAGCGACTTAAGGTTGTGCATTTGAATTCAAGTCGGGTTAGCCATCTTCTTGACAGAGTAAGTGCGGAAGCTATTTACATGCCGAACAATTGTTGTCAAGTATTATTTTTGAATAGCTCACACACGACATTCCGTGGCCGAGTTAAGTTTCCATCCATTGCACCAAGTTTCAAATACTTCGAAAATAAAGAAATGAGTCGAGTTCCTTATATGCGAGCCGAGTTATTTTGTGCGACTTGATAATGCTAAGTCGATCAATCTGAAGCTTCGTAATGAATTTCACTACTGAGCCTCGCTAAAGCCGAGATATTCAACTCGAGAAGCTTATGCTGAATGGACGAAAAGCTTTAGGAATAGTCGAATTATTCTATGTTTCATACAGCATGGCTGAGAAGCTAAACTTGTCCAATCGCTGAGCATCTTATTTGAGTCATACGACTGCTAAGCATCATGGCCGAGTATGATGTTGAATAGATTTCCTTCAAGAAGATCCTTTATTTTCCAAAAAGCTTCTAACTCCACCTGCCAATATCATAGTGGCCACAGCCAAGCATCCATATTTTGAATGTCCATTTTACTTCTCTTCAAGCCTTCAAGGCCAAGCGACTCACTACAGCATATCGGGCCAAATAAAAAGCCGAGCTTTAAGTTGTCCATTGCTGAGCTGTCCAGTTTCATGCTACAGTGCCGAGCTTTAGCTGTACGCTAGATGATTTGGGCCATTTACACCGATCTAATGTGTAGAATTTCTATGTTGCTCCTCTTTTAATCAACATTTGAACTGTGATAAGTTCTCTAGTACTGACCATGCCGGGTGTCGAAACGCCGAATATCACAGCTGAATAGCAGTCTCTCTACTTGCCGAGCACTATGCTCTTCAAACATTTCTGAGCACCAAGGCCAAGCAGTAAGTTCGAGTAGACTCAATCCGAAGCTGACCATAGCCGAAGTAAGCCAAACGACAAGTAGTCCTTACCAGTGACCCCATTGAGTTTCCCTAAAATGTCGAATCAAGTGCTTCCTATACATTGGAAGATCCTTGACGATGGCGGAGTATATTTCCGGCAATTGTCGTGCTGTCCAGTTTCTAATGTTGCCGAGTATTTCAAAGATCAAATTCCCGAGCTTCATGTCGAGTGGCCGAGGAGCACTCTTCACAGTCGCCGACTAAGCTCCATAGCCGATTCTCGCCGACCAATTTCAATGGCCAAATTGCCGATTCACTTTCTCTACTGTGCACTCCAAGTCGAGCTGTCTCCTTAAACTCAGCAAGAATTTGACCGAGTATTTGACATGTTGATAAGCGACCGAAGTTTCATGCGGCCAAGCTGCTTACTTCAATGAACATTTGAACTCCAAGCTCCGTGTTGAGTTGTCGAAGAGCTGCTTAAGACCTTAGCGGCTCTAATTGCCGAAGCTGAATTGACTACAATCTGCCGAGCAATAACGAATGCTGAATGAATGATAGTGTTGAATAACGTTCTATCGGCTTGCAAGTTGCCGAGAAGCCTAGCTGTCCAAAAGCCGTCTTAACTTCCTTAGGAGATCACACTTCTCTAAAATCGAGCCCTAACTGAATGCGAATAGCAACAAGTTTGGAACAGTAACTAGAAAATCCTAAGCCAAGCTATCCAAATACTGTCTTAAGCTCCAATTGACTTAATTGTGGCCGAGACATTGCGCAACATGCAAGCTTTTTATTTTTCCACTTTCAATCGATAGAGACGCAATTCACTACTTGGACACCGATATGTATGTTTTCAACTTAGAATAGCTATAATATTGGCTTCACAAATGACACATGTTGGTCCTCATTGATCAAAGATAACTAAATTTCATCCTTAGTTATTCTTGGTTTGTTAACCATTTAATATTTGTAATGATTTATCTAAATTCAAGCACCTTCTCTCAAGATGCGAATGAGAGTTCAAAATAAATTAGGGCTAAACAAATGCCTCCATTTTAGCTTACGCAAAGTACAATTTGCTAATGTACTACTCTTGAATAGCTCTAAGCTCTACACACTATGGGTGACAAGCAAACCATAAAGCGCTAATTCCTAAGTCCTATTCATTAACAGATCGGAGGTCAACTAGTCTATCTTCTTATTCTACTTAGCACAGGTCATGCCCAACTTGGACAACCTGCATGCTCCCTTAGCCTTTTCAATCATTTTGGCCTTTTTAAGCCTTCGATTCCTCAAGCGTATTGGCCTCTTCAGGTGCTCTAGCCTCCTTAGGTGCTCCTACTTCCTTAAGTTCCCTAGCCTCTTCAAGCACTTTCGCCTCTTCAGGCACTTTCCCCTCTTTAGGCGTTTCGGCCTCTTTGGGCCCTCAGCTCTTCAAGCGCTTTTGCCTCCTCAGGCATATTGGCCTCTTTAGGCCTTTGCCTCTTCAAGCAATCTGGCCTCCTTAGGCACTCCTGCTTCCTTAGGCACATTGACCTCTTCAAGCTCTTGCCTCTTCAGGCGCTTCGGCCTCTTTAAGCTTTGACTTCCTTAGGTGCCTTCACCTTCTTAGGCGCTTCGACCTTTTCAGGCATATTGACTTCTTTAATCCTTTGCCTCTTCAGGCACTCCTACTTTCTTAGGCACTCTCACCTTCTTAAGTGCTCCAACCTCTTCAGCTTCTTTAGGCCATCACTTCTTCAGGCACTTCAACCTCCTCAAGCGCTCTTGCTTCCTTAGGCACTCTCACCTTCTTAGGTGCTCTGACCTCTTCAAGCTCTTGCCTCTTTAGGTACTTTCACCTTTTCAAGCACTTTGACCTCTTTAAGCTATAATTCTAAATCTCTCTAGAAATCCCGCAAAACCAACCTTCCTAAATACTTTCCTTTTTGACTTTGTCACCAAAAACAGTAAGGGACAAGTATTGATAGGCATTTTTAGATAATTATTATGTAGGCTTATATTAGTAAGCCTAATATCTAAACTCGATTTAATGACCCAATCCAGAGACAATCTCCATTGACTCACTATAAATACCAAGCAAAACCCCTAGGTAAGGGGACCCTCTTCTCTACTCTCTCACTCCTATAACTATGGAATAATTTCACTCTCATCATAAGAGGGTTAACTTAAACATCGGAGTGGCCGCGCCAAAGCACCTTCTGGCATCCCTCGTAGTCGTTTTCTTGTGTTACAAGTGTTTGTGTACCGAAATGAGAATCACCTGTCAATAGCTACTACAAGTGCAAGCTATCCATAGTTATCATGGGAAGGATAAATTGACAACATCAACCACTAGATTTGAGTTGTGATGAAAACTACTTATAGAGTACTTAAACCAATTGTCCCTAAAAAACATATAGATCAATACTAACATCATATGATAAACCAAACAATATCATGAATAACATAGATCTACATAATGTTCAAAATTTTCCCTACAAAACGATTTGATATGATAAATAAGACCTTGAATTTTCAACATTGCTTCTATTCAACATAACAAATTTGATCATAAACAGAAATATTAAGTTAAAGCTGGAAACTTTCCATTAAAAACATTGTATTCAACATGTAAAATTAGTGAATTCTCAAGATTATCAATTTAACATCAAAGAGAGATAGGAAGAGAGAAAAACTACATCATGAACAACAATAATT
Organism: Lumnitzera littorea; assembly: GCA_024138015.1. Taxonomy (NCBI): domain Eukaryota; kingdom Viridiplantae; phylum Streptophyta; class Magnoliopsida; order Myrtales; family Combretaceae; genus Lumnitzera; species Lumnitzera littorea. The sequence goes on from JAMXBB010000001.1 coordinate 53,303,880, forward strand.
ACACGAAGCTCTAAACTTTCCTTAGAAAGCAATTGATATGGTAATTATAACCTTGATTTTTTTACTCCACTTTTGTTCAACATTGTAAGCTTAATCATAGACAAAAATATTAATATGACGCTTGAAACTTTCATAAAAAAACATTAAATTTGACATGTAAAATTTGATAATTTTCAAAACCACCAATTTAACATCATATAAAGATAAAGATGTAGAGAGAGAGAGAGAGAAAGGGGAAGAGAGATACTAACTTGACCTAAGATGGAGCATCGGTGGTGAGTGGTGCAATTATAGAAGACAAAACAAATAAGGAAAAGGAAAAGAAAAAGTGGAAAAAAGATAAAAAGTAAGTCTTAGCTTAGAATGACAAAAGTGAAGAAGGGAAGGAGGAAGGGGGTGAGAGAAACAAAGCCTGTGAAAACGTTGATTGATCAATAAATCATTGGTCATAAGTTATGCTAAACAAAGTGGGAGAAAAAGAAAACTACGGTTAATGAGTTGTAATGAAGTGAGGGGGGAAGAGAGAGAGAGAGAGAGAAACCTAATTGAAGATGATGATAGATCGAACCATGAATAGCACCTATCCTTAGAGTGGTGTTCATAAACATAAGAAGTGGAAGGAAGAGGGAATTTTAGACAGAAGGAAAAAAAAAAAGAGAAAAGGAATAGAAAAAGAAAGGTGGGAAGATATGCTACTAATGTTATTTTTATTTTTCTCGCTTTAAGTTAGAATTAGTGACTTACAATTAATTAAGTGTCATTAATATAATTACTATCACCATTCAATTTATTGTGTCCCTTTTTACTTGTTTCATTAGCTTAAAATTGTTATAGTGACTTTTCTTTTCTTTTTTTTTTTCTTTTCTTATACCTATAATTACTTTAACTTTTCAAGAAACTTTTAAAGGACAAATCTCATTTATTTATCCAATGTAATAAAAAATTAAGAAAAATATAGAAAATTAACCATCTTCTAAAATTAAGCTTAGATATATAGATAACTACGCCTTAACATGTCAATATCTATCCCAATCTCGAGTCATAGTTTAAGCTTAAGCAACATGAAACTTTGAATCATAGGGATTTAATTAGGAAAATTTAGCAAAGTGAACTAAGGTCATTAAAAAGCATGGGAAAATTTAAAAAAAAAATTTCTTGTTCACATTTAGGGATGTAAATTTCTAAAGTTATTCTTTCAAAAACTAAAAAGTTTAAGTATACAATATTCGATTAGATGGCATACTTTTTAACATATAAGAATTATATCTCCTATTCTTTCCTACTCTTTTCTCTGGACACTTAAGTTGTATATTGTCTTCAATGTACGAATATTAACAATAAAAGCATAGAAATCAAAAGGGGAAAGAAAAATGAAAGAAAAAGATAAAGGAAACTAAAATTCCCCTAGTTAATGCTTTGATACTAGTTTTGAAATCACCATTGAAGTCATCAGATTCCGTCTTATTGTTGGTGAATTTTGGGAATTGGAAATATCTTGTAAAGACAAGACAAATACTTAATACCGAAACCAGTCCGGTGCAGCCACTCCGATGCCTAAGTCAGTAAGTAGGAATAGAAATAGTAGAGTTGAGAAGTTGAGAGTTATTCCTTCTCTCTTACCGGGTTCCTTTGCCATATTGATGAGAGATTTTCATGTTTGAAGGAGCAGTTATTAGAATAATTGTCGAGACACACAAATACTTTTTAACTAGATACCTTCCCTAAAATGTAGGGAGAGTAGGCAGTTATGTAATCATAACCATGCTTGTAATAACTGTTCACACCATGAACTTAAATTCAAATCCGTGATGGATTTGAGTTACTCGGCATAATGCCAAGAATATCAATCACTCGACGAGGTGCCTAGAATCTAGATTGTACCGCCAATCAGCAACTAAATAGATTAGTAAGATGGAGACAAAAATTGACTATCAATACATACATATCATTGTCTAAAATCATAAAGCTTTGCAAAACAAAACAAATCAAGACAAAGAAAATGTGAAAGGCATAAAAAAAATTAAAAACCAAAACTATTTCTAAACTACTACTTAACTATTCTACCTATAGACAAGAGAAGTTCAGCAAAAAGCAACATCAAAACTAGCAGGAATTATAGCTAACTGCAAAATATATCAATATAAAAGAAAACCAAGTCTACAAAATATTGGTATTAATAGATGGAAACCCCTACCAAAGCTCCTATTTACGCTATGTGCCAAAGTGCCGATAGAGACATTTCGAATGTCAAAGAGTTGGAAACATATGCTAGGATAGAAGAGAAATAAAAAATTGTTTTAGTCTACAAGATTGTTTCAGATAAAGTAGAAAATAGAACAACCTTAATATCTATGATGAAGAAGGCTTGGAAATCATATGGCCCTTGTGAAATAGTTTAAATGAAAGTACATCTGTTTGAATGCATAATGGGAGACAAAACACATGCCATAAGGATCATTGGCAATGGGCTATGGAGTTTTATAGGAAAGTTGATAGTTTGAATATATGGGAACCACAACAAGAAATTGAGGAAGTGAAGATAGATTATTGCCTACTCTGGGTTCATGTACACGGTCTTGAGTTGGACTAAATGATTGAACCTAATGTAGCTAAGATAGGTGATTTTGTAGGAGATGTTTTGGAGGTTAAACCATCATAGCTGAAGGGTGGAGCTATGAGAGGCTTTTTGAGAGTTAAGGTGAATATAGATTGGAAGCTACCTTTTAAAACTAGCATATGGGTTAACAGACAATAGTTGAAAATGTACTTTATTCGGTTCATGTACGAGAAGCTACTTAATATCTATTTTAGCTATGGACCTTTAGGTCACTTCACTACTAGCTATAGTAAGGGTATTAATCTCAATCTAGGAAGTTGGCTCAAAGCTAATTCAATTATACCTTCTTCAGAAATTGAAGGTACCATTAGTAATGCATCTTCACCTCAATCATCCTTTAAGTAAGTAGCTTCGATTGAATCATGCTCATCTATACGATTCAATATTCATGTTAGGCAATCATCTAGCTAACTAGAGGTCCCTAATGTGTATCCAAACACCATACCTACCACTTACCCATCACCCCACCAAAGACTAAACCACCTAATGCACTCCCTAAAAACCTAAAACACTCTTTCCCCTTCAAATCAATACACAAACTTACCCATCATCTACTAATATACAACTAAGCCATTCTTCATCAACTCATATTAGTCTATCTTATAAGGCCCAAGAAGAGGTGACTAGCCCTATGGAATTCAAAAGATAAGCTCTTCAACAAACAAAGCCAATGAACCATGCAATTAACTAGCTAATGACACCCAAAACTCCAACCAATACTTTATTGAGTTTTTGGACTCACCTTCACCCACCTTATCAAAACTCCTTGAACTCATCAAAAACTCACCATCTCATCTTACTCCTGCCCTTAGTACCTTAGCTATTTAAAGGCTAGTAGAAGGGCTAAGCACTAGACTTGCAAAGCGCCTATGGTTAGACTTTTCTAGGGCTCCTACTTCCTTACCTTCAAAACTTAGCTAAAGAAAAGGGAGTAAACCTAAGAGAGTAGAAGCAAAACACTCTAGTGAAAATGCAACACCTACGTCAATGGACTTATCTTAAGAGGCATTAATCAATTTGCCCATTTCTTTCTCGAATCAATCTAAAAATGGCTATGGTGGCTGGTTAGAAGCATCCACAGGGAAGCTATGATTCTCATCAACTAGAGCTATCAAGGATTGGGAACTAGCTTGGCAGTTCAACACCTTAGAAATCTCATTTTCAAACATAACAATTTGGTTATGTTCTTAATGGAAACTAAGAATAAATTAAGTAAGCTAGCATAAGTAAGAAGAAGACTAAGGTTTAGCCATGAATTATATGTAGAGCTTGAAGGTCTCTTTGTGGGCTTAGCCTTATGATGGACTAATAAAGTAACTCTCAATGTTCATTAAGTAGATAAGAATCATATTTCTCCATTGTCCTATTAGTTGATGGCTCTCTTTTCTACCATGTATCATGGATTTACAGAGATTTGGAAGATATAGGCAAATCTATGAAGGATGCTTAGATGTGAGTAGGTGACTTCAATCACATCCTCTACAACTATGAGAAAGAAGGGGGCAATATGAAGAGTAGCAAGCTTATGGATCACTTTGGAGAAATGGTTATGAATTCCAATCTAAACGACATTGGCTTTAAGGGACAAAATTTACTTGGTCGAATAAAAGAGAGGATGGTGAAGTAATGGAAAGGAGCTCTTGGCAAAATTGGAGACCTTATGGAGAAGAAAGGAACTCTTTTGGCATTAATGATCCAAGGTGAACTAGTTGAAAGAGGGAGATAGAAATACCAAACGTTTCCACCAATCTAACTTAATGTGAAGGTAGTACAATATGATTTGAGACTAAAAAATGCTGACGGTGTTTAGCTTGAAGAAGAGGACTTGATCATGAAAGATTTTTATGCCTTCTATGGAAACTTGTTCAAATTAAAAGGAAGCAAGAGTAGGGACTATGTGCTTGATACGATCCCATGTTTAGTCAGCGAGGATAAGAATGTGGCTTTATCGTAGATTGTTTCTGCAAATGAAATCAAAGAAACTACCTTCCAACTAGGGCCTTAAAGGTGCTAGGACGAGATGGATTTTGAAGAGTATTCTATCAGTGCTTTTGGCACATAATGGGAAGGAGAATGATGGAAGTGGTCCAATCTTAATTTTGCTCAAGCATAATGCCATCTTCTCTCAATATGATTGATGTTGTCCTCATTCCCAAAGTAGTATCCCTTGTTGAAGTTGATGCGCCTAAGAGTTAAGTTATTCACTAGGGTTTACTATAGGGAAGGTAATCACTAGGTCATTTAAGATATTGAAGAAGAAGAAATGGGTAAGCAAACACAGTAGCTTCCGTGAGGCTACTCATCAAATAAGATGCATCAACAAACATGACACGACTTAGGCTTTACATAATATGATGCACAAGTAAATCTTAAGATTCACTCACCATTAATCTCGAGTTATAGGCAAAATTAGATAAGATTTGAGAATATGTGCTTGTAGAGTGGTGTCTTGCAAGGACAAGAAGAATATTCATTAATAATGAGGTCAAAAGTTTATAGACACCCCATTTTTGCGCATCTTTATTTTATTTTTGTATTTATCCTTTTTTTTAAAAGGGTCCTAATTAAAAAAAAATTATTAAATTTAGAAAAATACCGAAAAAAAAAATGAACTTGAAGATAAAAATAATAATAAATTAAGACAATAGAATTTTTTAGAAAGTAGGATTTTTAGGAAGAATAAAAGCTTTGAGACATTTTAGGATTATTAGTTCTGAGAATGATTTATTTAGTTAGTTTTTTTATTGTTATTATGAAAATAGCTCTAACATACATTAATAATTTATGTTTTGCAATAAAGACCAAGGAAAAAGCCAAGCGTGCTAGCTAAGGGGCACACTACCAAATTAAAGGTCTAGGGTTTGATCCTATCCCAGGTGTTTAGCACCTTTTTCTCTTTGGTTGCCAATGTAAACACATGTCGGCCTTTGATTGGTTAACAGTGTCCACTTTCCATCTCTTTCTCATGCTTTCCATGCTTTTCCTAGTGTAAACCAAGCTTGGATAGCTCATTTCATAGACATTTTTTATCCAATTTTTTCGTGATTTTATCAAATTAATGGTGAAATTGCAAAGTACACTTGAAATAGTTTGAGTTGAACCTAAAAAGATGTCCAAATACATTCATTCAAGGTCAAAATGTGAGTTGAAAAAGTGAAAAATTTGCAAATCTAAATTTTCTTGCATGTTGATTATGCTCGATTTAAGGTCTTAAATTAAAGATCAAAGCTTCTAATGGCTAAATCAAGTAGTAACATAATATGGGGATCTCAGTTTTGCATCAATTAACATTAAATTAGAAGGAATTTCAATTAATAACCATTGATTGAAATCTTTGGATTCAATGCCATTTGAAGTTTTCCTTATTTGATTAAGCTTCAAACGCTATAGAAGGGGGGTCTTAGAGGTTACTAGATGATCAAGCTCAACTTAAAACACTTTGTTCAAGTTAAATTCATCCTTTTCTCTCTCTAAGCAAACCTTAGGCTGACTACTCTTACTCTCTCTCTAGAAGTTCTCCGATTTAGTGGTTCTTGATGAAAACCACCATCACCATCCACTTCCCTATCTTAAAAAACCCTAGGCCACATCCTCCACTCATCTTAAAACCACCCTAAATGACCCAAACCCTCATTACGTGAAACCTTTGTTAGCAACAATCCCTAGAAACACTACCGTCATTACTTCTTGGACTAAAACAATCCTACCGTTGAATTCTTTGTATCATAAAACTTTAACCCAAGCCTTCTTTGAAACCTAAACAACACCACGCAATTACACACCACTACTACTAGCGGTCGAACTTATGAAACAACCTAAATAGCTTCAAAATGCCACTTACACCTCACCAAACTCCCTATCTTCAATGAAAAACACATAAATCTTACTTCACCCACTCAAAAAGGCCACTAGAAATCACCTAAAGAAGCCCTTATTGCCACCGTGTTCTCCTCAATTTGCTGTACGTTTCTACACGTGATTAGTTTAAACAACCTGAATCTAACTCGGTTTTGACTCATTAACCTACTATTTGACCCACGCCTATTAGGTCCGGTCCTACCTTGTTGTTTTGTCATGTTGTTTTGATTTTTTTTAATTATTTATTTGTTTATTTATTTAGTTACTTATAACAATGAAAAAAAGGGAGAAAAAAAAGGCTTAAAAAAAGGGAGAAAAAAAAGGCTAAAAAAAAAGAAAGAAAGAAATTGTTGCCCACAAAAATTTTTGTGTTTGTTACATAAACATAGTTTTGGAAAACAAAAATAAATAAATTTTTTATCCGTTTTTCTTTCTTTTCCTATCTTTTTTCTTAAAAAGAAATGTGTATTTTATTACCTAGAAAAATAATTTTTTCAAATAAAATATAGATATAATAATTTTTTTTTTTCAAATTTAGGGCCTCTTTTAGATTTTATTCAAAATAAACACCCATTCAGACCCTTTTTTGAAATAGAATAAAATGGTCAAATAATGTAAACCCAACAATCTTTCATAATTAAAATGGATGGTACATTAAAGTTTCACAAAAGACCAAACTATGGGAAGCCTAATCCTTACTAGAGAGTATATAGGCACCTATAGGGTAACTTAAAGCTGGAAAATTTTTTTATTTTCCTTTTTGTAAATAATTTAATTTCTAATTTTCTTCTCTTTGGTATAAATAAGAATTAATTTCCTTTTTTTTAATTTTGGATAAATTTTTCAAGTCAAAAGGATATTTTAGAAAATAAAACTAAATTTGAAAGGTTAAGAGTAGTACCTATTTAAGGTTTAATAAGGTAGCCCCCGAACTTTGATATTTGGTTTCTTCAATTTTTTTCAAAAGGTTTTTAAATTCGCAGGCTAGTGACTAAATTAAAATCCATCCGCCTAGTTGATTCTAATTTAATTTTCAAAAATAAAAGAAACCTAATTTTCCTTAATTCTTAATTAAGGGTTTATATCAAATGAGTATCAGGTTCAATATAGATTAGGTTAAGGAAAATAACAAAAACCAAAAATTTTAGGCTCAACAAAGTTGATTATGGCTTAAAAGAAAAAAAGACTATTTATAGTAAGTCCTAATATCAACAAAGGGAAATAAAGAAATTACAAACATGGGCAGTGCTAGAAATACGTAACATAATACCACCTAAAAGGTATATGTGACAATTAAAGAAAAGTAATAAGTACAATGTTAGAAAAAGAGAATGACAGGTAGCTCATTGTTATTGTGGCCGTACTGAATATGGTAGGGTGCTAGAGTGCTACTGTAGAGCTGTATTAATGGCTGTCAAGGTGATTGAGTGAGGCAACAACTCAGTAGATTAAGAGAGGAGGGTGCGACAATTAGGGATAGGGACTTTGTCCTTTACGTTTGGCAAGTTAGCATTAGAGTTCTAAGCATCTGATAGGCTGGCACGTAAGTGTTTGGTATTTGGATGAGAGAATAAGCAAACTAATGGATGTCTAAGTAGAGCACTTAGAGTGTTAGTCATCTAGCTTCCTTAATAGATATGTTCATTAAGGTCAAGCTGAGCAACCATGATTCTCTTGGCTAGGCCTTACAATCCTTAAAGTCTAGCTCAATGAAGGATCCAGTGATTAGCTTCTCTCTTTGGCACATATCGTATCGATTAAAAAACATTGGAGGTTAGGTATACTCTAAAGCCTTCTGGCAACTTTAGCTCATAAGCATTGTCATTTATCCTCTATAGGACCTTAAAGGGGCTACATGATCTGGGGGAAAGTTTACTTATTCTTCTTCTTAGGAACTGTCCCATGTTGAGGTGAACCTAGATAAGGTCTTTGAGGTTATAAATGACATGCTTTCATCCTTGATTCCCTTGGTCTTTTTATTGAGCAACCGTTCTAGCTAGTTGCTTGGTAACCTTCTAATGTAGCCTCTGAAATTCCTTAGTACGCTGTAAACCAGACTGAGTTTCTCCTAAAGAGGTTAGGCCAATAATCACATCTAGTGGCAAATTCGAATTGAGTCCATAGATAACCTTAAAACACGACTTTCCTATTAAGCTGTAGGTGGAGTGATTGTAAACAAACTCTATGACTGGCAAATAAAGGTCCCAATCATTCAGATTTCAACCAATAATAGCTTGAAGTAGGTTGCCTACTATTCTATTTAAGACCACCATCTAGCTGTCAGTCTATAGACGGTAAGAAGTACTAAGCATAAATTTAGTGCTGAGCTTCTTCCATAGTATTCACCAAAAGAAGCCTATCAAATTTGAATCGCAATCTAAGACAATACTTCTTGGGACAACATACAACCACACAATCTCCTACAAAAAGAGGTTAGTGATGAAAAAAGTATTATTAGTTTTGTGCTAAGGAATGAAGTGACTCATTTTATTGAACCGATCAACCACTAGCATAATAGAATCATGTTTTTGAGACGTTTTAGGTACGCTAAGCATGAAATCCATACTTAAATTGGTCCATGGCTGCTCAAGTATAGGTAGAGGAGTGTATTCTCCATATATCTCTTTTCTTCCCATAGCTAGCTTATATACTTCGTAACATTTAAGGAATTTTTGCACATCCCTTAATATTCCTATCCAATAGAAGTGTTCCTTCAATAACTCGGTAGTTCTTTTCTCGCTAAAATGGGTAACTAAGTCCCTAGCATGGGCTTCCTGAATGAGTAATTCCTTAGTAGAGCTATTCGACAAACATACTTGCTTTCCCTTCTTCAGAAATCTTTGGCTCAAGTAGATCCCATCTACTACTCCTCTGAAACTACACTTGACCACTAAGGGTCTAAAGTATGGATCATGCCCGTACTAGTTAAGTAGAGTACCATACCCAAGTACTTTAGCTTATAATGATGAAATGAGGACATGCTGACAAGAAAGGGCATCAGTTACAATGTTCATACTTTCCTTCTTATATTTGATGACATAGCAAAAGATTTCTAAAAACTCTACCTACTTAGCATAACAACGAGAGAGTTTTTACTAGCCTTTAAGATGCTTAAGAGACTCATGGTTCATTTAGATAATAAACTCTCTCAATAGCAAGTAATGCTACTAGTTCTAAAGTGCTCTGATAAGAGCATTGAATTCTTCATCATATGTCAAGTAATTCAGAGCAATACCTTTGAGTTTCTCATTGAAGTAGTGATTACTCAACACTCTTGTATAAGAACAACACCAATAATGACTTTAGATACATTATACTATAATTTAAAAACCTTGCTAAAGTCAGGAAATGTTGTTACTAGGGTAGAAGTCAAATAGGATTTGATCTCTTGAAAACCACTCTAAGCTCTTTCGGGCCATTTGAATTTAAAGTTCTTCTTGATCAACTTGGTAATGGGGCTACTATGAAACTAAAGTTCTGAATGAATCTTTTGTAAAATGAAACTAGACCATGAAAACTCCTCACTTCGACAACATTGGTCGATGTTGGCCATTCAGAATAGCTCTCACTTTTTCATCATCAAGCTAGATACCTCATCATGACACAACATGTCCAAGGAATATTACCTCGCTTTAAGAAAAGATACACTTCTTCATGTTATCGAATAATTGCTTAATACGAAGGATATCAAATACTGACCTCAAGTGTATAACATGAGATGCTAAGTTGACATTATACACTAAGATATCATCAAAGTAAGCAAAAACACATTTACCAATCAAAGGTCTCAAAACATGGTTCATCAGTCACATGAAGGTATTCAATATGTTGGTGAGTCCAAACAGCATTACCAGCCATTTAAAAGACCATCATTTGTGTTGAAGGTAGTTTTCCACTCATTCTAATCTAATGGTAGTTACTTTTCAAATCGACTTTTGAAAATATCTGTACACCATATAATTCATCTAACATATCACCTAATCATGGAATTAGATATTGATACTTGCTAGTGATCTTATTGATAGCTCAGCTATCGATGCACATTCTATATGAGCCATCCTTCTTTGGTACTAGGACAACTAGCATGACAGAAAGACTTATGCTCTCTCTAACATATCCACGTTCAACCAACTCATCCATTTTCCCTTTTAGCTTGGTTACCAACTCAGGATTGAACCTATAGGTTAGTTAAGTAGAGTAGCTCAAAGTTAAAGGTCAATGTATTACTTTATGTCTCTTATAAAGGATAAGTCTCTTAACAGCTCGGATGGAAACAGGTAGCCATATTATTGAAGCAAGGCTTACACCTTGGCTAGTAGTATTATATCCTCTTTTAGTTTAAGTAGTCTCCTAATCAACAAAAATACAAATTCTTCCCTTTTAACATCCTTAGAAAATTATGCTAGAGAAATCATTAGGGACTTCTTCTATAAGGATTTAGATATTTTCTCCTACAATTCCTACACTTTGCAAGGGCTCATTGGGGCTGATGTAAGTGTTCCTATGCCTGTCATGGAGTACCATACAATCAAATAGCAATGGTCGACTTAATAGTATGTATGAAGTGCACATGAGTAGAACGTCACACAGTATCTTATCCTTATGCCTTTCCCCTATGGAGATCGGCACCTTCACCTGCTTTGAGACCTAGAGTCCATCTTTCTCATTCTGCTAACTAATCTTATAAGGTTAGGGGTGAGGATAGGTTAATAACTTTAGGGTCTTCACTACCCTTTGTGCTACTACATTAGCACAACTTTCCCCATCAATAATCAAGGCATACAAACTTCCACTCATTCAGCAATTGGTGTGGAAGAGATTTTATTGCTACTCACTTGCTTTCACAACATGGGTATTAAAGGCTCTTTAGACAACTATGTTGAGGTACTGCTCACCCATTTTGGTTTGAGAGAGAACTTTAGGGTCTTCTAAGAATTCATTAAGAAAGTGCTTAGCATCTACCTCCTCTTCGCCTTCACTAGCACTTTCCACTTCAAACTACAACTTCTCTCCTTTAATGGTCATGATACATCGATTTAGACATTAACTAGCCAAGTGTCAAAAACCAAGGCACTTGAAGCATTTGATTTATCAAGTCTTTTATCCTAAGCTTTGACCTTGGTTCTTCCTAACCTCAAACTCTTTGGCTTTAGTCTTACCTCAGCCTTCATCAAGTCTACTCAAAGCTTGACTTAGGCAATCGACCTTAAAACTATGTAAGCTCGATCATATGCAAGTAAGCTTGACATGCTAGACCTATTTGATATACTATTCGGTTGCTCGATGCTCGATTAAGTTGACCTTGCCTCTGCCTTTCCACATTTTGTGCTACTAAGATAGCTTCATCTAGTTTCTCAAGCCTCTACACCTTTACTATATTACCAATCTCTAGCTTTAGGCTAGAAATATACCTAGCCACTATTCATGCTTCTAGTTCATCAACATCACATTAGATCATTAACAACTAGAACTCTTAGACCTACTCATACATAGATCAACCACCCTACTTAAATTCTTAGAGACGTTTGAAGGTATATTACTCATAGTGTTCTAGAACAAAACTACTCCTCAAAATTCGTTTCATTTCATTCCATTTTCATATTTCTCATCAAGCTCATTGACATATGATTTGTAATTTCTTCCACCACATTATTACATACCTAGAAAACTCTAAGGCTCTTATACGAATATGCATTGAGTCTTCATAATCATAGAAGTAAAAAATCTTCTCAATCTTCTCTTCCCAATCTAAATACTCATCATTGTTACTAGATCCAAAGAAGATCAGAACTTGTACCTTGATGTGCTCCATCCCTTTAAGAGCTCGGAGTTCACGTTCACCATACTTAAGGAACTACTCATCTTCATCCCTAACATCTTCCATGTTCTCAACTTCTCTTAACTCAAGTCATCGACATGCGAGTCCTTTGGCTTAGATAGGTTGTACTTGTAGCACATTCATAACACCAAGAGCCCAGATTTCTACACCATGTCCTCTTGATTTATCTCATATACCTTGTCTACATTTAGCATTTCCTTCTAGGTGTCAAGCCTCCATTAATCATTGCATAGATATGGCTAAGTTAGCTACAATAGCAGTGAGGTTTTGTTTTTGCTCATCTGTAATTCATGCGGTTTGTTGCTTAATATGACCATGACTGAGAACATCACTCTCAACATCACCTATCTCTCCTTATACACTGGGGTTCGACATTCTAACAACAAGACTTCAAAAAATTCACAATTCAATAGAAGACGCTACTTAACACAAGTTAGAAACTATAACGTACAGCAACTTAGATAACTTTCTTTGTTTTTGAAGTAAAGAAATAAAGTACAATAGAGCACGAGAACTACTTCAAAAGATAGCCATTATAACACATAGCTTATAGTCAAAACATTAAGCTTTGATACTAAGATTATATGATGTGTCTAGGATCTAAGTTAATCACTAAAGCTTACTATGGAGAAGGTGACCAATGGGTCCTTTGAGATATTGAAGAAGAAGAAATGGGTAGGCAAACATAGTAGCTTCTATGGGGTTGCTCATCAGATATGATGCACCAACGAACATGATATGGCTTAGGCTTTACTTGATATGATTAACAAGTAAATCTTATGGTCCACTCGCCTCTAATCTTAAGCTACAGGCAAGATTAGATAAGAGTGGAGAGCATGTGCTTGGAGAGTGGTGTCTCACAACGACAAGACGAATATTCATTAATAATGAGATAAAAAGTTGATTATGACTTACAAGAAGGACTACTTATACTACATCCTTAAGGCAACAAAGGAAAATAAAGAAATTAAAAAAATGGGCAATGTTAGAAATAAGTAACATAGTACTACCCAAAAGGGTATATGAGACAACTAAAGAAAATTAATACAGTACAATGTCAGAAAAAGAGAATGATAGGTGGCATGTTGTTATTGTAGCCATACTGAATACAATCAGGGACAAGGACCTTGTCCTTGGCACTCGACAGGTCAACACTTGAATTCTAAGCATCTAATAAGATGGCATGTGAGTGTTTGGTATCTAAATGAACAAATAAGTAGGCTAATATGTTTGAGCAGAGCACTTAGAATGTTCATCATCTAGCTTTCCTGATAGATGTACTTGTTAAGGTCAAGTTGAGCAACTATGACTCTCCTGGCCAAGCCTTATAATCCTTAAAGTCTAAATCGGGTAAAGGTTCTAGTAGTTAGTATTCCATCTAGTTTTACCCAATTAGCTTATGTAACTTCATGTACAAAATCATCTCTATTGGTCCCGTATAAGATATTAAGAGGGAGGGTGAATTGATATCTCTAAAAATTTTGAAAATTTTTTATGTAAATAAAATTACCCCTCTTAATAAATTAAATTGGTGAACAGTGGTACTCTAATAATTTAACACAAATAACACAATTAAATAATGCAAATTAAAATAAATAAGGAGGAGAATATCAAGCTTAGGATTTAAAAAGCTTCAGCTTTTTTCCTTATTGCTCTTACTTTCTGCTCCACTACTAGGGACTCGATCTACTTTATCGATGATGTTCCACTTGATTCACTAAATCAAAAACATAAGAAGTTTATAGATATCAGCCACAATTGGCCTCAATAACTCTTTACTCTGCCTATCTAGCCTCTATACTGTTTAGGCTAATTACAGATCTACAAAGTATAACCAAACTTCTCTCAACACTCAAACAATAAATAAAGCTTATAGATTACAAGTGAGCACAAAAATATAAGTCTCAAATAATTTCTCATGAAAATAGAAATGAAGATTGATGAATGATCAACTTTGGTTTAAGTCTCTAAAGAAGTATATGAGAAATGTTTTGTGCACTTTCAAATAGTGGAGAATGTCTACCATCAGAGTATAAAGTATATGTATTTTCCTTCTTAGAATCGTACATAACATTTTGAATCCTTTCTCCTTTTATACTAAAGTCTTCCAATGGCTAATTTGTTAAGAATTATCTTCAATTCATATTCATCCATTTCAATGTCTAAGTGATAATCCATAGATATTTTTAGAGAAATCTTGGAGTTTGAATTTTTAAACTAGATCTTCTAATCTTATTATGGCCAGATATACTTTGATCAGCAATTTCAAGATAGGCTTAAGTTTCGAAATTCAAAATCCCATAAAATTTGAAATAAACCTTATCCTTATCTTTATCCAAAGATAAATTCGCTTAAAAATAATCCCTATGGATTTTAATTCCAACTTAGTTGAAACGAGATTAAGTATATTTTCTTAGTACATCCAATCTAGTATAGCTAGGTCCTGTTCACTTCGAAACTGAGATTATGATAATTTTCAACATTACTTTTCCAAACTAACTATTTGAATAACCATCTAAAGAGTATCGATTTACTTTTCCTCAAAGTCTCTAAATTATTTTCTAAAGTATTAGTACTAACTCTTCTTAAAAAAGCTTCTGAAACATTCTCTGAAGTTATTCATACTTATCTCTTTTTCAAACAATTCAAACAACTTCTGAAAGAGTTTCTAATTGCAACTCAAATTGCAATGTTAAACTTTCTGTAATACCATTTGAATACTTGTACACTTGTTAGTTCATTAGCATTCCTCTCTTTTTGTTATCATTAAAATTCATGAGAGATATCTAACATTTTCCCCTTTTTTGATGATAGCAGGAACACTTATAAATCCAAAAACACAAAGTAGATTAAATTGATGTCAAATAAACAACAAAGAGGAAGCATTATATAAATAATGAAAATTACTTTGTTGTACTGTCATGATTATCATGATGTGTAGTACCAAAGTGTTTTTAGCTTTTCTCCCCCTTTTTGTTATCATCAAAGGCTACTTATTAACTCTCCCATAATATCTATAATTATACAATATGTGCAAAACCGAAAAAGGACTTCACTAGTGAACAAAAAGTACATAACTAAGTCTATATATGGACGTAGCATTAGAAAACAAAAGATTAAACTACAATTAGAGTTTGATTAAAAGAAAGGAAATTAACAAAATAAAGAACAAAACATTAGAACAAGGAAAATTATTTTTGAGTTCTCTTTGTTTTCTTCTTAGCACGAAGCTTCATTCTTCTAGAATATATTGGAACTATCTTGCTAAGAAAAGGTTTCTTTGCAAAGGAGGTTGGTTCTTGTTGTTTGACAAACGTTGGTATGGTCTAGGCTTGAACGGATGCATTATCATCTTTGTTGGAGCTAATTGATAGAGTTTTGTTAGAAACTTGAACAAGGAGAGGATCAATTTGATCTGTTGGTAATGGAATAATCATAGGGGAGTGAGGTTTAGTTACTGCAAATTGAGTATTTGATTAAGGAACAATTGGTTCAATAAGAGGAATAATAGGTTGAGTTTGATCAAGGAGTTTAGATGGTGGATCAATATGATGAGCTTGTTTACTAGGATTAGATTCAATAATTGTTTCTTTGACCTAGACTTTAAATAAGTCTTTCATACCTATAAGTCAATCCTTCATAAGCTTTCTAAGAACTTCCTTGATTCCCTTGTTTGCAGGGAGGAAGTTATGCCTCTATACTCCCTAAATCACTATTTAAAAGTGATCCAATTACTTCTCTAAATTCAATTCCACCAGTCCTCTTGACCAATTTCCCTTTCTTCTTTTGTGTTTCCATAGCAAGTTCCTTACCTCTCTTTCTTTTCTTTCCACTATCCTTCTCTTCAACAATGATCACTTTCTTCCCAACATTGGAAGGGTGAACAAAAACTCCCCCATTATAAGAATGCTAAAGTTATGTCATTTACATAAATTCCCATTTGCTTAAAGATTTTCTATCCTAGTCTAGTGGGGTAGTAAGGATAGTTTGCTTCTGCTAAAATTTTCAATTTCTTTATTTTGAACAAAGTCATCAATGAACTTTCATATGGCTTAACATCTAAGTTTTGCCATATATGCCACATCATCAATTTCACAACATCCACTTTTCTTTTACCTGACATAGCCAGTACAACCAATGCATCTTCCCTAGGCAGCATAAACATATTAACAAACTTATGCAAAATTTGAACTAACAATTCAAATCCAGTGCTAAAAATGTCTCTGTTAACTCCTAACTCAATTCCATCATTCAATTTAGTAAAAATATTCTCCTTAGTCAATTGCACCAAATTCTCATCCTCCCCGATTTCCCTAATGCCGAAGCATTTCAGGATATCTTCCTTTAAAATCTCAACCTTTTGATTCAACACTACCAATTTCCAAACTTCTTGATCATTTCTATCTAGCCTTTTGTAAAATTCATCTACTAGTTCTCCATAACAACACCTCTTATATTTGCTAAGTTACTCAATCCTAATACATCCACATATTCTTTTCAATAAAAACCATTCTTCTCAAAGAGTTCCAATTCTAAATAAAAAGATTATTTGATGGATAGATTTTTACCTTTCACGATGTATCTTTTCTTTGGTTTGTCCTTTTGTCAAGAGGGGGGTTTTGTGATCACAACTTTTTGAGATTTTTGCATAGCTTAAGGGGTAGACTTTGAAATCTTCTTCATAGGATTTGAAGTCTTAATCTTACAAGGAGTTTTCTTAGGTTCATGTTCAAAAGGTTGTTCAGGGAGATGCTTCTCAATTCTAGATTTTTCTTTATATGGGTATTTTAGAGAACCAGAGTCCTTAAATTCAAAGACTTCTTCAGATGAAGAAGATGAACTGGGCTTCTACATATCTTTAGAAGTTTACTGAGTGGCTTCTTAGACTAGTTTAGAATGTTGATCAAAACCATTCTTTTGGTTCACTTCCTGAACAAGTTCTTTCAAGGGTTCATCACATAGTCCTAGGATTTGAGTTTTCTTAGAAGTTTCTTGATGAGGTTCAGTAGGTAGAATGGGTTATGGTTCCAAAGGGTTAGTGATGTTAGTCTCTTCCTTAGTGAGATCAACAAGATTATTTGGATTTTTTGAAGCTATAGTTCTAGTTCCTTTAGTAGCAATGTGGTTTGATTTTCTAGGAATCATGATTTTTTAAGAGAGAAAAGACGAGTGAGAAGATGAAGGGTTTGAAGATATGAGAAGAAGAGGAAGGAAGAAAAGATTTATAATTAGAGAGAAAATAACTAACAAATTAAGTGGTCCTTATCTTCACATGAGTATGGGCTGATTTTTTAGACCTAATTTAGGACCTCCTAGAGAAATGTTTAAGACATACATAGCACTTTTCCTTGTATATGACATATGATTAGGAAATTGATTACTTGCATTTGGATTAAATAATTGACTGAAACTTTTTGTATGTATCAATGATTTTTAGCTAAAAGGGGAATTAATTAATTATTCTTTATGCTAACAAGAGGGATTGAACACACCAATTTCATGACGAATAAATTCAAACCTTAATTTATCAAAAGGTTTTGTAAATATATCTGCAAATTGACATTTAGTCAGTACAAAATCAACACTCACATCATTATTTACAATATGATTACAAATGAAATGATGTCTTATTTTTATCTATTTTGACCTATGAACCGGATTTTTTATCAAGTTAATAGCATTAGTCTTGTCACATTTTATGGGTATATTTTCATAATTTATCCCATAATCATTCAACTATTGTTTTAACCAAAGTAATTGAGCATAGCAATTTTCAATAGATACATATTCAACTTTTGCAGTTGAAAGAGCAATAGAATAGAGTTTTGTTTCTTAGAAAACCAAGAAACTAGCTTATCCCTTAAGAACTGACAAGTACTTGAAGTACTCTTCCTATCTACTTTGCAACCTGCATAATCAACATTTGAATATTCTATAAGATCAAAATTTTAACTCTTAAGATACTAAATTCCTAATTTTGTAGTGTTTTTTATATGTTTAAAGATCTTTTTAACTAGAGCTAACTGTGCTTCTATTGGTGAACTTTGAAATCTAGCATACACACAGGTACTAAACAAGATATTAGGATGTGAAGTTGTTAAGTATACTAAAGTCTAATTAACCTTCAATATAATTTTTCATTTGCCTTTCTACCATTACTTGTGATATCGAGCTTTATTGAGGTACTCATAAGAATTGAAGAATCCATAGTGATCTCAAAACTAAATTTCTTTAGAATTTGTTTGATATACTTCTCTTGGTGAATAAATATTCCATTCTTTGATTGTTTGATTTGTAATCCTAAGAAGAAGTTTAATTCTCCCATGAGTGATACCTTAAATTCGACCTACATCAAGTTTGAAAACTCTTAACAATATTTTTCATTAGTTGCCCTAAAAACAATGTCATCAACATAAATTTATACAAATAATGTATCTTTTCCATGATATTTCATGAATAGTGTGGTGCCTACTTTTCTCCTCTAAAAGTCATTTTTAATTAAGAATTGACTTAATCTCTTGTACTAAGTACGAGGAGCTTGTTTGAGCCTATATAATGCTTTTTTCAACTTATACACATGATCTGATTTGAAGGGATCTTCAATTCTTGGGGGTTGCTCAACACACTTCTTCTTTTATAAAACCATTTAGAAAAGCACTTTTTATATCCTTATGATACAATTTGAAATTTTTCAGACAAGTAAATGTAAGTAGTAATTTTATAGCTTCTAACCTAGCTATAGAAGCATAAGTTTCATTATAGTCTATTCCTTCTTTCTAAGAATATTGTAAATACCTTATTTTTGCCTCCTTTAATTTTAAAATTTTTAAGATAGGGTAATAAGTCCTAATTTAGGAAAAAAACACAAAAAATAACAATTTAGAAAAATACAAAAAAAAAACTAGAAGATATAGAAAATAATGATATAGAAAGATAGATTTTTTAGGAAAATAGAAGTCTTAGATTATTTTTAGTGTCATTAGGTCATGTCAAACAAGTCCTTTAATTTTTGGCATCGGCTATAAGTAAAAAAAAAAAAATAATTTAAATTGGGCTTGAGTGAAAATTATTTTAAGATTAGACATTTAGAGTCCAATTTCAAGTAGAACTTAGTTTAGCATAGTTTTTTTATTTATTTAAAAAAAAGAAGAGAAAAATTCAAAAAAAAAAAAAAAAAAGAAAGTGGAGCTTAGTTGGGGCTACAAGCCCTACAATTCATTTGAACTAAGACTAAAGGCCTCGTGATTTGGACTAAGTAGGTACGCCTAGGCTTAAGTACGTTGAGTGCCTTGTTTTTTTTTTCAAATAGGCACATGCACTACATCACATGCGATGCACATGATTGGTAGAATTTTCTACCGTTTTCTTGCAGTTTCCCCCCAATACTTTCCTTGTGTAAGCTAATACGAGATCTTGAGGTCAAGCCTTGATCTCATGTGTTTTCCATACGATTCCACCTAAATTTTTAGTTGAATCATGTAGTGGACACGACCTAGCTTTGAATTTGGTCAATTATTTATCTAAATTCATTCAAAACATAGCCAAAATCGGATAAAAAATCAATAAAAAAAAAGATATCTGAGTTTTCTACTCAATGCTAATATTGTAAATTGAAGCAAAATGGAAGTAATAGAAGCTTCCAATGGCTAATTAGGGTGATAATATCATACAATAACATCCGATTGCAACTCGATTTAAGCTTTTTTCCAAAGAATAAAAAATCACCCAAGCTTGCACATTAATGATGATTCGGCAATTAATGGCCATTTCCTTACCTTTTTAAGCTCCCATGCCTATAAATTGGACCATCGTAAGCTTCCCAGATCACAAGCTTCAATTCGTACACACTCAATCCTTCTCTTGATGGGAATCAGCCTTCGACTATATCCAAGCCGAGGCTTATCAATGCTTGCTGAGGTTGAATTGCAACCAGAAAGACAAAAGGAAGGATGATGAACACTCGACATCAAGTTTGTCAACAGCCGAAGTGTCGAGAGATCACACAGCTGAGTAATCAAAACTAAAGAATCACTCAGCACATCAAAGTGGGACTCGTGCCAATTGATTCTATGAATCAACAATTATGGGCTGAAATCTTTAATGTCTCAGCCAAGCTACGCAAGACGTCGGGGATCCTTTCCCAAACTCGTACATCCAACTGCCGACCTCATTTGGTTCGAATACTACTCCTCCTAGGACATGCCGAGTGACTGCATATCGAGTTCTATAAAACGTACAGTTTTGTATTTTTGTACATGTTTTTCCTTTTATTTTATTTATGGGCCCAATTCTTTAGGGTTTAAGACCTTATACTTTACTAATAATTTTGCCACTAATGTTTAAGACTTGCTATAACTAGCAACATTTATACATAGATAGATAGATAGAGATAGATACCAATAGATAGCTACATAGAGATATATGTAGAGAGTGAAACTTTCCTCTTTTCAAGTAAGGCTATACCTGAGTTAGCATTTATTGGATTATCAAGTGTTAATTATGCTCTTTAATCGTCCCCTCATTCTTATCAATCTTGTTCTCAGATTATGGTGAACCCCTTCATTTGACCCGGTTAGTGAGTTGCATCTAACCTTCATTTGAAACTGCAAGCAACATTTAGTGTTTGTGAGTCGTATTAAACTTTATTTCGAGCTCAAACCCTTGATCGTGTTTGTGTCTTGGTGAGTTATATCCATTCACATTCACCATCAAAACCCTTCCTGTTCTTCATACCCATCTTCCTTTTCAATACCCATTCTTGTTCTTTCGTTCTAGTTCCACTACCATTTCTTTCTTATCTCGATCCCATATCATATTGATATTAGAGCTTTCAGGAGACATGTGTACTAGTGTTCTTCAAAGTAGATTTGTGGTTCTAACATTTCTGTTAATCATTGTTCTATAATGTAGTGTACTATTCGTAGTAGTAAGTAGCTGTAGAAGCCGAATAGTGGTTGTTTCTGAGTTGTTGTAATTCTATTTTGTTGTTTCCTCAATTTTCTGGTAAATTATTATACGAACAAGAATGTCAAAAGATAATGTCAACATTGGGGATAATCCTCATGGAAGCTTGAGGTGATGTGTCGATAACTTGGAATTCAAAATTTAGAATCTAACCAACTCCATTTAGGAGCTCACTGGGTTAATCAGAGGCCGCAGACGTGATGGTAGAGAAAAAAGGAGGGAATGAACACATACCAGTAGGAGTGGTTCCAATAAACTTTGTAATGATGCGAGCCAGCCGAGAAGAAGAGAAACCTTGCTAATGCTGAAAAGAGGCAATGATAGGAGTATTGACTCCAAGTTGAACCACGAAGCTCGGAGAAGAGAGCCGAGGCCGAGAAGAGATATGGTTGAGTAAAGCTCAAACCGAAGTGGCCCATCTGAGGTAAACCGACCTACTAGGAATGCAAGGGATGAACCCTAAGCACCTGGCCAAGGACTTGACAATATAAAGCTTAAGTTATCGACCTTCTATAGAAGTAGCCAACCTGAAGAGTTCCTTAACTGGGTTCCCCGAGTCAAGAAATTATTCAAGTGCTATGAGTGTGATGAATGAACAAAGGTTAAGCTGGCTTCAATAGCCCTTATCGAATATGCAAGTCTTTCGTAGGATAAGCTAGTTGCCAAGCAAGAAGTTGAAGGAGAAGAGCTAATCAAAACTTAGAGGCTCATGGAAAGGTTGATGAACTAATGCTTTGTACTGACTTATTTCAAGCAGGAGATGCTCCATGCTTTCTAACACTTGAGATAAGGTCAAAATACTATCGAAGAGTATTTACAAGAGTTTCAAACCTTGATGACAAGATGTGAGATTGCCGAGCCACAGGATTGCACCAATGCCAGATTCCTAAGTAGACTCTAGGACGATATTGTCGATATAGTTGAATTGCATCCATTCAACTCTCTAGACTAGCTAATTAATTTAACATTAAGAGTAGAGAGGCAAAGGAGAAGAAGGCATTAGAGGTTGAGTAGTCGACCCCAACAAGGCAGCCTTGAGCTTGAGAGATATGTCGAGAGAAGGTAAGAAAAGAAGATAGAGAAAGGAGAGCCTAGCCGACCAGTCCATGCCGAGAAATAGATTGCCGAGAAAGAAAAGGCACCCAACAACAAGGCCCAAGAAGTGAAGTGCTTCAAATGCCTAGGTTATGGACACATTGCATCCCATTGCCCAAATAAAAGGGTCATAGTCTTAAAGGGCGAAGGACCCGAGGCTCAAATTGAGAGTCAAAGTGATAAGAGCTTAGAGGAAGGATTGATTAAAGAAGATGTTTATGTCGAAAATCTAGATGAACTCTTATCCTTGAAAAGTTAACGAGCTGACCTGAAGGCAGATCTTGGACAACAATAAAATTTATTTCATATGCAGTGCCTAGTGAATAAGAAGACCTGTTCCTTGGTTATTGATGGAGGTAACTATACCAACATCATTTCTGCTAAGTTAATAGAAAAGATGAAGTTGCCAACCTACCCGCATCCTCGACCCTATGGATTAAAATGGTTTAATGACAATGGTATGGTCCATGTGCATAAAAGAGCATAGATAGCATTTAAAGCCAAACAATACAAGGATGATATTGATTTTGACGTTATGCCTATGAATGCCATAAATCTACTTCTTGGTTGACCTTGGGAGTATGATCGGAAAGTAATCCATGACGGTTTCCTCAACACTTACACTGTTCGAAAGGATGGGAAGAGCTATTGCTTAACCCCCATGAGCATTGAGGAAATCCAAAGATACTTAGCACCCATGGTTAAGAGAAAAGGGAAGAGAAGTTTATTCGGCATCCCGGCCCATACTTAACACTTAACGTAAAGGACGACTTCCTTTCAAACTTGCAGTAATGATGGTAATTAGCCTCTGACCATATCCAAGCTGATGCTTATCAATGCTTGCTGAAGCCAAACTGCACTTAGAAGGATGAAAGGAAGGAAGATGAACACTTGGCATTAGGTCTGTCGTCAACCGAAGTGCTAAGAGATCACACAGCCGAGTAATCGAAACCAAAGACCCACTCAATACATCAAAGGACTCATGCTGATTGATACTATGACTCTGCAATTATGGGTTGACCTCTTTGGTGTCTCGTCCAAGCCACATGAGACGTCGGGGATCTCTTCTCGAACTCGTACATCCAACTACCGACTTTGTTCGGTTCGAATACTACTCCTCCCAAGACATGCCAAGTGACTATACGCCGAGTTCTATAAAGCGTATAGTTTTGTATTCTTGTACATGTTTTCCCTTTTATTTTATTTATGGGCCCGATTATTTAAGGTTTGAGGCCTTATACTTTATTTAAAATTTTGCCACTAAGGTTTAAGACTTCCTATAAATAGCAACATTTGTAATTAGATAGATAGATAGATGAAAATCGATACAGACAGATAGCTATATAGAGATATATGTAGAGAGTGAAACTTTTCTCTTTTCGAGTAAGGCTATACTTGAGTTAGCATTTGCCTGATTATCGAATGTTGATCATAGCCTTTTATAGTCTCCGCATTCTTATCAATCTTGTTCTTAGATTATGGTGAACCCCTTCATTTGAACTGGTTAGTGAGTTGCATCTAACCTTCATTTGAAATCGTAAGCAACATTTAGTGTTCGTGAGTTGTATCAAACTCTATTTCGAGCTCAAACCCTTGATCATGTTTGTGTCTTGGTTAGTTATATCCATTCACATTCACCATCAAAACCCTTCCTATTCTTTGTACCCATCTTCCTTTTGAATATCTATTCATGTTCTTTCATTCTAGATCCACTACGATTTCTTTCTTATCTCAATCCCATATCATCTCTTCTCTCAAATCTTGCTCCTTCTCTCTCTACCAAGCAAGAGCTGTCTCTCTCGAAATCTCATACCGATTCAAAGCTTTTCAAGTGAGTTTAAGATATCTACTTCACTCCTAACTCTATAAGACCTCGATAATCACCACTTTCACCAACTGTTGTGCTCCCAATAATAAGTTACCTACCACCACCACTTGCATCCATACTTTGACCACCATTAAACCACTTCCACTGACCATGGCATCGATTCTACCCCACTTATTCCCAATAATATTCTCACAAAAACATTCTTCCCCACTTATTCCTAGTAATATTCTCACAAAAACATTCTTCCCTACTTGTTTCGATGTCTAAATTGATTAGGACCATAGCTCATAGCCATTAGAGTGTCTTCTTCTTACCGATCTAGGATCCAACCCAACCTGAAGCTTTAATCCATCACCCAACCTACGTGCAAACTATTTGGTCTAACCTTGACTTGGTTTTGTCCATTTTGTGTATTTTTATTTTCTTGTAATTACATTGTAATAAAAAATCAAAAAAGGAAATAAAAAAGAAACACCCAAAGGAAGAAAAAAACAAAGGAAAAAGGTTTAGTTTCATTTTTATGTTTTTAAGAGAAATTAACATGAAAGTAAGATATGTAAGAAAAAAAAAAGAAGAGAGATAAAATAAATAAATTAGCAATAAGACCATCTAATCACTTAGAATGTCATTTTTCAAAAAAAAAAACATACAAAAATAAAATTAAACTTTTCAAATTTTAGGGCCTTTTAGATTTTTTTTCAAAAAAATAAAAAAGAAACAATTAAGGACACTTTAGAAAGTTTTCCTTAAATAAACTCAAAACAAAACTAAAACATAAACCTGACTTCTTTCAAAAGTTAAAATCAATTCGCACACCTAAAATTTTATCAAATGAACTACGGAAGTCTAATATTGAATAGTGGGCATATAGGCACTTGTAGTAATTATGAGTCGACTTAAAATATGAAAAGGAAAGTAGTTTTTCCCAATTCAAATAATTTTTCAATAAATATTATTTTTTACTTATGAATTAGTTAAATTCCTTAAAGGGTATTTTCAAAAATAAATTTAAATTCAGAAAGTAAAAGTGGTGCCCATTTAGGGCTTAATAAGATAACCCCCAAATCCAAAATATCTATTTTAAAACCTTTATTTTCTAATTTGGTTTTTCAAGTAGACTAATAGCTAAGTTAAATCGGTCTACCTAATCGACTTAACCTAACTCTTTTTTTCCCAACTCATGTTGGACGGCAACTCTAAGAATTTTTAAAACATTTTTAAAAAACCAAGTTTTTCTTAACCTTCAATCATAGGTTAATATTAAAAAAGTTAGGATTTAATATTAATTTAGTTAAGGAAAATATATAAAAATTGAAAAAAATCAGGCTCAATAGCTTGGTGACTCTATTGAGGAAGTTAAGAGGGTTAGCCATTTAGAAACTTTCCAAAATGAAATTTGCCTTTCGAAATACCCATGTTATTTATTTATTGGTTCATTTATTTATCTACTTCATGTATATACTTTGTTTCAATTACTGTATTTATTTTTTATGCAACATAATTAGGATATTAGGGGGAATGATTATATCAAAAATGCATGATAGATATAGTCAGACCTAAGCCATCTTAGTGCTCCAAGAGGGGGAGCATTATGTAGGATTTGGGTATAGTAGTGTAACCACTGCTCAGGGTTGATTAAGCTACCTTACTTAAGCTTCGATGTGGCTAATGAATTGTTTCTTTGAAAGTGTATAGTGTCACAAGGCTTAAGGATTTTTAGAACCCACCCTAATTGTACATACTACCCTCAAAACTTGAGTTAATACACTACTTCAAAGAATTGTAACCCTATTAATGTTTGAAAGTTTTAGAAATATAATCAGTTAAAAAAAATTAACATAAAATCAAACAGTAAGGTTGTAACTTAAGGAATAATGTATTAACACAAAAGGTTATAGTATATGCATGTTTCCATTGTATATTCTTTTATTGATAAATGATTCTGGTCCATGAAATGCGTAGGCCTAAAGATAATGATAGGAAACCAAAAAGAGAACAATCAAAGAGTTAATGGGCTACCAAATGCCTCGATAATCCATGAGCAACTACTACAATCTAAAGTTACTTATTGGAGACAAAGGGCTAGATACACTAAAGCCTCTAACCGAACCTTGTTGGCTTTGGTCGAAAAAAGCCAAAGGACCATGGATTGGACTTTAGAGATGCTAGACAAGATTATAGCCCAACTACAAGAGTTATATTAGAGACTTTAAACTTTGAATAAATTTTGAGTTTCATTGAGAATAAATATTAAGCTCTTTATCATTATTTTTCTCCAATTTTCAAAAATGATAAAGTTCCCTTTAATTTATCAATCTTTATTCTTTAGTTTTTCCTCTTCATAAATAGTCCTTCGATAGCATTCAATAAACTGTTTTTCCCTCACTTGGGGAAATGTAAATAAATCCCATAAACTTGTAAACTAGAACCCCAAAATCACCATCCTTTTGTAATTAGATTTCACGGTTTCTATAAAATAAAGCCATTTCTTCCTCTCTCATGAAATAACAAAAATAAAGACAAAAAATAAAAATAAAAATAAATTTGCTAACGGTTATGATTTTTTATGGGCCGACCCAAGCACAAACTACTTAGCTCGTTAAGGCATCCAAACCTAAACAAAGTCACTTAGCTTATAAAAAAAGCCAACCCAAACATAAGCCCCTTAGCCCTTTTAGGCAGCTAACTATTAGCCCGTTAAAGCATCTAATCCAAACAAAGCCACTTGGGTTATTAAGGAAGCCAACCTAAGTATGAGCCCCTTAGCCCATTCAAATAGCTAACCCTCGACCCATCAAGGCAATTGACTCGAACATAAATTACGGCCCATCAAGGCAGCTGACCCAAAAATAAACCATGTCCCGTAAAGGCAACTGAACCAAACATAATAATCCTCGGCCCCTCAAGGTAGCCAAACCAAGTCAAAATCCCTTGTTTAGTGAGAAAACTAAACCCAACTAAGTCAAAACATAAAGTCAAATGCAACCTTAGTCTTGAATTAAAATCAAATGAAAAGTATCACACTAAGGTATGCTTTGAGAAGTTAGGGGGCAAAGTCCATCTTCACCTTAGGGCAAATAAATATAGATTCACCTATGAGGAATTGGTAACACACTTTTAAAAGGTTTAGAATGAAAAGCAACAAACAATATCCTACATACTATCCTTAAACACTTTGAGAGTTGAGTGATACTATAGTGAAGATACTTTGGACTCATTTCTTAAAAGGAGGTCATTTTTTAATTTGATATGTAAATTAAAATGAAGTTCGGCATTCATTTTCAAATCATAAACATAATAATCTTTTGTTAACCTTATTGGACCAACTTGGAGTATTTTCAAATTTAAACCCTATTGAGAACTGCCCATATTGGGGCAATTCGAAGGTTAGGGTCATTAATTAGGAGAAAAGGATAAAAACTGGTTTGTACTTGCTTCAATAACATTAATTCAAAGATGACCTTTATTTTTTTATAAGTTATTTGTCTTTGAAATGAAGAAGAGCCAACCCCTTTTCAAACACGTCAAACTTATATATGCCTCACCCAAGCCCATATGTTAGGAATCCATAAATTTAAGGCCTTGAATCTCTTAAAGACAAAAAGAAAAAGAAAAAAAAACTCAACAATGGAAATGATCACTCTTGGGGCCAATGAAAAGAAAGAAGAGCAAAAAAATATATAAATAAATAATAGGGCAACAAAAAAAAAAGAAAGAAGAAAAAAAGAGGGGCTAGAAAATTAGGCCTAAGTATAAGACAAAAGCCCTAAAAGAAATATCACATCCTAGTAGGGATAACAAAACTAAATTAAATGGTTGGGAGTCAAAAATGCAAGGCCCTAAAAACGTAAGGCCTTCAATTACATTCTAAACCTAAAAGCACAAAATGTCCATATCCACTCTGAATGACACTTCAAAATCAAAAATAGAAAAACTTTCTTACCCATGCTAAATCACATAAGGCCTCCCCACCTACAATACCTCCTACACTTAGTAAAAGCTCTTTTTATCTTAAAGAATAATTTATTTTTAATAAAATTATTTTTGAAAGTGGGATAAGCACACTTGTAGTTTTTTTTTTTTTCCCTAAATGTTCTTGACTTATACATAAGGGTTGACTAAATAAATTTTTCAAAATAGGCTTTCTCATCATCCCTCTTGAAACTATTTGCCTGAAAGCCTAAATTCACTGAAAAAGACCTAATAGATTGATCAAAGCGTATCACCTACAAAATGGACCATAATTTTTGGAATAGTATTCAAAAGTGAAATCTAAATTGAGCGTGTATAAGGAAGTCCTCTTCGATTAGCCTAATCATGAGTTACCTTTTTTTTTAGGAAATGAATGTTTAAAATCACAAGGCCTACGAGGAAACCTAACATCGAGGTTAGGAGACATTGAGATGCTCTACATGGTTACCAAGAAAGGGGATGATAATAACATTTGCTCCTCAATAAGAATTTATCCTCATTAGCTCTTTCAAAAAAAAAAAAAACAAGGAAGAGGAGAAAAAAAGAGAGAAAGTAAAGGCTTGTTATAAGCTTTTTGTCCATTTTCAAATCCATGTCGGCCCAAGTGGCCAATCTTTCAATTCATGTCACCTACTTCTCTTTCAATGTGGTCACACCTTTTGAGTTGACTATATTAGTCTAAGTCATTTTTTTTAGGTCTATTAACTCTTTCAAATCAAGGGACCTCATCTCTAGTGCTTTTTCATCCTAAACAGTTTTTACTAAATTTCTCATTTATAAATTTTTCAAGTCAAGAGGTTTTGTCAAATAGGTCACATCCCCAATTTCACTCCTTTTAGGGATTTAATCAGCCTGTGGTGCTTACCCATTGTCAACTCTTAGAGCATTGTCCCATCTTTCAATCCATTTTTAGGGTTCTAGTCCACTCTTAAAGCGTTATCCCATCTTTTATTGATTTTAGGGATTTAGCCTACTTTAAAAACGCTATCTCTATTCATACTATATTTTAGGGTTCTAGCCAGCTCTTAGAGTGCTATCTCATCTTTCATCCATTTTTAAGGTTCTAGCCAACCTTTACAGCGTTGTCCCTTCTTTCATTCATTTTTAGTGTTCTAACTAGCTCTTAGAGTACTATCCAATCTTTCATCATTTTTTAGGGTTCTAGCAAACTTTTAGAGTGATGTCCCCTCTTTTCATCATTTGTAGATTTCTAGTAGGCTCTTAGAGTGTTGTCCTACCTTTCAAACCATTTTTAAGGTTATAATAAGCTCATAGAGCACTATTCCAATTTACCATTTTCTCTTAAGGTTTAACAAGCCCATAGGCCGCTTCCCCTTTCATCAATCTCTCTTTAGGGTTTTAGTGAGCTCATAGGGCACTTCTCTTCACCAATATTCTTTTTTTGGGTCATTATGTGTTTCCCTCAACCAGGTTCCAATTTAAGGTCTTAGCTAACTCAAGGAGTACTTTACTTGCTCACTTAGGTTTGTCAGCTTAGAAGAGTACAACTAGGTTTTCAATTTAAGGTTTTAGCCAACTCAAGGAGTGCTTCACCTATTCACCTAGGTTGTCAACTTAAAGGAGCATGATCAAGTTTCAATTTAGGGTCTTAGTCAGCTCAAGGAGTACTTTCCCCGTTTACCTAGAATAGTAACCTCAAAGGAGCACTTAAGGTTTTCTCGAATTGATTCCAATTTAGGTTTGCTAGTTTACTAAAGATGCTTCCACCAAGGTTAGTAAACTCAAAGGAGCATGACTAGGTTTCAATTTAGGGTCTTAGCCAACTCAAGGAGCACTTTGCCCATTTACCTAGGATAGTTAACTAAAAGGAACACTTCCAGGTTTTTCTCGAATCAATTCCAATTTAGGGTTGCTAGTCTGCTAGAGATACTCTCACTTAGGTTAGTTAGCTCCAAAGAGTACGACCAAGTTTTCTTTAGGGTCTTAGCCAACTCAAGGGGCACTTTGCCGATTCACTTAAGATAGTCAGCTTAGAGGAGCACTACTAAGATTTTCTCAAATCTACTCCAATTTAGGGTTGCTAGTCCATCAGAGACGCTCCTACCTAGGTTATTTAACTCAAAGGTGCATGATTAGGTTTAAATTTTGGGTCTTAGCTAGCTCAAGGAGTGCTTCACCCATTCACCTACGATAGTCAGCTCAAAGGAGCACTTCTAGGTTTTTTTTGAATCGATTCCAATTTAGAATTGCTAGTCCCGAGAGACACTCTCACTTAGGCTAGTCATCTCTAAGGAGCACTTCTACGTTTCTCCAATTAATTCCAATTTAGGATTGGTAGTCCACCAAAGATGCTCTTGCTTTGGTTAGTCAACTCAGATGAGCACAATTAGGTTCTCATACGGGGTTTTAGCTAACTCAAGGAGCACTTTGCCCATTCTCTTAGGTTAGTTAGCTCAAAGAAGCATGACCAGGTTTCAATTTAGGGTCTTAGCCAGCTTAAGAAGCGCTTTACCCATTCACCTAGGATAATCAACTCAAAAGAGCACTTCTAGATTTTTCTCAAATCAATTTGAATTTAAGGTTGCTAGTTCCCTAGAAATGCTCCTACTTAGGTTAATGAGCTTATAAAAGCATGATTAGGTTTCCAAATCGATTCTAATCTAGGGTTGCTAGTCTACCAGAGATGCTTTTGCTTAGGTTATGTTGTTAGTGAATTTTGAGGGTTATAAGTATCTTATAAAGATAAGAAAAATACTTGGTATTAGGGTTAGTCTGGTACAACAAGAATGAGAAAGGTAGGGTAAAGAAGTTAAGAGTTATTCGATGTCTTTTACAGAGTTTCATTCCCGTATTTATTAGAGATTATCATGTCTGAAGGAGCAATTATCAAAATAACTATTGAGACACGTGGAAGCTTATTGATTAGACACCTTCCTTGAAATGTAGGGAGAGTAGGTAGTTATGTAATATAACTGTGCTTATGATAACTGTTTGCACCGTAAAATTGAATTCAAGTCAGCAATGGATCTATATCACTTAGCATAGCATCGAGAATGTAGATTACTCAACGATCTACTGAGAATATAGATTATGCAGCCTATTGGTAGTCAAATAGATATGTAAGACCGGTAGACAAAAACTGACTATTAATATTTGCCTCCCAACTCCCATGTTCGAGAATTCAACAAAGGGAGTAATACATAATGCTCTAAAGGCTAAATGGGGTACAATTCTTTAGATGCTGAGTGAGATAGGCAGTAAAACAGTTCACATGCTAATTGAGAAGTTATAACTTTCAAATTCCCGCCTGTTCAAGAAACTAAAAAGTATGTGGTATGACACCTATCGCTTTGGTCATCATTATACTGCAGGCCTAATAATTATTAGGGGGTTATCAACAGTCGGATTTCTGTCTTGAAACACATGTCAACAATCCGCGCCACTATCAAATCCACGCATTATTATCATTAGAAACATATTTGCAATTTTGAGGATAAGCTATCTTTATTTAAAGGACTTTTCAAAATCATAATTCATTTCTGCTCAAAATCACAAACAAATTTTCTTGCTTTCTCATCTTCACTCTCATGCTCTTCAACTTCTATGATACCATTCTTCAGAAACATTCAGGTATGGTTCATAATATCATCCACCAACTTGTTGTCTTCGATTTCGAAGCAACGAAAACTAAGGCCACTTCTCCCCCCAAAATAAGGAGTGAGGCAGCGTACTCTTCTGGTTGTTTGGTCAATAGTATTAAGGAAAGGTAGGATAAAATCACCTAAATAAACGCTCTTGCTATGTGTAATTATCTTGAGGATGAAGAAGGGAAATCCTTAGCGAGATATCTATATAAGAGCACAACCTACTACTGCGACTCTCTAGATGGGATTGCCAATTCTACTAATAGATTTCTTGTCATGAAATATAACCAGTACTAGTAAAATCTTCTTTGAACATGGAATCTGAGGAAGCTGAGAGAGGAGGAGAGGGTATGCTTCCTAAGGGAGTGCAAATTTCATATATACCTAAAATATTTAGATTTTGGGTTACGCTTCCCTTTCCTGGCTTTTGTGGAGGGTTTCTATAAACCCTTAAATTTTTCGACCTAATGTCTAAAGTAGACTCTAGCGAGTTAGATATTCTTAAGAGTCGACAAGGCTAGTTAACAACTAGAGATTTAATCATGTATAAAATTTTTAGACGCTAAATGTATATAAACACTCGAGATTATACCTGAAAGTGATAAAAAACCCTATAACTACATCTTTAAGGATATGAAAGTACTAAGTCACTATAATCTACTATAAAACCCTATAATTACTAATATATCCTTAGTATCATACTAAATCATTATCAAATAATCAAGATAACTTTCAATTATTCATAAATGTATACAATACTAATTTAATTTACTAGAAAACTAAGATATTGCATTATAAATCACATTTATCTTCTAATTATATAACTAGGTTAGTGTTAGATAAAGTTAGGTATTTAGTTGATGTTTATATTACATATAGTTGGTATTAGTATTCTAAATGACATATTTTATGATAGTTACACTAAATACCATACTAAATAATGTACATAGGTTATAAATACTTAAAGGAAGATCTCATTAACTATTCTTATTAATTATTTCAATAAACTCCATATTTCCTTAATTTTCTTCCCAACTTTCCTTAATTACCTCATTATGTACACACAAATTACATTCAATTTCAAAGGGTTGACTAAGTTAACATTTGACCTAAGCCAAAATGTTGTCTAAGTCAACATGAGTCATTTTTACTCTAGAATTCTTTCATTTTTCACATGTCTTTTTCTTCCCCTTATCCCCTCTTTGCCCTCCAACATGGGAACATTGTAGACCCCACTTGTTTCTTCCACAAAAACACAAATTTAGACATAAACAAAACCTTTGTCCTTCCATTTCCAAATCATGACCTCCCCCTTGCCTTTTCATCTTCAACCTTTTCTCAAATTCAATTTCACAATTTCAACTACCACCACAAACTAATATATCATATATACTTGCTTTCCTTTCAATATTATAAAGGAGAGAAAGATATGTTTTTATATGATCTCTTATCTTAATTAGTAATTAGTCATGTATGTTAGGTTAGCTTTGAAAATTATATATAATATGTACTTATATGTTGTTGAAGATAGGAATCCTTATAACATGCTTAGAAGTGTAGAAATACTTAAGTATATTGGTAGAAATATATATGTACATATAACAAGTGGATCCATGTGAAGTAGTAGTGTAAGAATTTTAGTAAAATACTTAGTATAAGTAAAAGAATCTTTAGATAAATGGAGAAGGAGCACATATACATATGCTCAAGTATGTGTATACAAGAGTATCCTTGATGTACATGTGTATGGATACCCTTATACATAAGTATCTTCTATATATATAACCTAAAATAAGGAGTATACTAAGTATATATACATATAACTTGCTAAATAAGCCTGTAAGGTGCAAAAATATGGATTACATGAAGATTTATTAAAGGATTATACAAGGCATACGAAAATACGTATAAAAATATGTATAACACCTTATGTATATATGTGTATATGTACAAGTATACTAGTATATATATAAGTATATTAGAAGTATCAGTAAACACATAACCCATATATAGAATACATAAGAGTATAAGTATAAAGTATACATAAGTGATAACATAAGCATATGAATTAATAAAATAAAAGATAACATAATAAAATAATAATATATATACATGTACATATATGGGTTGAAATTACTTTAAGCCCATAACACATACTCAAAATGAATTAGCCTTATTTGAGCACTTAAAATAGTAACAATAATGTAAAACCATCCAAGTGTAAGAATCTAATAGCTAATTAAATCATAAGTACTAAAATAAGATATAAAACTAGACAATAAGAATATTCAAGCTTCAACAATTTAAATTTTAATAAATATAATTCATATTGTATAACATGGGTTTTAACGTTCAAAACAAACATCATCTTGTGAACATACGTCTAAAAATGATGAAAAACGACTATAAGTTACAAATATTGAAGTTGGAATGAAAAAGCTATACGCTATTTAAGATTTAAGGAAAACCAAAGCTCATATAGCGTCACTTGTTTTAATATTATTACTTATACAATTAAATTAGATGTTATTACATATACGATAAAATAATGTTTCCTAATTTAATCAAATTTCAACCCCAAAGAAGTACATTTGAATGTAATAAGAACTTACTATAAGAATGTAAAGATACAAAGTATAATGAAAAAGTTTACAAGTAATATAATACTTAAGTAGAATGGAAATCATAAGATAGATAGTAAACTAGATAAGCTATCTAACATTACGTCGAGATACTCATTAGGTTGCTTCATTTTTATTTATCAGGAAATATCGATCAGGAAGGCAAACTGCCTGATTATTGTGAAGAGTCATACCAACTTTAGCCAATATAGTATAAGAGATAACTCATTAAGCTCTGGTAGCTTACTCCCCAATAGTTTTTCTTTTATAGGTTGATAGATAATCAAACATAGGTTAAAAGTCGAGTGTTGAGTGCAAGTATTGGGATATTCTAGAGGTTAGAATTAGACAAAGATTGTATAGCTTATTTGAGACTTTAAATGTAAATACCACTTATATATTTAGATTTAGTAACTTCAATAAGCTTAAATTTTAAGTTTATCCTATTCGACCTTATCATTTAGTAGGGAATACCGGTTCTCTACGGTTCTGAGGAACTGTGGAATATTAGATATCCATAGTTATTTACATTTTATAATGTGTTAATTAATTAACAATTTA
This sequence comes from Lumnitzera littorea, assembly GCA_024138015.1. Classification (NCBI taxonomy): domain Eukaryota; kingdom Viridiplantae; phylum Streptophyta; class Magnoliopsida; order Myrtales; family Combretaceae; genus Lumnitzera; species Lumnitzera littorea. The sequence goes on from JAMXBB010000001.1 coordinate 53,338,840, forward strand.
ATAACCTTAGTGATTAATCATTTAGAGTTTTGTAATCTCTAACTTGTAAGGCAGTTTCCATATCATGGGTGCACACGTGATATGGAAATTTTAAGTAATCATACTAGGCTCTTTTTAGGGTCTTAATAGCTTCTTCGACTACTTTAGAGTCACACCAAGTATGTTCTCACCCAACACATATCGGCTTTTAGGGGTTTTTAAGGTAGTTTGTAAAGAAGTCGAAATCAAGGTATGCCTAAACTATTTTGGTTTTTCTTCACAATTAAGAGGCAACTTGATGGGTGGTACTTTATCGCTATAAGGCACCAATGGAAGTTTATGAATGAGTTAGAGTCTAACAACGATTCACTTGAACTTATATAGAAAAATAAATTGCGAATACTCTAACAAGTATACTGAGTTAGAATCAAGTAATATAGAGAAAATAAGGTGATCGATCCCTCAAGGACTAAGAAATTACTAATCCTATGCTAATTCTTATCAATATTCAGGCAATCAAAATTAAATTAATTAATCTAATAATTACTCTAAAACTATTGAAAAGAAAATAACTATGAAAAATCTAAAATTAAGCAATCAATTGAGGATTGTGGGAAAATATAATCTACCCTAGATTATGTAAATAAAATTGTTATCATATTATATAGATTAATAGCTATATAGTCATTCAAGTGAAATTATTATATCTTAAAATTTAAGGATTTAAACCCCTAATTAATTAGTTAGCTTCTCCATCTTCCAATTAACAGTAGACTCTAAATTATGATCATATATCTCCCGATATTATAATTATCTAATGTCCTAAATCAATTATCCCTAATGTCTTAGTGAATAATCAATCACCGAACATTGCATTAATCTCTAGATAATTTCTAATTAATTCAATTAACTCTGCTTCTACATTGATTAATCAAATCAATTAAGAATTTCTAACAAACCCTGATCAACTCCTGTATCATTAGGGTTTCTAGCAATTATAATCAATTGAATAATTATAATTGAAATCATAGAAATTGAAATCATGAATCATCCATATATCTCATAATCCTATAACATAAACACAATCATCATCTTTATTATCTAGGGTTTCATCAATTCCCACAAATTATTTTAGTTAGCCATAGATTTGAAAACAAAAACACAAATATTGATTGAGATTGCAAGGAAATTCATAATTTAAAGCATAAGTAATTCACAGAATTGCATAAGAATAATTGAAATAGATATCACTAATTCTGTATTGGAAAGAAATAATCTTCAATTGCAACTTCAATCTTGGTCTCCACAGTAAAAGCAAAATCCTCTCAATGATCAAAGCACTTCTCCCGAAGAATTCTTCAGAAACTACCTAAAACTATTCTATGACTCTCAATGTCTAATGAAAAGTACCTACCTATCCCCCCCAACCATGAAACATAAACTATTTATATGAAAAATTAGGGTTAGCTCGCGTGAAGTTTCTTTTTTCATGAAGGTCGGCGGTGCATGTGTAAGGCCGGCTTTTAGGTTAGTGGCATAGCCATCTAAGGCTACCAGCATAGTCATCTAGGGCTGTCGTTACAAGTTGTAAGTTATAAGTCGATTGTTGGGTCGGTAGCCTTTAATTCCAAATTACATAAAATTTCTCTAAATCGTCCGTAATTCCACTTTTGAATTCTCTAATTCTTGAAATGTCTAAATAAACATAATTAAGTACTAATTCTTAATGATTTCTATAAAATCTATAATAATTCTATCTTAATTTACACTTTAAAACATGAAAAATATACCTTTATCAAAGATCCACAAGTGGAATGATATATTTGTGTCAATGGTATATGATGAAGAGCTAAACTTCTAAACTCAATGGACTGAGCCAATCCAAATTAAAGATATAGATTTGATGTTGAATAATGTAGCAGCGGCAAAGAAAATTCAAGAAAGGAGGAAGAGCAAAATGTTCTTTTAGGATGCCGAGAGAATTATATGGTGTTTTAAAAGCGAAGATCTAATCTGTTTTGAGAAAGAAGGTATGCTAATGAGTTTCCACCATACCGAGTATAGCCATAAGAGGAAAGTCATTCTCACGACTTAGGAGGAGAATTGTCGCCTTTAAGCCTTGCTTGGCACGGAGAATTTAAGTTTATTCTTTTCCCGTGTTAATATTAACTTGTTTGCTCATGTTGTAGATATGGGTATTGGCAAGGTAAATCCTGCCAAGCCACTAGTTTAAGCAAAGGCCAAAAAGTCAAAAGTAGACAAGAGGGCAGCCACAGTAATAACTACTACTCAATCTGCTGCAATGAAGAAAATGGCAATAGAAAACACATCCAAGTAGGTGACTACGCAAAAGAAGACCTTGCAACCATCTAACAGGAAATAGAAGGGTGAGAAAACAATGTCGATCGAGGTCCCTCATTCTGTAGAGCCTTCGATAAAAAATATTCAACCTTTTGTCAAGTTGAGAAAGGTAGGCCAAGAGAGCTAACCCTATAGGGAGGTCGAGGATGCTATTGCCATTGTTGGTGTTCGAGGCAATGCCTAGTGTTGATAAGAGATCTAGAAAGGAATTTGCTAACCAACTCCTTACTAAAAGGCCTAAGGGTTTAGATGTAAGGACGAAGGAGGTAATGCGCTCCAAAGCTCTCGACATCACCAGTGCCGAATTCGTCCCTAATAAGGAGGTTAGTGAGTACTTCGTCCTATGTTGGAGCAAAAATGTTTTGCATATTGACTCAGCCCTAGGCAATAGGACAAAATCTTTGGCCTTGATGGAAGGAATTATTCTTCCAAAGGATAGGGATATTGCCAAGAAGAATGTTGATAAGGTCGACGGTTGCAATAAGGCCCATATTACGGTTAAGTTATATGACGTAAGTATCTATATGCATCTTTATAATTGTTGAATTTACTCAGTTGCTGATATTTGGTTTCCTTTTCAGATGAGCAGCGACATTTTAATGGCTTTAGATGAGGCTAATAGGGAGACTAAAAAGGTAAGATCCATAGTAGTCTTCATGAATTTTTTTGAGTCATTTTGGGTACTCATCATATTAAATGAAATTGTCATAGAAAATTGAGGATGCATATCATACATCCAAAGCCCAAACTGCTGCTGTTAGAACACATGGATAAGGGCCAAGATAGAGGTGAGAAAGCTTAAAGAAGACCTTGTTACCAAGAAGTTAGCACATACCCTTGCTACTAATGAAATCTTGAGCCTGAAGGCCAAAATAGAAGAGTAGTACAAATAGTCTAAAGGCCTAAAGGAGGAGCTACAAAAGAAGAAAGAAGAGTATTGGGGGTTAGGTTGAACTCTTTACACGATAAGCAAAGAGGAAGACAAGCTCAGAATGCAAATTAAAGAGTTTGAGACCAACAACTCAAACTTATAGAGCCGTATTGCCGAATTGGAGGAGACTTTGAGGAAAGGACCATTAATAGGCCCTCGATATAGTCACTCCTAATTGGTAGTACAAGAGACTTCTATCGAAGAAGTTGTTAGAAGGGGTCCAGGTGGCAAAAGAGGAGATCCTGAAGCTTTACCTTGATTACAATCTCTCTTGCCTTGACTTTGCCGATGCCAATGACAAAGTAAGCAATGCTGATAAAGAGGATGACGATGAGGCAAGTGCTGAGATTATTAAGGGTAATGACAAAGCTCATGTAAAAGATCCAAGGGAAGATGAAGAGCATTTATCAAAAGAAATTTCCTTATGTATGGAAAGAGAAATCTATTAGCTCTAGGACCCTAAGTGTTGAGAAAGAAACTTGCTCAGAGAAAGCCTCAGCCTCCGATCCAAAAATTACTTCTATTGATTCTGAGAGTAGGCCATAGGATTTTCTTTATATTTTTTGTACCTTACATCCTCTCATGTAATTGTTTGAAGGAAATATTTTTCATATAATAGACCGTACATTTGTAACTGCATTGATTAAATGAAATATCTTTCATATGACTATTTTTAATACATTTTATTTCACATACCATGAGTTCCTCGTGTTCTATTTCACACGCTGAGTATTTTTTGACATATTTTATTTCACACACCTAACTAATTCTCAACATGTTTTATTTCACATGCTCAACTATTTCTCGGCATGTTTTATTTCACACACCTAATTAATTCAAGTAATTTGTTAACTTGATAGGCTAGAACTTAGATCAATTCTTTTTCCATGCAGCCTAAAACTCATTAACTTAGCAATCATAAAAAGAATAAGAAACATAATGAGATTTCAAACATACTTCTCATAAAAAAGTACTATAGTCTTACAAGCATGTAAGTTGTCACCTTACAAATAAGTGGAGATGAACATCATTCAAACAATCAATAATGATAGATCTATCTAACCTTTCTAGTTAATAAGCACCCTCACTAATGACTTCCCAGATCTTGATAGGATCTTCCTAGTTCGCACTAAGCTTCCTTTGACTCACTTGCATGCTAATAGCTTCCATCTTTCGAAAAACCAGATCTCCAAGTTGAAAAACCTTATGCTCTACTTTTTTATTGTAATACCTTGCCACTCTATTCTGGTATGCCATGATCCTAACTCTTGCAATATCTCATATTTCATCATTGGTATCTAAATTTGCTGTTAATCTAACTTGATTAACCATAACGTCAAAATTCTGCATCTACAGATTTGGCAAATCCAACTCAATTGGCGACACAGCTTCTGTATTGTATTCTAACCTAAAGGGTATCTCCCTAATCGCAGTTCTATGGGTGATTCGGTGCCTCCATAAAACATTTGGTAGTTCATCGACTTATTTCCCTCTTACTTGATCTACTTTCAGTCTTAAGCTATATAGAATGATCTTATTTATAGCTTCAACTTGTCCATTCATCTAAAGGTATACTATAGATGTGTAGTTGAGATGAATGCCATACTTCTCGCAAAATGCCCAAAACTTATTGTTATCAAACTACAAGCCATTATTTGTGATTATCATGTAAGGAACTCTAAATCTTGATATGATGGAACTGAAAATGAACTCTTCCACTTTCTATTCGGTGATCTTCGCCACTACCTCATCTTCTGTCCATTTGGTAAAGTAATCCCTAACAACAGTGACGAATTGTTGTTGGACGATAGACTTTAGAAAGGGTCTAAGAATATTTAGCCCCCACTGAGCGAAGGGCCAAGGGCTAGTTAAGCTACATAACTTAGTTGTAGGTGCATGACTCAATGACTTGTGCTTCTAGCATTGAAGATAGTGCTAAACAACTTCCTTTGCATCTTCTTTCATTGTTAGCTAGTAATAGCTAAGTCATAGTGCTCAAACATACAGGGTCTATACTTTTACGTAGTTACTACATATGCTCGCATGCAGCTTGGATAATACCCTCTAGGAATCTCTCGGAGGAAGGCATCGAAGATGGGGTTGTGATATGCCATATTTGTACAGCTGACCAGCAATCAACTTATAGTTTGTGGCTTGGTAAGCTAATCTTTGCGCTCCTTTCTTGTCATTTGGAAAAACACCATCTCTTAAATAATCTACTCGAGGATCCATTCAAGATTCCTTTCTTGGGAAAGGAGCTAACTTACAACTCATCAAAAGAGTGGATAAACATTTCTATAGAAGAAATTTGATAAAAAGTTTGTTGCTCAATTCGAGAATGCCATACAAGATAATTTTGACAACGAGTTCACGATAATATTCTTGTTTCTTGGAATTTTGTGCATGGTGAAAGATTGAAATTCTTTTGTGAGCATTCGCACCACGAACAAGTACTTGCTCATCTCCTCTTTGCTTCACGTACAACTTCCTATGACTTGATTCACCACCAATTGCGAATTAGAGAACACTTTAAGTTTCTCGACACCAATCTCTTTTGCCAATTTTAGTCCAGTAATCAAAGCTTCATAGTTGTTGGCTGAGAATCTGAATTTTAAAGCATAATGAACTTTAACATTTTAGGGGACTTAAAGAACAAGGCCTGCACCACTTCCTTCTTTCGTCAAAGAACCATCCACATAAAGAAACCAAATAGGTTTCTCGGCAAACTCCACACTATCTTCCTCAACAGTGAACTCAACTATAAAATCTACTAACACTTAAGCCTTTAGTACCGTTCTAGGGTTGTATTGTACGCCATGGGCACTCAACTCTAAGGTACATTTCATCATCCTCCTAGAGGAGTCAAGTTGTTGCAATGCTTGTCGCAATGGCTAATTAGTAAGCATTATGATCTGGTCAGCTTCAAAAAATGGCTTCAACTTTCTTACCGAAAGAACCACTACTAAAACAAATTTTTCAATTTTTGTGTACCAAAGGTCTAGCCCTTACAAAACATGACTCACATAATGAACAGGTTGATGCTCTTTACCGTCAATTTAGACTAATACGAAAGAAAGAGCTTGGCAACGGACTGATAGATATGAATATAAACTCTCTCCTGAAATAGGTGTTAAGAATATTGGTGGCAATGCAACGAATTCTTTGAGATTGTTGAAAGCTCACTCGCAATCATCAGACTACTTGAATTCTTTTGGATTCTTCAAGATTTTAAAGAATTCTACATACCTATCAGCACTTCTTGATACAAATCTAGTGAGGGCGGCTATACGCTTAGTGAGTTCTTGTATTTCCTTGAACATGTGAAGGGATTTCATGTTCTTTATCACCTCAAAATTTCCTAATGTTGTGCTAAAGATGCATTTCTATGGGTTGAGTTTCATGTTGTATTTCCTCAATGTAGCAAATGTCTCCTCATGGTTGATCAAATGCTATCCTCTTTCATACACTTCACAATCATGTCATTGACATATACTTCGACATTTCTATGAATCTAATGTTTGAACATCTTGGTAATAAGTCTCTGGTATTTTGCACCAACGTTTTTCAACCCAAAAGGCATCACCGTATAATAATACGTTCCAAAATTGGTAACAAAAGACGTATGGACTTCATCCTCATTATCCATCTTAATTTGGCTGTAATTAGAGAAAGCATCCATAAAAGAAAGTAACGCATGTCCAGCGGTTGCATCTACCATCTAATCAATTTTCAGTAGTAGGAAACAATCTTGAGGACAAGCTTTGTTGAGATCTGTAAAGTCTATGCACATTCACCACTTATTGTTATTCTTCTTAACTAGCACACAATTGGCTAACCAAGTTGAATAAGGCTCTTTCTGGATAAATCTTGCCTTCAATAATTTCTAGACTTCTTCCTCTATTGCTGCTTGTCTCTTTAGTGTAAAATGCCTCTTCTTTTGTTAGACCATCTTCACATTTGGTTCAATCTGGAGCTTGTGTACCATAACTTCTCTCAGGATACCTAGCATGTCTGAAGGGGACCATGTAAACACATCAACTTTAGCTTACAAGAAGTTGATTAAACTTTGTTGAATATCTACTGATAAGAGTTTCTCAATCCTCGTAGTTTTCCTAGGGTCATCTCCTAAAGAAATTTCTTCAGTATCATTCTCGGCATTCTCTATGCCGACCCACTTGCCTTCCAAACAAGCTTCCACCTGAAATACCTCTTCTTGTCTTAAGGCCCTCATGTATAAAGACCTTGCCAATTGTTGGTCCCTTTTGCACACACCAATACCTGTGGAAGTAGGGAACTTGGCTTTAAGATGTATAGTTAAAGGGACAATGCTAAATAGATGCCAACATATTCGTCCTATTATCATGTTGTATGGGAACCAACATTTGACGATGAGGAAGTCCACTTTATCCTCTACGACATGCTTATCATCACTTATTTATATCGACAAAGAAATTACTCTGGCTACTTAAACTAGTTAGTTGTTGAAGGCAAACAAATCATACTTGTAAGATCTTAGCTGTGCCTTAATCTTAGGTCACATTTGGTTGAACGCATGCTGAAAAATGATATCAACCAAACTTCTTGTGTCAACAAGAATCTTCTTGACTTTGAAGTTTGCAATTCTTGCACTAATAACTAGTGCGTCATCATGCAGTCTTTGGATGCCCTCAAAGTCATCCTCCGTGAAAGAAATTACGTTATTAATCTTAGCCTTCTTGCCTTAGATTTTGCAAATGTAATTTTTGGCATTCGTCAAACTCGAAGAGCTTGATTGGCTAATAGTAGGTCCAATGACAATGGTGTTGATCACTCCATTGGGTGCTTTGCTAAGATTCACATCCCTTGTTTCTCTCTCAGCTACAGTTAGCCGAGTGTCATTCTCTTATTCCTTATGTCTCCTCTAGGATGATCTCTTGATATTTTCAGCATCATGCGCTAGGAATTTTTACAAATGCTTACGTTGAATCACATCTTTAATCGCATTCTTAAGCTATATGCACTCATCTATGTTGTGACCCTTATTACAATGGAAGTCACAGTACTTATTGGAATTTCTCCTTAATGGATTTCCTCTCGTTCTTTTTGGCCACTATAGAATGCCTTACTACCCACATACCTCCATCAATATGTTAGAAATTAGATGATTGACAGGTGTATGGGATGAAAATGTTAGAATTCTTGGTCTCTTTCTCTTGACATTTAGACTTTGATCATCATCTAAGTTGAGTCTGTCCTTTGCACTTTTTCTATTGTCATTTTTTCTATCTTCCTAACGGATGTATGAGGTGGCTTTACCTTTAAACTCAATGAAATTTTTCGGCTTGTTCTTTGTAAGAGACTTGAAAAAGTCTCCATGGAGCTTAACTCCATCGATCATGGCATTGAGAGCCACACTCATATCTAATTATGGGATTTGAACCATCTCGACCATAAACCTGGCTAAGTAGTCTCTCATTGACTAATCTAATTTTTGTTTGATTGTGTTAAGGATTGAAGAATCCTTAACAAGAAGTAAGAATCCTTAATAGGAAGTTTACTTGCAAGGAAGTGCTGAAGAAACACTTTTGCTAATTCATTAAAACAAGAAATGGTGATTAGTTTTAAGTGTTTGAACCATGCACTGGCTACATTCCTTAAGGTTGAGGGAAAAGTTTGGTAGGCCACTACATCACTCATACCATGCAATTTGGCCAATGTACAGTAGTACTCTAGGTAATCTTCGAGGTCCTTTGTTTCGTCATAAGTTTTAAACTATAGTAGCTTGATGTACCGAGGTATCACTTCCTCTAAAATTGTTAGAATAAAGGGACTCTTCTTGATTTGGAATTGCTTACTTAATGTAGCAAGGGTGCTGACATGCAAGGGGTCCACATGGTTCACCTACTACAGTTGCTTGCCTTTTTCATTCTTTTTGAAAGCAAGAGCCAAGGGTCCCATCAAAACCTCAGCTTGCTTTTTCTACAACTTAAGTGAATAAATTGAATCATCGCTATTATTGACATTATGATCACTATGCTCATTGTTCTAATTTGGATGAATACTATTATGAAAGAGGTTAAGGATCTATTCATGCTTTTTGCTCAACTTTGAGTTTTCCTTAGCCAATTTGTGGCATAATTGCTCAAGTCTAGCCAATCGTTGCTTATCAGTATGCCGACTTTCCCCTTCATGGTGTTAGGAGGAAGTGCCAGCACTTGTACTCTTAGTTATTCTAATTTTAGCCATGTGGTTGTGTTTAGGAAAAATAGACGGTGCCAAATGTTGTTGGTGAATTTTGAGGGTTGGAAATATCCTACAAAGATAAGAAAAAAACTTGGTACCGGTGCTAATCCAGTACGGCCACTCTGATGCCTAAGTTAGTAAGCAGGAATGAGAAAGGTAGATTAAAGAAGTTAAGAGTTATCCCATGTCTCTTATAGAGTTTCATTCCCATATTTATAAGAGATTGTCATGTTTCAAGGAGTAGTTATCAAAATCACTATTGAGACACATGGAAGTTTATTGAATAGGGAGAGCAAGCAGTTATGTAATATAACCATACTTGTGATAACTATTCATGCCATGAACTTGAATTCAAATCAATAATGGATTTGTGTCACTTGGCATAGTGTCAAGAATGTAGAATACTCGACGATCTATCGAGAATATAGATTACATGGCCTGTCGACAGCCGAATAGATGAATAAGATGGTTAGACAAAAACTAACTATCAACAAGTCGGTTAACTCAAAGGAGTATAACCAAGTTTCAATTTAGGGTCCTAGGTAGCTTAAGGAGCACTTCAACCATTCACTTAAGATAGTCAACATAGAGGAGCACTTCCATGTTTTTCTGAAATCAATTCCAATTTAGAGCTGCTGGTCTCCGAGAGATGCTTTCACCTATGTTAGTCAACTTTGAGGAGCACTTTCAAGTTTTCTCGAATCAATTCCAATTTAGGGTTGGTAGTCCTCCAAAGACGATCTTGCTTAGGTCAGTTAACTCAAAGGAGCATGATTAGGTTCACATACAACGTCTTAGCCAACTCAAGAAGCGCTTCGCTCATTCACCTAGGTTAGTTAGCTCAAAGGAGTACGACTAGGTTTCAATATAGGGTCTTAACTAGCTTAAGGAAGGCTTTGCCCATTCACCTAAGATAGTCAGCTTAGAAGAGCACTTCCTGGTTTTTCTCAAATCAATTCCAGTTTAGGGTTACTAGTCTATTAGAGACACTCCTACCTAAGTTAGTCAGCTCAAAGGAGCATGATTAGGTTTCAATTTAGAGTTTTAGCCACCTCAAGGAGTACTTCACCTGTTTACCTTGGATAATTAACTTAAAGGAGCACTTCTAAGTTATCCTCGAATCAATTCCAATTTAAGGTTACTTGTCCCTTAGAGATACTCCCACCTAGGTTAGTCAGGTTAAAGGAGTACAACCAGGTTTTCTCTAATGTCTTAGCTAACTCGAGAAGTACTTCACCTATCCTACTTAGGTTAGTTAACTTAAAGGAGCATGACTAGGTTCTCTCTAAGGTCTTAGCCAGCTCAAGAAGAACTTCACCCATTCACCTCAAATAATCAACTTAGAGGAGCACTTTTAGGTTTTCCTAGAATCAATTCCAATTTAAGTTGCTCGTCCCTTAAAGATACTCCCACCTAGGTTAGTCAGGTCAAAGGAGTACAACTAGATTTCTCTAAGGTCTTAGCCAACTCGAGGAGTACTTCACCCATCCCACTTAGGTTAGTCAGCTCGAAGGATCATGACTAGGTTCTCTCTAGGGTCTTAGCTCGCTCAAGGAGTACTTTACCCATTTCTCTTAAGTTAGTTGGCTCACAAGAGTACGACTAAGTTCTCATTTAAAGTCTTAGCTAGCTCAAGAAGTGCTTCACCCATGTGCCTAGGTTAGTCAGCTAATAGGGGTACGACCAAGTTTTCAAATTCTTTTTAAGGTTCTTTCCAACCTATAGGGCACTACCTCTTTCAGTATCTTTTGTATCTAAGCCAGCTCTTAGGGCACATACTTTCTCTTTCACCTTTCACCATTCATCAAATCCTCAATGGACCAAGCCTATGACAATTAGCTAATTATAGTGCTTCTTATGATAAATTCACTCTTGAGGAAAAAATAGTCTCTTTTGTCTTTGTAGTAAAGTTTTACTCAAACTTCACCATAAAGAGGAGTAATTGTAGAAACTCCATTTTTGCCCCTTTTAATTTAAAAATTTTAAGAATAGGGTAAAGGGTCCTAATTTAGGAAATACGCACAAAAAAATAAAAATTTAGAAAAATACAAAAAAGATAGAAGATATAGAAAATGAAAGAAAATAATGATATAGAAAGATAGATCTTTTTAAGAACATAGAAGTCTTAGGTCATTTTTAGTATCATTAGGGCATGTTGAACTAGTCAATTAAATTTTGGCATCGGCTCTAGGTACAAAAATAATTTAAATTGGGCTCAAGTGAATATTATTTTAAGATCGATCATTTAAGTTCTAATTTCAAGTAGAACTTGGTTTAGTGCAGTATTTATTTACTTATTTTTTATTTATTTAAAAAAAAAAGAAGAGAAAAATTAAAATAAGAAAAAGAAAGTAGAGCTCGATCGAGGCTAAAAGCCCTGCTATTTATTTGAACTAAGGATGCCTAAGCCTAGGCATGTTAGGCGGCTTGTTTTTTTTTTTTTTTGTTTTTTTTTCTCAAATAGGCATGTATGTCATGTGGGGTCCTAAGTTCAAGCCTCAATTTCATGTGTTTTCCACTTGATTCCACCTAAATTTTTAGTAGAATCATATGGTGACACGACTTAGCTTTGAATTTGGTCAATCATTTAGCCAAATTCATTCAAAACATGGCTAAAATTTGATCAAAAAATCAATAGAAAAATAGGTATCCAAGTTTTCCATTCAATGCTAATATTGCGGATCTAAGCAAAATGGAAGTAATGGAAGCTTCCAATGGCTAATTAAGGTGATAATATCATACAATAACATCCGATTGCAACTTGATTTTAGCTTTTTTCCAAAGAACCAAAAATCACCTAAGCTTGCACATCAATGATGATTCGACCATTAATGGTCGTTTCTTTACTTGTTTAACCTCCCTTGCCAATAAATTGGACCATCCTAAGCTTCCCAAATCACGAGCTTGAATCCTTGCACACTCAATCCCTTTCTTTCTCTCAAATCATGCTCCTTCTCTCTCTACCAAGCAAAAGTTTTCTCTTTCTAGGTCTCACACCGATTCAAAGCTTTTCGAGTGAGTTCAAGATATCTATTGCACTCTTCACTCAATAAGACCTTGATAACCACCACTTTCACCAACTGCTATGCTCCTAATGACAAGCTACCTACCACCACCACTCATGGCTAAACTCTAACCCCAACCAAACCAATTCCAATGACTATAGCATCAATTTTACCCTCCTTATTCCCAATAATATTCTCACAAAAATGCTCTTCCCTACTTGTTTTAGTGTCTAAATTGATTAAGACCACACCTCATAGCCGTCAAAGTGTCTTCTTCTTATCGAGTTAAGATCCGTACGCAAGCTATTTAGCCTAGCCTTAACCTAGTTTCATCTATTTTGTATATTTTTTTTTCTTGTAATTGCATTGTAATAAAAAATCAAAAAAGGAAAGAAAAAGAAAAGAAAAACTAAAAAGAAGAAAAAAAAAAAGGAAAAAAAACAAGGAAAAAAGTTTAGTTTTATTTTTATGTTTTAGAGAGAAATTAATACAAAAATAAGATAAGTAAAAAAAAAAGAGAGATAAAATAAAATAAATAAATAAATTAGCAATAAAACCATCTTACCACTTAAAAAGTCATTTTTCAATAAAAACAAAAATAAAATTGTACTTTTCAAAATTAGGACCTTTTAGATTTTTTCAAAAAATAAAAAATGAAACAATTTAGTAACTTTTAGAAAGTTTTCCTTAAGTAAACTCAAATTGGGACTAAAACATGAACCTGACTTCTTTTAGAAATTAAAATCAACTCACCTATGTAAAGTTTTATCAAACAAACTATTGAAGTCTAATACTAAATGGCGGGTACATTGGCACTCACACTAATTATAAGGTGACTTAAAATATGAAAAAAAAAAAATTTCCCACTTTAGATAATTTTTCAATAGATGCTATTTTTTACTTATAAATTAGTTAAATTCCTTAAAGGTTATTTTGAAAAGTAAATTTAAATTCGGAAAGTAAAAATAATATCCGTTTAAGGTTTAATAAGATAGTCCCTAAATCCAAAATCTCTAGTTTAAAACCTTTTTTTTTTTTCTTAAATTTGGTTTTTCAAGTAAACTAGTGGTTAGGTTAAATTGGTCCACCCAATCAACTTAACTGAATCCTCTTTTTCTCGACTCCAATTGAGCAGGAACTTCAAGAATTTTTCAAACACACTTAGAAAACCAAGTTTTTTTTTAACCCTTGATTGAAGGTTAATATTAAGCATGTTAGGTTTTAATACTAATTGAGTTAAAAAAATACATAAAAACTGGAAAAAATTAGGTTCGACAAATATCTTTTAACAACTAAATGAACTTTGTTTCTTATTATTTTTCCATTTTCATCTAATTGATTCTTGAAAAGACATTTTGCACCTATGATTGACTTATTCTTAGGTCTTAGAACTAAATTTCAAACCCGATTTCTCTAAAATTGACTAAGTTTTTCTTGTATAACTAAGATCTAGTTATTATCACTTAAAGCTTCATCAACTAAGTGAGGTTCAATTTCAACTATTAAAGCAATATGATTTAAAGTTTTGTATGCTCAATCTTGTTCTTATTCTAGATCTAACATTACTATTTATAATTTCAAGAGGTTGATCTATTTTAAATTTAAGAGATGATAGTAGAGTATGAAAGTGTTCAAAACCTTCTAACTTACCTTCTAGATGTGTTTCAACAAACCTGATAATAATTTCTAAAGAACCTTCTGATCTTAGTTCTATTTTAGATATATCAACCATTCTCGAAGTTTTTGATGTTCTGTTTGAAGGAGGTTCTAAGTTACCTTTTGAAACAAGTCGCATAGGATTCTTTTTATTTCAGGCTATTGGAGATTCATCCAACTTTACATTTATTAATTCTTCTACCACTTTTGTTTCTTTGTTGTATACTTAGTATGCCTTCAAGTTTAGAGAATAGCCTAAAAAGATGGCTTCATTAGCTCTCTCTTCAAATTTTCCTAATACCTTTCTTGTTTTCTTTACAAAACACTTACAATCAAATGTGTAAAAATATGAAATAGTAGGTTTTCTACCTTTGTAAATTTCATAAGCAGTTTTATTTGTCAAGGGCTTAACATATACTCAATTTATGATGTAACAAGTTATTGATGTTGCTTCTACTAAAAAATGATCTACTATATTACTTTCATTAAGTAGAGTTCTCGTCATTTCTTGGATGGTTCTGTTTTTGGATTCAACTACTCCATTTTGTTGTAGAGTATAAGGTGTTGAAAAGTTATGAGTGATGCCCTTTGCTTCACAAAATGAGATAAAACATGAATTTTCAAATTCCTTCTATGATCAGTTTGTAGACTATTGGTGGAGAGGCCTTTTCCATGTTGAAATCTTTTGGAAAATACTACACTTTTAAATACATCACTTTCATGACGTAAGAACAAGATCTAAGTAAATCTAAAGAAATCATCTACTATGACAAGTCCATACTTATTTCTTACAAAACTTTGAGTACAGGTTAGACCAAATAGATCTAAATGCAATAACTCTAAAGGTCTTTGAGTGGATATAACTTTCTTACTCATATGTGATGATGAACTCATCTTATTCATAAGACAAGCAGCATAACGAATATTTTTGTTAGCATACAATTCTAGTAAGCCTTTAATTAAGTTCTTTTTAGATAAATTCTCAAGTTGTTGAAAATTTAAATGTCTTAACCTTTTGTACCAAAAAATAGTGTTATAATTCACAGATATGAAGCAACTTTCATATGACACTTTCGATAGTTTAATTAAATAAAAATTCTGCTTTCTAAACCCTTCAAACAACTTAAATCCATCCTTATTAAACCTAGCACATTTTTTATGTTCAAATGTTATTCTATATCCTTTGTCACACAACTGACTTATACTCAATAAGTTATGTTTCAATCTTTTAACCAATAATAAATTTTCAATTATGTTAGGTGCCAAACCAATTGTACCTATCGCAATTATTTTACCTTTACCATTATCACCCAATTTCACATATCCATTTTCCATGCATTCCATGTTTGTGAACAACAAAGCATCACTTGTCATGTGTTTTAAACATCCATTGTCAAGTTACCATGTTCCTTTTAACTTAGCTTCATCTTCCTGCACACATCACAACACAATCAAGTTTGTTTACAAACCCAATGAGGCTTAGGTTTATGAAATTCAAGCTCAACATTTGAATTGAACCTTGATTATTATAGAGCTTGTATTTTTTGTGAAAACAATATTTCTCTGTTTATCCTAGTTTACTACATAGAAAACAAGCATAAGGTCTTTACCTATTACTTACCACTTCCCTTTGACTTAGATCCTTTTTGACATATCCTCTATTTAACCTTCTATTGTACCCTCTGAAAGGATACTTATTGTTATTTTAAGAGTATAGTTTGTTGCACCTTCTAACAAGTTCAATTGTTTTGCCTATGTCCTTTTCATCAACTGTTTCTTGATTTTCATCGTTTGATTTAATAAATGCTATTTCTCTCTTCATTTTAGATGTTTCTCCAAATTCAAAACCAAGTCCAAATTTTGAACTATCCATTCTTTAACTAGAAATCAACATTTGTAACTTTTTATCATTTTCATCAAACTTTTGGAACGTATTTCCGATTAACTTAGATAAATCCTCTACGCAATTTTTCAAGTTTTTAGTTTCTTCCTTCAAAATAAGATTTTCGTTGACTAAGGCTTCACAAGCAACATTCAATCCTTAAAAATCATTTTTCGAAAATTCATTTCCATCTACCAACAATTAATTTACTCAATTAAGAGCTTGTTTTTCATTTTTTAACATCTTTACTTCAAATTCAAGCTTAGAAATCTTGTCATTTGACTTAGAAAGAGCTTTAAGCAACTTGTTGATTTCAGCACATATAGCATTAAGTACTTCTATGTTACAGTCGAAATCGGTTTCAAAATCTACCTCAAAGAGTGCCATAAGACACAAATTTACTTCTTCACATTTTTCTGAACATTTTGACTCAGTTTCTGAATCCTCCAAATGACTCTACGTGACCATCAAAGATTTGCATTTCTTCTTAAAATTCTCTATCTTCTTGATTAACACCAGACATTCATACTTGATATGTCCTAGCTTTTTACATTCATAGCATACAATTTCCTTTTTAAACTTTTTTTCTTCCTTCTCCTTGTTGCCTTTCCTATACCATTAGATCAGTTTTTATTAGGAGAAAATCTTTTAGCAAAGGTTTTCTTACCTTTCTTCTTTAGCCATTTATTGAGTTTTCTAGCTAAAAGCGTCACATCCTTATCTTCTTCTTCAAATGAATCTTCTTTTTTAGAGTTAGCATCTATTTCTTTGACTTTGAAAGCTATGGCCTTTTTCTTTGTATCCTTTGAAGTACTCTTTGATTTGAGAAAATCAATGTTATATGCCATAAGCTTACTACGCAATGGACTCAAGGTTAGTATCTTATTCCAAATCTTAGGTAATCATAAGCTTCTTCTATGGTAATCTTATTTGCATTCCAGACCTTGGGAAGAATCCTTAGCATCTTAAGCACCATATCTGCATCACTAATTATTTTGCCAAGACATGATAATTGATTAGTTATGGTAGTGAATCTACTAAAGAAGTCCTTGATTTCTTCACCAGGAAGTATTTGAAAGGTTTCATATTGTTGAACTAGAGAGTTGATTCTTATGTCCTTAATTGTCTCTATGCCTTCATAGGTTTGCACCAAAGTGTCCCAAATTTCTTTAGTTGTTACACACAAAGCAATTAGATAAAACCCTAAACATGCATCAGTACTCAAAAGTAAGTTCATAGCCTTTGAATTAAGTTCAGCTTTCGTGATATCATTAATTGATATAATAATGGTTGGAACTTTGAGATCTCTAGTTAAGATGATTTACCAAGCCTGATAGTCAAATTCCTTCACATAAGTTTCCATCCTAAATTTCCAATAAGAAAAGTTAGTTCCATAAAAAAATGGTACCTTGCTAGGCTAAACTATTAAACTACCACTTGGTTCACCCATGATCTTAAACCTTGCATAATGTTAGACCAAGCTCTGATACCAATTGTTAGTCCTATATAAGATATCAAGAGGGGGGGAGGGGGATGATAAATTGATATCTTTAAAAATTTTGAAACTTTTTTATGTAAATAAAAATACCCCTCTTAATAACTTAAATTGGTGAACAGTGGTACTCTAATAATTCAACATGAATAACACAATTAAATAACACAAATTAAAACAGATAAGGAGGAGAATATCAAGTTCAGGATTTATAAAGCTTTAGCTTTTTGCCTACTACTTTCTTTTAGCTCCATTACTGGGGACCTAGTCTACTTAATCGATGCCATTCCACTTGATCCACTAAATCAAAAACATGAGAAGTTTATGGATGTCAACCACACTTGCCCTCAACAACTCTCTACTCTACCTATACAACCTCTCTACAATCTAAGCTAATTACAAATCTATAGAGTACAATTAAGGCTCTCTTAACACTCACAACAAATAAAGTTTACAAATTATAGACAAGAACAACAATACAAGGCTCAAATAATTTCGCATGAAAATAGAAATGAAGAATGATGAATAATCAATTTTAGTTCAACTCTCTGAAGAAGTATCTAAGAAATGTTCCTTGCTCTTTCATATAGTAGAGAATGTCTATGATTAGAGTATAAAGTATATGTATTTTCCTTCTTAGAATCATATGTAGCATTTTGAATCATTTCTCCTTTTATACTAGAGTCTTCCAATGGCTAATTTGTTGAGAATTATCTTCAATTCATGTTTATCCATTTCAACATCTAAGTGATAATCCATAAATATTTATAGAGAGAATTTTAGAGTTTGAATTTTTTAACCAGATCTTCTGATCTTATTACAATCAAATATACTTTAATCAACAATTTCTAGATAAGCTTGAGATCAGAAATTGAAATCCCATAAAATTTAAAATTGACCTTATCCTTATCCAAAGATAGATTCGCATAAAAATAATCCCCATGAATTTTAATTCCAACATAGGTGAAACAAGATTAAGTGTATTTACCTAGTATACCAAATCTAATAGAGTTAAGTCTTATTCACTTCGAAATTGATATTATGATAATTTTCAACATTACACTTCTAGAATAACTATCTAAATAACCTTCTGAAAAGTATCAGTTTACTTTTCTTCAATGTCTCTGAATTATTTTCTAACGTACTTATACTAACTCTTCTTATAAAAGCTTTTGAAACATCCTTTGAAGTTTTTCATACTTATCTCTTCTTCAAACGATTCAAACTTTCTAAATAAGTTTCTAAATACAACTCAATTTACAATGTTAAACTTTTTATAATACTATATGAATATTTGCATACTTATAAGTTCATTAGCATTCCTCTCTTTTTATTTTCATCAAAATTCATGAGATATATCTAACAATCTCCTATGTCCTAGTTAACTGTCTGAAACCTTTCTTACAAAGTTTAGTGTTTGAATAGTAAAGTGCATTCATAGTGACTTATGTCATTTATGACAGCATAATCACTACTTATAAAGCCTTTCATTTTTCTAAGAACTAAACATACCAAAAGGAAATCACATTGTGCCCTAAAACTTGACATGAACAAAGCCTACAATAGGGTAGAATGGGACTTTCTTAGAGCTGTCTTAAGAAAACTTGGTTTTTGTAAAAGATAGGTAAGTGGGTAATGGCATGTGTATCCTCAATGACATATAACATAACAATTAATGGTAAATCTACTAGTCATGTTTTTCCATCTAAAGGATTACAACAACGTAACCCTTTGTTGCCTTACCTTTTTATTCTTGTTGCTAATGTCCTATCCCATAACATTAAGAAAATAGTGTCAAATCATGAATTATAACAATGCAAATTAAAGGGTCCAGTTTTATATTATCTCACCTTTTATTCACTAATGACTCTTTATTTATTGCGAAAGCGAATGCAAATAATGTATAGGTTCTCAAGCACTTCATCCATGACTATTACCAAGCCTCAAGTTAGAAAGTGAACAGTCAAAAATCCAATATTTTCTTTGGCAAGAACACTCCCTAGGACCGTGTAGAAGAGATTCACAACATCCTTCAAATCCTAGCATCCACTAACTCAAGGAAATATTTAAGGCTCCCTACCCTTTGGGAAAGAAACAAATCTAAACCCTTAAGGATTGTGAAGGACAGAATAAGGACTAAACTCAATAGTTGCAAAAGAAGCCTTCTATTAAATGCAAGTAGAGAAGTTCTTATCAAAGTTGTAGCCAATGCTATGTTAACCTACTATATAAGTTGTCTCAAATTTCCAACCAAGTGGTGCAACGAAGTTAACTCTATGATAGCAAAATATTGGTGAGGCTAAAAGAAAGAAGAGTGAAAGATCTATTAGCTTAGTTGGGAGAAAATCACTCTTCCCAAAACGAAAGGTGGTTCAAGGTTCAAGGACTTAAATGCCTTCAACATAATGCTTCTTAGTAAGCTAGCATAAAGTATTCATAACAACCTAAATGCCTTTTGGGTATATGTCCTCAAAGGAATCTACTTTCCTAACTTGTCGTTTTTGCAAGCATCTAGAGGTCCATAAGATTCCTAGGGAAGGGCCAGTATTCTTCATGGAAAAGACATGCTCATGAAGGGTGCTACATGGTAAGTTAGAGATGGGACTAACATTAGAGCGTACTTTAATAGATGGACTCCAAGTTTGCAATATAACTGACCTACCCCTTTATCTATGAAGAGAGGTGAAAGTTTGTTAGCAACTAGGCTTATTGACACATCACAAAGGGAATAGAAGATTCACTTGTTGTATAGCCTTTTCAACAGAGAATCAGCTGATGCCATTAAATGCATGCCCTTCTCTTTAGCATGGATGGAAGACTACCTTGTAAGGCCTTATGAAAAAATAGATGTGTGCACTGTAAGATTAGCCTATAACTTTGCTAAATGTCCCCTAATTTCTTACAAGTAGCTGGTAGCAACTTTTAAAGTAGAGAAGTCGACTTGGAATCTTGTTTAGTACAATCTTTGTATGTTAAAAGTAAGACACTTCATATGGAGAGCACTCAACAATGATTTAGCCAGTCACAATAACTTCTTTAAATAAGCTATAATGGATCCTCCCAACTATACTTTTGGTGGTGGTCTAGAGAATGTAGAACAAGTGCTAGTCAGTTGTCCATGGACTACTCCCATATGGTTCATTGCTGTAGGGTTTAGAGCAAATTCCATGGAGTATTCTCTAAAACTATGGTTGAGAAAAGTTTTGGATAGTGCTTTTTAAGGTAAAAAAGAAAAAGTAGAGTTATTTACAAAGCTGTCCATAGTTATGTGGTCTTTATGGAAGGCTAAATGAAAAGGAGCTTTTAAGAGCGCTAAATTGGACCCCCCAACAAAGTAACCTTTGTATGCCAAAGAGCTCTTAATGAGCTTAGGATAGTAATGCAAGGAAGAAGTGACATATATAAGTAAGTTATGGAATCAACACAATTTATACAACAGCAAGCGTATTCTGTTAGTGATTAGATGGATCTTAGGACTCAATATGATAGGATGAGCATAAGGCATATTAGAAGAAGGGCCTCAAGTTGTTATAGACAAGTCGTAGTAAAATAGTATAAGTACGGACTCTCCTAGTCAGCTTCAAGGCGACATTACCACTAATAGTACATAGTTACATGACAATTGTAAGCTCACTTTCACATCTTTGAACGACATTTCTTAGCAAGCACCAATAATTTCCACTATTAAACTGAATATAAACGACTTGTATAATAGTGAATCAAATGAAGCGGCAACTACTTATGTAGCTAAAGATGCTAAGGGATTAGTATGCAATAGAAGTACTACTTTGTGCTACATGGGGCCTGTCAAAGAAGTGGAAGCCACTACTATGATTGAGGCTCGTAAGTTTGCTACAAGTAAAGGATGGAGGATAATGTACTTGGAGTTGGATTTTACAGCCATCTTTAACTCAATCAAGGTCCCAATAGCGCTTTTTAGACCCTATAGCCTTTCTTGCGTGATCTCCATCAACTGCTGCAATACTTTCAAGAAGTTCACTTCAACTTTATTAAAAGACAGGCAAACCAAGTAGCTGATTGGATTTCTAATGCCTTTAGGAAGAAGATGTGCCCTACGGATTGGGTAAAGCAATCCCATCTTCTCTTAGAGTTGTTTTGTTACTTGATTTACATGGTATGGAAAGCTCCTTCTCTACTTTAGATGTCACTGATGTACTCAACTCCTTAGCTATCTAATATATCAATTTTACTAGCCAAAAAAAAAAAAAATAGTCAACAAATTAAACTATAAAAGTACATCCTGCTAAGTCTCCTCTCTATCTTTGGTTCAATTGGCATGTTCCTATAAAACAGGAAAGATACAAGTTCATATCTATAAGGACATCTTCTCCACACTTGAATTATAATACTATGCATAAAATTCTATAAGTGTGAAGAATTACCTTGAAAACTCTAGTATAACATTGATGAAGCACAATTAGAAACCAATTAATTGCATAAGATAAATGAATATATGATCAAGTATTCTCTAATTTCATAGTCTTAAAGTCAAAACAACATGATTCCAATCAAGTTTAATTACTAAATAGTAAATTGCACCAATTTGACTAATCTAGAAAATCAAATTCTCAACTCCATCATTTTGCAAAAACACATATTTTTTTTTTCCTTTTCATGAAGAAACACTCTAAAGAGTGCAAAAAATCATAAAAATTTTCAAGACTATGAAAACAAAGGAGACGAATGCCATATTGAGTTTATAGGTTAAATATATCATGTCCCAAGAAAAATAACCAACCACTTATGTTTATATATGTAACTAATAAATCAATCAGAGAATAAATTCACGTATAATTAAAACATGAGTGAATGAGAGAAATCAAGTGGAAAGCATAGTGTAAAGGAAAGGAAGTTTTTTTTTTTTTTTTTTTTGAGAAAGATAAGTATTATGGTCCAGATCATGAGCATGTTCTTCACTCGTGATTCTCTCAAATTTCAAGCTTGGTCTACAATTCTTTCTTGTGATCTAAGAGGATCACACCTTAGATCATGAGCATGTTTTTCATCCATGATCCTCTTGAATCTTTAGCTCATCCCAAATTTCTCCTATCTAAATCCTTCTTTATGCATAGTAAAACACCACATAAACCATGAAAAGATGGAATAATTAAAAGCTCCAAAAATCCAATTTAGGTTACTAAATAAATAGATACAATAATTGCAAGTTGAGTGACAAAATAAAGTAGAATAGAATAAAGGATACGATAAAATTAAAGAAAACTTCGGTTGCCTCCTAATAAATACTTTTGTTTAATATCATTAGCTTGACAATTTCTGCTTCCCTTGCTAAGGACGTTAAAATCTTAAGGCAACTTGTTAAATATTTCCCTAAAAGCTTCCTAATCATCGTTAAGGTCTACCATTACCCCAAATAAAGTATCCTATGCTATAATTACTTTAGTGGCTTTAGGGTCTTTCATTTTCCTTCCTATTGTAATATTCACATACAACCCATTAAACCCTCAATACCATCTTACTATTTTTCACATCGATTACAGCTCCAACAATGGCTAAGAATAGATACAAAAAAATAATAGGAATTTTTAGATCTTCTTTTATATCTACGTCTTTAAAGTCTATTAGGAATATAAATTTATTCACTTTTTAAAGTATATTCTCAATGATCACCTTTAGTTTTTTGAAAAACCTATCAGGTAATGAAATTGAATTTCTATTCCTTTTATTGCATCCCATAATCCTAGTTTCTTTACTACAAGGAATAGCATCACATTAATACTTATACCTAAATCATAAAATGCATTACTAAGATTTTCATTTACTATGGTGTAATCTAGAGTAAATTTCCCTAGATTATTTAATTTAAGGGGAAGTGTATCCTTCAATGCTTCAGAGCATACTTGAGTCAACATAGCGATCTCTTACAAATTCCTTTTATTAGTCATTATTTCTTTCAAATAACATCTATAGAAGGTTTTTGCTCTAATAGATCCACCAAGGGAATATTAATTTCCAGCTTCTTAAATATCTCCAAAAATGACTTAAAATTTTCATCAATTTTTCATTTAAATAAGTGTTTTGGAATTAGTATAGGTAACATACCATATTTGGCAATAGGCTCACCTTTTTTAAGAAGGCACCTTCATTGTACCACTTATTCCATTGATTTTGATGTTCAAGCTAGTGATTCTTGAGATTCTTTCTTGCCTAACCTCAATTGTATTGCATTGACATACTTAGTTGGGGTAAAAGCTTTAATTACGTTTTCAAATTATTTTTCTAGCCTTTCAAATGCCTCTGTGAATTGGTAAACTTCTCAACTCCTACTTCTTAAGTCAGTTTCTCTTCCATTTTCACCTCTCTTACTACTTGAGTATTGCAATTGACTTGTAGTTCTCTAGAAATAGTCATGGTAATATTGGTTTTTCCTCATCCATAGTAAACACTAAAGAATTTGCCTTTACAACTACTAATTTGGTGGTAAAAAGCTCTACTACTTGCACTAATTGAGTCTCTAAACTTTGGATGATTGAGCTTCGCCATTCAAATCTTTCTTCCCACTTCTACTTTAGATTCCTCAACTATTTTTCAATGCTCTTCTCTTTTTCTGGAGCTAGGATCACAATATTTATAGAGGGAGGTTGTTCACCATATCTCAATTCTTCAATTATTTTAATTGCTTACATCACTGGCATTGTTGTCAGGGGTCTTCCTACCATAGTTTCAATCCTAAATTTATCTTGATATCAAATCCCATCATCAATATTTTAGCTAATGATTCCAAGTGAGAGTATCATATAATGTAGGCAACTACTCATTAAATTTTGGAATCTCAACCATACCTCATATAATAACCTATCCTCATGTTGCTTGAAAGAAAGAACTTCTACTCAAAGCTTTGGATTATAACAAAATGGAAAATATTGTACACATCAGTAATCCATAACCATCTTGTACTAAAATGATGTTAAAAAAAGTGCATGCAAAATAAAATAAAAGAGAGCAAAAATCTAACAATAAAAAATTAAAAGAAAATAAACAAAGAAAACAAAAATAAACAAACGAAATAAAGCACCTAGTTCTAGATAATCCTAAAAACTAAAATTGGTGCAAAACATTACTTGACAATGGCGCCAACAAACAACAAAAACAAATTTTTACTAATAAATGCACTAAGTTGCTTATATAGTAGTAAAACTAGTGAGAGCCAGGTTAAACCTAAATGGGAATGATGTTTAACTTTTATTAATATTAGTCCAATTTGATTTTAGGTAGATAAAAATCAAGTGTTTATTAAATAATTAAATTCTAGAAGTTAAATTTAACAAAATAAATAACTTCAAATATTCAACATCTATAAATGATTCAGTTAGATAATTAGAAATATTAGTTAATGTTAACATAATGTCTTTAAGAGGTTTAGTATTAAGTGAATAAATACTTAGGATTAATAGATTTATCCTTCTATCTCTAGACAAGAGATAAACTAATTTAATCATCTCTTATTCCTAAACCTTAGTTGGATTAAAGAGCATATCGTTATGTCCTTTTTAATATAAATTATCCTGTTTATAGTAAACAATTAGAAAATATCTTGCAACCAATCTTAATTAACATATATTCTAATATAATCAAAATATACGTTTTAGTGATTAGGGAATAAAAGACTTCAAACAAATAAAATTCATTAACTAATAATCTAACAATCTACTTAACAATATTAATAAAGAACACAAGAAATAATAGGTAAAAGGGCATAAATATAACCTTTTAATTTATTGCTCCTATCACTTCCAATGTTTAACTCCAAAATGAAAGTAAAACTACTCCAAAATGAAGTAAATAAATTATGTTCTTCTCCTCTTCTAAATCCTAATTCTAATGTATAAGAATGAACTAACCATTCTCTATTGAATCTTTACATGGCTCTTATTTATTTGGGAGTATAAGGAAATTGCTAAGCATAAAATATTTCTAAAAATAAAAGATTCACAATCCATGAAATGACCATAGCTAAAGATTACACCCATGATCCTTACATGTAGTTTTCTCTAGACACCCATTCTTCTTTCTTTTCTTACTCTTTTTCCTATGATTTCAGTTCATGGTCATTATTCATGTGTGTAACCCTTTCTATGGGTTCAAAACTCATCCAAAGTATCTTCAAATCTTCAAAAACTTTGCTAAAAAATCATTAAATTCTTTTGATTAATCAAATGAATCTTGGAATCAAATATGAACGAATTAAGCATTGAATTCAATACAAACACCCAAAAATTCTTATAAATGCATTGTAAAATTAACTATAAAATATATACATTCACACATTTATAAAAAAAAAATTATGTTTTTATAAATTTAGCATAACAGAAAATTCCCCATTGCAATGCAAATTTTAACTACATGGATTTGTGAACCAATTTTCAACAATAAAGACACAAAGAATTTCATCTTAGTTCACAATCATTTCTAGTCCAAATTGGAGCTTGCTATGGTAATTCATGTTTTTGCAATAGAATTATAATCATAATTCTAGCAATCTAAGGATGTTTTGCTAGATTTGATATAAAGACACTATGAGTTCATTCATGAATTAGCTAAAATAATCCAATAATTCATCAATATGTACCCTTGTTCTTCATCTATTAAAAGAACTCTACATGTTCTTCCTCATCCTTAACTTCAAAATCTTAACTTTAGGAGAAATTTTTAATAAATAATGTAGGAACAACAATTTTCATCATATATAGATCCAAGAATCACTCCTAAAACTTAAAATTATCACACATGCACATCTCACAATCCTTACTCAAACTTTAACCAAACAATGCAAAAATTCACAAAACAAAAAGTAAAACAATATTAAGCATAGAATGAGTTTTACATACTTTTGATTGGTTGAAATCGGAAGAAAACATTGAAAATTGAAAGATTAAGGTAGGGCATAGTGAGAGAAAGTGTGTTTATAGAGATAGAAATTGAGTATAAAGTGAAAGAAAAAAGAAAAACTCATGCTTCTTCAATTACTACAAGATAATGGTCGTGCTTACCAACCTGATATATGCTTGCCTCTAGGTATGATTATAAGTAAGGATTGTGGGTGTGATTTTGCTGCAATTCTCTTTATTGAGTTTTCTCTTAATATATTTTGATGATAATAAAAAAATGTATATGAACTTAACAAGTTTTTTAAATATGTAGGATGTTCTAAAGAAAAGAAGTGTTTAGAAGAAAATAAGTTTGAGTTTGTTAGAAAGTTCGTCAAAATATAGATCAATAAACAATCAAAATATCATCGTTTATGCTTAATACTGTGTTTAGGTACTGTTTCTAAGTATTTTTCTAATTAACTTGAATGAATTAAGTTAGACAAATATACAAGATGGCCTAGCTCCACTTTGTTGAGCATATTTAGGTAATGCATTCAATTTTGTTCTACTAATGTTAAATTTAGTCCATGGGTATTCTAAGTTGAATTAATATCAAATATATAGATCGGTTGATTAAGGTTTGTGCAATACATTTAGGAAGAACATTTTTTGACAGTTTTGGTAAGATTTGAAAAAAGATTTTATGCTTTAGAGTTATATATCAAGATCTCTATACGAGGCTTCTTTGGTCGAAGTTGTGTTTGAAAATTTTAAATATAAAATTTTAACAAGTTCTTAAGATAAAGATATAGTATAGTGTGTAGGAAACAGAATCAAGAATTCTATAATATTTTGTTTAAGATAAGGTTGAATTTTTTGGTTAAGTCCAACTTGATTTTTTACGGAAATTTTATGATAAAATTCAAATAAAGATATTGAAGAAGGGAGAAGATTTGTTCACGGCAATTAAACAGGTACTGCTGGACTATCTCTTAACGTACGAAGATTTGTTCATATCTTTTCATCCTTATCTTTATTACTTGAAATGTATTTTTGAATTTCCATGAGGTCAATAAAGGATTAGAACTTATCATAACGTGTAGTAACTTTCAAATTACACAAGCTTAGCAAACGAACAAATCAGGAACAATAGGATTCAAGTTTTCAAAAATTCAAACTTTTGATTCCTAATTTCATGGGATATTTCTTCAACAACAAAACCAATTGTGATTGAATAAAGATATCTTGGAGAAAAATTTGGAACTAACCATTTCTAACTATTACATAAGAGTTTATTTAATTTAAAGATGAAGTTGTTCAAGATATTATACTGTACACTCAATGTCAGAATTGAATTTAAAAATTCTCTTAGGCAAATTGTTAGAAACTATATCAGAAACTAAACGAAAACAGTTTTGTTATTTTATTGTTATTACATTTGTGTGAAAGTTGTAAAGAGTTTTTTATTATATTGTTGCACTTTCATTGTAAACATTATTGACTTTGTGTTTTAGGTGTGAGAGGATTCGTGAGTTCTTTGAGTCTTATGTATAGCTTAGGAAGAAGCTAGTGAGATAGGATAAAGAAGTGATTAGATATCCTTATAATCTCTCATTGATATTTGTTTATTGAGAAGTTTGAACTAGTAAAATGATACCGATGAGAAAGACCAAGTCCCCAATAGTAGAGCTAGAACAAAGTAGTAGTAGGCAAAAAGCCAAAGCTCTATAAAAATGCTTGCTTGATCTTCTTACTTCTTAATTTATTTACTTTCTAATCTTTATTGTTATTATTTGTGCCTAAGTTAACAATCAATTTCTAACTACTTATCACGCCACTCAAGATATTAAGAGGGATTTTGTTTTTAAATGAAAAGTTTTTGTTTTTGTAAAAGATATTAATTCACCACCCACCCACCCCTCTTGATATCTTACTTGGACCAACACTCTCATTATCTCTTTTTCTTTCACCCCTTTTTAAGGTTCCAAGCAAGTTCACAAGCGTGAATTTTGGCCATGATTCCTACTATAGTCTGATTTGTTGAATTGTTTTGTGTTTCTTTACTTGAAATCATTTCTTAAATGCTAAAAACACAATTAATTAGATTACCAAAGCTCAAATTTCAACTTAAAACACGATTTTTATTGGAAAAACTAATTGTTTTTCAAGAAAAAAATTATTGCAAATTCTAGAATTCTAGATTGTTGAATAAACCAACATCAACCTTGTAGGGGGGAAACTGACAATGTTTAACATGTAGTACTAACTCGAACTAAAAGAAAATTAACACAAGCAACAAGTTCAAATGAGAAAAACAATGATAACTTAGGCTACCTCCCAAGGAATGTTATTATTTACATTATTAGCTCGACGAACTCATCCTTCTTACTCTTATTTCTTCTTAGATTCCATAGGTTTAGGATTTGGTTCAGTATTCCATGATAAACTGCCTTGTTGCCTCTCTATGATAGTTCTAGCCAGTTGACCCAATTGATTTTCTAAATAATGGAGCGATGCCTCCATGTTCTTAATTACAGCTTCAATGGCTTAAAATCGAGCATCTAAGCTATTCATGTACCTATTCAAAGCTTCTTCTAAATTGCAATTTCTATTCTAAACCTAACCATTGTTGTCTTGTTGCTATTGACCTCCCTACAAAAATTTGAATCCAACTTGCATTGTAATATTATCAAAAGGATTATTAGGTAATCTATTAGCAAGAAAATTAACCTATTCCATGTCAGCAATTTGTGTATCATCCTGCACCATAACCATTAATTTCATCAATCCTTCAATTTTCTTACTTATAATGCCCTTCAAACACTTTGATAATACCACTTAAAGAACTATTAAATTTCAACAATCAATCCAAATAATTCAAAACTAGTCTTATTACTTAAACAAAAACTAAAATAGAGATCAAAACAAACATTAACACTAAGAAAGAGTTATAAGAATTTCATCACTCTAACTAAAGAGGAGAGAAATCTTCCTTGAGTTATTTTTCTTATGAAACTTAGACTGGATGCATATTATATCAATTCTTCCTCTGATTGTCTCCTTACATCTTTCAATTTTCATTGGAAGGCTTTTTTCCAATTTAGTCTAATTTAGTTTCAATTACTTTATTAAAGCTCCTTAGCAATGGGAAAGAGCCTCGTTCTTCTAACAAACCAAGGCCGATCCTTAATAAATTTTAATTAATTTCCTTTTCCATTGGCAAGATGAAGAAATCTTACTCTTCTAAGGGACCGAAATTAATCCTTATCAATTTTTTTTTTCATTTACTTTTCTTTTCTTACACCTCCAATTACTTTGATTTTTCAAAAGACTCTCAAAAGAAAAATTTCATTTGTTCATTCAATCTAAAAATTTTGAAAAGAGAGATAAATAACTATCGTTTAGAATTAACCTTAGAAATAAAAATAACTAGTCTTTAAACTATCAATATCTATCCTAATCCTAAGTTTATGGTTAAGCAATAAGGAACTCTAGACAATAGGGTTTTAATTGCTTAAATTTAGCAAAGTAGACTAAAGTCATAGAGAATTATGGATAAATTTTGAAAAAAACTGCTTGCCTTTTTTTCATTATTATAGGGATGTAAATTTCTAAATTTGTTCTTTCAAAAACTAAATAGAATGTTTAAGTGTACAGTATTAAGTCAAAACATACTCATTAACATATATATGACTCAATGCCTCCTATTCTACCTCACTCCTTCCCCCCATACCCAAACCTACTTCCCCCCCCCCCCCCCCCCCTTAGGTCTGCAAGGCCACTTGAATTTTATATTGTCTTTAATGTACAAAATATAGCAATAATAGCACACAAAAATTTAGAGGGAGAAATTTGAAAAAAAAAATAGAATAAGGGAACTAAACCTTCCTCTATTTAAGCTCTAACACCAAATTCTAGAGTTGCCAAGCCATAAGATTCCTTTTTCAAAATTGATTTCATACAAGCTTTGTAAAATAAAAGAAAAATATAAAACAAAGAAGAATAGAAGTAAAAAAAATAACACTAAAAGGCTAAAACCTAAAACTAAAACTGCTTCACCTGCAAATAAGAAAAAGTTCATTAAAAAGCAACATATAAGTAATAAGGATAATGTTTTGCTAACTACAAAATATATTAATTATCAAAAGAAAACCAAGTTAACAAAGTAAATCGTGAAAGTAAATCCTAAGTCTCCTCTTTTCTTCTTAATCTCTTAGCATGTTCCTAAAAATCAAGAAAGACACAAGCCCATAACTTACGAACATCTCTTACTTACACTTTATTTACAACGATAGAAAAATAATTCATAAGTGTAAGGAGGCAAAAAAAGAAAAAAAAATTTGGCCTCAACTAATATACAACTAGAAACTAATCGATTTCATTGAAGTACAAAATCAAAATTAATAATTAATTTCTAGTTTCATAGTCCTACTATGTCAAAAACAACATGAATTAAGTCAAGTTTAATTACTAAATAGTAATTGCACCAATTTGGCCAATTTAGCTAATTAATTTCTTAACTCCATCATCTTGCAAAAAGATACAATCTACATTTTAGAGTGTTTCTTCATGAAAAAAGAAGACAAAAATTCATAAAAACAAATTTATATATGCATCTTGTGCCAAAATATGCATGTTATGCTAAAAATTATATATCAATTACTCATGTCCAATAAATTGTGTCCCAATTGTATTTATGGATCAAATCAACAAATCAAAACAAAAATTTCACATCCATGATATGGCAAGAATTAAATCTATCTCTGCAATTACAAATCTTAATTATGAGTGAAAAAAAAAAGGGAAAAACAACATCCATAGAAGAATACAGATTACAAAAGGGAATAACAATAGAGGAAAGGAGAGAGGACATAATTGATTTTTTTTTTTTTTTCATCTTTGAATAATAAAACAATTGGAAGGCTAAAAAGAAATTGATTCAAGAAAGGAGGATCATAGTTCATGAAAGGAGGATCATAAGTGAGGATCATGGTTGAGGACACAAGCGTGGTCCTTGCTCGTGATTCTCTCAATACAATTCTTTTTTTTTTTTTTACCTAGTGTCTAATGAAGATCACGCCCTAAAACATGGACGTAGTTCCCACCTATGTTTCTCTCAGTCTTTTTTATGTTAATCAACTCCTCACAAATTTTGTTTTACTTCCTACAAAAACTTCTTCAAACTATCAATTAATGCATTGAAGAATTCATCAAAAGCTACTAAATTCAATAGTGATGTAGATGGATTTTTTTTTTTTTTTTTCTGAAAAGAAGGTCAAAACTAAGTGAACTAAAATTGCATAGAAGCCAAAAAAAATAAAAATTAGTTGAACTGCATTCCATTAAGGTCCCATAGGAAGGTTCCCATTCCCTTAATGCTAAAGAAGATGGGGGAAACTCCTTTCTCCTCAACCAATAGCTCTTCTTTAGCTTAGTGCCCCCAAAATTACCCATAGTGGGTTTAGAAAGAGAAGAAGTGTTTATAGTAGGTGTTTGTTTAAAATCAATTGCACATCTTGGAAGTTATAAGCATTCTATCTCGAGTTTCACTTCTATTGCAAAAGA
Organism: Lumnitzera littorea; assembly: GCA_024138015.1. Lineage (NCBI taxonomy): Eukaryota > Viridiplantae > Streptophyta > Magnoliopsida > Myrtales > Combretaceae > Lumnitzera > Lumnitzera littorea. Next base: position 53,370,782 of record JAMXBB010000001.1, read on the forward strand.
TTCATAGTAAGGAAACAAAGAGCACTCAAAAACATTTAATCCCAGTTGTAGGCGAACCTCTTCAACTTTCTCCTATGGGGTTAAGAAATCTACACTTTCTTTAAATTTTGTAGAAAGCTTGTTTAAATTGATAGGACTTGAAATCATATCAACTTTTTTCTTCTATCACCTATTTCTCTAAATTCAATTTTGCTTCCATATTTTGGCTATCAAGATCCTCTTTAACTTCTGACTCCTTTTTCTTCTTCCACCACTGAGTCACTTTCTTTATTATTCAAAAACCCGTCTATGTATCAAAAATATTTATTCTTTGTAGATAAATTGGAGGGATTATAAAAAGTAGAGTGTGGCTGAAGGGGAAAACCATTAAGACTAGATGTGCTATACCTCTCAAGATTCTCATTAGTTAACTCCAATACAATCTTACCTTTTGATTGCACATTTTCTTGTATATGCTATGAGTATGACAAGGTGGCTAGAATAGGGGCTGATTCATTAAAAGTATGAGAATTCTTTACTAAATCATTCTTCACCTCTTTTATGAGAGCTTTAACTTCCTCCAAATTTTTTTCTCTTTCTTGCAAATACAAATGATAAGTGTATAGAGTGCAATTTGGACATTCACAAGAACAATAAGAGTACCCACAATACTAAGACCTATTTAAAAAATTCATGGATATGGGTTACTTATACTTGCTACTACTATGTGCACACTAGTAGTTATTTCCCTGATTCTACCTACCATATTCCATTTAAATCTCCACAAACAATACAATTCAAGTCAACAATCTGCAAAAAATCTTAACCCCAAAATTTAGAATAATAAAATCTATAGAAAATAAACTAAGATGCAAAATTAAGAAATAAATAATTCAAATAAATAAAAATATAAAACAAAAAGAAATTTTATTTTCAATTTTTCTATTTTTTTTTTCAAATTTTAAGAGTGGTTAGAATACTATATCTAAGGTGTTCTTAATATCATAGTCATAGTTCTCACCGACAACACAAAAACTTAATGGGAAGCATGTATACCTATTAGTTTTATATTATAGTGGATGTGGATCTTGATGTCAATCCCTTAGGAACTACATATAATTACAAATACCAGTAGTTACCCATTTCTTAATATCTAATCTAACAAACAATTTTAGATATTTAAAGACAACTATTAAAATAAAACAAAGAACAAATAATTACATAACAAGAAATTCAATTAATTAAAGATAAAAATACTAAATTATTCTAAAAATAAAGAACAATTAAAATAAAATTACAAAATATCAAATTTAAGATAATTAAAATCAACTACAAATTCATGAACTTAGTATTTGATTACTGATCCCCTTAGAATAGCTATGCAAATTATCAATCTCATTCTTGTTTATTGGACTGTAGAGATTCCTAATATGAATTAGGACTCATGTCTTTGATTAACTCCTAGCCCTAGGTATAATCTACCCATATTGCTTCTGCAATAAAGCATCTCTAGATCACAATAAGATCTTGAATCTCTCTATTAAGTTACCTTAATCTAGAGAAATTAGACACCTAATCACTTAACCTATCCAATTACTTATAATTGCATCAATCTATCTTTTATAGGATCTTGTGAACTCTATAATTGATTCAAACAATAGTTGAAAAGCCAACTATATTGAATTAGAGACAATATAAAGCAATGCAATTAGATTACAAAAATAATAAATCATATATTGATAATAAAAGAAAATTAATTACATAGAAAACTAAGCCTCACAATAATTGAATACTAAAACTAAATTAAAACATTAAAGAAAAGTAAATGAAGAAAGGAAATAGAAGAGTCTCTAATCTATAAATTATCTATGTTATCTAATTTACAAAGCTTATATCTTATTTATAGCATAAAAGGAATTTTGGAATATATCTCCAATGAGTCTTCAATGTATCTTCAAAATATCTTCTGCATAGCTTTAATATTTCTTGAGATATATCTTTGAACATCTCTTTAATTCACATACCAAATTGAGCTTATATAAAAAAATATAATGGAAGCATGGCATCTTAGATTTCAAATATTTTCAAAAATAGAAGATTCACAATCTACAAAATCAATAAGCCCTAAGATCACAATTATGGAGTTAGATATATCTTACACTTTGTCTCTAAATCTTAAATTTCGATGGAAATTAATGATGAGAGGTCTATGGCTAGGGAACACAACTCTAGTCTTCTCATGTAGTCCTCTCTAAACTTTAAATACTTAACTGAATTTCCTTCACTTTAATTTCTTAATCAATGGATATCTTCAATTAAGCTCCAAAACTTCATCAAAATCTTTGGAATTTCATCAAAAGCTTCAAAGACTCCTACAAATGAAATAATAATCAAATAAGCTCAAATTATTTACAAATTAACACAAATTATACATGAAATTCATATAAAACTACTCTAAGTATATATGTTAAGTGGATGTTATCACCTGTAATGTCTAAAAAGACTAGGATACGCAATATTTGTTTCCATTTGATTACACTATGATATTAACATTCCATTAACCCTTAGGGTATGGACTTATTTATTGTTGAGGTGTGGATTTTATATTAGTTTACTATCCATTTTAGGTCGGGACCATTAGCTTAGCTTGTTTGTCAAGCTAACCATTTGAGGCATGGACTAGCCGCATTACTCGGCCATAAGGTTAATTTGTACAATTCATTAACCACGTTCAGCTAGAACCTAGGTCAATTCATTTGCCATGTAGCCTAGAACTCGTTAATTTAGCAATCATGACGAAAACAAACATAATGAAACTTTAAATATAATTCTCATAAATAAGTGCTGCAGTTTTACAAACATGTTAGCTATCACCAAATGAGTGAAGATAGAAATCATCCGATAGATTAATTGAAATAAAATTTCACATTCTCGGTGTTCCATGCTCGAGGGATGATCGATCCATCTAACCTTTCCAGTCGATAGGCCCCTTCATCAGCGACTTCTTAGATCTTGACGAGATCCTCCCAACTCATGCCTAGCTTTCCTTGAGTTGCTCACGTACTGGTGACTTCCATTTTACAGCAAACCAAATCTCTAGGTTGGAAAACCTTATGCTTTACTTTCTGATTGTAGTACCTTACTACTCTATGCTGGTATACCGTAACCCTAGCTCTTACAATGTCTTAAATTTCCTTTGTAGTGTCCAGATTCACTGTTAGTCTAACTTGATTAAGCATAACATCAAAATTATGCATCTATAGATTAGGCAAGTCCAGCTCAATCAGCAACACAGCTTATATACCATATGTTAACTTAAAAGGTATCTCTCACTTTGTAATTCTGTGAGTGGTTCTGTATCCCCATAGGACGTTTCACAGTTTATCTACCCATCTCCCCTTAACTTGATCTACCTTCCTTCTTAAGCCATGTAATATAATCTAGTTGATGACTTTGACTTGTCCATTCATTTGAGGTTATGATATAAACTTATAATTGAGGCAAATGCCATGCTTCTTACAAAATATTAGAAACTTATTGTTGTTAAATTGCAAGTCGTTATCTGTGATTATCATGTAAGGAACTCCAAATCTTGATATGATGGACCTAGAGACAAATGCTTCCACCTTTTGCTTATTGATCTTCGCCATTGTCTTAGCCTCGATTAGTTTGGTAAAATAATCTACAGCGATAATGACGAAGTGTCGCTGGGAGGTAGATTTCGGAAAGGGTGCAAAGATGTCTAACCCCTACTGAGCAAAAGGCCAAGGGCCAATCAAACTACATAACTTGGTAGCTGGCACGTTACTTGGCAAGTCATACTTCTAGTATTGAAGACATTGTCGGATAACATCCTTCATGTCTTCTCTTATAGTCGGCTAATAATAGCCGAGTTGCAAAGCTCAAATGTACAGTGTTTATGCCTTTATGTGGTTACTACATATGCCACCATATAGTTTAGATAACACCCTCTAAGCATCTCTCGAGGAAAGGAATCAAAGGTAGGGTTGAGATGCGCCACACTTATACAACTGACCATCAATCAGCATGTAGTTGTACCTCTTTTTTTTTCGTTAAGGAGAGTATCATCTTTTAGATAATTCACTAGGGAGTCCATGCACAATTCTTCCCTCAGGAAAGGAGCTAACTCACTACTCTATGAGAGACTAGATAAGCTTTTTTATGGAAGAAACTCGACGAAAAGTTTCTCGCTCAACTTAAGGAATACCATACTAGCCAACTTCAACAACTTATCGGTAGCAATATTCTTGCTTCTCGAAATTTTGTGATTGGAGAAAGATAGGAATTCTTCTACAAGTGTTTGTACCACCAATAGTTACTTACTCATCTCTTCTTCTCTTGCCATGTAACTTCTAGTGACCTAATTTACTACTAGCTGGGAATTAGAGAACATGTCGACTTTCTTGGCACCAATTCTTTTGCCAGTTTCAATCGGGCAATTAGAGTTTCGTACTTTACTTCATTATTACTAGCTAAGAATCCAAATTTTTAGAGCTTAATGAACTTTAACATTATTACTAGGCCTACACCACTTTCTTCTCATGTCAAAGAACCAACGACATAAAGAAACCAAATAGGTTTCTCGACAATCACCACACAGTCTTCCTCTCCAATGAATTTAGCTACAAAATCTGCTAGTAGTTAGGCCTTTAGTGTTGTTCTAGGTTTATATTGTACACCATAGACACTAAGCTCTAAGGCATATTTTGTAAACCCCTAAATTTCTCGACCTAACCTCTAAAGTAAACTCGAGTGTGTTAAATATTCTTAAGAGTTGACAAAGTTAGTGAAAGTGAAAACCTTAAATAACTAATCAATCGCGTATAATATTTTTCTACCCTAAACGTATGTAAATACTAAAGATTTCATCTGAAAGTGATAAAAACCCTAAAACTATAACTTTAAGGGTATAAAAGCACTAATTCACCATAATTTACTCTCAAACCCTAATTGATAATATAACCTTAGTATTATACCAAATCGTTGGTAAAAGATTAAATATAACTTTTGATCATTCATAAATACATATAATACTAAACTAATCCTTTAGAAACTAAGATATTGCATCATAGATCAGATTCATCTTCTAAGTATATAACTAGGTTAATATTACATAGAGTTAAGAGTTTAGTTGATACTTAGGTTATATATAGTAAACATTAATACCTTAAATGATACTTTTCATAATAGTTATATTAAGTAGCTTACCAAATGATGTATGTAGGATATAAATACCTAAAGAAAGATCTCATTATCTATTTTTACTAATCAATTCACTAAACTTTTTATTTTCTTTCATTTCCTTAATTTTTCTCCTAATTTTCCCTAATTACTTCATTGTATACACTAAATGGCATGTAATTTTGGAAAGTTAACCAAATCAACACATGTTTACCAAAGTCAAAAAGTTGACTAAGTCAACATATGGAAAAGTCAACAAAATATCATTTTCACTCTAGAATCATCTCTTCCTTTCTAATGATTTCTTTCCTTTTCTTTTAGATTTTTTCCCCTTTTCTCCTCCTTGTTGCCGTCCACTCCTTTTCCATTTAGGACCCCACTTGTCTTCATCCTTTTAAAACACAAAACAACACAAACACGACTCTTTTCTCCCCCTTAACCAAACCATAATCTTCTTGCCCCCTTAGTTCTACACATTTCCACTTCACTTTCACAACTTCTATTATCATAAAACAAGAAGAAAAAAAGGTATGTTATTATGTATTGCTCCATATTATTTAATATTTAGATGAATAGATAGGTTAGTATAGGAAGTTCATGTGTTATGTACATATATATTGTTAAAGGAACAAAGTTCCAATCTTTGTGCTTAAAAGTATAGGATAGCTTTAGTAAATGGAAGAAGAGTATGTGTACATATATCTAAGTATGTGTATATAAGAGTATACTTGATAAATACATGTATAAAGACCTTTGTACATAAGTATCCATTATGTACATAACCTAAAATAAGGCACATACCAACTATACATACATATACCATGCCAAATACACCCTTAAAATACAAAGATATGAAAATTGTGAAGCTTTCTTAAGAAGCGACTTTAGGCATACGAAAATACGTATAAAAATATGTATGTTACCGTAAGTGTATACGGGTATATGTACTAGTATACGTATAAGTACCATAAGTATACATACTAATATGTTAGGAGTATAAGTATATATATAACATATGTATAAAGTGTATGAATACATAAGGATAATAATGGATGATGATGTAAGCAATGATGCAATTAAATGATGACATAAGCATAAGCTTATAAAATAATAACTTATAAGATTACACGAGAATATAACATATGTATGTACATGTACTTCGAATCCAAAAATCTTTTAAACCCTAATACATTTTCTAAATTGAATTAAACTTAATTAAGTATATGAATTAGTAATACCAATGTAAAATTCCTTAAGTGTAAGAATCTAATGGCTAATTAAGTCATTAAGTCCTAAAATAGGATATAAACATAAACAATAAGAATAATTAAGCTTCAATAGTTAAAGCTTCAATAAATTTATCCATATCATAAAACACAAGTTTTAACGTCTAAAACAAACATCACCACGTGAATGTACGTTCAAAAACGATGAAAAACGATGAAAAACAACTATAAATTTATAAATATCAGAAATAGAATAAAAAAGTTACATACAGTTAGTGATAAAGTTTAATCAGATCAAAATTGATAGTAATCTAAGTAAAATTAGGTAAATAGATATCTAGAGTTACTAGTTAATTCAATTACTTACTATCGTTATTATATCGTAATGATCAGGTAATCTCGATGCAGGCGAGGATCTCTTGATTGATTACTACGACTAGAGCGAGTCATTATGGCTGAGTAAGTATTTACCCAATGATTCCATGCTTGTATGTAATTACAGATAATGGACTTAAATGATATTATTAATTGATTGTTGTATGGGGTCAGAAAATACTTATGTATGTTATTATGTGTTGAGTTGTGAATTTACCTTAAGTACAGATAATACTTTGTTTGTTGCATAGTAATATAGACAATGATTGTGTGTACTTTTGGATGGTCACATCATAATTGGACTTAACTATACTCGGCTTATAAAAAGAAACCGATACATGCATCAACATGCATTGCATAGATATAATTTCAACTGTCACATCACATGGAGGTAAAAAGAGGCCATTTGGGGATTGTTATTATAAATTTATTGGTTCTATACAGTGCACTCATACAAAATGACCTTACCTTGGCCCGTAGGAATACTAGGCATTGAAGGCGCCAACTGCCTAACTAAGGGTCAAGTCTAGAGACCTCCGATTAGGGGTGAGTGTGGACTGCGGGGGCTTACTCACAATTATACTAGAACTTAGTTTTAATGAGAATAAAAGACTTGTTTGATTTAAGTACGGAACGTGGAGTTTCATAATAAAGTAAGTTCTACTATAACACCTAAATCTGATTGGTGTTGTGTATACTCCAATCCTGACTTCGAAAGGCGTTAAATCTGAGTTACGTATATAGACTAGTTAACTATACGTATTGTTTAGCATTCTATTTGGCCATTCATTCATATGCATGAATATAATGTATTTATAACTTGCTTGTGGTGTGGCTGAAGGTTTTGCTCATTAAGCTTAAGCTTATGCTCCCTTAAACTTTTGCTATAGGATAACCTATTCATTGAGGCTGGCCAAGGGATACTACAAGTTAGCTTGAGGACTTGCACAAGAGCAAGTCATCCAGTGTATTGAGAGAACGGATTATGTAGACTTTTACTTATGTTCTTTTGTTTTAACAGTAATATAGACCTAAGTGTACTAAATTATTACTTACTATAAACTTTGTAGTTTAATTTTATATAAGTATGCTTATGTGATGATATCATATGGATCTATATGTTCTTGGGAAGATAATGGTTGTAGAGCCTTATATATTGCGTGAAGAGTTCATGATTGGAAAGGTAACCAATTAGGGGTTCTTCGTATAGTATACGGCATTTGCCATGACTAAATTGTCCTCAATTCATGACATATTTCATCATCCATCCCAAGGAATCAAGCCGCTGCAATGCTTGCCATAATGGTTGATCAGTGAAGATAATAATCTGGTGAGCTTGAAAATACGGCTTCAACTTTCTCGCCAAGAGAACCACTACTAATATAAATTTTTCAATCTTTGTGTACTGATAAGTATAAATCACTCTACACTTTTTAGGCACATTTCGATATAAATTGGCCATAATTGTGTTTATTTCTCAAGTTCTTGGTAATTCATTGTGTAATATATCAATTTCAATTAATTCAAAAGCAAAAGGGACAAAATTCAACAAGAACAAGGAGATTTAGAGCTATCATGGCCATGATAGAGGAATAATGTTAAAGGAAGATCAATTGAGACTCATTACAAGGGTGCTAAAAAAGATTTTGAGTGCTCGGTGGTATTCACTACCTCCATCACAACCATGATCAAGGGAGTAACCAAGGCAGAAGTTACTTTTCCACTTATTCATTATGGCCGTAACACTACCTCAGAATGATGATCACAACCTTAATCACGGGCAAGATTAGGTGGAATGTTTACGATGAAAAGATCACTCCCCGAGTCATAGGTGTAATGAGAGTGGACATGATGATTCTTTTTAAATTGTTTAGCATAAATTGGTGCATGTAACAAGTCCAAATGCCAAGAGGTGTCTTAAAGTGGTCTATTTCAAGCCTTTTGACTAGAAGAATACAAATATGCCACAATTTTCAAAGAAAAGGGGGGATTGGATCATACATCCATTCATACATCTTTGCACCCATTGTATTTTTGATAATTTTCTTTTAGTATAGTTTCTAAGTGTTGTACCTTGTACCTTTCCTGGAATTACTCGAGAGAGACAACGGGAATTTGTTGTTTGTGTATTTATCAGATTTCTACAGTAGAATTGAAAACAGGGTTGTATTCTTCTACTTTTTCTATGTTAATTTCTTTTTTATATCTGCATTTTATTAATATGTTTTGTTTCTTCATTATGTGTGAGTAGTATGTTAAGACTAGCTACATCATTTAGTATGATCAAGTTCATGAAATAGTGATTTCTTGATAAATGTTAATTCCGATGAATTGCACTTAATGAATCTAAGTATGGTATAGTGTACGATAATGACTTAGGATGGATTTCAATAGAATATGTCAAAAGACAATTCTATTGAATAGATTTAGTTCATTGGAACAACTTACTCTTAATAATAGAGATATTATTAGGAAAGTTACTACATCCTTAAGGGAATCAATACATTAACATGACATTAATGCAATCCGAGTTAGCTATTAATCAAGAAGAGATTCCAATAGACACAATTAGGATTAGAAGTAAGTAGTTCTAAAAAGAATACTTACATACTATAATTTCCTATAGATAACGAGTATTAGGACAAAAAGTATTTTGGTAGGATCGTGCTAAGTAGTGAAGCAAGTCTATAATATTAAATGTGTTGTTAGTAATTGTTTTGTAGCTAATGTGGTAGTGGCATTAGTTTATAGATTAATGTAGTTTAGTCAACATTTTAGAGTTTTAATAATTAATCACTTGATAAATTGAATTATTAGATAATAGGAAGATTAATTAGTATTAATGTTTATAGCCGTTCCTAGTAAAGACAACCCTATGCTCATCCATGCTATAAAATGATAGGTACACTTGCCTATTGAACTAAGTTAAGGATAGAATATAGGAATTTAATTTGTAAAACTCAATAGCTTTGTTTAGAGGCAATCATGTACCGAAGCTCTAGCCCATGCAGAACATGACTCACATAATAAACGAGGTGATGCTCTTTGCCATCAATTCAAACCAGTACAAAGGAAAGTGCTTGGCAATTAACTAATAGATACAATTATAAATTTTCTCCAAGAATGGGTGTCAAGAGTGTCGAGGGTGACATAAGAAATTCCTTGAGCTCGTTGAAAGCTCTTTCACAATCGTTAGTCCAATTGAATTCCTTTGGACTCATTAAAATTTCAAAGAATTTTGCGCACCTATCTACACTTCTCTATAGGAATTTATTGAGGGTGGCAATTCACCCGATGAGTTCCTATACCTCTTTAACCGTACGAGGTGATTTCATATTCCTTATGGCTTCAATCTTTCTATGATTGGCTTTAATGCCACATCATGTAACCATATACTCGAGAAATTTCCCGGATGTTGCACCAAAGAAGCATTTTTGTAGGTTGAGTTTCATGCTATATCTCCTCAATGTGGTAAACGTCTCCTCCAGATCAACATCTCACTGATCTTCCTTCATCCTCTTCACAATCATGTCATCTACATATACTTCAACATTCCTATGGATTTGAGATTTGAACATCTTTGTCATTAATCTCTGGTATGTGGCACCAGCATTCTTTAGCCTAAAGGATATCACCGTATAACAGTACATTCTAAAATCGGTAATGAAGGATGTGTAGACTTCATCTGCCTTATCCATCTTGATTTGATTGTAACTAGAAAAAGCATCCATAAAAAAAAAGTAACGCATGTCCTACGGTTGTGTCTACCATCTAATCAATTTTTGGCAATTGGAAACAATCCTTGGGACAAGCCTTGTTGAGATCCGTAAAGTCTATGTACATTCACCCCTTGTTGTTGGACATTTTTGGCTAACACAAAATTTGCTAGCTAAGTCAAATAAGGTTCTTCATAGATGAATTCCGCCTTCAATAATTTCTAGACCTCTTCTTCTATTGCTGCTTGTCTCTCTGGTGCGAAATGTCTCTTTTTTAGTTAGACCACCTTTACATTCGGGTCAAATTAGAGCATATATACCATAACGTCTCTTAGAATACCCAGCATGTCCAAAGGTGACCATGTAAACACATCAACATTGGCTTACAGGAAGTCAATCAAACTTTGCTGAACATTTGCTAACAAAGGTTTTCCTATCCTTGTTGTCTTCCTAAGATTATTTCCGAAAGGAATTTCCTTTGTGTCATTCTCAGCATTCTCTATGCTGACTAACTTGCCTTCTAGATAGTTTTTAACTTGAAATACTTCCTCTCATCTCAAGCCCCTTATATATAAGGATCGTACCAATTGTTGATCCCTTCCATACACACCGACCCCCGTAGGAGTAGGGAACTTAGCCTTAAGATGTGCTGTTGATGGGACAATGCCGAATAAATGTTGGCATGGCCATCCCATTATCATGTTATAAGGGGACCAACATTTGACAATGAGAAAGTCCACTTTGTTCTCTAAAACATGCTCGTCATCATCAATTTGTATTGACAAAGAGATAACTCCGGCTACTTAGACGGGTTGATTATTGAAGGCATAGAGATCATCCTTATAAGACTACAGCTGTGCTTTGATCTTAGACCCCATTTGATCAAAAAAATGATATCAGCTGGACTCCCTATATCAACAAGAATCTTCTTGACTTCAAAGTTAGCAACTCTTACATTAATGATGATTGCATCATCGTATGGCCTCTAGATACTCTCAAAATCTTCTTCTCCAAAAGATATTGTATTGTTAATCCTAACCTTTTTTCCGTAAATATTGCAAAAATAATTATTGGCATTAATCGAGTTTAAAGAACTTGATTGGCCTATACTAGGTTCATCGACAATGGTATTAATTACTCCGTTAGATGCTCTACTGGGATTAGCATCCCTTGCATCTCTTACGGCCATTGCTAGCCAAGTGTCATCCTCTTGTTTCTCTCATCTCCTCTGAAGCGGTCTTTTGATTCTTTCGACATCATGTGTTAGAAATTTTCGTAGGTGCCCATTTTGTATTGCATCTCCAATTGCATTCTTGAGTTGAATGCACTCATCTGTATTATGACCCTTGTCATGGTGGAAACCATAATACTTGTTTGAATTTCTTCAAAAGGGATTCCCTCACATTCTTTCCGGCCACTGGAGGATACCTCTCTCCCTATGTACCTCCATCAAAATATTCGAGATTAGACAATTGATAAGCATATGGGATAAGAATGTCGGGATCCTTGGTCTCTTCCTCTCGACATTTGAACTATGGTCATTATCTGCGCCAAGTCTATCCTTCGCACTTTTTTGCTTGTCATTCTTTCCATCTCCTTTACTCTAATGGGCCTCTCGTCATGCTTTTATGTTATCTTCTTGTCGGATGTATGAGGTGGCTTTAGCCTTAAACTTAGTGAAAGTTTTTGGCTTGTTCTTTGCAAGAGACTTGAAAAAGTTTCCATGAGGCTTCACTTCATCGATTATCGCATTGAAGGCCATACTCATATCTACCTTTGGGATTTACACCATCTCGGCCATAAATCTGGCTAAATAGTCCTTGGTTAACTCATCGAACTTTTGTTTAATGGTGTTAAGGATTGAGGAGTCTTTAATAGGAAGTTTACTTGCAAGGAAGTTTTGAAGGAACACTTTTGCTAGTTCATTGAAACAGGAAATGGTATTTGGTTTCAAATGTTTGAACCATGTACTGGCTGCATTCCTCAATGTTGAAGGAAAAGCTTGATAAGCTATTGCATCACTCAAGCCATATAACTTGACCAATATACAGTAGTACTCTAAGTAGTCTTCGAGGTCCTTTTCTCCATTGTAAGTCTTAAACTGTGGTAACTTTATGTATCGAGGTATTACTTCCTCCAAAACTTCTAGAACAAAGGGACTCTTTCTAATTTGGAACTATTTGCTTGAAGCAGCAGGGGTGCTGACATACAAAGGACCCACATAGTGCACCTGCTGCAGTTGTTTACCTTTGTCATTCCTTTTAAAAGCAGGAGTCAAAGGTCCTATCATATTCTTGACTTGCTTTTATTGCAACTCGAGTGAATAAATGGAATCAACACTTTTTTCAACATTGTGATCTCCTTATTCTTTGTTTTGGATCAGATTTAGGTAAATATTACTATAAAGGCATGGTGGAACAAACTTGCTTAGATTAACGAGCTTCCTATGGATAATTATCCCGAGGATAAGGAAGAGAGGTCTTTAGTAAGATATCTATATAACATAATAGCCTACTTTCGCGACTCTCTTGATAGTACTGCCAGTTCCATCAATAAAGTTCTTGTCACAAAGTACAACCAGTGTTGGCAAGATCATCCTAGAACATGGAACTTAAGGATGCCAAGAGATGGGGAAAGAGTATGCTTCCTAAGGGAATGCGAATTCTACATATACTTGAAATATCTAGATTTTAGGCTACGCTTCCCTTTCTTAGCCTTTGTTAGAGGCTTCTTCAACTACTTCAGAGTCGCGCCAAGTATGTTCTCACTAAACACATATCGGCTTCTAGTGACTTTTGAGATAGTTTGTGAAGAAGTTGAGCTCGAGGCTACGCGTCATCTATTTAGGTTTTTCTTCACTATCCGAAGGTAGCCTAACGAGTGGTGCTTTACTACTACGAAGGATGGGTGTAAGTTCATAGATAGTTTAGAATCCAAGATTTATAAGTGGCATGACAAATTCGTATCAATAGTGTCTGATGAGGACTTAAACCTCCGGACCCAATAGACTAAGCTGATCTGTACAAAAGATATAGATCTAATGTCGAATGATGCAGCAGCAGTAAGGAAAATTCAAGAGAGGAAGAAGAACAAAATGTTCTTTTGGTACGCCAAGAGAATTATACGGCAACATGAAAATGGAGACCCCATCTTTTCTGGAAAAGAAGGTGTCAAGCCTGTTTTTCCGGTTTCTTATTAAAATTAATTGATTTTCCCATTTCCGATTAATACTAAAGCCTAACCCATTTAATATTAATCCTCAAATAAAGAAAATGAGAAATTCTGGTTTTTTTATTGAAAATAATTTTTGGAGTCGCCACTTGACCAAAGTCGAGAAAAGAAATAAAAACCATAATCAATTGGGTGGATTAATTACAATTTGGCTACCGGTCTTCAATTTCAATTTGAATAAAGAACAAGAGGGTTCCAAGTTCGGAGGCTAACCTATTAAACCTTAACGAGTACCACTATCTCTTTATTGAAATTAAGATTATTCTTCCAATTATAAATTTAAAAATAAATAAATAAAGAAAAAAAGAACCTAAGTTTCTACATATTTTATTGTCGCCCCGAAAGTGCCTACGTACCCACTAGCTAGGATCAGACGATCGTAGTTCTTTCCGAAAAATCTTTAATGTGTTGATTTATTTTAATTTTTGAAAACCGACTGAATTTACATTGTTACAAATCTAGTTTATTCAAATAAAATCTAAAAGAGTCCTAACTTCTTGAGTGTTTTTGTTTTATAAAAAAATGCTCTAACAATCCTATTATTTTTTTTTTAAAAAAGGGGTTTTTTATGTTGTTAATTTTTATTTTAAAAAATGATTTTCTATGTGAGAAATGCTAAAAAAAATTTTAATCCTAAAAGAAATCCTAAGCTCCATACTATATTTTAACTCTCTATCAAAATAAATAAAATATGACACACTCAATATACATATAGATACACTAATACTAAAGGACTCCATTAGGCTAATATATACATAACTACTTATATATTATGTTATTAACACTAGCAAATAAGGATCTAATAAAATAATAATAATAATGATATAATAATAACAATAAAATAAAAAAAAATTGAAAGAACCGAATAAGGCCAAACCTGGTTGTTGTTCAGTGAATCAGTGATGATGGATAGTAATCCGTAGTGATGTTGTAGCGTTGGTGTTGCGATTGAAGGTGCAATAGCGAGAAGCAAACCGCAACAAGTAATGGAGCTTGCTTGGTTATAGACAACAGTACTTAGTCGCGTACTAGCCGTGGACAATCAGCACATGCTTATGCTGTGAAGAGTGTGCGCCAAGTGGCTGGTCAGTTGTCGGCGATGAGGATGAGTAATGTCACTAGGGTTGGGAATTATATTTGGTTAGGGATTAAAGTGCATGATGTAGGGGTCATGTGGATGATTTGCTGCTGTAATCAAACTAGGTTGTGCATATTCAGGCACAATCAGTGTGTTTCATCGTGCTAATGTCTAGAACGTCGATGGTGCAGAAGACAATCGTGTTGATGGACGACGAAGTGACGTGTCGACCGAGGCGTGCGGCTGATCGGAAGTGTGTGTGTTCGTGTATACTGACTGGATAAGGGGGATGGAGGCATGCACATGTGTTGGGCTTCAATAACGTGCATGAGGAATGATGCTTCTATTCGTGGGTTGTATATGATCGAGCAGCCACTACTACAATCGGAGTCACACTCCTGTTGTTAGACTGGATGTGGCAGTTGTCCACTTCGAGGGTCTGTAGCTCGACAGTGAATTTCTTTGGCTATTCAGCTTTGTGTATTTGAATCATGGAGCTAACTTGAAGTTTGTGTCTTCAAATTACGGCATGAATTCTGGTCAAGGTTGGCTGGGTAGGAATTTGATTCAATAGTGATCGGATTCAGCTGTACAATGAGTTGATCGTGAGTGTTGTGCCCCCTCTTTTTTAACATGAATATGTGTATTTATAAATCCAAACCATATTGTATCTAATCATACCTATTATATCTGATTTGATAATAAATAAACTAGATCCAAATTAATTCAAATCCAATTTAATAAAATCAAACTAGATTCAAATGTTTTTAATTAGATATGAATCCCGTTTATTTCTCTCGCTTTTGTAAAATATAGAAAAATAAAGACATAAGTACCTGGCGAGACTCGAACCCATGACCTTAAATAAAATCCAATCTAAATACTCCAATACTTATCCATTAAGCCGTTGGCCTGTGCCTTGACATTCAGTATAATTAAATTGTACTTAAACCACGTGGTTCTCTAAAATGATTATTTAGATTAAACTAAAACTAAAACTAAAACTAAAACTATTTATTCCTAATATAAGTTACTTCCTAAAAATCTACGGAATTTTTATAATTTTTCCTTTTCTTATTTTTTTGGTATTTTCATCATTTGTTAATTTTTATTATTTTTATCTTTTATTAATTTTTAATTAATTTTTTTATTATTTTTTTTATTTTTAAATTAAGACCCTTTTTGTAAATAATAAAAAATTAGGATTATAGAGGGGCAAAAATTAAGTGTCTATAGCTGCTCCTCTTTATAGTGAAGTTTGAGTAAAACTTTGCTACAAAGACAAAAGGGACACTATTTTTGCCTCGGGACGACTCTATCCTAAGGAACATGAAGACACTTAACGAAGATTAGTTTGAAACGAAGAATAGCGAAGGGTAGTGCCCTTGTAGGTTGGCAAGAATCCCTAAAAAGAATAATGAGAACATGGTCGTGCCTTAATGAGCTGACTAACTAAAGCAGTCAAAGTGCTCTTTGAGCTAGCTAAGACCTAAAGAATAAAGAAAACTTGGTCGTACCCTAATGAGCTGACTAACCAAGACAGTCAAAGCGTCTTTTGAGCTGGTTAAAACCTAAAAGATAAGGAAACTTGGTCGTGCCCTAATGAGCTGACTAACCAAGACAGTCAAAGTGCCCTTTGAGTTGGCTAAGACCTAAAGAATGAAAAAAACTAGGTCGTGCCTTGATGAGCTGACTAACCAAGGCAGTCAAAGTGCCCTTTAAGTTGGCTAAGACTTAAAAACAAGGAAAACTTGGTCGTGCCCTAATGAGTTGACTAACCAAGTCGGTCAAAGTGCCCTTTGAGCTAGCTAAGACCTAAAGAATGAAGAAAACTTACTCGTGCCCTGATGGGCTGACTAACCAAGGCGGTCAAAATGCTCTTTAAGCTGGCTAAGACCTAAAAATAAGGAAAACTTGGTCATTCCTTAATGAGCTGACTAATCAAGGTAGTCAAAGCGCCCTTTAAGCTAGCTAAAACCTAAAAACAAGGAAAACTTGTAATTGGGATAGTGCTTCCTAAGCTTGCTAAATCCCTTGAAGGAATTTTAAGTCAAATAACGTTCTATGAGTCGGACGACTAGGAGTCTAAGGAACTTTGGATTGGGACCATGCTCTACGAGATGGCTAACTTGTTAAGAAATTGTTTTTGGAAAACAAGCTATTGCTAATGTAATGTTTTATTAGGCTTAAAACCACTTACCTGGTTTCCATGATAGCTCCTAAGTAGTCCAATGTCTTATTGAGCAATCTGATTAGAACCAACGATTCTGACCCTTACCATTGCCTTTTCTTGTTCTTGTTATTCTTTCTTCTTCTGTCTCTTTCTAACCCCTTTTTTTCTCTTTTTCTCTTTTTTTTTTCTTTTTTTTCTTTCTTCTTCTTCTTTTTTTTTTTTTTTTTTTTGAAAGCAACTTAAACCTGAAACGAATGTAAAACATACTCATTTCTCGAACGAAGATGTCCTATGTTGAACTTCCGGTCCAAACATCGACTTTTCGTGTAAGCATCTATTCTCAAGCGAGTTTTTACTTATGTACCATACGTTACTCTTTTTGAACATGGCCCAGTCCTGAAAAATAGGAAACAAGTCTCCCTTTCTTGGGAGGTTAACCACAATAAAGTATTAAAAGAATTTTCATCAATAGTCATCGCTTCAAGTTAAGTGTTTATTTTTCTTTGTACTTCTTGTGTATAAGATTTATTTGGGTAGAGGATAGATTGAGAAGTGGGGTATTTTAGTGGAACAAGAAAAAGGGCAAAGGATATTATCCAATGCTAACGATTACTAGGAATACCAACTTTGCATGTAGAAAATGAAAATGAGACCACAATAATAGTAAGATTGTTTGCAAAAATTTCATTGATGTTCAAGGATAGTATATCTTCAATGCATCAGCATTTACTAGGTCCTTTAAGTCCAGACCATCCATTTGAGATAAGATAACAGCACCTCCTAGCAATACTTTCTTTACAATGTAAGGCCCTTTATAATTTGGGGCAAACATCCCTCTTGAATCAGTTATGTTAGGAAATGTCTTTCTCAACACCATATCTCCTTGCTCAAAACTTCAGGGTCGTACTTTTTTGTTAAAAGCCCTAGCCATTCGTTGCTAATAGCAAATGTTGTGGCACAAAGCTTCCAGCCTCTTTTCATCAATTAAGTTTAACTGCTCAACATGCTTCTTTACCCAATCAGCTTCATCTAACTAAGTTTCCAACACTATTCTGAGAGATGGGATCTCGACCTCTACTGGCAATACAGCCTCCATTATGTATACCAACAAGTAAGGGGTTGCCCCTATTGATGTTCTGATAGAAGTTCGATAAGCCTTTAGTGCAAATGGTAACATCTCATGCTAATCTCAATATACAATGGCCATCTTCTCAATAATTCTTTTGATGTTCTTATTAGTCACTTCCACAGCTCCATTCATTTGGGGTCGATAAGGAGTAAACTTTCTATGAATGATCCTGAAGTATCGGCATAACTCAAACACCAATTTCTTATTCAGGTTCATGCCATTGTCAGTAATAATTGTCTTTGGCGTACCATACTGAGCCAGTATGTCTCTCCTAATGAACTTGACCACTACTCCCTTCGTTACACTAGAGTAGGATAGGGCTTCAACCCCCTTAGTGAAATAATCAATAGCTACCAATATAAATCGGTGCCCGTTAGATGCCTTTGGAGTGATCGAGCCAATGATATCTATTCCCCACATCGAAAAAGGCCATGGTGCTGATAGTGTATGCAATTCTTGAGGTGGAGCATTTATCTTGTTCGCATAGATCTGGCACAAATGGCAGCGGCTAACATGTTCGATACAATACGCTTCTACAGTTAACCAGTAATATCCCATCTTCATGATTTTCTTAGCAAGCATGTAGCCATTCATGTAGGGGCCACATACTCCCTCGTGCAGTTCTTTCATTAGCATCTCTACCTCTTTCCCATCTACACAACGTAAAAGTGTACCGTCAAATGATCATCAATACAGCATAGAATTGCTTATCAAGTACTAAGCCGCTAATCTTCTAATTAATTTTTTGTCCTTCTTCTCTACTCCTTTGGGGTATGTACCATGTTATAGAAACATTTTGATATCATGATACCAAGGCTTTTCGTCACATGAACTTTCCATTACCAAACAAAAAGCAGGCTTTTCTTCAATTTCAATTTTAAGTGGCTGAATCTCCACTCCTCTCGATATCTGGATCATTGATGCCAAAGTAGCAAGAGCATCAACAAATAGGTTTTGAACCCTTGGTACGTACACGAATGTAATCTTTTCGAACTTGGTTATCAACTCGACCAGGTGTTGGCGATAAGGTACCAATTTTAGGTCTTTTGTCTTATACTCATCCCGAGCTTACCTATGTTCAACGAGGAATCCCCATATACCTATAATTCTCGTATCTCCTTAAACAATGCGATTTTGAGTCCCAAAATACACGCCTCGTATTCTGCAATATTATTAGTACATCGGAAAGCCAGTCTCACAACCATTGGAAATTATGTACCTTCAGGCGATACTAGAATTGCCCCTACTCCACATCCGAACACATTAGCTGCTCTATCAGAGAACATTTTTCACCTTGAAGATTTTTCGACTATTTCACAATTAGAATCATTTCCCGCTACCAGGACACTTTCATTAGGAAACTCAACCCGTACCTCTTGAGGGGTCTCCTCAGAAGGATTCTCCGCTAATTGATCCGCCAAAGCTTACCCCTTGACTAAACTTTGGCTCACATACTTAATGTCAAATTCTATCAGCAACATCTGCCACTTCAAAACTCTACCAATGAGAGCCAGTTTTTTAGCTAAGTATTTAAAAGGATCGTATTGTGTTATAAACTCAATTTGATAATAAAGTGTATATTGTCTGAGTTGATGCATGACCCAGACCAATGCACAACAGGTTCTTTCAGCTTCTGAGTATTTTTGCTTCCCTTCTGTGAACTTCTTGCTTAGATAGTAAATGACTCACTCTTTCTCTTCTTCATCCTTTTGACCAAGCACGGATCTTATGGATTCGAGCATTATAGTCAGGTACAAAAACATTGGCTTTCTAGGTTTAGGAGCTACTAACACTGGAGGTTTCATGAGGTATTCTTTGATTTTTATGAAAGCCTCTTTGCATTCCTCATTCCAGTTGATCTTTGTGTTCTTCTTTAATAGCTTAAAAAGAGGGCGACATTTGTCTGTTAACTGTGATATGAATCGGGCTATGTAATTTAAACGCCCCAGCAATCCTCGTACGTCCTTAAGTGTTTGTAGAGAAGGCATGTCAATTATGGCTTTAGCTTTATCAAGATCAACTTCGATACCTCTTTGACTGAGTATGAACCCCAACAATTTTCCTAACGTCACGCTAAAGGTACATTTCTCCAGATTCAACTTCAAGTGGTATTTCCTCAGTCTATCAAACAGCTTCCTCAGGTTTTCTAAGTGATCTTCCTCCTCCTTGGATTTTGCAATCATATCATCAACGTACACTTCTATTTCTCTATGCATGATATCATGAAAAATTACAACCATGGCCCTCTAATATGTTGCGCCTACATTCTTAAGCCCAAACGACATCACTTTATAGCAAAATGTTCTCCAAGTCGTAATGAAAGTCATTTTTGTCTTATCTTTTTCGAACATCCGAATCTAATTATATCCCAAAAAACCATCTGTGAAAGAGAATAGATGATTTCCTGACGTATTATCCACTAAGACATCAATGTGAGGCAATGGAAAATTATCTTTAGGCGTTGCCTAGTTGAGATCTCGAAAGTCTACACACACTCTAACTTTCCCATTCTTCTTCATTAGTAAAACAATATTAGCTACCCATTCCGGGTAATCCAACACTTCAATGAATCCAACCTCCAGTAGTTTCTTCACTTCTTCTTTAATTTTCAACAAGACGTCAGGTCGAAATCTCCTTAACTTTTTCTTGTGTAGGTAAACAGTGGACTACAATTGATGGGTCCAACCCAGGCATATCTTCATATGACCAAGCGAACACGTCTTGATATTCAGCTAATAATGCAATCATTTCTGTTTTTTGTTTCTCTTTTAAACTTACCCCAATTTTTAGATTCTTAGGATTTTCTTCATTCCCTACATTAATTGTCTCGATTGGTTCATCAATAGTGATTTTACCTAATTCATGTTTTTGCCATTCCTCTTGTATATTACTGTGGTCATCAACATCTCTCTTGACAACTAACCTAGTAGGGCCGAAAGCGATATTGATATTCTCATTTTCTACCTGCGCGAGGTATTCCTGTTTTTCACTTAGTTCATTGGATCTGAATGAGAATGCATAAAGAAAAGTGTATGTAAGCAAAAGAGAACTGAAACGCAATATAGGAAAGAAACGAACTAGGATTTCATTGAAGAAATGGAAGTAGGTCTCAAATGAGATAAAGGCCTAACTAATTTTGAATGAAAGGTTTAACAATACATTTGAAACGATGACTATTGAAAATAAAAATTCAGAAAATACTAACTATGGGTCACCCCTTTACCTTAGGGAAGACCTGTTGCTACTCGCTGGGATAGAGAACCAGTTATTCAAATGATGTTGGAACTTGTATAGCGAGTTTGTTGATCCTTCTTTGCTAGATTCTCAAACTTGAGTCTCTTCCCATATGAATGTCTCATCTAGTAATGGAAAGGTCATCGAGGCATGGTATAATCTATTACCTCTCTTGCCCCTCGCTTGTTTCTTTTGGGATTCTTCTGCCGGGGTAGGATTATAGCAAAGGCCGTAGGTGCCAATCTAGCCTTCCTTGAATCCTATTCTTCTATCATTTCCTCTATCGAGACTGGTGATCATGTTCACTTCTTAAAACATTTGTAAACCCAGCTCTTCTTGTCCCTCACTTCCTATGTAGGGTATAGCTATCTCCTTATAGATTTCATAATCTTGATCTCCCAAAATTGTAATCACCTGGCCATTTGAGATAAACTTTAACTTTTGGTGCAAGCTCGAGGGTATGGCCTTACTACATGAATCCAAGGTCTTCCCAAGAGTAGATTGAAATATCTTGAAATGTCCATGACTTAGAATCGAATAGTAAAGTGTTGAGGGCCAATACTCACAGATAAATCAATTTCCCCTATCATTTGTCTTCTAGAACCATCAAAGGCCCTAACTGTTGTGGCAGAAGGCTTAATTGCAAACGTGTCAATGTATAGCAAATCCAAGGTAGCGAATGAGCAAACGTTCAGCGATGATCTATTGTCAATGAGCACCTTGGTGATAATTATGTCATTACTCCTTACCATGATAAAGAGTAGCTTTGTATGTTTGTTCCCTTCCTCGCCTAATTCTTCAGTTGAAAAAGAAATCTAATCCATTACGAGGATAGAATTAGTAACCAGTCCCATCTTCTTAGTTGGAATTTCACGAGGGACCTTCACCTCATTTAAAGTGCGAAACAAAACCTCCCTGTGTGGTTCAGATGTGATTAACAAGCTCATCAACGATATTTGTGCAGGAGTCTTACTGAGTTTATCCATGATCTTATACTCACTTGACTTGATCATTTTGGTAAAAGTTGATAGCCCTTCAATGTGTTCGGCTGCCATCTTATCTTTTGATTCTCCTAATATGACCTTCCTCCCATGCTCGTCTCTCGGGTGATAAATGTTTCCCGACTGAGTAATGCCCCCTACTAGAGGACCTGGTTTTTCTTGATTTACTATGTGATAGTTAAATGGAGTAACCTTGTAATTTTCTGGTGCCAACGGTACGTGAAATGTGTACCTCTTCACTTCTGAAGTCTGGTTGCCAATATAAAACACAAAAACCTTAAGTTTCTTATCTGAACCAATAACATTGATAGCACAGTCATAAAAGATCATACCAATCATCAGCCTGTAATTAGGTAAGGGATTATTGTTAACATTAGGAACCAGGGCTTCTACAAAATCTAATCGCACTATCCCTTCATATATCAAGTCTTAAATCATGTTCCTCAGTCTCTAGCATCCATCAATCGAATGCCCTACTTGTCCACAGTGGTATTCACACTTTACTGTAGGGTCAAAGATTCTTGGTCAGTATCAATCGCTAGGAAGCTCATACCGTATCAAATTATCCCTTCGCAACTTCTCGAAGACTTGACTTAAAGGGACCGGTATCTTGGTAAATTGTCTATAAGTCCTATTGTTTGAAACTGGTCTTTGAACTATTGCTGAGTGGAAGGAGGCTTTGTCCTGAAAGCGACTTGAGCGTTGGGTCTAGCATTTAAATTTACCATATCGACCATAGATTCTTTAGGCTTGCTACCGATTGGTCTAGGACCAGATGATGACATTGGTGGTCTTCTATCTGCTGGCTCTTGCAGCTTACCAAAAGAAACGACACTTTCAATCCTGCACCCTGCCGTTACTACTTTAGCAAAACTGGACGAAGCTTGCCCAATGAGATAGGAGAAGTAGGGCCTCTCTAAGATGTTAATGAAAGCTGATGTGAGCTCCTTCTCGGTTGTAGGAGTAGAGATTCTTGCAACTAAGGACCTCTATCTTTGAGCGTATTCTTTGAATGATTCATTATTCTTCTTTCGTAAGGCAACCAAGTCCATCATAGTTGGGGCTACTTCTACGTTGAATTTATGTTGTTCATAAAATGCTCTAGTAAGTTTCTCCCATGTATTTATCTGATTCAAATCAAGCTAGGCATACTAAGTCAAGGTCGGTCCAGTCAAACTATCTTAGAATGTCTGTACCATGAGTAGATCATACTAAACATATTTACCCATCTTCCTGATGTACAACCTGGTATGGAGCTTAGGGCAACCTGTCCCGTTATACTTTTCAAATTCTGGTACCTTAAACTTCTTAGGGTATGATCCCATGTCATACACGGAAAACTCTGTGATCCCCGCCTGTTCAAATCCATCATACCCTATAAGTGCCTTCATCTTCTCAATTATCTATTGTGTCAATTTCTTTTCCAGTTCTTTCAAGCTGTCTATACTAAACCCTTGGTCAACAAGTCTTGGGGCTACATACGTATCAGGTTCGAAGGTCGGGTTGTCTTTTGGGTAAACTCCTTCCGATTTGAATAGGTCTTTTTAATATTCATGCTCTACTTCAGGAGCTTGTACATTCTTCCCATAATAGGTCTTGGAGCTTTCTTCATTAGCCGGTGCTGTAGCTCTCATCAAAGCAATGCTATCTGCTAGGAAGCTTATTTGTTCTACCATCTTTTCCATAGCCCTTTCTATAGAACAGAACCTCAACTCGGAGGGATCATTGATCTTAAGGTCTCCATCATTTCCTTGAGTAGTGGCCATCCTGGTCTGGGAACATGTTCTAATCGAACCTCTCTGAAAGACTTGACATTTGGGAGCTATCTTGAAGTTTTACCTGATTGTCGAAGATCAACTCAACAAAGGGTTAGTACATATTACATTTTCCTAAGAAAGAGTTGTTAATCGTATAGATGCAAGATGCATGTCACACGAATGCAATGAAAAATTAAGAATTGAGAACAAACCTTTAATGTAGCAAAACCTAACTAACTTTTATTAATTTTTTGCAATTGTGAAGCTTTAGATCTCTCATTCTGTTCAAAAAAGAATTCTAAAGAAAGTGTTAAAAAAAACCTAAAATCTAAAATCTAATCTCCTAGCGGCTAATAAGCTTATCCTACATCTTTCTCCTCTTTCAGATCTTAAGAGCATGCACTTCTTTGCCTTTAGTCCTCTTTAGTTATGCTTCCAATGCCTTTATCTTCTGATGATATTCCTTGCAACAGTTTTCCAACTCCTATTCTCTTTTACTTGTTTTCTCGGGTTCGGCTTCAACTTGAACTTCCCCCTCCTTTTTATTGTCTTACATATCTTTCAGTCCTTTTAGTTGGTGATAAAGAAATCCTTTGGTTGTCTAGCTCCTGACTGTTATCCCTTTAGTGGTAGGGGTCATCTTTCTTATGCACCAAAGAGCTCGAATGCTCTGAAGCTTGGCTACTTTGTCAGCCACCATAATGCCGGGGTTAAAGAAGTCTAATGAGACAGCTTCTAATGATGGTCTAGGGATCATGTCCTTAATGAGTCCATTGGCTGGGACGTATCTGGTGTAGAGATTGAAGCCGATCAAAGGGACCACCTTGAAGTCTTTACACCCTCTTATTACTTCCTTGCTTGCAAACCACCTAGGTGTTAACAACAACTCTTTTACTTTAATACTCTGAAAGTATTGGACCTAGTAACGGCTAGCTAGATTATCTGGTAGCTCAATTCTTTCTCCAAAAGATTTGATAAGGTCGTATTGCTGAGTAAACTTGGCCCGATTGAAATCAAGTTGGTAACTTCTCATGTGGCTAACGAACCAAACCACCAGTAGGACCACATTAGTTTTCAGATCTCCTCGTTTCTTTTTCTTGAGATGGTTTAGTAACTGAATTTGCTCGGCCAAAAGGGTCGGGACATATGATTTCCCTTCAAGGAATTAGGTTACGAGTTTAGCAATTTTGAAGTGAACTCGACGTCTATCATCAAGGAACAAGATAGTATTGAAGACCACCAATATAAAAGCATTGACTCGATACTGGTGCCATGCTTCTAAATTTGCACAAAAAACCTCGTGTTTTTCTCTATGCTTCAATTCAGTAGAAAACTAGTCCATGACATCCTCTAATTGAATGGTCTTTCCTTGATTTAGAACCCGATTTTTTTCGGTTTTTTTTATTCCCAACAACTTGCTAAAGATCTTTGATGCTGCAACTTCCAAGTCTGGGACATAGATATCATTACTGATTGTAAGAGCCCACAATAATTGAGAGTATTCTTCTAAAGTTGGGCTTAGTTAGTGTAGGCCCATACAAAAACTGGTGGAATCGGGCTCCCATAGGTGGACTAAGGCCCGTACTAGAGTGATGTTTATAAGGATCTTCTATAGAGAGAGGATGGGCCCAATCCTATTCTTGATAAACTCCTGCTTATCTAAGCTGAAGAGTCGAAACCATGTTTAAAGCAATTTTTTAGGCCAATGCGGTAGGTAGACATGAATGTCTTCAAAAGGCTCTTAACTAAACCTAGCCATGATTGATAAAAATCAAAATCAAAATTACAATTACAACGTTATCTAAACTTTACATAAAATTATTACAAAATTTTTTTTTCAAGGAAATATTACAACTACAACTTCACAACTACCCTTGTCCATTTAGGTCTGCCACATCATAGGTTCTTGCGATTTTATTTTTTGAAAGAAAAGTTTCCGTGTAATGCAAAAAGGGTGGGTTCTAAAGGTTCTCAAGTTCTACAGCCACTACGTTTTTCAAAGCAACGATTCTGTAGTTGCATTTAAACTTGAGTGCAATAGCCTGATCGACCCTAGAAAGCGGTTACCCTACAACATCCGAAGCTTACACAATGGCTTCCCTCCTAAGGTCCTAAGACAGCTTGGTTCTGACTGTGTCTACCATGCATTTGTGATGTAGAAAAATAGAATAAAAGTAAACCCTCCAAAACTACCACCTTAAATAAACTGAAATAACAAAAAAATGTTAGTAAAAATAAATAAAAAAGATAAACAAAAACATAAAATAACATACCTAAGTTCTTTTTTTTTTGTTATTAGTTAATCATTTTATTTTTTATTTTATTGAAAAGTAATCCTATTTTCAATAACTTCTAGTAGCTAGCCCTCTAGGATCCCTAGTAGAGTCGCTAAACTGTCGAGCCTGTTTTTCCTATTTCTTATTAAAATTAATTGATTTTCTCATTTCTGATTAATACTAAACCCTAATCCATTTAATATTAATCATCGACTAAAGAAAAGAAGAAATTCTAGTTTTTTATTGAAAATAATTTTTGGAGTCGCCACCCAATCGAAGTAGGGAAAGGAAAAAAAAAATGTAATCAATTTTGTGGACTAATTATGATTTGGCTACTAGTCTTCAATTTCAATTTGAATGAAGAACTAGAGGGTTCCGAATTCGAGGGCTAACCTATTAAACCTTAATGGGTACCACTATCTCTTTACCAAAATTAGGATTATTCTTCTAATTATAATATTTAAAAATAAATAAAGAAAGAAAAAAAAAAGAACCTAAGTTTCTACATATTTTATCGTCACCCCGAAGGTGCCTACGTACCCGCTAGCCGAGATCAGACAATCGTAGTTCTTTCAAAAAAATTTTTAATGTGTTAATTTATTTTAATTTTTAAAAACCGACCAAATTTATGTTGTTACAAATTTAGTTTATTCAAATAAAATCTAAAAGGGTCCTAACTTCTTGACTGTTTTTGTTTTATAAAAAAATGCTGTAATAATCCTATTTTTTTTTTTAAAAAAAAGGGTTTTTGATGTTATTAATTTTTATTTAAAAAAAATGATTTTTTATGTGAGAAATGTTAAAAAAAAATTTAATCCTAAAAGAAATCCTAAGCTCCATACTATATTTTAACTATCTATCAAAATAAATAAAATATGACATACTCAATATACACATAGATACACTAATACTAAAGGACTCCACTAGGCTAATATATACATAACTACTTATATATTATGTTATTAACACTAGCAAATAAGGATCTAATAAAATAATAATAATAATAATAATGATATAATAATAACAACAAAATAAAAAAAAATTGAAAGAACCGAACAAGGCCAAACCTGGTTGTTGTTCAGTGAATCAGTGACAATGGATAGTAATTCGTAGTGACGTTGTGGCGTTGGAGTTGCGATTGAAGGTGCAATAGCGAGAAGCAGACCGCAACAGGCAATGGAGCTTACTTGGTTATAGACGACAGTACTTGGTCATGTACTGGCCGTGGACAATTAGCACATGCTTATGCGAAGGACAACACTCGTGATCAGTAGTAAAGGATCGTGACTGCGAACATATGTAGCTGTAAAGTGTGTGCGTCAAGTGGCTGGTCAGTTGCCAGCGGTGAGGATGAGTACCGTCATTGGGGTTGGGAATTATATTTGGTTGGAGATTAAAGTGCAGGATGTGGGGGTCATGTGGATGACTTACTGCTATAATTGGACTGGGTTATGCATATTCAGGCATGATCAATGTGTTCTGTCGTGCTGCTATCTGCCTTACTACTGTCCAGACCGTCGATGGTGCAAAAGATAGTCGTGTTAATGGACGATGGAGCGATGTGTCGACTGTGGCGTGCGGCTGATCGGAAGTGTATGTGCTCGTATGTACTGACTAGACAAGGGGGATGGAGGCGTGCACGTGTGTCGGGCTTTAGTAACGTGCATAAGGAATGATGCTTCTGTTCGTGGGTTATACGTGATCGAGCAGCTACTACTGCAATCGGAGTCATACTATTGTTGTTAGACTCGACATGCCAGCTATCCACTTTGAGGGTCTGTAGCGCAATAGTGAATTTCTTTAGCTATTCAGCTTTGTGTGTTTGAATCATGGAGCTAACTTGAAGTTTGTGTCTTCGGATTGCAGCATGAATTCTGGTCAAGGTCGGTTGGGTGGGAATTTGATTCAATTGTGATCGGATTCAACTGTGCAGTGAGTTGATTATGAGTGTTGTGTCCCCTCTTTGTGAATGTAAATGTGTGTATTTATAAATCCAAACCATATCATATCTAATCGTACCTATTGTATCTGATTTGATAATAATTAATCTAGATCCAAATTAATTCAAATCCGATTTAATAAAATCAAACGAGATTCAAATGTTTTTAATTAGATATGAATCCCGTTTATTTCTCTCACTCTTGTAAAATATAGAAAAATAAAGACATAAGTGCCTAGCGAGACTCGAACCCAAGACTTCAAATTAAATCCAATCTAAATACTCTAATACTTATCCGTTAGGCCGTTGGTCTGTACCTTAACATTCAGTACAATTAAATTGTACTTAAACTACGTAGTTCTCTAAAATGATTATTCAAATTAAGCTAAAACTAAAACTATTTATTCCTAATATAAGTTACTTCCTGAAAATCTATAGAATTTTTATAATTTTTCCTTTTCTTATTTTTTTTTTTTTTTTTGTATTTTCATCATTTGTTAATTTTTATTATTTTTATCTTTTATTAATTTTTAATTTTTTTTATTATTATTTTTATTTTTGAATTAGAACCCTTTTTGTAAAAAATCAAAAATTAGGATTATAGAGGGGCAAAAATTAAGTGCTTACAGAAGGTACGCTAATGAGTTATCGATGTGCTAAGTATAGCCATGAGAAAAGTCGTTATCGAGACCTATGGGTAGAATTGTAACATTTGAGCCTTGCTCGATACGAAAAATGTAAGTTCATCTTTCTCTTATCTTTATATTAATTCCTTTACTCATATCGCAAATATGGGTACTAGTGAGGTGAATCCTATTAAGCTACTCGCTCAAGCCAAAGCCAAGAAATCTAAGGCTGACAAAAGGGCGACTACCTCAACAAATACCACTCGACCTACAAACTTGCAATTAATGAAAGATGTGTAGACTTCATGTGCCTTGTCCACCTCCATACTATTGGCTAAATCGCCTAAAGAACATGCCACCTCGCTCTTTATTTGGGGGGGGGAAAGTGGCCTCAGTTTCCATTGCCTCAGAATTAGATAGAACAAGTTAACAAGCAACTTTGTGAACTATACCTGAATGGTTGTACAAAATGAAATAACATAAGTCGAAGAATGTGAATTTGAAGATGAGAAAGCAAACGAAAGTTTAAGATGTAACTAGAGAAATGAAATCTAATTATGAATAGTACCTTATATATGGACGATCTATCCTCGTAACTGCAAGTCTGCTTTTGATAGTAATGATGCGCTAATTTGGTAATGGCATGGATTGCTGACATGTATTCCGTGACAGAAATCTAACGGTTGACAACTTTCTGACAATTATTAAGCCTACAGCAAAATGATGACCTAGGCAATAGATGTCATGCCTCAAATTTCTTGGTTCCTCGAATAGGCAGGAGTTTAGAAATGGTGACCTTTCAACTAGGATGTGATCTGTCCCACTTCCTATCTTACTCATCATCAATCTAAAGAATCGATCATTCTCAAGCCTCTAGTTCAATATATATATGTCACTCGTTTTATTGACTACTCGAACATAGAAGTTAGGGGGTAAATGTTGATAGTTAGTTTTCACTCATCTAACATACTCATTCATTTGGCTGTCGATATGCCAAATATTTTGAATCTCTCAACATACCTTTCGAATGATGATATACGACATTTATGCCAAGTATCTTAAAGCAATTCCTGGTTTGAATTTAAGCTCATGGTGCGAACAATTGTCATAAGCACAATTATATTACATAACTGCCTGCTCTCCCTACATATCAAGAAAGATGTCAAATTACAAAGCTTCTACGTGTCATAATAGTTATTCTGACAACTGCCTTAGAAATTATAGCCAGCTATAAATATGGGAAAGAAAACTCTGTAAGATCTCTCTAACACTTCACTCACATACTTCTTATACAAAGTCACCCCCACTAACTTAGGCATTGGAGTGGCTGCACTAGATTAGCCCCAGTACCAAGCATTTTGTTCTCTTTTGCAAGATTTTCCTTGATCCCAAAATTCACTAACAATAGGAGTGGTAAACTTATAGGGAGAGAGAGGAGGGGACTAAGTGTATGTGTTTTAGGTAATAAAGGACTTAGCCAAAAAGGGGACCATATACCCTTTTACTTTATTTCTATTTTAGGGACGATCTTGTCTCCTTAAGGTACAAGATGTACTAAATGTAATTAAGGGGTTATCTTGTAGTCCTTAATCATACTTAACTTGTAGTAAATTAAGATGTAATAGAGGTTAGTTAAGGATTAACATTTCTTTAGGGAGATTGATGATAATTATGCATAATTAGCCTAGTTAAGTGCAATTAAGGTGTGTTTAGGGTTTTGTTATGCTTTTGATATTACACTTTAGTTGATTTAAGCACCTTATATGTGTACTTTGGGTATATTTAGGGTTTAACATCCATTTATAGTAATTTGATTTGTATATAAGCTCAAAAGTTAAGGTTTCAGTTGTTTAGTGATAATGATCACTTTTATTGATGGATTTAACATTACTATTAGTGTTTATTTGCCATGTTAAGAAATTTGATCGTTTAATTAGGGCTTAGCAATCCTTTTAGGATTCTATTATTATTTTAGACCTAGTGATATTATAAGAACCCAATTAATAATGATAAATGACTAGAACAAGGCCTTATACACTTAAGACACTTAACTAAACTAGAAAATCAACTAAGTTAAAAGAGAAACATATAAAATTCAAATCTAACCCCTATTAAAACTTATGGTTGTAGGTCCTAACTCCTAAAATGGATCCCTCCATGTGAAAGTACATTCAAAATCACATGAAATTAACTATAAGAATGTGAAAAACGAACTTAAACAAGTTTTAACTATACTCAGAGATTAAGGCAAGCTTCAATAATTAGGTAGACTTTTAGGTTTTCAAAAAAACCCTCTTCTAATTACTTACACATACATAATTATTATGTTTTAAGTAGCTTAATTTCTAATTCAAGAATCCTGAAGGTTAGGACAAGGAAGCAAGCAAGCCAAGTGAAGGAGTTTCGATGAACTACTACTTATTTGTGTTTAATAATTGCTTAATGTTCTATTGCTTGCCCTTGGTTATCTATTGAGTGACTAGTAGTTTTGTATGTTAACATCCGTGTAATCACCTTCTTAAAATTGGTAAGTTTAAATATTTAGCCAAATTAACCAGATATAGCTATCACATGTCTATGATCCATTAGTTGTGGACTAAGATGTCTATAGCTTTGCAAAGTTTTCTAAAAAAATTCATAAAATGTATTTTTGAAATGCTTTACAATTCAAGAAAGATTTATCAACTTAGTGTGTACTCATAGTAGTTGCTTATGATATTTTACTTGTTAAGACAAAGCTAGTAAACCATCTTCAATTAATTGATAGCAAGTCGCCTAAGTTAAGACTCACATGGTTTAATTCGTAAGGCATTGTATTGACAGTTGATAATAGATAGCCCTAGATAGGATCCACCTAATTGATTAGTACAATGTTCTTGATTAGGATAACAGTTGAGTTTCATTTATTGAGACAATACCTACAAACAGCCTCATGTAGGTAAGGTAAGGTGTTCCGTGCAATTAAGTACAAGGGATAATAAACATGTAAACGACATAAATCTACACTTTCCATGGTTTCAGAGCCCTATAGATGTGTTACTTACATTCACCATGTGTGCATTCATTTCATATGTAGCTAAACTATATGTTTGTTATTAATGCTCGATAACTTGCTTAAATGGTAGTGGTGAGAGACAAACTCACTAAGTTATGACATGCTCACCACCACCCCCACCCAATAGGTTTATTTTGCAGGTAAACTAAAAGTTCAAAATAGGCTAAGATCAGAGTACAGAGTGCTCCTTAAGCAACTAAATTAGAAGGATAAGATTACTTTAGTAAACTATATTAGTTAAGTTAGATCTTTATGATATTTAGTAACTTGTGATGTTGTTGAAGTTTAATTATCTCATCTTATTGTTTGGTAGGTGATTCAAGATCTCTACGATCTTGGTAAACTATGGATTGTTGGGTTACTCTAGTTGCTTATACAGATAAGTAAATGTAAGTAAAATGACTAAGTACCCTTAGAAACTTACCAATTAGAGTCTTATAACCTTTGACTTATAAGGCGGTCTATATATCGTAGGTATACACGTGAAATGAAGATTTTAGGAAAAACTACTATAACCCCCTTGCAGGGCATTACAATCCATTTGCTCTCTATGATAACTTATTCTTCCTCGTGTTGGGGAGTTGATCTTTGCTGAGGTGAATCCATACTAAGTCTCTAAGTTGAAATTCCCCTAATTCTTATTCCTCGGCCTCTGCTTTCGAGCTTAGAAGCAACTCAAGTAAGGTGGTCTATGATCTTCTGATGCAAGGCTCAAATGGCTTCAACAGCTTGTGGATCAACAATATGGCTGGATGAGGGGATCAAATCAAGTGGAAGCTTAAGATTATACCCATACGTGACCTCAAAGAGTGGCTTCTCGATAATACTGTAGGTAGTCCTTGATAGGCATAAATTACCCTACACTTTGTAGGCTTATATATCAATAAATCAGTCATAATTGTGTTTATTTCACAAGTTCTTAGTACTTAATTGTGTAATATATCAATCTTAAGCGATTCAAGAGCAAGGAGATGATATTTATTCAAGATAAAGTAAAGAAGAGATTAAATTACACAAGAACAAGGAGACTTAGAGCAATCACACCCGTAATAAAGGAATAATTCTAAAGGAAGATCAACGTGTATTTAATCATAGACGTGATCAAAGAAAATTTGAGTATCTAACACTTGTTACTCCCTCCAATATGGGCGTGACTAAGGGAGTAACTAAGGTTGAAGTTGTTATCACCTTGTTAGTCACGCTCGTGATAGCATATCAGAAAGTTGATCACTGTCTCTATTACGGGCATGATGAGATGAAATAATTGCAATAAGGAGATCATTTTCATCATGATGGTCGTAGTAGGTGAAGATGATTCTTGTTTGAGAAGATCACACCTTAAATCACAAGCGTAACGGGAGTAGACACAACTATTCCTTTTTAACTTTTTCATATGAACTAGTGTGTTTAACTAGTTTAAACATTAGGGGTATCTTGAAATGGTATATTTCGAACCTTTTGACAAGAAGAATATAAATCACTTGCAATTTTCAAACACACGACTTTACATGACAATCAAAGGCAATTAGATTCATTTTATTAGAAAATCTAAACGTTTTATTTAAGGCATTTAACCACAAACATTACCTAAGTTGTACCCATCATATTTTCACATTTTTTAATACATTTTCTTAATGTTGTACTGTACTTTTCTTGGAATTACTTGAGAAAGATGACGAGAATTCATTGTTTGTGTAGTGTAAAGACATCTATAGTGGATCTAAAAAGGGTTTTAATTTTTTCTACTTATCTTATGTTGCATTTCTTATTATTTTTTAGTTTTGTTGATATGTGTTGTCCTTTTATCATGTGTGAGTAGTAAACTAGGACTTATTACATCAACTTAGCATGAACAAGTGCATAAATTAGTGATTTCTTGATTTTTGTTATCTCTAGTGAATTAAACTTAATGAATCTAAGTACAGTGTAGTGCACAACACTAACTTAAGATAGATTTTGATAGAATATGTCGAGAGACAATTCTATTAAGTAGATGTAATTTGTTGGAACACTTACTCCTAATAATAGAGATATTATTAGGAAAACTATTGCATCCTTAGGGAAATTGATAAATTATTGTGATGTTAATGTGATTCTAATTAGCTGTTAATTCAGAACAGATTTTAATAAACACAATCAAGATTAGAAGTAAGTAATTCTAAGAAGAATACTTACAAACTCGTGATTCCCTGTAGATAACAAGCATTAGGATAAAATATTTATTGGTGATATC
This sequence comes from Lumnitzera littorea, assembly GCA_024138015.1. Taxonomy (NCBI): domain Eukaryota; kingdom Viridiplantae; phylum Streptophyta; class Magnoliopsida; order Myrtales; family Combretaceae; genus Lumnitzera; species Lumnitzera littorea. Next base: position 53,405,012 of record JAMXBB010000001.1, read on the forward strand.
ATGCTATGTGATGAAGCAAGTCAGCATATTAAGTGTGATATTGTTAAACATTTCTATAGTCATTTTGTTAGATAAAAGTTGTTTGTGGATTAGTGTAGTTTAATTAATAAATTAGATATTTTAATACTTAAACACTTGATAAATTGGGTTCCTAGATAACAACAAGATTAATTAGTACTAATGCTTGTATCCATTCTCAGTGGAGATGACCCTATACTCATCCATGCTAACAAACGATAGGTACACTTATCTATTGAATTGAGTTAAGGATAGAATATAAGTTTATAAATTTTAAAACTCAATGGCTCTAATTAGAGGTAATCTATCCTATTGTAAGCAAACTCAATGATCTACAAGCATATATCCCAATCAACTGGATTTCACCCAACAGCAACTTACAATAGATTCCCTAAGGTCTAATTAACGACCTCAATCTATCCATCTGTTTAAAGATGGCAGGAGGTGCTAAACAGTAGCTTAGTTCCCAATTGCTTCTAAAGGGTCTCCAAAGATAACTTAAGAACTTAGGGTCTCGATCAGACACTATAGTTCTTGACACTCCATGCATCTTGACCACTTCCTACAAAAAAAAGAAAAGAAAAGAAATAGCCAAAGCATTCTTAGTTCGATTATATGGCACAAAGTGTGCCATCTTACTGAACTAATCCATAACTACCATGATTGAGTCCTTCCCACGGGATGCCCTTGGTAAACCTAATACAAAGTCAATACTCAACTCGAACCATGGCTTAATTGAGATGGGTAATGGTAGATACAACACTTATTCAACCGAGCTCTTTGCTTTGTGGCAAGATCACACCTCTCTATCATAGATTGCATATCCTTTGTCATTCTTAGCCAAAAAGAATCTTAAAGCAACTACTTCATAGGTTATGTGTTTGCTAAAATGTCTTGACAATCCCCTGCTAATGGAATGCTAACCTCTAAATCCCTCACCATCACCTGTCTCAAAAGCCTACAAAGTCTTATAAAGAGGATTCTATCTACTCAACTCAACTAAAATGAACTCCAGTATCAGGAAGGCCTGATAGTAAACTCCTTAAGGGCCTTGCTCAAACATACCCTGATCTGCTCCATTTTATGCCTAGGTGTTGAGCTCACAAACATTCTTGGTACGACAAATCTATTAGGTACCAAGCGACCTATTGCTGACCAACTAATTGCCAATAGCCCAATGTCGACCTGCCAGAAGCCAAGGACCTAAATGTCGACCTCCTAACTTCTTCTAGCCGACCTATCTCTTCTCCCAAATAGTTTGACTCTAGTACTTCACTACCCCATGTATGGAGGCAATAATAGCGTGCTACTTATCTTTACTTTTTCTAACATCATACTATATTCTCTTTGTCATAATTGTCCCGTTTGCCCTTTTTGGCAATTTACTAAGTTTCTTTACTTTGTATTACCCCTTATATAATTTTATGCATTTCCTTGTTGCTCTAGGGACTTACTATAAACAATCCCATGTCATTTGTAGCTAAAATCATCTTATCCTTTATCAACTAATGAATATACTCCCTTATATCTTATAAGCAACCCTCTCAAGTTATGGACTCTCACTCTCATGTAATCTTACTAATAACTCGAGGTTAGTGGTGAATGGACCCTGGTTCTTTGCTTGTGTGTCATATCAAGTTAAGACTAAGTTGTGTAGTGTTCATCAGTGAGTCATGTCCAATGAGCAACCTCACACGCTACTAGAAAGGTCAAACCAACCAATCTCTACTTTCTTCGACAATTCAAAGGACTCATTTTCAAGCCTACAGTAGGCCCTTATGGCAATTGAGCTCCAATGCACATCATATTTCCTAGTATCAAGGCTTAAGGTTATGACCAATAGCCAAGTCTTTATAGTGACGATTTTGAAGTAGTTTACATACTCTTTTGTACTATGTTTTCTCCATTGCGAAATAGAGCAAGTGTTGAAGTTACTAATCAATATAGTGCTTAGTAATATTATGTAAAATCTTTTGTTGGGTTGTAAACTTATTGAAGTCTTATCGTAAGAATGTCAAATCTTAGTGCATAAGAAGAGATAGGTGATGTTAAGAGTGATGCTCTTAGTCATGGTCGTATTGAATAACAGACCCCTTGAACCACGTACGAACAGATATAGAATCTCATTACCTTTGTGGCCAACTTGGCTATGACCATTAGTGGAAGCTTAACCTTAAGAAAGAAATGTTAAATGTGAACAAGGTGTACAAGATAGGTTGAGAGGGCAAGGTGTGGAAATTCGAGCTCTTAGTGCTATGAATGTACCATAAGTACGACCTATTTAAGCTAAAGGACACATACAATAAAGACTTATGTTTAGAGAAGTTAAGTACATGGAAGATGGTGAAGATGAGGATGAGTAGTTCCTTGAATATGACAACCATGAGCTTTAAGCTCCTCGAAGTACTAAACAGATTAAAGTGCAAGTTCCAAGCTTCTCTGGATTAGGTAATGCTAATGAATATATAGACTAGAAAGAGAAGGTTAAGAATATATTTGATTTCTATGATTATGAGGATGCAGTGTGTATTTAAGTAGCTGCCTTAAAGTTTTCTACGTATGTAGTGATGCGATGGAAGAAGTTGCAGACTGCACGTTAGGAAGCCCGACGCAAAATATGAACTTAGAATGAAATGAAGTGAGTTTTGAGGATTATATTTGTTCCTAAGCACTATAAGTAAGATACTTTCCATTGTCTTTAAGAACTTAAGTAGGATAGTCAAATTGTGGACAAATATGTTTAAGAGTTTCAATTGTTGATGATTCATTGTGATGCTAATGAGCCAAAAGCACGAACTGTCGAAAGATTTATTTATGGATTGTAACTTAAGATTGGGAATATTGTAGAAGTTTATAGACGAGGGACTTTGAATGAGACTATTTGAATTGCCCAAAGAGTTGAAAGGAAAAGGCGAAGTCAGCTCAGCCAAGCTCTAAGTAGTTGACCTAGTATGCCGAGCAAATCAAGCATGTAGAGCTTATTTAGATATGACTGGGCCCTATATAGTTCCAAGGTGCATAGCTAAAGTCAAGCTTTGAGTAAACCTAATAAGGGTCGAAGTAAGGTTAGCGTCAAAGAGCCTAAGGTTAGGAAGGACCAAGGTTAGAGTTTAGAATGGAAGACTAAAGAAATTAAGAGCTTCAAGTGTCTTGATTTTAGACATATTGCTAGTCAGTGTGCCAACAGATATGTGATGACCATTAAAGGTGAGACCTCATAGATTGAGGTGGAGAATGCGAGTGAAAGAGAAGAAGAGATAGATGTTGGGTATCTATTGGATGAATTTCAAGAGGATTCTAATGCCCTGACCTAACCTAAAATTAGGGAATATTGTATGGTTATCCATAGATCCCTCAATGCTATTGCTCCATATAAACTTTTACGTAAATGGCAACCTTTGTGCTCTCATTATTAACAGAGGAAGTTATACTAATGTGATAGCATAAGGAGTAGTGAAGGCTCTAAAGTTGCCAACCTATTCTCACCCTGGACTTTATAAGATACACTAACTTAATGAGAAGGGTGGACTTCTAGTTACCGAGTAAATCAGAGTGCTGATCTCTATTAAGGATAGATAGAGGGATGAAATATTGTGTGACGTCCTACCGAAGTATGCTTTACACATATTTCTTAGCTAGCTTTGGCTATTTGACTTAAGAGTGCTCCACGATGGTTATAGGAACACTTACATGTTCTAAAAGGACGGCAAGAAGGTAATACTGACCCCTATGAGTCCAATGGAAGTACAGGAATCTTAAGCTAAGATTTTCAATTCCTTGTAGAAGAAGTCCTTAGTGATCTCCAGAGCATAATTCTCTAAGGAACTTAAGAAAGAAGAGTATGTCTTTCTACTAGTGAGAAGGCCATTAGAGCTGAAGGAGGATGACGTTCTACCAAATGATGTATAAGCCCTACTCAAAGAATATGCTAACCTATTTCTTATCGAGTTACCTAAGGGGTTACCACCTATCAAAGGTATTGAACACTATATTAACCTACAGCCCGGAGAGGCTCTACTGAACCGACCGACCTATAGGCTCAATCTCAAGTAGGCAGCCGAGCTTAAGAAGCATATTGAGGAGTTGATTAGCCATAGGTATGTTAGAAAAAGCATAACCCTAGTGCTGTAACAACTATTTTAGGACCAAAGAAGGATAGCTCATGGTAGATGTGTATTAACAGCCAAGCTATCAATAAGATCACTATCAAGTATAGATATCCAATACCTTGATTGGATGACATGTTGGATGAATTGCATAGTGTACAGATATTTTCAAAGGTAAATCTAAAGAGAGGTTATCACTAGATTAGAATGAAGCCAGGCGACGAGTGAAAGACAGCGTTTAAGATGAAGGACAGTCTCTTTGAATGGTTAGTAATACCATTTGAACTCATAAATGCACTAAGTACTTTTATGCTGCTTATGAATCATATCCTATGATCACTTATAGTTAAGTGTATTGTGGTTTATTTTGATGACATCTTGGTATATAGTGTCAACCTCCCCTTTAACGTAGAGTACTTAAGAGTTGTATTTGATATTCTTTGAGCTAAACACTTGTTTAGTAACATGAAGAAGTGTATATTTTGAAAAAGTAAAGTTGTATTCCTTGGATATATTATATCTGGTAAAGGTATTCGAGTTGATGAAGAGAAAGTCCAAGTCATACTTAACTAGCCAACTCTTACTAGTGCTTTAAAAGTGAGAATTTTTCATGGTTTGGCCTCGTTCTATCAAAGATTCATTCAAAATTTCAGTTCCATAGCTACCTTATTAATTGAGTAAACTAAAAAGAACTCAGAGTTTAGATAGTCAAAGAAGGCCAAGAGAAGTTTTGAGGATATCAAGTCCAAGCTAACTTCTACCCAAATACTTGCACTACCCAACTTTGATAAAGTCTTTGAAATAGAATGTGACACCTCTAGGGTCAAAATCAATGCCATCCTCGTGCAAGAATGCCAACCTGTCACCTAATTTAGTGAGAAGCTCAGTGGTGCTGCTTTAAACTATTCCGCATACAATAAAGTTCTACACCCTTATTCAAGCTCTTTAGAACTAACACCATTACTTACTACCTCAAGAATTCATCATGTATACAAATCATAAGTCCTTAAAACATTTGTAAGGTCAATGAAAGCTCCCCCAACATCACACCAAATGGGTAGAATTCTTAGAAACTTTTTGCTATGTCACAAATATAAGAAGGGAAGTTTCAATAATGTCGCTGACACTCTATTATGTCGACATGTGCTCATTACAACTTTACATGCTTGGATCCTATGATTTGGTATTATCTTAGATCAATATGAGCAAGATATATACTATAGACCCATAGTGGTCAAATGCAACTATAGAGGAGTAATAGATGGATTCTATTTGAGCCAAGAATTTTTTATGAAGGATAAATAAGTTTGTATATTGAGTAGCTCGACTAGAGAATTACTTATTCAAGAAGCTTATGTTAGAGGCTGAGCTAGCCATTTTAGAGAAAAGAGGACACTTGAAATATTAAAAGAGCATTTTTATTAGCTAGGGATGGTAAAGGATGTGCACAAAGTTTTAGAAGGCTGTAAGCTATGTAAGCAAGCCCAAGGAAGGAAGGAACCTTATGAAGAGTATACGCCCTTACCTATACCTGATCGGCCCTAAACTAACCTAAGCATGGACTTCATGCTTAGCTTACCTAAAATAGCTCAGAAACATGACTCTATTATGGTGGTAGTCGATCGATTCATCAAAATGAACCACTTCATTCTCTACCATAAAACTAATGATTCTTTATATGTCACTAACCTCTTTTTGTAGGAGATCATATGGCTACATGGGATCCCCAGAAGTATTGTTTCTAATTGCGACCTGAAGTTCACAAATTTCTTTTAGCAAACTCTACAAAAGAAGTTTGACACCATATTAATGTTCAAGACTTCTTTTTATCCTTAGATAGATGGTCAAACTAAAATCATGAACAGAACAACTTGAAGTCTGCTTCAAGCTACAGTTGGGAAGAATCTACATGATTACGATTTATATCTGCTCATCATCAAGTTTGCTTACACTCACTCGACCTACACCTTAATAAGCAAGTCATGTTTCGAGATTGTGTATGGCATCAACCTAAACTTACCTTTTGGACATGATTGCTAACCTAACCCCTATAAGAGAAAGTCTAATCGACCTACAATGTGTTAAAGAATTTTAGAGATTGCATAAGAGAATTGCCGAGCAACTATCCGAAATAGTGGCCTAACAACAAGAGTAAAGAAACCAAGGGGAAGGCACATTGTTTGCAATCCTAAAGATCTTATATGGATTTACCTCAACAAAGAGCAGTTCCCTAGGAAGAAAACGAACAAACTTTCACCCAAGTCGGATGGTCTATTCAAAGTTCTAAGGAGAATTAATGACAATGCCAACAAGTTGGTGTTGCCAGAAGGATATAAGGTATCACCAACATTCAATGTCTCTAATCTAATACCCTATATTCTAGAAGAAGAGGCCAACCAAGATTTAAGGGAAAATCTTCAACAACCTCAAGGAGCTAATGGAATGCTAACCTCCAAACCCCTTACTCAAGTATGTCTCAAAGGCCTACAAAGTCGTGTAAGGAAGATTCTATTTGCTCAACTTGGCCAAGATAAATTCCAATATCAAGAAAGCTTGATAGTGAACTGCTTAAGTGCCTAGCTTGGACGCACCTTGATTTACTCCATCTTATTCCTAAGTGCCAAGCTCACAAACATTCCTAGTATGGCAAACCTATCAGGTACGGAGCATCCTATTGCTAACTAACCAATTGACAAGAGCCTAATACTGACCTGCCACATACCAAGGACCTGAATGCCGACCTCCCAGCCTCTTCCTACCGACTTGTCTCTTTGCCCAAACAACTCGGCTTTAGTACTTCACTACCTTATATATGGAGGGGAAAAAGAAAAAACAAGCTACCTGTCTCTACATTTTCTAACATTGTACTATATTCTCTTTGTCGTATTTGCCCCTTTTGGAAATGAACTAAGTTTCTTTACTTTGTCTTACCTCTTACGTAATTTTACGCATTTCTTTGTTGCCCTAAGGACTTAATAAAAATAATCCTATATCATTTGTAACTGGAATCATCTTATCCTTTATCAACTAATGAATATTATCTCTTGTATCATGCAAGTAACCTTCTCAAGTTACAAATTCTCACTCTTATCTAATCTTACTAGTAGCTTAAGGTTAGTGGTGAATAGACCTTAATTCTTTGTTTGTACGTCATATTAAGCTGAGACTAAGTTGTATGGTGTTCATCGATGAGTCATATCCAACAAGCAACCTCAGAAGCTATTAGAAAGGCCAAACCAGCCAATCTCTACTTTCTTCAATAGTTTAAAAGATCCATTTTCAAGCCTACAGTAAGTCCCTGTGATAATTAAGCTCCAAGGCACATCACCTCCTATGTGCCACATGCATCAATAGTTCTCACAAAAAATAAGTTGGGATACATAACTTTCCTTTCCTAAACAGGTATCTATTCTCCTTATAATAATCATCAATTGTTTGACCATCCTCGCATCGAGCATAAATAGATCCAAAATATGGGTCTTCAATGTACAATCCCATAATCACTAAGAATCTAAGAAGTCTCATCTAAAGCTTAGTAAAGAGGGCATGTCGTTGAGATAAGGCATCAACTACTACATTGTTCTTACCTGTCTTGAACTTAACAACATAAGAAAATCCTTCCATGAATTCAATCCACTAAGCTTATCTCTTAGATAGCTTGGGTTGGCTCTTTAGATATCTTAATGACTCATGGTCAGTATAGATCACCAATTCTTTAGGCAATAAGTAGTGCTACCAAATAGTTAAAGCTCAAGTCATGGAGTAGAACTCCTCGTCATATATAAAATAATTTAATGGTACTCCTCAAAGATTTTAACTAAAGTAAGCAATTAGTTGGCCTTCTTGCATTAGCACAACACCTATGTTAATTCTTGATACATGATACTCTACTTCAAACACTTTATCAAAGCTCGAGAGAGCTAAGATAGGGGCAATAGTCAACTTCCTCTTCACGTCCTTAAAACTTAGTTACTCTTTCTCTCCCCAATTGAACTTAATGTTCTTCTTTAATAGCTCTATTAGTAGGGCTACAATGGTATTGAAATTTCTTATGAAATGGCAATAACAAAAGGCTAGGCCATGAAAACTTCGCACCTTAGCAAAACAAGTCAACACAAGCCACTCAATGATTGCCTTTACCTTCTCTTCATCAACTCGTATGCCACCTCTACTAACTACGAATCCTAAGAAGATCACTTCAGGTCAGTAGAAGTTATATTTCTTCTTATTGGCATACTATTTTTCAACTCAGAGCTTGTTAAAGATAGCTTGAAGATGCCCACAGTGTGTTTTTAGATAAAGGCTATAAACAAGGATATTATCAAAGTATACAACAACAAACTTTCCAATCAACTCTCGAAGTAGGTGGTTCATTAATCACATAAAAGTGCTTGGTGTAGTAGACAATCCAAATGGCTTCACGGGCCATTCATATAACCTATGACAAGTCTTAAATATGGACTTCCACTAATCTCCTTCCCTCATCTTGATTTGACGATATTCGGATTTGAGATCAATTTTAGAGAAGATCCTTACTCCATTCAACTTGTCAAGCACGTCATCAAGTCAAGGTATGGGGTACCTATACTTGATGGTGATCCAATAAATGGCTTGGCTGTCTATACACACTCATTACGTACCATCTTTCTTCTAAACCAATAAAGCTAGGATAGCACACAAGCTTAAAGACTCTCTCACATATCCGTTCTTTATTAGTTCATCTACTTATCTATAGAGATTGAGAGTGATGTACTGTCGGTCAACGGTCCCATTACTCGCGCGTACCTCTACAGCCTCCAATCCCTTTCTCGAAGAATTCTCTCTAGGCAACCAATTGATGACGAGAAACTATGCATTGAATAAAGGTGGTTGAACTCCCTGAGCTCCCCACATTGTCATATATTGATCTGTACACTCGGTAGTGATGATGCTAACCATTCCCTTACCAAAGACCCTATACCAAGTACTCTGACCAACTACTGTCGAAAATTACTTGTTGAGTGACGAGAGACTTACTTAAACGGCTAAGTAGTTTTGTCTTGGCATACCACCATCTCTCTCATCCCGGCCCCTTTAGTACCGCAACATTTTGACCTTTCCCGCCTGCTGTGCTCAGAGAATATTCGTACAAGTCCATTGCTATACTACCAGTTGTCTACCTCGTCTGACATTTAATTACTTTTCCATTTTTGGTTTATTGTCCTTTTTACCCTTTTCGTATGTACTAGGAATCCCCTTTTTGTAAATACTTTCTTGTAATTTCTTTATTTGTAATATTGCCCTAGGGACTTACTATAAATAGTTCTTTTCTCTCATAAGCCGGTGATAACTTAAATCTTAATACTAAATACTCTATTCTTCTGAGAGAACCCTCTTCAAGTCCATGCCCCTTACACTCTTATCTAATCTTACCGAGTAGCTCAAAATTAGTTGTGGGTAGACCTTGACATCAACTTGTGCATCATATCAAGTGAGGTGTCAAGTCATGTTGTGTTTGTTGGTAAGTCACATCCTCCGAGTAGCTTCACGTTTGCTACTCTTGTTCGATTCTAGACCGTTTTCCTCTAATTTTCTTTAACATCTCGAAAGACTCATTTCAGTTCAATTCTGCCCCGATAAGTCCTCGTGATAACTGAGCTCTTACACACACTAGAAAGCCTATTTAAGGTTTAACTTATATGCTGGCTTATTTGGTAATGTAGCTCTTGGTCGTAGATCTATAGCATGCTCGACCCTTATGATCAAAGCTAAGCCTTCTGGCAGCTCATCAAGAAATAGGTTAGCAAACTCCTTCAACAAGTCCTTCACCTCAATAGATAATTCAACATTTAGATCCATTAGCAATCTTCTAACTAGCAAAAAGGTTGACTCTTCAAGCTTTATCTCTCTCAATAACTCAATACACGTCATTACTAGGGTTTCCTTCTTCAGGGCTCAACTAAGTTACGCCTGCATAGTTTTGACTTGCTCGATAATCAAGGAACTCGGACTTACCTTTCTTCTCTCATGCTTAAATGAATAGGTATTTTTCCTCCCATCATACATCACTTGCTGACCAAACATCTAAGGTCTTTCAAAAAGAATACGTGAAGCACCCATAGGCAACACATCAAAGAACTTTCTCCTAATACTTTCCAACATAGATTGGTACGACTACTTTTTTTGTCACTTGCAAGGTTCCTTTGTCACTGAGCTAATGTAGTTTATAAGGTTTATGGTAGGGCTTAGTTGGTAACTCCAATTATTGGACCATAAAGGCAAATGCTGCATTAATATAGCTACTACTATCTACAACAAGAGCACATAACGTCCCATTATCCTTGCACTACTTGTCCTTTAGTATTAGACTTACACTCATTACTCATCTAAGTACCATGGTTACAAGCATAAAGTTATGCTCTTTCTATAGATAATCTCATCCTTCTCGGATTAGTCAACTTATCTAGATTCCTTTCAAACTCCTCGTTAGTACTATTGAGCTCGATGGTCAGCATTTTACCCTTTATCACCATTACTCTTCTATTCGGATATTATGTAGCCATGTAACCAAATCCTTAGTACTTAAAACACTTAATCTCACTAAACGTTCTTCCTAAGCTTTGTCCTTTCTCAAACCTCCTTAAGGATTCCTTCTCCTTAGTTCAGGTGGTTAAAACAAGTCAGACATCACTAGTCTTACTTAGTTTCAATTACATAGGTTTACTCGAAACAGGTTGGTTAGGGGTAATTTGACTAACAAGAGCTCGAAATTTGTTCATTCAATGTCACTCAATTCTTTGAGTGGCTCAGATTGCCTCATCCAAGGACTTAATATCTCTGGTTTCAAGTATACCACCTATTTCATGCTTCAACCTATTGATGAACCTAGAGATAGTTCAGTCTTTTAGCTCTACAACTTTACATCGAATCATTAGCATTTGGAATTCCTTCACATAAGCATTGATACTAAATCCTTCTTATCTCAACTCCTATAATCTTTTGAAAGTATCTTATAGATAATAGCTCAAAACAAATCTCCTTTTCATCACTCTCTTCATCTCTTCCTAATCCCTAATTTCTCTCTCTCTATCTGGTCATCATATTGACAATAAGTTTTTCCACTATAGTGCAGCATATTTTGTGAACTCTAAGCTAATAAGTCTTACTTTGGCATCCTCATAGACTTCATTATATTCAAATTGCTTTTCTATCTTATCAATCCAATCAAGATAATCCTTAGCAACACTACTGTTAGAAAAACTTGGAATTTATAACCTTAGTACTTCCACTCTAGGAGCATAAACATTTCTTTCTTTGGGCTCATAGTACTCTTCTTATTCATCTTCTATTTCCTCATCTTCCTCTTATATCTCTTCCATTGCGAGTCTTCATTAAGCAACTCTATCTATTCCTTTAGCTTGTTATTGCCTAGCTAGGAAATTAGCTCGACCAGGTCAGCCATTTCCTACTTCGCGTAGTTTATTTGCTCGGCCCCTATGTAGGTCATTTCCTTCTCATTGCTTGTCTTTATTTATCGCAATTACTAGGCTAGTTACCAAGTTAGCAAGCTTGCCCAATCTCTCATTTGATGATTGGTATGTATAACTCCTTTTTTGGCCATGGCTATTACAAGCACCACTCTCTTGGTTACTAAGGATACCTTGAACATTAGAGTCTAACATTGTCGAATACTTCAACATACTAACAACTGAATCACACTTTAAAGATCCTCTTTTGAACAACAATAACACAATAGTTATACACCAACAACTACTACAACGATGACAATATTACCCAAAACAACATATACTGTTTTGTGAACACCAAATAAGGGAAAATAGAGCATTAAACTTCCTCAACACAAAACATTACTCCAACACTTACTACAACTATGCATAGCTTCTTCAACACTTTTCAAACCTTGACTCACAAACTACACACGACACACTACAACAAATCACTTAAGAACACAAAGTAACAGACACTTACTTGAACATAGCCAAGCTTTGATACCAAGATGAAACGAGTTCACCAAAAAGGGTGATACGTGGCCACTGATATCATGCATAACAAAGGTTATGTCCAAACCTCAAGATAACTTGAAAGATAAATGAGAGTCAAAGGTTGAGTAGGGGTTTCTCACATACCGACGATGGATATGACATACTAACACTTCATATGAGCTTAGTTTACACTTCATATGACGCACAAGTATGGTCCGATTTCACTCGCCACTAGTCCATGCTCAAATGACCTAGATAAGAGTAGGGAAAGTAAGTAAAAGAGCACTTAGCTCAAAAAAGGATAAGGTTTCTGTATTCTGATGGTCAAAGATGATGCGATTGATACAAATTACAAGTATTTATAAGGCCCAATTAGGGTAAGTCCTAGGTTACTACAAATGATCAAAAGGATTCTTACTAGGAAAGGAAAAATACATATTTTATAGGGGTAATTCGGTAATCAAAATAAAAGGAATATCCTTTTACAAGGATAGTATGGATGTCAGAAAATAGGACACGCTTCCGCTTCTCATTGTAGTAGTCTAAATGGTACTAGATGTTAAGCAAATCTGATTAGGTCAATGGCTTAACAAGTCGATAGCTCAATACGTCAAGTTTTGGAAAGCGTTGGCTCAGCAATTAGGCACCTTAGACTTAGACTTTCATTAGTTCAAATCCTTGCAAGTTCATTGCTTGACTCTTATGGGGGTCAACAGCGTCAATGAGGACTTCCTCCAATTAGAGAATAGAGAGTAGATTAAGGTAGCTTAGTAGATATATCAAGTCTGGCAGGAGGAACCACTCATCTTTTGGGGTTAAGTCCTTTTTAGCTACTCAACAAACTAAGGAAATGAGGCCATGCTCTCTCGATCGGGTGATTGGTCCTTGATTTCTATCACATAATGTGGCAAAAGTTACTTTTATTAAAACTACAAATCATAGAAATCTTTATTCAAAAGGAAAAAAGAATTTGAAACACTTAAGCTAAAGAACCTATTTGCTAAGTCTTCTTTTGGCTTGCTAGCTAGACTCTACTTCATTACTTCTTTTCTTCTTGGATTGTCTAGGTTTTGTTGGTGCTTCTAACTCATAGATCCTTTCATAACTCTTGTTAGCTAGTCTTTTATTGTCTTAGTCTACTACTTTGCCACCTTAAATAAGGCCTTCCAAATTCTCCCTAACCTATTGGTACCTTCATAGACAACTTTCATTCGAGCCTAAACTTACTTCATATAGATTTCCATCTTAGGGGTGCATTCTCTTGGGCTAGCTACAACACATTAAGGGCTTTAAACTGGTTTTGGCTTACTTCCTTAAGGTGATGGTGGACATAGTCTTTGGTGGCCCAATATTTCTTGGCATTCTTTACTAAGTCTTACAGTTGGAATGTTGGGATCATAACTCGTTTACTTCACAAAGTCCTAATGGCGAGCAAGCAAGATACTTTTTCATCAATCATAAGATGGGGGTTGATACAGACTCGTGGATAAACACTTAATTCACTTGAACTATATATAGAAAAATAAATCACGAATACTCCAACAAGTATATTGTGTCGAAATCAAGTAATATAGAGAAAGTAAGGTGGTCAATCCCTTAAGGATTAAGAAATTACTAATCCTATGCTAGTTCTTATCAATATTCAGGCAATCAAAATTAAATTAATTAATCTAATAATTACTCTAAAACTATTCAAAAGAAAATAACAATGAAAAATCTAAAATTAAGCAATCAATTGAGAATTATGGGAAAACAGAATCCACCCTAGATTACGCAAATCAAATTATTATCATATTATATAGATTAATAGCTATATAGTCATTCAAATGAAATTATTATACCTTAAAATTTAAGGATTAAACCCCTAATTAATTAGTCAACTTCCACATCTTCCAATTAACAGTGAACTCTAAATTATGATCATTTATCTCTCGATATTATAATTATCTAATGTCCTAAATCAATTATCCCTAATGTTTTAGTGAATAATCAATCGCCAAATATCGCATTAATTTCTAGATAATTTCTAATTAATTCAAATAACTCTACTTCCACATTGATTAATCAAATCAACTAAGAATTTCTAACAAACCTTGATCAACTCTCGTATCATTAGGATTTCTAACAATTATAATCAATTAAATAATTATAATTGAAATCATAGAAATTGTAATCATGAATCATCCCTATATCTCTTAATCCTATAACATGAACACAATCATCATCTTTACTATCTAGGGTTTCATCAATTCCCACAAATAATTTCAGCTAGCTATGGATTTGAAAACAAAAACACAAATATTGATTGAAATTACAAGAAAATTCATAACTGAAAGCATAAGTAATTCACAAAATTGCATTAGAATAATTGAAATAGATATCACCAATTTTGTATTGGAAAGAAATAATCTTCAATTGCAACTTCAATCTTGGTCTCCATAGCAAAAGTAAAATCCTCTCGATGATCAAAGCACTTCTCCTAAAGAATTCTTCAGAAGCTATCTAAAACTATTATACGACTCTCGATGTCTAAGCAAAAGTATCTACCCGTCCCCTCCAACCATGAAACATAAACTATTTATATGAAAAATTAGGATTGGCTCGCGTGAAGTTTCTTTTTCCATGAAGGCCGGTGGTGTAAGTACAAGGCCGGCTTTTAAGCTGGCGACGTAGTCATCTAGGGTTGTCAGTACAAGTTGTAAGTTGTAAGCTGGTTGTTAAGCTAGCGGCTTTTAATTCCAAATTGCATAAAATTCTTTTAAATCGTCCATAATTCCACTCTTGAATTCTCTAATTCCTAAAATGTCCAAATGAACATAATTAAGTACCAATTCTTAAAGATTTCTATAAAATCTATAATAATTCTACCTTAATTTGCACTTTAAAACATAAAAAATATACCTTTATCAACACAAGAACCCGATATCACACATAACCAATGGGGTAGGTCCAAGCCATAAGATGGCTTGAAAGGTAAATGATAGTCGAAGGTTGAGCAAAGGGTTCCCATGCACCGACAAAGGATATAACGCACCAACACCTCACACGAGCTCGGGTCACACTTGATATAATGCACAAGTATGGCCAGAGGCCACTCACCACTAGTCCACACTCAAATGGGCTAGATAAGAGTAACCTAAGAGTAAAGGGAACACTTAGCTCAAGAGTGAAAAAAAAAAAAAAAAGTTCAGTGTATTCTCTGGTCCTCAAATTTTACAATATGTTGATATTTATATCATCTTGTTAGGGCAAATCCTAGGTTATAGAAATTATAAAAGAATGGTCCTTATTTGCTAAAAACAAAAGGAATAATTTGCAAGAAAAATATGAAATCATGCAAAAGAAGGATCACGAATGTCCATTGTCAGAAAGGACAGTGCGAATGTCAGTAAAGGACAATGCGTGCGCATTTTTACTATGATTCTGAAAATATTATAGTCCAAGCAGGTTTGGGCCTTGGTTCAGGCACATTCGGCATTAGAAGGGGATAGACAACAGTTGGTTCAAGGACAATTCACATGGGTTTAGCTTTGGATGGTCGGCTCCTGATAATACTAATCGGCCTCAGCAACAGTGGGGATTACTGCTTTCAACTTTGGTGTTGGGACAATGGTTTAGTGGAGGGTTTGACTTGGTATGTTAGTTGATCACCTCGGCAACATCTTAGATGACATGGAGAGCAAAGTAGCTTGATAGATTGGACTGGGGCAAGCACTGCTCATCGGCACTTAACTCACCTCAGACAGCTTAACAGACCACTTAAGGGAGCCCTTGAGCTCAAGAGCATTTAATCAATCCTTGATCCCTATCATCCCTTCCGAGTTTTTTAAGATTTAGGATCAAATCTAGTTCATGTCCAGTTTGCTCATCGTAGGGAGTGTAAGGTTCGAGGTCGACAATATTGAAAGAGTCTGAGTCTCTATATCCTTTAGGTAATTCAATCCTATAGGCATTAAGGTTGATCTTTTCAAGTACTCTAAAAGGTCCGTCAGCTTTGGGAGAAAACTTGCTCTTCCTCAAGTTTGGGAACCATTCCTTGCTAAGGTATATCTAGACCAAATCGCCTGGTCAAAATTCTCTCTTCTTCCATCCTCGGCTTCACTTTTCAAGCTTAATAGCAGCTCGACCCAGTTGCTTTACAACCTTCTAGTACATAGTTTTGATAGCTTCAACTTTCTTATTGGCTAGTTGGTCATCATCATCAATTCTCGGTTCGAGTGCTTAGTCTAATGGGACCTCGAGGTTAAACCCATAGGCGACTTTAAATGGAGATATGCTTGTGATGCTGTAGGCAGTTCAATTTTAAGCGAATTCGATGATTAGTAGACACAAATCCCAATTGGCCATGTTTCATCCGATAGCAACCCGTAACAAAGTTCCTACAGTTCAATTGACAACTTTGATCTACTCATTGGTCTATGGATGGTAGGATGTGCTGTACAATAACTTAGTTCCTAATCGCTTCCAAAGTGTCCTCCAAAAGTGTCTTGGGATCTCAATTTGAAACTATGGTTCTAAGCACATCGTAAAGCTTAATCACCTCTTGCAAGAAAAGAAAAGAGATAGCCGAAGCATCGTTAGTCTTGGAATAGGGTATGAAATGTGCCATCTTGCTAAATCAATCCACAACCACCATGATGGAGTCCTTTCCTTGGGATGTCCTTGGTAATCCTAACATGAAGTTTATACTCAACTCAGACCATGGATTAGTCGGGATCGGCAAGGGTTGGTAGTGTCCTTATTTGGCTCGACTCTTCGCTTTTCAATAGGTCGCACATCTTTCCAACATAGATCAAACATCTATATTCGTCCTTGGCCAAAAGAATCTAGAGGATAATACCTCATAAGTTCAACGCTGGCCTAAGTATCCTCTCAATCCCCCTCCATACGCTTTGCACACTAGCAATTCTTGTATGGAACAAGTCGGGATACATAGCCTCCTCTTCCTAAATAAGTATCTGTCCTCTCTGTAACAGTTGTCTAGTGTCCATCCTTCCTCACATCAGATGTAGATAGGACCAAAGTGTAGGTCCTTGATATACAAATTCTTGATGGTTGAAAACCCAAGTAGCTTCACCTACAATTCGATCAAGAAGGTATGCCATCTCGACAAGGCATTGACTACTACATTGTTCTTTCCGTTCTTATATTTTACGACATAAGAAAAACCCTTCATGAACTTAACCCACTTAGCTTGTCTCTGAGACAACTCCGATTGACTCTTTAGATATCTCAAGGATTCATGTTCCATATTGATCACGAATTCCTTAGGCAGTAGGTAATGTTACCATACCATTAGGGCTTGGATTAAGGAATAGAACTCCTTATCATAGATGGAGTAGTTAAGTGTAGCTCCTTGAAGTTTCTCACTAAAATAAGCAATAAGTCAGCCATTTTACATCAGTACAATACTTATGACTAGTCCGGACGCGTCCCACTCTACCTCAAATACCATGTCGAAGCTCGACAAAGCTAAGATGGTAGCTATAGTTAGCTTCTCCTCCATGTCTTCAAAACTCCTCCTCTCTTTCTCACCCCATCTAAATTCAATAGTCTTCTTAAAGAGTTCGATGAGTGAGGCCACAATCGTATTGAAATTCTTTATGAATCGCGATAGAATGATGTCAGACCGTGGAAACTTCTCATGTCGACAAAGCAAGTTGGCTCAGGCTATTCTATAATCACTCTTACCTTCTCCTCATCAACTCGGATGCCACCTCCACTCATAACAAATCCCAAGAAGATCACCTCGGATAGGTAGAAATCACACTTTTTCATATTGGCATAGAGCTATTTAGCTTAGAGTTTTGCAAGCACTTGTCAAAGATGCTCTTAATGTGTCTCCAGGTCGAAACTGTATACTATATTGTCATTAAAATAAACTACGAAAAACCTTCCTAATAACTCTTGGAGTACGTGATTCATAAGTTGCATGAATGTGCTTGGTGCATTGGATAACCCAAATGGCATTATAAGCCATTCATACAAACCATGTCGTGTCTTTAAGGTGGTCTTCCACTCATCAGCTTCATGCATTTGAATCTAATGGTATCCATATTTGAGATCGATTTTGGAGAACACTGCTGCTCCATTTAACTCATCTAACATGTCATCAAGCCTAGGTATGGGATACCTGTACTTGATGGTGATTCTATTTATGACTCGACTATCTACATACATCCTCCAAGACCCATCTTTCTTCAACACTAATAAAGCCGATACAATGTAAGGGCTTAAGGAATTACGCACGTACCCTTTCTCCATGAGGTCGTCTACTTCCCTCTACAGCTCAACAGCCTATTCAGGGTTTAGTCTATAAGTAAGCTTGTTCGACAGGGCAACCCTTGGTTGCAGGTCAATTGCATGCTTAATACCTCGGATTAGGGGTAAACCCTCTAGTAGCTCCTCCAGAAACAGATCGGCAAAGTCCTCTAGTAAGGTTTTTACCTCAGTCGGTAGCTCTTTTTCCTCGAGTCTCATTTCTAGAGGCCTCCTGATAAGCAAATAGGTAGGTCCCTCCAGCTCCATTTCTCTTTTCAGTTCAACTTGGGTCAATACCAAAGCCTCCTTCTTCTGGGTTCAACTAAGCTGGGACTGCATGATTTTTACCTATTCGGCAGTCATGGGGTCAATTTCATCCTTCTTCCTTCATGCTCCACATAACATGTGTTCCTCTTATTGTCATACATAACTGCTTGATCAAACATCTATAGTAGTCCAAGTAGAATGTGGGACACACTTATGGGCAGTACATTACAGAGCACTTCATCTTAATACTTACTAATGTAGATCGATACAGATACTTGCTTATCCACTTGTAGGGCTCCCTTATCACTAAGCCAATGAAGCTTGTAAGGTTTCAGGTGGGGCATAGTTGATAATTTTAGCTGCTGGACCATAAATGCGGAGGCTGCATTAGTGCAGCTCCCACTATCTACAATTAGTGCGCATATTGATTCATTCACCTTGCACCTAATATGGAAGAGATGTTCTCTTTGTTCGTCTTCAAAAACATGATTGACACTAATTGTCCTCCTCAATACTAAAGCGGTTGGTATAAAGTTACCTTCCTCACTGTAGATGACTTCCTCATCAAACAACTCGGCTTATCCGCCCTCTCTCAACTCCTCTACTTCTTCATCTATACTGTCGACCTCTACAGTCGTCACCTCTCCTCTGATCACCATCGTTCACCTGTTCAGACACTGAGTGGCTATGTATCCAAATCCTTGGCATTTGAAACACTCGATCTCACTTGTCTTCCTCCCTAAACTTTAGCCTTTCTCGAACTTCCTTAGGGGTTCCTTCTCCTTTGCTCGAGTAGTCTGAGCAGGTCAGGTCTCAATGACCTTACTCGGTTCCGTTTACATAAGTCTACTCAAAACTGGTGGACTACTACTAAGATGGTTGATTGGTAGTCTAAATCTTCCTGTTCGATACCTTTTTATTCTCTGAGCGGCTCGGATTATATCATCAAGTGTTCTAACATCTAGGGTTTCCAAGACATCTCTAATCTCATACTTCAATCCGCTAATGAATCGAAAGATAGTTCAGTCTTCAAGCTCTACAACTTCACATCAGATCATTAGCATTTAGAATTCTTTAACGTAAGCATCCATACTCAATGCTCCTTATCTCAGTTCTTGCAGTCTCTTGAAGGCATCCTGCAAATAATAGCTCAACACAAACCTTCTCCGCATGACTCTCTTCATTTCATCTTAACTCTTAATCTCTCGTTGTCCTTCTCTTCTTCTAGTGGCTTACAAGTTCCTCCACCATAAGGTAGCATAATTAATGAACTCCAATACAGCAATTCTAATCTTTGCATTGTCAGGCACTTCATGGCATTCAAACTACTTTTCAATCTTGTCTACCCAATCTAAGTAATCTTTGGCATCACCACTTCTAGAAAAACTTGGGATACACATCCTAAGTCCTTTGACTGTAGGAGCTCGTACATTTCTTTCCTCAAGCTCATAATAGCCCTTTGCTTTGTCAACTCCTTCTACTTCCTCTTCAATCTCTTCTAGTGTTAACCTTCGTCTAACATCCCTACCAACTCCTTCAGCTCGAGGTGGGCGAGCTGGGGCATTAACCCAGCCAAACTAACCATTGCCCGCTGTTGTTGCTCACATTCTCTAGTGGGGCTATTTCTAGCTCATTGTTTGTCTTCTTAGATAACAATCAGCAGGCTATCTACCAAGTCAGTAAGCCTGTCTAAGTGGTCATCCACTGATTGAGGTGAAAAGCTTCCTTCTTGCCCTTAGTCATGTCGAATACCACTCCCTTGGTTTCCAAAGTCCCTTGTACACTTGAATTCGACATTGATGTTTACTTTACGATGATAATTTCTTAATAAACACACAGTCAACCACACTCTGTTTTAGAGTATCAAAAATAGGGAAAAAGAGAGCACGAAACACTTCTACCTACAAAATACTTCTCACTATTAAACTTTAAAGTTAACAATAGATTCACTATCATACAAGAGTAGTGACAAACTATTAAAAGAACACAGTAGCAGAATCTAGCTTCGAACATAGCCAAGCTCTGATACCAAGATGATACGGACTCATGGATGAACACATGAACTCGATATCATACGTAACCAAAAGGGTAGGTCCAAGCTGTAAGATGGCTTGAAAGATCAATGATAATCGAAAGTTGAGCAGGGGGTTCCCATGCATCGACGAAGGATATAACGCACCAACTCCTCACACAAACTCGGGTCATACTTGATATGATGTATAAGTATGCCCAAAGGTCGCTCGCCACTAGTCCACACTCAAATAGGCTATATAAGAGTAGCTCAAGAATAAGGGGAACACTTAGCTCGAGAGTGAAAAAAAAGGTTCAATGTATTCTTTATGTCTCAACTTTTACAATATGTCGGTATTTATATCATTGCGTTAGGGCAAATCCTAGGTTACAGAAATTACAAAAGAACGGTCCTTATTTGCTAAAAATAAAAAGAATAATTTACAAGGAAAATTTGAAATCGTACAAAAGAAGGAACACGGACATCTATTGTCAAAAAGGACAGTGCGATGTTAGTAAAGGATAGTACATACGCATTTTTACTATAATTCTAATAGTTTTGTGGCCCAAGCATGGGTAGGCCTTAGTTCAGACATGTTCGGTGTCAGAAGGGGCTGAACAATGGTTGGTTCAGGGATGGTTCACATGGGGTTGGCTTTGGATGGTCGACTCCTTATAATTCTAATTGGCCTCAGGAACAATGGGGATTACTGGATTCAAATTTGGCGCTAGGACTATGGTTTAGTGAAGGGTTCGGCTCAACATGCTGGTTGATCACCTCAGCAACATCTTAGATAACATGGAGAGCAAAGTAGCTTGGCAAATCGGACTAGGACAAGCACTGCTCATCGGTACTTAACTCACCTCAGATAACTTGCTAGACCACTTAAAGGAGCCCTCAGGCTCGGGAGCATGTAATCGGTCCTTGTTCCTTGTCAAGGGTTGTAATTGCCCATAGTCACTCTATCTAATGAAGGACTGTGGACTATGCCCTGGCTAAGCTCGACTGTTGGACTACAATAGTTAGATAATACCCTATGCACCAATTCATTCTAATCAAAGGAACCACCTCATAACCCTTGTAGCTTCTTATCATTTCTTTAGCAGCATACCATCTAGCCACCCATACCAAGTCTTTAATACTAAAATTTAGAAGTACCTCTACCCAACAATGAGTATGAGCATCAAGTAACTCAAATCCTACAAAGGTTTGGATTAAATCATTCAAACTTGGCCCTGTAGAACTTGAATTGGTGAATTATCCTATGGCTAACAAACTAGGTCATAAGTAGGTCAAGGAAATCTTCATATCTCCATGTCTTTAGGCTTGAGGTGATTAAGTGATCCAATTTGTTCAGCTAAAAATGTAGGAAGATAAGATTTTTCATCTAAGAATTACACCACTAATTTTGTAACTCTAAAGTGAATATTAGACACCCTTCTAAAAATAACATAGTTTTGTATACAGCTAGAATATAGGCATGGCATCAACTGCATTGCCACCCTTGATAACTACTATAAAAGATATATTACCTTTCTTAAAACCTGGATCTCCCTACAAACCATTCAAGCAAATCAGACAACTTGATATTCCTCACATTACAATCTTCTAGGGCTTAATCTATTTTAGTCTTTTTGACCCCCAACAAATTACTAAAGATGCTGCAGGGCCTTTTTCAAGATTTGGGGCATATATCTCACTTATATTAGAGGAACCTTCAACAGTTGGACATATTCTTCTATAATTGGGGATAATTAATGAGGCCTAAAACAAAAGGCTACAAGTTTTGAATTCCAAAAATGGATTAAGGCCCTAACAAAAGTAAGATTAACAATTATTTCCAACAAAGACATAAAGGGGCCTAAATTTTGCTTTGATATAATCCTACTACTTGGGGCTAAAAAGTTAGAACCATCTCTTGTACACATCCTTAGGCTCCTAGGGCTTATTGATGTAGATCTTTTTCTTTATTGTCTTAAGGATTTCTACAAGCAAAAAAAAAAAGAAAGAAAGAAAGAAAGAAAAAACTATTTTACATTTATAAATAATTGAACTTATAGGGAAAAAAAAAAGAAATTCAACCCATTTTACAAAATACATTGACTTGTACAAGTGTACATATTTACTAGGAAATAATAAAATACTACACATATTACAACATTTAAACTCCATCATGTTGTAGTTTTATCACTTAAGATGCTTGCTAATCCATGTAAGTTCATGAATGCAATTAGGTGGACTCTAAAGGTTCCTAAGTTTGAAAACGTCAAACATAGATCCAATGCCCATTTGAAATTTGAGTATCATTAGGCTACTTAGTCCTGAGCGGTGGTTATACCACATCACTTGAAGCTTACATAATGGCCTTTCCCTTCTAGGTTTTTAGGACAATTCAAGTTTGACAACATCTAAGCACACATTTAATGAAAAAAAACCCTTCCAAAAGACCCTTAACAGCTCATTTGGCCTCCTTTCTTTTTTTCCTCTCTCTCTCTTTCTTTTTATACATTACTAAACCCCAATTAGTACAACTATTTACAAAAAACCAACTAAATAACCAATCAAAGAAAGGAAAAGCCCAATTATTTTATTTTTACAAAATCAAAGGCCTAATCAATTTCGTGGACTTCATTTATGGCTAGTCCACAAACTGTTCCCAATAAAGTCTCTAAATCTACCAAGCTGGAAGTTCGGTTTCTCACTTTTTTTAACTCGATCCATATTAAGCCTCACTCATTTAATATAAATTTCTCAATCAGATTAAGAAAAGGTTTTATTTTAAAGGAGTTGACACCCGATCAAAATTGGGAAAAAGTAAAATTAGGGTCCATGGGTAAATAAACCTTAATTTTAACTACTAGTCTATGGGTTATCCAAAAAATATTTTAGAAAAAGAAATGATAAATCCATTAAGGTTGGTGGCTACCTTATTTAAGACCTAAGTGTTTTCCACAAAATAAATTTATGAAATAGCTTAATGTTTCCTTAATTTTATTTTCAAGTAAAATGGGCTACTTCTTCTCTTCTTCTTTTTTTATTTAAAAGATAAAAAAAATTTAGAAAAATGGGGAGAAAATAAATTTTTTTATTTATTTTGTGTGGTTCAAAGTGCCTATGTATCCATAAAGTGGAATCAAGCCCATATAGTTTTAATTTATGAAAAATTTAGTGTGTGGGTTTATATTACCTTAGAGAAAAAATTTTCACTTTAAATTTATTACAATTTATTAATTTGAGAAAAAAAAAATTTTGGTCCACTTCGAAAAATTTTTAAAAACACCTAAATTTTTTAAAAGAGCCAATTTTTTTTATTTATGAAAAATATTTTATGTTTGAAAAAACTAATTTGGGAAAAAGCCCATTTTATTTTAAAACAATTTCATTCAAAATAAAGCCTACAACATGATTAATAACATGGCAACACAATTATTCACTAATCACATGACAATTATTAAGATTAAATCATGCTATTTTATTCAAATCAACAAACATAACAAATCATGCTATCATATTATTCCAAGCTAATTATTTAAATCAACATGCTATTAAAATCAACATTAAAATTAACTAACATGCTTATTATTGAATCATGCTAACTAGAAACTCATGTAAATTTATTTAAATCAAACATGCAAATCATTAGAGTTAAATTATCATACTAATTATTCATATTAAAACTATATTAACAAATTAACGTATAAGTTATCAACATATTAACAAGTTAACATTTATTTTATTAACAACATATTATTAAGATATTTAAGCATGTTTATCAAAAACATATTATTTGCGTGAAAACATGACAACACAAGATCAAAGCATGTTTTACTTTTATCATCTACATTTTCGGGTTTTTCTTTTTACATTCAACATGCAAAAAGAAAGATGAAATTTACCTTGCATGGTAGCAAAAACTATACTAGTTTAAGGGTGATCCAATCAATTCTCGATGTGTAGTTAGTAGCTTTGGACTCTTAAGAAGTTAAGTTACAAAACCTCCAACTCAATTTTTAGAAATCCCAAGCCCTCTTCCTTCGATTTCCTTAGAAACTTCAACATTGGTGATGAACAAGCCTTAATAATACCGTTCTAACGTATTCTCCAAATTTAAACAAATCTCCACAAAATTAAGAGCAACTAAAGCCTAAGCATTGTTCTTAGATAAAAGTGAAATATTCCATTAATTTTTCTCAAATCGATTTTCCCTATATCGAGAGAAGTCGAAGAGAGAGAGTAGGCAGTATACTAATTGAGGCTAGAGTGAGAAATTAATGATTGCATTCAATTGAAGAGCTTCCAATGTTTTTGAATGGATTGAATGCATAGAGTAGGGCCTTATTTATAGTATTAGGTTATGAGTGATGCTCAAGACACTTCCATTTAAGAGAAAGATTGAATCATTGGTAGATTAAGGAACTTTGGTTGTATATTTAGTGTTCTTCCACTTTTAGCTAAATTTAATCACATTTTTATCAAAGTAAGGGGAAATTTAAAGCTTCCATAGCTCATGGAAGTTATAGTCACTCATTTAGTATCGGGTTATAGCAGATTATTGTAAGAAAAATCCCTGAATTTGCTTGATTTGTCTATGGTGCAAGATATAGGTATTTATTAGACACATGAACTAATTATTTTTATTTCTCCTATTTCCTTTAATAATAATTCAAAATTTGAATATCCTTAACTAAGAGACTTCCCGAGTTTTCATTTTGATATTTTTTTTAAGGATTTATAATCAATAAAAGATGCATCAAATCAAGTACATTAAATTAGGAAACTACCATTTTTTTTTTTATGAAAGAAGCTGGAAGCTTCCATGCGCACTTGTGATCAGGTGAGGTGGCTCGACACTTTGAGAAGGAAAGGATTTAGGGCTATGGGTGCGTGTAGCATGCATTTAAAATATAAACAGGTGTACCTAATGCTCGGCTTTATTATTATTGTTTTTTTTTTCTCTCTTTCAAGTGCTACGTGGTATAACGCAACTTGTCGGAGCTGTTAGTACAACTATTTGGTATACATTACATTTTTTCCCTTTTTTTCTTCTTTTTTTAATATCTTCTTCTTCTTTTGTTTTATCCATATCTTCCAAACTTTTTTTTTTTTGGTATTTTCCAAATTTTTCATTTTCTTGTATTTTTTTCTATTTTTGTGTATTTTTAATTTTTATGTATTTTCTATATTTTTTTTTTCCATGCTTTATAAATTTTCTAATTTTTGTAGATTTTTTTGCCTTTTCCATTGGAAGGGGTTCCCAAGCTATAATTAACATGAGGCGAGAAAAAACAAGGTGTTTACAACAATAAACTAGATGGTGCAAGAGTGAAGAATAAAATAAAACTTAAAAACATAGCATCAACTAAAGCATAATTAAAAACTAATCGATTTCATTGAAGCACAAAATCAAAATTGATAATCAATTAGTCTCTAATTTTATAGTCTTAATGTCAAAAAAATATGAGCCCAATCAATTGGTGAATTAACAAGTTAGTAAATTGGTAAATTAGTAAGCTCACTTTGCAAAAAGACATAAAAAAGCACTCAAAGAGTGCAAAAATTCATAAAAATTTTAAGACCTTGAAAATTCATGAATAAATACTATGTTAAGTTTCATGCATCATCAAAACATATCCAAGAAAATAACCTACCACTTATGCATATGGATGAAAATAACAAACCAAAACAAAGAGTATACATCCATAGTATGTCAAAAACTAAATCTATCTTCTCAATTGTAGACCTTAAACAAAAATAAAAAAAAAGGGCAAAATAACATTAAAGCACACTTATATGGAAGAATAGATATGAGAAAGAGAAAAATAAGAGAGAAAAAGTAAGAAAACATACCTGATCCTTAAAAAATGAAATAATTCAAGGCCCAAAAATCTAACTCATGTAACAAAGATCACAGTTAAAGGTCATAGGTATGCTCCTTACTTATGCTTCTCTCAACCAACTTCTCACTTAGCATTCAATGAGGATCATGCCCTAGATCACAAGTGCAATTCTTACCCATGCTTCTCTTAACTACTTTTTACACACAAAACTCCTTAAAAAATCTTCCCTTATATCTTGTGAAAACTTGCTCTAAACTTTAAACAATTTATGGGAGAATTTGATTCAAGCTACTAAATTGGGAAAATATATATATAATAAATAGAGTAATTTTTTTTTTTTCCAATGAAAAGAAAGAAAATCTAAAGGCCCAAATGAAATAAGAGATATGATCCTTCTTTCCCTTTCAAGTTTGCCTTAATCCTACAAGTTTGGGATACATTTTTTTGCAATGTGGTGCTTTTGAGGGTCTTTTTGACATCAACTTCACCAATTGCCAAATTAAATTCCTAATTTAGTCTACCCATCTTTTCAAACATTCTAGAAGCCATGTGCTACCCTTAGTCATGACAATGCAAAAGAAAACAACAGTATTAGAAACAAGTCAAATAATAAAATGTAAGGAAGGAATAAGTAGACAAAAAGTAATTGTTAGAATAATAAGTAAATGGGTTTTCATAATAATCAAAATCCTTAGTCCCTAGTAATGGCTCCAAAAACTTAACGGGAAGCAAGTGCAAGTTTTAAGATATGGTAAATTTGAGTCTAGAAGTCAATCCATCAAGGACTACCTATAAGTACAAATAGTAGTACTTACCCCTTTCCTAATATCCAACCTAATAAACAATTTCAATCAATCAAAGATAATTAATTAAACTATTCTAATTAAAATAAAACAAGGAACCAATAATAAAATAAAATATAATAAAAATTAACTATGAATGAATGAATGAACTTAGTATTCTATTAGATATCCCTCATATATTTTGATGATAACAAAAAGGGATTAATGCTAATGAATTAGCAAGATTGCAGGCATTTAGAAGAGTTCTCAAAAAGTTTAAATTCTCAAAAATAAGTTTTCTTCAAAAACTTGTTTAGAAGGTCTGACTCAACTAAAAAAGATATTAGTTTGAAATTTTTTAAAAAGTATTTCAGACGCTTTATAAGTAAAAGTGATATAGCACTTCAAAAGCTTGTTCAGAAACTTCAAAAAACGAGGAATTGATACTCTTCAGAAGGTCATTCAAAAAGTTGATTTGGAAATATATGACATTGAATTTTAATATCATATTTGAATTTAACAAGGCTTAACTCCACTAGATTAGGTGTATTAGAGAAATACACTTAATCTCGTTTCACTCAAGATGAAATCATGATCCTTAGGGATTATTTTTGATAAATCAAGATATGTACAAGAATGGATAAGGATAAGGTTGATTCAGATTTTATGGAATTTCAAATCTTGAATATAAGTCTTATCCGGAAGTTGCTGATAAGATTGATCGAGATCTTCTCAAAATATCCAAAGAGTTATCTTTAACAATCAATGGTTGGATATACATGAAAGTAAAGATAATCTTCAAATTAGCCGTTGGAAGATTTCAATATAAAAAAGAGAAAGGACTCAAAATATCATTTTTTACAACAACAACAAATCTAAAAAAGTTTTCGCTACGTAAAAAAAGTTATGATCAGATTCTACCTTCTAAAAGGTCATAAAAAGTCCTTCAAATACTTCTTTAGAAAGTTATACCGAAGCAAATAATATAACAATCATTATTTCTTTTTGAGTGAAATTAATTGAGATTTATATTTTTATTCTCACTTGTAATTTGTAATTTTAATTTTATTGTTTGAGTGTTGAGATAAGTATACTTGTACTATGTAGATTTGTATTAACCTAGACCATAGAAAGGCTAGATAAATAGAGCAGAGTATTGTAAATTCTATGTATGATGAATGCTTGTAATCCCTTTATGATTTGATTTAGTGGATCAAGTGAAATGGAACCGATGAAGTAGACCAGGTCCCCAACAGTAGAGCTAGAAGAGAGTAGTAGGTAGAAGGCCGAAGCTCTATAAATCCTCAACCTAATATTCTATTTATTTACTCTTTTAATTCGCTTTATTAATTGTTGTATGTTGAATTATTAAAATATCACTATTTACTAATATAAGTTGTTAAGAGG
The DNA here is from genome assembly GCA_024138015.1 of Lumnitzera littorea. Lineage (NCBI taxonomy): Eukaryota > Viridiplantae > Streptophyta > Magnoliopsida > Myrtales > Combretaceae > Lumnitzera > Lumnitzera littorea. The sequence goes on from JAMXBB010000001.1 coordinate 53,433,683, forward strand.
GATAATCTTATTTTACACTATCAGAATTTTATCTAATTTCTTCTTGTGCAATAGCTAAAGATATTTGATACACTTTGGTGTATACCTATGAAAGTACAGAAACAATTAAGGATACAAAAATCAACTTGCAGGTTCAACAATATGAAACATTTCGAATTCTCTCTTAAGAAATCAAAGACTCTTTCAGTAGATTTATTGATATAACTAATGAACTATCTTCTCTTAGCAAAATTATTAGTGATGCAGATATGGTACACAAGATGCTAAAGATTCTTCTAAAATTTTGGAATGCAAAGAAAATAGTATAGAAGAAGCTTATGATCTAAAAACGTTAACTTTAAGTCAACTGCACGACAAGCTCATGGCATATGAAACTAATTTTCTCAAATCAAAAAGCACTTCAAAAGATACAAGAAAAAGGATCGTAGCCTTCAAAACCAAAGAAATAGATACTGATTCAAAAGGAGAAGATTCATCTAAAGAAGAAGACGAGGACATGATACTTCTAGCTAGAAAGCTCAACAAATGGCACAAGAAAAAGGGTAACAAAATGTTTACTAAAAGATTTACTACTACTAAGAATCCGTTTGTTGATGTAGGAAAGGCAATCAAAGAAAAAGAGGAGAAAAAGTTCAAAAAGGAGATTATTTGCTATGAATACAAGAAGCCTGGACATATCAAATATGAATGTCCCATGTTAATTAAGAAAATGGAGAAATTAAAGAAGAAACACAAATCTCTAATGGAAACATGAAGTGATTTAGAAGATTCAGAAACTAAATCAAAACATTCAAGAGAATACGAGGAAGTAAATCTATGTCTTATGGTACTTTCTAAGATAGATTCTGAAACTGATTTTGATTCTGATTTAGAAGTACTTGACGTTATATGTGCTAAAATTAACAAACTTCTCATAGCTCTTTCTAAGCCAGGTAACAAAATATTTAAGCTTGAATTTGAAAGAAAAACATTGAAAACCGAAAAGCACATACTAAGTCAAGTTAATAAACTGCTAGCAGACAAAAAATATTTTTTGAAAAATGATTTCAAAGAATTGCATATTGCCCATGAAGCCTTAGTCAATGAAAACATTATTTTAAAAGAAGAAATTAAGAATTTGAAGAAATCAAGAATACACTCCTCAAGTTTGATGAAAGTGACATGAAGTTACATATTTCAAATTTGGAGAAACATTTAAAACAAAGAAAGAAATAGTATTTGTTAAATCAAAAGATAAAAATAAAGAAATGATCAAAGGTAGGGTAAACAACAAAGCATTTAAACTTATTAGAAAGTACAATAGAAAATTCTCTTAAAACAATGACAAGTATCCCTTCAGAAGGTACAACAAAAGGTTAAACAGAAAGTATTTTAGAAAAAATCCAAATCAAAGGAAAGTGGTAAGTAATAGGTATACTGAGCATAAACCTTATTCTTGTTTTCTTTGTAATAAAATAGGTCATATAGAGAAACATTGCTTTTACAAAAAATACAAGCTCAGCAATAATCAAGGTTCTATTTAGAAGACGAGCCTGAATTTTCATGGACCCAAGCTTTGATGGGTTCGTAAACAAACTTGATTATGCTTTGATGTGTGCAAGATTGTGAAGCTAAGATAAAAGGAACATGGTATCTTGATAGTGGATGTTCAAGACACATGATCGGTGATGCTTCGTTGTTCATAAATATAAAATGGAAGGAAGATGGTTATGTGAAATTTGGTGGTAATGGTAAAGGTAAAATAACTGCAGTAGGATCAATTAGTTTAATACCTCATTCAATCGAAAAAGTGTTGTTAGTTAAAAGATTGAAACATAACTTATTAAGCATAAGTCAGTTGCGTAATAAAGGGTATAGAATAGTTTTTGAACATGATAAATGTGTTGACTTTAATAAGAATGGTTTTAAGCTGCTTAAAGGATTTAGAAGGAAGAATGTTTATGTAATTAAACCATCTAAAGTGTCATCTAAAAGCTATTTTATTTCATTAAATGATAATGCTATGCTTTGGCATAAAAGACTAGGACATGTGAACTTTTAACAATTGGAGAACTTGTTTAAAAAGAACTTAACCCTAGGCTTACCTAAACTACATGCCTATGAGAATATTCATTGTTCTACTTGTCTTAAGAATAAAATGAGTTCATCTTCTCATAAGAGTAAAAAAATTATCTTTGCTCAAAGACCTTTAGAATTATTGCATTTAAATCTATTTGGTCCAAATCACACTCTAAGTGTAGAAAGAAATAAATACAGACTTTGTTATAGTAGATGATTTTTTCTAGATTTACTTGGATCTTATTTTTGCATCATAAAAGTGATGCTTTTAAAAGTTTTGAATTTTTTTCAAAAAGAGTAAAATATGAAAAAGGCCTCTCCGTCATCACTTTACAAACTGATCATGGCAAGGAATTTGAAAACTTAGATTTTATTTTGTTTTATGAAGAAAAAGGCATCACTCATAATTTTTCTATACCCTATACTCCACAACAAAATGGAGTAATTGAACATAAAAACAGAACTATCCAAGAAATGACGAGAACTTTACTTAATGAAAGTAATATAACTGATCATTTTTAGATAGAAGCAGCTTCAATGGCTTATTATATCATAAATTGGGTATATGTAAGACCTTTAAGAAATAAAACTACTTATGAGATTTACAAAGGAAGGAAACCTGCAATTTCATATTTTCACACATTTGGTTGTAAGTGTTTTGTTAAAAAAAAAACAAGAAAAGCCTTGAGAAAATTTGAAGCGAAAGCAGATGAAGCCATCTTTCTGGCTTACACTTTGAACTCAAAAGCATACCGAGTATACAATAAAGAAACAAAAGTTGTGGAAGAATTAATAAATGTCAAATTTATTGAAGAAACAATCCATGAAGAATTGAACGATGAAATTCCATTTGCTTCAAACAAAAAGAATACAGTACATCCTAATTCAGAAGAAGGAAAGACAGAACCTCCTTTAGAAGGTACTTCAAAAGCCTCAAGGATGTTGGATAAATCTAAAACAAAACATGAATTAGAAGGTACTTCAAAAACTAATACAAGGTTTGTTGAAACACATCCAAAAGGTAAGTTAAAAGGTTTTGAACACTTTCATACTCTACCATCAAGTTTAAAATTTAAAATTGATCTTCCTCTTAAGCTTATAATTGGTAATGTTAGATCTGAAATAAGAAGAAAATCAAGCTTACAAAACTTTATAAATCATTTTGCTCTAATATCTAAAATTGAACCTCATTCAATGGATGAAACTTTAAATGATAGTAACTAGATCTTACTTATGCAAAAAGAACATAGTCAATTTTAGAGAAATCAAGTTTGGAGTTTAGCTCCAAGGCCTAAAAACAAGTCAATCGTTGGAACTAAATAGGTATTTAAGAACAAGCTAGATGAACATGAAAAAATAATTAGAAATAAAGCACAGTTAGTAGCTAAAGGTTATTCATAAGAAGAAGGAATAGACTATGGTGAAACCTATGCTCATGTTGCTTGATTGGAAGCTATAAGATTGTTACTTGCTTTTGCTTATTTAAAAAATTTTAAGTTATATCAGATGGATGTAAAAAGTGCTTTTTTGAATGGATTTATAAAAGAAGAAGCATATGTGAGCAACCCCTTGGATTTGAAGATCCCTTCAAATCAGATCATATGTATAAGTTAAAAAAGGCTTTATATGGACTTGAACAAGCTCATTGTGCTTAGTATGATAGATTAAGTCAATTTTTGATTAAAAATGACTTTCAAAGAGGAAATGTGGATACTACTCTTTTCATGAAACATCATGGAGAAGATATGCTAGTTGTACAAATCTATGTTGATGACATTGTTTTTAATACAACTAATAAAATATATTGCTAAGAATTTTCAAGTTTGATGCAAGCAAAATTTGAGATGTCACTCATGAGTGAATTAAACTTCATCTTAAGATTACAAATCAAACAATTAGAGAATGGAATATTTATTCACCAAGAGAAGTATAATAGATAGATATTGAAGAAATTTGGTTTTGAGAATACTAAGGATTCTTCAATACCTATGAGTACCTCAACAAAGCTTAACATCACAAGTAATGGCAAAAAAGTAAATGAAAAACTCTATCGAAGCTTAATTGAATCTTTATTATATCTAATTGCTTCACACCCTAATATTTTATTCAATACTTACATATGTGCTAGATTTCAAAGTTCACCAACTAAAACACACTTAGCTGCAATTCAAAAGATCTTTAAATATATAAAAAACACTGCAAAATTGGGAATTTGATATCGTAAGAGTAAAAATTTTAATCTCATAGGATATTCAAATGCTAACTATACATGTTGCAAAGTAGATAGGAAGAGTACTTTAGGAACTTGTTAGTTCTTAAGAGATAAATTAGTTTCTTGGTCTTCCCATAAACAAAATTTTGTTGCTCTTTTAACTACAAAAGCTAGATCTGTATCTATTGAAAATTGTTGTGCACAAATACTTTGGTTAAAATAACAGTTGGATGACTATGGAATAAGTTGTAACAATATACCCATAAAATATGATAATACTAGTGCTATTAATTTGACAAAAAAATCTAGTTCATCACTTAAGATCAAAACACATAGAAACAAGGCACCATTTCATTCGTAATCATGTAGCAAATAATGATGTGAGTATTGATTTTGTTCGAACTGAATATCAAGTTGCTGATATTTTTACTAAGCCTCTAGATAAATTAAGATTTGAATTCATTCATAATGAGTTAGGTGTTCATAGTCCTTTCTATTAATTTAGAAAGCATTATTATTAATTTTCCTTATTTGTATTTTTTTTATCACGTGCAAAGTTTCTTTTATTTGCTGGACATAAAAAATTGAAGGCCTTAACATGTCCTTAATGGGTTCATAAAATCCTCTTTAGTGGGTCCATTAAGCTAATCCACTCTCATAGTTAAATGCCATTAACACTGGTAGTTCAACTCTTCACATCTTATAAAAGCCTCAGACTTTTTTTCTTTCTCTTACTTCATCAAACCTCTCTTATTCTTCTCTTATGTTTTTCTTTCAATCTAACTCCAATACACCAGAAAATCTACCTACATCGTAGCTAAGGGGATTAAATCCAAAATTTAAAATGAACCTAAGAATCCCATTGTTCTTGATGAACAAGAGATAGACATGACCATCCCTATAAACTCGCAACCTAATCTACTCTCTAAAACACACCAAGGTTCATTTAAAAAAACCTTAACTTAGAACTTCGTGATGAACTATCGAAAAAAGCTGCTCAAGAAGTGAATCAAAAGAATGCCTCTAGGGTACATTCTAAACAAATTCAGGAAGTTAATCAGAAGACTAATCAAGATGTTTAAGAATCTAGTTCATTGAAAGAGGTTGCTAAATCTAAAAGTGATGATCCTTTATGCAAATCATCTGATGAAGTTTCTGAAAGAAATCCTTCTAAACAACCCCTTGTACCCAAACCAAAGAAGACTCTACAAAAATCTAAGGTTGCTACTCTAGTAAAGAAGACGTTGAAAGCTTCTAAGAATGTGCAAAAGTCATCAAAAGTAAAGACTCCAATTTCCTCCTTCAAATCAAAAGACAAACCCAAGAAGAGATACATAATAAAAGGTAAAAATCTCTCCATCAAAGATTCATTTTATTTAGACTTGGAATTCTTTGATAAGAACAGTTTTTATTGGAAAGACCATTTGAATGGATTAGGTTTAAATGGTTTAGTTGATATGAGTAGAGTGATATATAAAGAATTGTATATGAATTCTATAGAAAGCTTGATAATAAGAATTAGGAAGTATGGAAGTTAGTTAACAAAGAAGGACAATCTGAAATGCTTTGGCATTAAAGAAGTACATGAGGATGAGAGCTTAGTCTAGTTGATTAAGGAAAATTTATTCATAGAATTAAATGATGGAGTTAAGTTAGGAACAGGAAGAGATATCTTCAATACTGAATTTGAGTTGTTTGTTAGAATTTTACATAAATTTGTCAACTCATTTGTATTGCTTAGGAAGCGTAATGCAACCTCTGTAACTAAAGACGATGCAATAGTTATTATGGCAATACTAGGGAAGAGAAAGGTAGATGTCGTAAAAGTCATGATGCAACATATATGGCAACATTTGGATGTTAAGCCATATGGAAATCCGTTGATGACTCTTTTTAGTTTTAAGAAATTGAAAAATCCGAGAGAAGCAAGTTACCCTTTTTTCCTTATTAAACTAGGTGAAAGAATTTTCAAACATATAGGGATTTCTATGAATGAAAAGCTTTGGCATTCACATAATGGAGGAATCTTTGTTCATCCCTCAAATCTTAGACGAAGGGTCATTATAATTGAAGAAAAAGGTAATGAAAAGAAAAGGAAGAGAGGAAAGGAGCTAGTTGAAAAGGAACCAAAAAGGAAAGGAAAATTGATTAGAAGAACAAGTGGCATAGAATTCAGGGAACCAACAAGATCGGTTTCAAACAGTGATTCAGAAAGTATAGAAGTTCAACCTGGTCACTACAAACAAGGGGAAAGCTTAGCTTTTGTTGAACAACTTTCTAAAGGAATCAAGGAAGTTATAGGAAAGATAGTCAGAGATCAAATTACTGGAATAAAAGACTTATTCAAAGCTTAGGTCAAGGAAGCTATTACTAAGTCAAATCCAACAACTGATGACCAAGCTCATCCTATTGTTTTTTTCTAAACACCCTGCACAAACTCAACTAGCTGAACCACTTGTTCCTATCTCAAATCCTCATCTCATACCCACAAAACCATCTATTCCTATTTCGGACACTCCCCTCACACCACCTAAGCTTAATCTCCCTACTGTTTTCTATTTAACCAATAGATCAAACTGATTCCATCCCTATTCCAACTTCGGATACAACTCTTATCTCTCTCCAATCACCTAATAAATCACCTCAAGCTGCTATACCTATTCTCAATCCTGAAGAACAAATACCTCTAGAAGGAAACACAAAAACTCTCTTTGTGGCTTCCACAAAAGAAGTCTCTCTACCTACTCCTATCTAGAACACACCATCCTTTGACAAAAGCAAAGAACCAACCTCATCTATCGTAACATCTTCTGAAGCCACTCCTTCTCCTAGCAAAGCTCTAACAACCTATTTAGGAAGATTTAAACTATGTGCTAGGAAGAAAACTAAAAGATCTAAAAAATCATTGTCTTTGTGATCCTCTTTTTCTTGTCTAGTATTTCGATTTTAGCTAAACTATGTTAGCATATTTTGTTTCAGTCCTCCTATGGACTTGTTTCTTATCATTTTAGTTATCTTTAGACTTAGTTACGCTATTTCCTTTAATCAATGCACTATGATCTATTATTTCTGTTATCTTTTCAATCATTCTGCATATTCTTTAAAGATTACAAGGGAGTTCATTCTACTCACAATATTAATCAAGGATGATAACAAAAAAGGGGGAGAGAAAAACCAAAAACAATTGTAGTCTACACATTGCACGACAAAATGATTATGTGATTGTGTTTTTTTTTTTTTTTTTATTCTTGCATTTGGTTTTATAATAGTGTTTTTATTATCATCAAAAAGGGGGGAAAGTGTTAGATATCCATCATATATTTTGATGATAACAAAAAGGGATAAATACTAATGAATCAGTAAGATTGCAGGCATTTAGAAGGGTTTTCAAAAAGTTTAAATTCGCAAAACTAAGTTGTTTTCAAAAATTTGTTTAGAAGGTCTGGCTTGACTGAAAAAGAGATTAGTTTGAAATTTTTTAGAAAGTATTTCAAAAGCTTTATAAGTAAAAGTGGTATAGTACTTCAAAAGCTTATTCAAAAACTTTAAAGAAAGGAAGAATTGATACTCTTCAAAAGGTCATTCAGAAAGTTGATCAGGAAATATATGTCATTGAAGTTATATATTAGATTTGAATTAAATAAGGCCTAGCTCTACTAGATTTGATATATTAGGGAAGTACACTTATTCCCATTTCACTCAAGATGGAATCATGATCCTTAGGGATTATTTTTGATTAAATTTATTTTTGATAAATCAAGATATGCACAAGAATAGATAAGGATAAGGTCGATTCAAATTTTGTGGAATTTCAAATCTTGAATATGAGTCTTATTCGAAAGTTGCTAATAAAGCATATCTCCTCAACAAATTCAAATCAAAAGCTTATTTGGTGGTTACGGATTGAAGTATATCTGATCTAAGCAAGATAAGGAGAGTTGTTTTTGAATTTCAAATGACCGATATCTTCTTAAAATATCTAAGGAATTATCTTTAACAACTAATGGTTAGATATACACAAAAGTAAAGATAATCTTCAAATTAGCCTTTGGAAGATTTCAATATAAAAAGAAAAATGATTCAAAATGTCATTTTTTATAACAACAACAACTCTCAAAAAGTTCTTGCTACATAAAAAAAGTTGTGATCAGATTTTACTTTCTGAAAAGTCACAAAAAGTTCTTTAGATACTTCTTTAGAAAGTTGTACCAAAGCAAACAATACAATAATCGTTATTTCTTTTTAGAGTGAAATTAATTGAGATTTATATTTTTGTTCTCACTTGTAATTTGTAATTTTTATTTTATTGTTTGAGTGCTGAGACAAGTACATTTGTACTGTATAAATCTGTATTAGCCTAGATTATAGAGAGGCTAGATAAATAAAGCAAAATATTGTAAGGTCTATGTATGATGAATGCTTGTAACCTCTTTGTGATTTGATTTAATAGATTAAGTAGAATGACACTAGTGAAGTAGACCAAGTCCCCAGTAGTAGAGTTGGAAGAGAGTAGTAAGTAGAAGACCGAAACTTTATAAATCTTTAACCTAATATTTTCCTTACTCTTTTAATTTGCTTTATTAATTGTTTTGTGTTAAATTATTAAAATATCACTATTTACCAATATAAGTTATTAAGAGGGGTAATCTTATTTTTCTTATATCAAAAAGTTTCAAAAGTTTAAAAATATCAATTCAACCCCCCCTCCCCAGCTTGATATCTTATACAGGACCAACATATTCAATTATCGATCCCAAAAAAAAAAAAAAAACTATGCAATCTTTCATTCTCATTCTTGTTTATTGAATCGTGGGAATTCCTCACACAAGTTAACTAAAATTACTCCAACAAATCAACTCCTAATATTGAGTATATTCTATCCGAATCGCTTCTACAATAAAATATCTTAAGATCATATTAAGTTCTTGAATTCTACTATTAAGTTGCTCTAATCCAAAGAAATCAAATAGCCAAACCACAATATATTCAATTACTTCTAATTACATCAATCCATTCACAATAGAATCTCATGAACTTTAAGGTGAACTCTAACATTTAATCAATAACCTGAACTTATTAATTCAATATGTCAAAGCAAATTGTAATTAGACCTCAATAACAAGATATTATAAATTGAATTAAAACAAACGAAATATTCGACATATACTATGATTCAATATTCTAATACTAAAATGAAATAAATTAACATAATGCAATGAAATTAAAAAGAAACATGAAAATAAAATAGAGAAAGGGATATGAGACTACCCTCTTTCCTAAGACTTAATTGTGTATCTAATTTGCAAGGCTCATATCTTATATATAATACAAAGAATTTTGAAAATCTATCTTCCCATGTATCTTCAGCATATCTCTTCAATATTTTTTTCTTTCTAAATGTAGCTCCAAATAAAAGATATATGGAAACATGGCATCTTATACTAGCCCCACCAGGTACTTATGCATCCTTCTATGAATGCACCTTCAATTGTTTCATAGAATAAAATAGATACATGGCCTAATCAAAGGGATACATGCTATATACTACCAAAATATCAATATATGGCCAAGAATTTTAGATACATAGCATGTATATGTATAGAAGACACACGGTCTAGACTTCTAATGGATGACATGGCATGTATATCTCCTTTTATCATAAATACATTAGGGGTATTTCTCTAGTTTCTTCAATTTGATCCAATTCTTGTCCCCTTCTGGAGCAATTGTCCATCATTTGATTCATTTACCATGAAAACTTGTCCTAAAAACCTAAAAATCAATATAAACAAATTAAGTATCAAATTACATTAAAAACATAAAAATCTATAAAGGCATTATATAATCTATCTATAAAATATGTACAATTTACCTTTTATTAATCCCTAATAGAGATTGGCAATCTAACTTGCTTGATCACTTGCAATCTACCCTTTTCATTCAATCAATATATCTAATAAGGCTGGGAATAAGGAGAGGATGGTAGTTGCAAAGCGTTTACCATTCCTTAGGCAACAACATTTGCCCCCATCTATAATTAGGGTGCATAAGCCACCATTCACTATGTAGTTGGTATGGAAGAGGTTCTCTCCTTGTTCATTCTCTTCAGAAATGGTAGTACTAACCACCCTCCTAATGACTATGCTCAAATACTGTCTACATTCAAGTCATACTTAAGCCTCAATGTCTCCTTGGAACTTTGCCAACACATGTTCCATCTCAACTTCCTCTTTACTTAAATTAGTGCTTTCTACTTCAAATTATGGTTCTTGACCCTTGATGGTCATCACTCATCAGTTTAGGCATTAGTTAGCCACATGGCCTACAGAAGGTTGATGGGAATCAAGCACCGACACTCTTGACTTAATCAAGAGCAAGAGGTCTGGTGAACTTAACTACCAAAGCACTCAATTGCTAACTTGACTTTAGCCTTTTTAACCTGCAAAACAACACCCTTAGAGATGACCTCTAAGCTATCCGACCTATTTAGAGTGTTACTGTAATTGGTTCCAACCTAAGTAGCATGATCACGCCATTAAACCTAAAAGACCCGACTTGCCATAAGGAGCTCGAATTGATAAAAGGACCTCGATACACTAACCTTAACAACACCTATCAAAATTTGTTATTTGCAGACAGGCCCTCTACTCTAAAGATGAGATGTATTCCTATAAGCATGCATGCACCTAACACTTAGAATATTCTATTTCTAGAATGATTATGAGATTATCCTTCTCCATTTTACATTTGTACATGTAATTGTTCTTACCTATTTTAATAAATTAGCTAATATAAGTAACCTTAGTAAGAACCAGTAAGATAGTCTCTTATATTACTCTATAATCAAATTTTCTACCTTATTAATGAAATTTACCTCCTTTATGATTTATTCTCAACTTTAATAACCTTACTAAACCCAGCTCATATCAACTCTTGAGCAACGTTGTGCCGAAAAGCAATCTACTACCTTAAACTAGCGAGTCACATTTGACGATGTAGTGTTTCACAATTGCTTAAGCAATGCATCGCATCTATAAACAACTTGCAAAGCTTAAACTTTTCTTTCCCTTTTGCGTTTTGATTCCATTTAAAGCCATACTTTTCCCTTCTCTAGAAGACCCATCTACACTACGGTAAGTCCTCTTCCAAGGCATATCATCTTGGTGTCAAAGCTAGAGGTTTTGAGCAAGGCCATGAATTTGAGTCGTTGTGAAATATTATTCTGTTGTTATTAAGGTGCGTGATTAAGTGAAAAATTGTGATATTATTGTTGTTGAAGTAGGCATTGTGTTTGCATTGTGGGTATATTATATCTCTGTTCTGTGATTTAGGCTCAAGGTTTTGAATAGGGTCGCAAATTTAAGTCATGGTGAGATAATGTTCTATTGTTATTGAGGTGAGTGATTATGATAGTATTGTTGTTGATGTGGGCATTTTGTTTGTAGTATGGGTGTATTGTAGTGAGAAGTTTCCGTTATGTGATTTAGGTTTTTGTTCTCAATTTTCAAGTCGAAGGTTGAGTGTAGATAGGTGTACTCTATTTTATTCTATCTCTATTGTATGGGTAACAGAGTAACTAAGAGTAGCATAGTTGTAGCTAAGAGTATTGTTTCTAGGTTTATTGATTCAAGGTGATAATTGTGGTTGTTAGGAAGCTAAATATGACTAATCTAAGGTTAATGCAATGTTGAGAGACAATGACAATGATGTTCTTGGCCTTAGATGCCATATGGAGTTAACTACTAATGAATGGCTACATTGAATAGCAGTGATGATAGAGAATATGATGATGCTAATGCACGGAACGTTGATTACAAGGTAAATAAGGCCTATAGGATAGGTAGCCGAGTAGATGATAACATCCCAATTGAAAACCAAACTAATTAGGATATCCACCAAGCTTAAGAAGTTCCTTACAGGAAAGTAGATCGCCCAACTCTTCAAATACAAGATGGAGGAGTTAAGCAACAAGCTGACAAGAGGTTAGAGCTGAATGATAAAGACAAAAGTGTTGTAGACCAATTTTATGATACGGAGGAAAGGCTGGCTCAAGCTTCCAGAGTTGAGTGGCATAATTATCAACCTAATCGAGTGCCTCAAACATGCTTACCACTTCCATTAGTAAGCTGATCGACCAATTTGACCTCGGATGAACTTTAGAGAGGTTGACTTGGATGAAGACGAAGTTAAAGAGGAAGATAAAGAAGAAAAGCAAGTTTATGAGCTCCTAGAGGAATAGATAATGTGAGAATCTAAATTCCATGCTTCTCAGAGAGTGGAAATGTTGATGAATACTTAGATTGGGAAGAGCAAGTTGAAAAATTGTTTGAATGTTATCCTTATGTTAACAGAGATAAGGTCAAATTTGCTACTCTTGAATTTGTTAGATATGCCCATATGTAGTGGAAGAAATTACACACCATAGGAGATAGGGAAGGATGCCAAAGAATAAGGTCATGGGAAGAAACGAAAAGAGTTATGCATAGAAGGTTCATTCCTGAATGATACTATCAAGATACTTTTATCAAATTACAAGAGCTTTGACAACGAAGCTAGACTGTCAATGAGTATGTGCAAGTATTTCAAATGCTAATGATTCGATGTGAAGTAGAACTAGAAACTTAGACCGTCTAAAGATCTATCACTGGACTAAGACCTAACTAGAGAGAAAATGTTGAGGTCTTGTCTAATCGTACCTCTAAAGAAGCTATTAAGGTCACCTAGTAAGTTGAGAGACAGAGGAGAAACCGACCTTACAAGAATTTTAACTCCCGATCTTTTCAAAATAGTCGACTTGTTTAAGGAAGTCACAAGAAGCTTATTAACTCTATACCCCACGCGAAAGAAGGACAAACCTCCCGAGGTGAAGGAGTGAAGTTGGAATAAGGAGGAAGAGAGAATAAATTTGAAATAAGGTGGACTTCTAGGCGAAAGATGAGTAAAATCAAGTACTTCAATTGCAAGCATTTTGGACATGTGGCTTCCTAATGTCCAAACTACTGAACTATGGTCATTTAAGGAGGTGAAGTGTATAGTACTGATGAGGATGTTAGTGAAGCTACAAATGAAGAAGTTAATGGAGTGAAGGTAAAAGTTACAGGTGAAGAGATTTATCCTAAGGAAGGAGATATGTTGAACTTAATAATTCGTTGAACTCTTAGTATAGAACATGATCAACAAGAAAAATAGCTAGAAAATCTATTTCATACTACTTGTAAGGTAAATCAATAAATTTTTGCCTTGATCATAGATAACAATAGTTGTATGAATGTAAAATCTACTAAGATGGTAGAACAATTGAAATTGCTAACTACCCTACACCCGAGACAAATTGCACTATTTAAATGGAAAAGGGTCATTACATGTTACTAAGCAAGTATCCTTACCCATTTCTATTGGAAGCTATAAGCATGTCATGCGATTTATACCTTTGTGTGCATTACATATCTTGTTAAGTCGACTATGGTTGTTTGATTGAAGAGTTATACATGATGGATATCAAAGTAGTTATAGTTTTGAGAAAGATGAACAACCTATTACATTGTATCTTATGACTCTAATCCCGGTGAGCAATATTCAGTCTAAACTGATCCAAAAGACTAAGAGGGCCTTAGTGATGAGTAGATCCAAGCTTAGAAGAACCATGAAGGAGAACGAATCAACTTACCTGTTGGTGCAAAGGCTATTGGAAATAAAGAAATAAATTAACCTACCTAAAGAGGTTGAGGAGTTATTGAGAGAATTTGCCTACTTATTTCTTGATGAGCTACCTAAAGGATTAGCTCCAAAACTAGGAATAGAGCTTGGCATTAAGTTATAGCCTAGAGTTGCATTGTTTAACCAACTAGCCTATTGAATGACCTTAAGTAGGCAGCCGAGTTGCAGCGATAGGTTAATGAGCTTATTGAAAGAGGATATGTTCAAGACAACATGAGTCCATGTGTTGTACTTGCATTATTAGTACTAAAGAATGATGAAAGTTAGAGGATACAAGTAGATAGTTGAGCAACAGATAGGATTACCATTAAATATCGATATCCCATTCCCAAACTAGATGATATGTTTGACGACCTATATAGAGCAAGTATATTTTCAAAGATTGACCTAAAATTAGGATACCACTAGATTTGGATGAGAGAAGGCGATGAATGGAAGACAGCCTTCAAAACTAAGCATGGACTATATGAATGGCTTGTAATTCCATTTGGATAATCTAACACTTTAAGTACTTTTATGAGACTAGTAAACTATGCATAAAGAAATTTGATAAGAAATTTTGTCGTAGTATATTTTGATGACATTCTTGTGTACAATCCCAACCTGTCTAGTCACTTTAGTCACCTTCAGGCTGTATTCAAGGTATTTCGATCTAAAACGTTTTACGATAACTTGAAGAAATGTTGTTTTTGCTAAGAAGAGGCTATATTCTTAATGTATGTCGTTTGCAAAGGAGGCTTCAGAGTAGATGAAGAGAAAATACGAGCAATTGTAGAATGTCCTACACTTACTTCATGTATTGACATTAAAAGTTTTCATGGGTTAGTGCCTTTCTATAGAAGATTCATCTAGAACTTTAGTTCTGTTGCTACACCACTTACCGAGTAAACCAAGAAAAACATTGAGTTTCGATAGGGAGATAAAGAGGAGAAGAGCTTTGCCAAGCCAAGGAAACGGTTAACTACAACCCCTATACTAACATTACTAGATTTTAAAAAAGTTTTTGAGTTAGAGTATGATGCATCCAGCATAAGGATTGGAGCATTCCTCATGCAAGATTGCTGACCTATTACTTATTTTAGTGAGAAACTCAAAGGACTAATGTTAAACTACTCTGTGTATGATAAGGAGTTGTATGCCTTTCTCTAAGCTATGTAGACCTGGCAACATTACCTATTGCTTAAGGAATTCATAGTGTACTCTGATCACGAAACATTGAGTATTTGAGAAGGCAACCAAAATTCTTAAAACGATAGATTAAATAAGTTAAGTTCTTAGAAGGATTCTCATTTGTGATCGAGTACAAGCGAGGGAAGGCTCATGTAGTTGCAAATATTTTGTCTAAGAGACATGTATTGCTTTCTAAACTACAAACAAAGTTGTTAGGATTTGTGAGCTTAAAGGAGTAGTACGCTTAGGACCTCCACTTCGGACCTATTTTTGCCCAGTGCCAAGAAGGAAGAACATTAAATGATTACTTCATGGAAGAAGGATATCTTTTCCGATTTAGAAAGCTATGTATATTGATTTGTTTGTTACGTAACCTTCTTGTTATAGAGGCCTATAGTAAGGGCCTGTTTAGTCACTTTGGTGAAAAACAAACATATGACCTATTGAAAACGAGGTTCTATTGGCCAAATTTGATAAGGGACGTACATTAAGTTGTTAAGAGGTGTATAACTTGGAAGGAGGCTAAAAGCCGAGCTAAACTAAGGTAAGCTATGTCCTTACCCATACCAAATAGACCATGGACTAACATGAGTGTAGACTTTATGCTTAGGTTGCCAAGGACAGTGAAGGGGAAGGATTCGAGTATGGTCATAGTAAATTAGTTCAGCAAAATGGCACGCTTTATGCCCTATAACAAAACTAACAATGCTTTGGCTATATCTTTTCCATTTTTGTAGGAGATCGTAAAGCTACAAGAATTTCTAAGTAATATAGTATCTGATCAAGATCTAAAATTCTTAAGCTAGTTCTAGAAGACCTTGTGGTGCTGATTGAGAACAAAATTGTTATTCAACACATCTTGTGACCCCTAGATTGATGAATAAACTGAGGTCGTCAATCTTACCTCAAGATCTCTTCTTCAAGCTACAATTGGACAAAATCAAGCTTATCAGGATTCTTGCTTACCTATTGTAGAGTTTGCTTACAATTGTTCTATCCATAGCATTACAAAGGAGACTCCTTTTGAAGTAAGGTATGGATCCAATCTCGAGCTATCATTAGATTTGACACCAAGCCTGAAGAACTACCAAGAAGACCAAGGAGCCTTAGACCTAAAACAAGCTTTCTAGTATATCTACCAGTGAGTAACAAATCAATTGGCCTAAGTTATTGAGAAACTAGTATGAGGAAGTCGAGGAAGGAAAGAATAGGCATAGTTCTAACCAGGAGAAATAGTATTGCTACATCTCAACAAGGAATGGTTCTCAACTAAGAGAAAGAGCTAACTATGGCCTCGAGCTGAAGGACCTTTCCAAGTACTATAAAGGAACAACAAGAATGCTTATAAATTAAAGCTTCCCAATGTTTATGGTGTCCCTAATGTCTTTAATATTACTAACCACAACCCCTACATTTTTTATAAAGACAACCTTAAAGAACATTTTGAGGATTGTCACAAACTAAGGATGGTCTAGTCGTAGCAGACGCCATATACTGTATGAAGAACCCTTGATTGGTTACCCTTCCAATCATGAACTCTTCATACAATATACAAGGCTTTACAACCACTAGCTTCCCAAGAACATATAAATCCACATGATATCATCACATAAGCATATTTATATAAAATTTAAACTACAAAGTTTACAGTAAGCAGTAATATAGTACATCTAGGTTTATATTACTAACAAAACAACAATACATAAGTAAAAGTTTACATAGTTAGTTCACTCATCACACCGAATGGCCCGCTCTTGCCAAAGTCCCCAAGCTAACCTGTGGCATCCCTCGGCCAACCTCAATAAATAAGCCATCCTGCAGCAAAAGTCTAAGGGGGTGTAAGCCTAAATCCAGTGAGTAAAACCCTCAGCCACACCACAAGCAAGTTGTCAATACATTATATTCATGCATATAAATGAATGGACAAATAGAATGCCAAACAATACATATAGTTAACTAGTCCATATACGCAACTCAAATTTAACACCCTCCGAAGTCAAGGTTGGAGTATATACAACACTAATCAAATCTGGGTATTATAATAGAACTTACTTTGCTACAAAACTCCACGTTCCATACTTAAATCAAATAAGTTCTTTATTTTCGTAAAAACCAAGTTCTAGTATAATCGTGAGTAGGCCCCCATAGTCCATACTTACCCCTAAACGGAGGCCTCTAGACTCGACCCTTAGCTAAGCAATTGGCGCCTCCAATGCCTAGAATTCCTATAGGCTAGGGTAAGGTTATTTTATACGAATACACCATACAAAACCAATAAATTTATAATATCAACCCCCGAATGGCCTCTCTCTACCTCTATGTGATGTGACGGCAGGAATTATGTCTATGCAATGCATGTACCAATTTCTTCTTATGAGCCGAGTATAGTTAAGTCCATTTATGATGTAACTATCTAATAGTATACACAATCATTATCTATACTACCATGTAACAACAAAATATTATTTGTACTTAAGGTAAATTCACAACTCAACACATAATAACATACACAAGCATTTCTCGACCTCACACAATAATCAATTAACAATATCATTTAAGTCCACTATCTGCAATCACATATAAGCATGGAATCATAATGTAAATACTCACTCAGCCATGATGACTCACTCTAGTCATAGTAATCAATTGGGAGATCCCTGTTCACGTCAAGATTACCTGATCATTACAATATAATAACGATAGTAAGAAAATAAATTAACTAGTAAATCTAGATATCTATTTACCTAATTCTACTTAGATTACTATCAATTTTTATCCGATTAGACTTTATCACTAATCGTATGTAACTTTTTCATTCTATTTATGATATTTAGAATTTATAGTCGGTTTTCATTGTTTCAGACGTATGTTTTGGACTTTAAAACCCGTATTTTATGATATAGACTAAATTTATTGAAATTCTAACTATCGAAGCTTAATTATTCTTATTAGTTAGTTTTATGTTCTATTTTAGTAGTTAATGGTTTCATTAGCTATTAATTCTTACACTTAAATGATCTTGTGGTTTATTATCTTAGAAGCTCATGTCATTGCTTATGTCATCATTTGATTACATCATTGCTTATATCATTATTTAATTATGTCATTGCTTACATCATCATCCATTACATATGTACCCTTATCCTTATGTATTCATACACTTTATACATATGTTATGTATACTTATATTTCTAACGTACTAGTATGTACACTTATGTACTTATACGTATACTAATATACATACCTATATACACATACAGTGACATACATATTTTTATATGTATTTTCTTATGCTTAATGTTCCCTCTTAAGAAAGCTTCACAAATTTCATATTTTTACACTTTAAGGGTATATTTAGTAAGGTATATGTATGAATAGTTACTATATACCTCTTTTTTAATTATGTACATAATGGGTACTTATGTATAAGAGTCCTCATACGTGTATTTATCAAGTATACTCTTATATACACATACTTAAGCATATGTACATGTGTTCTTCTTCCAATTATCTAAGGATTCCTATACTTCTAAGCATAAAAATTGAAACTTTATTCCTTCAACATCATATATGTACATAACACATAAACTTCCTACACCAACCTAACCTATACATCTAACTACTAAATAAGATGGAAAAGTACATAACAACATACCTTTTGCTCCTTGTAATATGTAAGAGAGATATTAATTTATCTAATGTATAAAAAGTTGTTGAAATATGGAAGTAGATTTAAAAAGTTTCAAAGAAAGGGGGACAAGAGAGTGATGGTTTGGAATGGGAAGAAGAAAAGGGATTTTGTGTTATGTATTTTGTGTTTTATATTGAAGACAAGTGGACTCTAGGATGGGGACAAGAGTGGATGGCAACAAGAAGGGGAAAGGGGAAAAAATTCAAAAGAAAAGAAAAGAAATCAATAAAAAGAAAGAGAACATTCTAGTGTAATAATGACATATATGTTGACTTTGCAATATGTTGAATTAGTCAACCCTTGACTTAGTCGACCTTTAACATGGTCAACATTTGACTTGGTCAATATTTCAAAATTACATGTAATCTAAGTATGTATAATAAAGTGATTAAGAAAAATTAGGAAGAAAATTAAGGAAATGAAAGGAAATAAGGAGTTTAGTGAATTGATTAGTAAAAATAGGTAATGAGATCTTCCTTTAGATATTTATATCCTATATACATCATTTAGTAGGCCACTTAATGTAATTATCATGAAAAGTGTCGTTTAAGGTATTAATACTTACTGCATATAACATAAGTATCAACTAAACTCTTAACTCTATGTAATACTAACTTAGTTATATAATTAGAAGATGAATGTGATTTATGATACAATATCTTAGTTTCTAAAGAATTACTTTAGTATTATATGTATTTATGAATGATTGAAAGTTATCTTTAATCTTTTACCAATAATTTGGTATAATACTAAGATTATATTATCAATTAGGGTTTGAGGGTAAATTATGGTGAAGTAGTGCTTTTATACCCTTAAAGTTATATTTTTAGGGTTTTTATCACTTTCAGATGAAATCTTTAGTGTTTACATATGTTTAGGGTAGAAAAATTTTATACGCAATTAATTAGTTATTTTAGGATTTTCACTTTCACTTGCCTTATCAACTCCTAGAAATATCTAACCCACTTAAGTCTACTTCAGATATTAGGTCAAAAAATTTAGGGGTTTATAGGTATGATAAGAATCAAGCACCAAGACCCTTAACCTAATCAAGAGCAAGAGGTCTTGCGAACTTAATTGCTCAAATACTCAATTGCGAACCTAACTTCAGCCCTTCTGACCTGTAGAATAGTACCCTTAAAGATGACCTTCAAGCTATCTGATCTATTTAGAGTGCTATTGTAATTGGTCCTGACCTGAGTAACATGATTGCATCATTAAACCTAGAAGATCCGACCTACCATAAGGAGCCAATCTGATAGAAGGACTTCGATACATTGACCTTAACACCACCTGTTAAAATTTGTTATTTGAAGGCGTGCCCTCCACTTTAAAGATGACATGTGTTCCTATAAGCATGCGAGTACTTGACAGCTAGAATATTCTACTTCTAGAAGGATTACAAGATTGTCCTTCTCCATTTTACATTTGTACATGTAATTGTTCTTTCTTATTTTAGTAAATTAACTAGCACAAGTAACGCTAGTAGGAACTAATATAAATAGTCTCTTGTATTGCTTTGTAATTAGATTTCCTACCTTATTAATGAAATTTACCTCCTTTGTGAATTCTTCTCATCTTCAAGAACCTTGCCAAACATAACTCATAGTAACCCTAAAGCAAGGTTGTGTAAACGAGAAACCTACTACCTCGAACCAATAAGTCACATTCGGCGATGTAGTCGTTCACGAGTGCTTAAGCGATGCGTTACATCTGCAAGCAACTTACGAGGCTTTAACTTTTCTTTCCCTTTTGCGTTTTGATTCTATCTAAAACCATACTTTCCTTTCTCTAGTAGCTTTCTCTAAAGGAGTCATCTACACTATGATAAGCCCTCTTCCGAAGTACATTAAAGGCATTTAAAACACTTAATTTCTCGAGTCTTTCTTTTGGAACATTAACCCATGTCCTTCTTTAATAACTTCGATCTCTTCAACCATAGCCTTTCCTTAGCTATCATCATGTTAGTCAAAGGTAAGGCCACATCGATCTACATTCAAACTATAAGGTGGTCAGCTACTATTAGGTCAGTTTTGGGTAATAGATCAGCCTATTGGAGCTCAACTTAGTTGATTGCATCATTACCTCTTTACCAGCTATACGATTCTAATAGCTTCATCAAGCGTTCCAATCCTCTATATTCTTAATACATTCCTTACCTCGTACTATAGGCCAAATACAAATCTAGTAATAGTCTTAGTCTCAACTTCTTCTACATCACAATGGATCATCAACAACTGAAATTCCTAGATATAGTCATCCAATTTTGATGACCTCATTTAAGCTCTTGGAGGCGCTTAAATATGTCTTGCTCGTAATTCTTAGAAATGAATCAATTGTGAAGGATGCACTTCATCTCATTCCATGTTTAAATCTCTCTTTGATCTTGCCAACATGTGGTATGCACTTTCTTCCACCACATTACCGAATATTTAGGGGACTCAACGACAGCTAGACAGATTCTCACCACCTCTTCATAACCATAACAATCAAAGCTCTTCTCTATCCTTTCTTCTAAACCTAAAGAGTCATTAGCATTGCTTGCCTTACTAAAGCTTGAAATTTGTACCTTATTATTCTATATCTCCCTTATAGCATGAGCATCTCTTTCTTCAAAGTCAAGAAAATTATCGTACTCTTCTTTTTCCATGGTTACTTCATCCAACTTAATCCTTCTCTAAGCTTAGTACCTATCTGCTCTTGCTCCTTCAATACGCTGACAAGTTAAGTAATACCGTTCACCCATGTCCTACCTCTTGTTCACATGCACTTATCTTCCTTAAACAGGTTGGTCATCCCTACTGATAGGTTAGAGATCAACTTAGCTAGTACCAATTGGTCAGCTATTATCTTACATTACCTTAGTGTATCTATCATTATCATTCTAACATATGAATGTAGTCATTTTGACCATCATTGTGACCACATCATCTATTTCCTCATCTATGGTGCGAAGAGTTTGATTATCTTGTCAACCATGGCTTAAGACATCACTTTTGGCTTCCACAACACCACCATGAACATTTGGCATCAACATTCCTACTACTTTATCTTAAAGATCATAGAAGTCACTATTACACCCAGCAATTCCACTATTGGGCCTCGATTTATGGTTACTTCAACCAACTATAGTAACTACAATTTACTTTAACAACTTTGCGTAATGTTTATATATTGATACTTAAGTTAACCCTTCATAAACTCGCCCACAAATATAAACACACTCAAAACAATCCCCATAGACGACATGCCATATAGGACTCGCATAAAATAGTTTACTCTATTTTTGAATGCAAAAAACAAAGTAAATTAGAGTGACACAACACCCACAGAGTAATTACATTACTTACCCCAATACTATCACAACACCCGTATCACTACACCTTCACGCACTATACCAATACTATTTACCTTTGCAAACACTATAGCCTTTCAAATGCAACATGTAAACACACACTTAGTCAAAACCTTGAGCTCTAATATTAGGATTATATGGTGTGTCAAGGAGTTGTGTTATCACTAAGTCTTACCATAGTAATGGTGGATTCTTTGAGATATCGAAGTGGGAGATATAAAGTTGGCTAAAATCAATAGCCTTATGAAGCTACCCTACAAATATGATGCAGTATAGAGCCCAATATGAATTAATTCTCACTTGACATGACTCACAAGCTAAGAATTAAGGTCTACTCACCACTAATTCCCAACTATCAAAGGAACTAGATAAGAGTATATGTGTTAATGTAGGGAAGTCTTACCAGAAGGAGATTTAGGTATCATTCAATAGCTAGTTACAATTATACAAAAGGGGGGACTATTTATAGTAAGTCCTTATGGCAAAATTTAAGGGAAAAAAATTACAAAAAGGGTAAATCACAATTATATTAACTTAGTACATTCCTAAAATGGTAAATGAGACAATTACAAGGAAAGGGATATAGTACTATCTTAGGAAAAAGGAGACATATGTTAGAGTGCCATTGATGCCTTACTTAAGTAAGGAATCTCCTTAGCGTTGAGTTGCTTTAGATTATGACTAGGTTCCATCTTTAGGGCATGTGGTAGTGATAGGCCGATCTTCAATAGATCAACAAAGGAACTCAAACCTCAGTAAGCAAATTGTCAGCAAATGGGGTTTTAATTAACATGTATAGTTTGGGTAGGGAGCTCGAATTGGGGATGTTAACCATAGTGAAGAAGCATAAAGTTTGATTGTAGAGTCTTCATCAACTCGAACTACGACACAAATGATGGGGCCATAAGAAAATTTAACTAGTTATCTTATTGGTACTAAGACTCATCCTTAGCTGGTTATAAGGTTAACATGGTCTTGGCTAAGCTTTGGAGGCTTTGAATTCTTGCTTATGGAAGAGGTCCAAAGATTGGCAATCTCTCATATAAGTTGAGTAGCTCACGAGCAATTTGACTCATTTATAGCCCTAAGGTTTATAGTGTCTAACTTCAAATATGCATCTTTTAAAACTTAACAATTTTTTTTTTAATAAGGTAGTAGCACATTAGATTATGGTACTGGCAGAAGAGATCTTCAAATCTCTATGTTTAAAGAGCTAGGCCCTAAAACTTACACATAAATAATACATACTTTATAATAAATATACTATATAAATGCATGCTCTTATATTACCTTTTAGTTTGGTATATAAACTCTAGTTGATTTTTTTTCCCCTAAGAATCACTTTTGTCATAGTTTGAGGTTCTTTGTTTTTTTCTTTTTTCCTTTAAGCCGGCCCATTGTTTTAACTAATCACGTCGACTTAGATTCTCTACAACTTGCTTTAGACCAATGAAATAAGACATCTAGGTTGACTCGATTGGTCTATCTTAATTCCTATAAAATTACTTGATTTTTTTTAATGGGAATATATTGATCTTTTTTCATTTTTTTTTAGCTAGAAAACACAACAATCTATTAAAAATAGAACAAATCAAATGAAAATAAAAGGTAAAATGTAAAAAACTATTTAACTTAATTTTCTTATTTTACAAAATAAATATGAATCATTCTTTATATACTTTAATATTTTTATTATATCTTAACCTACTCAACCTATCTCCTAAGGATGCTACCTAGCCAAGTTTAGGACAAGCTTTGTAGTAAGGTATAAGAGCTCACAAAACTTGCCTTAAAACCCCATAGGTTTTTTCTGTATTCTTATAACTCACCTCTATAAGGTTCTTTGTACCTATAAATGACCTGACTCGACTTGTCACGGAGCAAAATCAATTTTTCTAATCATGCATCTTATGAATTTGGCTAACTTTCTATGTTGTCTTAAATACAACTTAAAGTAAATACGTATATTATAGCATAATATATATTTTATAGTTAAATACCCTTTGATATGTTTACCTTTCATAAAAAGTAAATTGCTTAGAAAAATAAAATTTATAAAAGCACATTCTTAAACTTATCAATTGAACTGATCATTACATGTAACAGCAAATCTAGAGCTAATACTGACGTATGTTAAACATTCTACTGGATAGCAAGTATGGGTATGTGTATTATTAGATAATGGAGATTTATGAATCCTTCCTTATATAGAAAAGTATAGATTTATATGTCTTCTAAGATAAGAATAGCCATAACCTAAATAAGATACCTATGGGACAGTCAATGTGTTTAATTAAAAAAAAAAAAAAAGAAGTTTATAACCTTAACTAAACAGACATTAAATATAGTACTATAAAATGTAGATATCCCATTAAGATTTTTGTACGTATTAGACCCTACCTAAACATATATAGCGTCTTGAATCTTTTTTCAAATCGTAGTAAAAATACTATAGGCCAAGTGAGTCGGGTATCTTGATAGCATATAGAGTTTTACACAAATACGAGTTAGTGTGAACTATAACTAAGAATAGACAAGGCCAATTGCTGAATGGGTCTAAGCTTCTCGAAAGCTCGAAAGGAAGTGATGGTGAATGTATAAAAGGACAAATGCAAATGAAGAGTAAGCAAAAAGCCATGAACAAGCACTAATGGAACTTCTAAGGACTTACAGCACAACTTAATATGACATATGAAATGGTCTGGTGAGGTTACTCGTTACCTAACCTTGCTTAAAGGTTAGGATAAGAGTGATGTTTAGAGTAAATAGGCAATGTTTACATAGGGAAAGAAAATAATCAAGTGTATTAATGATAATCAATCTATTATTTACAGCTATAAGTACAAGAGTTATTTATACTCAAGAATTTAGGGCAACATGCCTAAAAGAGAAAAGACAAAAAGGGCATTTTCTAAAGAAGTAATGTATAAGATATAAAAAGGTTAAAATGAATATTAAAGGAAAACAATCATTGGTGTAATGGATTTTATATGTGATTTTGTACATGTAGCGATCCTATATTGGTAATGCCATTGGAAGATGCAGATAAAAAGTACAGTTAACATGCTTGTTTAAGTAAGGGTAGCTTAGTCAGTCCGGAGTCTCTCTATCTTGGCTTCTCGCTAAGGGTGGTGCTGAATCATTGGTTAGCTTAGATACAAGTGAATAATCTACAACTCAACGTACTATAGAGAGATGGATAGTCATTAGGCTTAGCAAAGAAGTACTTGGCCTCAGCAGGAGTCGATTGGAGTAGGAGAATCTACCTTGCTAGGCCTTCTAATCCTCAGGCTCGGCTGCAGGTCAAAGGCCTAATAGCCTAATTCCTATTATTCCCTTTAGGTTGTTTTAAGGGATCAAATCTAAATGGTCTTTAATCAATTCTTTAATCAATTCTCCATCAGAGTGATATGGATTGAGGTTAGCAATGTTGAAGGTGTCAAAAACCCTATAATCCTCGAGCAACTCCAATCTATAAGCATTATCATTAACCTTCTAGAGGATTCTAAAAGGTCCTTCAACTCTTGCAAATAATTTGTTTCTCTTCTTGCTCGGGAACCGTTCCTTGCTAAGGTATAGCCATACCAAGTCTCCTTGATAAAATTGTTTAGCCATCCTACCATTGGCCTTTACTCGCATTCTTTTGGTAGCTTAGTTAATGTGCCAAGTGACTTTATTATAGATGTGCTGAAGGAATTATGCTCTAGCTCTTGCGTCAGGGTCCTCTTGTATGCACATAGGTATAGAGGTGTAATTGAGGGACAATTCGGGATTAAAACCATAAACCACTTCAAAGGGAGTCTACTCAATAGTGTCATGTACTGTCCAGTTATAAGCGAATTCGACCACTAGTAAGCAAAAGTTCAAATCAGCTAAGTTCTTGCCCACTATAGCTCGGAATGGTGATCTAAAAGTGCGATTAACCACCTCTGTTTAGCCATCAATTTGGAGGTGACAAGAAGTACTGAATAGTAGTTTGGTCCCCAACCAAGGCCACAAGGTCCTCTAGAAATGGCTCAAGAACTTTGAGTTCCTATCGAAGACTATACTTCTTGGCATGCCGTATAACTGCACAATCTCCTACAAGGAAAGAGCAGCAATAACCAAAGCATCATTAGTTTTAGAGTAAGGCACAAAGTGTCCCATCTTGCTAAACTTATCCACAACAACCAATACAGAATCTTTGCCTCGAGCAATTTATAGTAGTCTAAGAACAAAGTCCATGCTCAATTCAGTCCATAGCTTCATTAGAACAAGCAGTGGCACTTTTCCTTTCTCAGCTCAACACTTAGCCTTTTTGCTCACAGATAGCTTTTAACAACTCGTTGCACATCTCGCTTCATTCTTAGCTAAAAGATTTGACTACTCAATAACTCATACATCCGTTTCTCCTTAAAATGTCTAGACAGTCCTCTACTGTAGACTTCCCCGATCAGTAGTTCCTATAGTAAACAAGTCAACATGCATAATTTTTCACCT
The DNA here is from genome assembly GCA_024138015.1 of Lumnitzera littorea. Classification (NCBI taxonomy): domain Eukaryota; kingdom Viridiplantae; phylum Streptophyta; class Magnoliopsida; order Myrtales; family Combretaceae; genus Lumnitzera; species Lumnitzera littorea. The sequence continues at coordinate 53,460,365 of JAMXBB010000001.1, forward strand.
CGAAATAAGTAGCTATCTTCCACATGATGCTCGTCTATTGTTCTTCCATTGACACATCGTGAAAATACGGGTCCAAAGTATGGATCCTCAAAATACTACTCCTTGATATTCGCAAACCTAAACAGTTTAGTCTACAGTTCACTCAAAAGTACATGTCTTCTTGAAAGAGCATCTGCAACTACATTGCTCTTTCCTTGTTTATATTTTATTACAAAATTGAATCCCTTAAGGAATTCAACCCATCTCACCTGCCGCTTAGACAACTTCATCTAGCTTCAAAGATACCTTAAAGACTCATGGTTAGTGTAGATGACAAACTTTCTCAATAATAGATAATGCTGCCATACTTGCAATACTCGAATCAATGTTAAGAGTTCTTTCTCATACATAAAGTAATTTAACTAAGGCCCCTTGAGCTTCTTATTATGGTAGGCAATTGGTCAGCCTTCCTACATTAAGGTAGTACTTATCCCAATGCCTGATGCGTCACACTCTAACTCGAATATTTTCTTGAAGTTGGGTAAATTCAGTATAAAAGCAGAGGTCAACCTTTCCTTTATCTCAGTAAAACTCCTCTCTTCCTTTTCTCCCTATTGGAAGTCAACGTTCTTCTTTGTTAGTTCAGTAAGCGGTGCAGCGAAGGTACCAAAATTCTTAGTGAATCTTCTATAGAATGAAGCTAGTCGATAGAAACTTCTCACGTCGACATAGTTAGTAAGAGTCGGCCACTGAACAATAGCTCAGATCTTCTCATAATCTACTTGTAAGCCTCCTCCACTGACTACATAGCGCAAGAATACCACTTTCTCTTAGCAAAAGCAACACTTCTTCATGTTGCTAAATAATCTCTTGGTATGGAGGATATTTAGAACGGTTCAAAGATGTTCATAGTAACTTGGCATGTTGGCATTGTAGACCAAGATGTCATCAAAGTATACCACAACACACTTCCCAATCAAATGTCTTAGCACATGATCCATTAGTCTCATAAAGGTGTTCGGGGCATTCAATAAGCCAAAGGGAATAACCATCCATTCATATAATCCATGTTGAGTCTTGAACATCGTTTTCCACTCATCTCCTAGCCTTATGCGAATTTGATGGTAGCTAAACTTAAGATCAATTCTGTAAAAATCTTACCTCCATTCAATTCATCTAGCATATCTTCTAACCTCAGGATATAATACCTGTACTTGATCATAATCTTGTTTATGGCTCGGCTGTCTACACGGATCTACTAGGTTCCATCCTTTTTCGACACTAGAAGTGCTGGTATAGCACAAGGGCTAAGACTTTCTCTAACATAACCTCTCTTTAGCAACTCATTGACTTGTCATTGGAGTTCAAAAGCCTCCTTGAGATTCATTCAATAAGCTAGCTTATTTTGCAATACGGTACCGGGTACTAAGTTAATGCAGTGCTCTATGCCTCGAGTAGGAGGCAACCCTTCAAGTAACTGCACTAAGAATAGATTGGCATACTCGTCCAACAACTCTTTGATTTCCTAGGGTAGTTTACCCCGTTCCTTCATTTCTAATAGGCACCTGACCAACATAAAGGTCGGCTTGTTAGTGTTGATGGCCTCTCAAAGCTCAACCCTACCCATCATTAGAGTCTTCTTCAATCCACAAACAAGTTTTATTTGTAACTTATTAACTTCTCTTGACGACATCAAATTTAGTATAATCTTCTAGCCATCCTTTTCGAACACGTACGTGTTCTTGTATCCATCATTGATAACTCTCCTATCAAACAGCTATGGTCAGCCAAGCAATACATACAAGGCGTACATGGGCAACACATCACAGAGAATCTCATTGGAGTAGTTTCCAATTGTGATCAGCAACAGTACTTACCGGGTGATATGTAATGCTCCCTTATCATTCAGCCAATGTAACTTATACGGCTTCAAGTATGCAATGGTCAACAACTTTAACTATGTGACCATTTCAGCTGATGCCACATTGGTGCAACTTCCAATATAAATAATTAATGCTCGCACCTGGTCATTCACTTTACAGGTGGTATGGGACAAATTCTCCCTCGACTCCTCCCATAAGGGTTCTATGTTCATTGCACGTTTGACAACTAAGACCAAATTATTGAAGTCCTTGGAAAACACCTCCAGTATCTACAATTAATGCTTCTTTCTTGGTAGTAATCTCTTTGTCCTCAAGTTCCTTGTCAAGACTTTCTACCTCTAACTTCATAAAGTTTCCCTTAATTACCATAGTTCTTCAGTTTGGGTACTGAACAGCCATATGTCCGGACCCTTGGTACTTAAAGTACTTGATCTAGCTCATCTTCCTATTAGACCCTTGCCCTTTCTCATAAGTTTGGGTTAGCCTTTTTAGTTGGCTCGGACATTTACCTTCCGGGTTGGCTTGGTACTTGACTGAACTCGATGACTTCCCTGTCTAGGTCAGTTAGTTGGCATTTTGGCAGGTACTCAACTTCTTCTCTACCTCTCTACTTATTGTGCTATTTGAATGGCTTCATTTATTATGGTGAATCGTTGGAGTTCTATAACATCTTGGATATCACTACTCAATCTTGTGATGAATCTAGAGATTGTTTACGTTGGGAGTTCCTCCACTTCACATCGAATCATGAGCATTTGGAATTCCTAAACATCCTCGTCAGCTGTTCAGCCTCTTTATCTCAGTTCTTGAAGTCAAGTAAAAGTATCTTACAAATAAGTTTCCGATACAAACCTGTTTTTGAGTATTTTCTTCATCTTAGGCCAAGTATTAATCTCTTGGTAGCCCTCTTGCCTCCTCATAGCTTAGAATTCTTCAACTACATGGCGGCATATCTAGATAACTCAATAGCAGCAATTCTCACCTTCTTATAATCCTCGTTCTAATAATAGTCGAAAATACGCTCTACCTTCTCTTCTCATTCCTGATATTCATTAGCATTCCTAGATCTATTGAAGCTTGGAATCTGAAGCTTTACGTGGTTAGATGCTTTGGGGACTCTAGTTCGCTTTTCTTCAAAATACTCTTCCTTATCCTCTTCATCCAGTTCTCTTAAGTCTATTCTTCGTCTTACCCATCCACTTACTCTTCTACCTCGAATTAGTCGAGTTAGGATTTGACCTCTAATAAGTTGAGCAACTGGTGGGGTGTTTTGTGTGGCCTTAGTCAATTGGTAAGCTAATGCATGAACGACTTAGGTCATATCTACTAAGAGGTTAGCTACCTCATCTAATTTCTTGTTAGTGCTCTTAGAGGTTGCTTAAGACTATCGTCCATGATAGATAACTTCACTATTATCATCTCCAACATCAATGTTTACACTTAGGTCAATCATTTTCTCCATAGATATAAAGCTCAAACTCCTCAAGTAGGTGACATAGCAAACACTTCCACAAAACCAGAAAAGTAACAATTAATAAGCATAGTAATCAAATGGACACAATGACTTGCTCTATTTCACAAACACAAAATAGAGTGTAAATAGAACTTCAAACACAAACCATAACTAAAAAAAAAACCTTTGCTTTGATACCAAGATGGTGCAGTCCGTAACTAAGAACAGATAAGGCCAGTTACTAAATGGGTCTAAGGTTGTAGAAAGCTCAAAAGGAAGTAATGAAAGACAAATGTGAATAAAAAGTAAGCAAAAACTCACGAACAACTCCAATGGATATGATGTACCCATGGAACTTTAGAAGACTCATAGCATAACTCAATATAATGTATGAGATGATCTAATGAGGTTACTTACTACCTAACCTTGCTTAAGGGTTAGGATAAGAGTGATATCGAGAGTAAACAAGTAAACAAGTAGTGTTTACATAGGGAAGGAAAATACTTAAGTGTATTAATGATAATCAATTTGTTATTTACAACTACAAGTATAAGGGGTATTTATACTTGAGAATTTAAGGCAACATGCCTAAAAGAGAAAAAACTAAAAAGGTATTTCCTAAGGAAGTAATGTACAAGATACAAAAAGATAAAAATGAATATTCGAAAAAAATAATTATCAGTGTAACGGATTCTACACATGATTCGGTACACGTGGCGATGCTATATTAATGATGCCATTGAAAGATGCAGATAAAAAGTATAGTCAACTTGCTTGTCCGAACAAGGGTGGCTTAATCTGTCTAGAGTCTCTATATCTTGGCTTCTTGGCAAGGGAGGTGCTGAGTCATTAGTTGGTTCGAGTGTAAGTGAATAATCTACAACTCAGCATACTATAGAGAGATAAGTAATCATTTGGCATACCCATCACAATGTTTCCATTCGCATACATAATAACTTTCACATAATTTGCCATTTCCACCTTATGATGAACTAAGACTACCCTCAGATTGATAGAAACATCATGGTGAGGCTATTCATCAATAGTGTATAGAATAATTCTGATGTAAAGATACCCAATTTGCAGCAAATGTACAAAATATGTATGGATACACTATAGGAAATAGGAGGGTTTTCAGGGCTAAGAGGAAGGCAGTTGAGATGGTATACGGTAATTGGGAGAAGTCATATAATGAGTTGTCGAGATTTTTTAATGCAATGAAGGTAAGCAAATTCTTAGACACAAGTGGATTGGGGGTGGAGTAGTTCACCAAAGCTAGGTGAGTCTCAATTTAAGTAGGTTTTTTAAACATTTAAGTCATATGTAGAAGCCTTTAAATATTGTTAGCCTCTTGTATGTATCAATGTCACTTTCTTATATGGCAAGTATGGACATAAGTAGTTAGTAGCATGTAGCATGGATGTAAACAATTCAATAATTCCATTGGCCTTTGCTCTGGTTGACATAGAATTGGTAGAAACTTAAGGGTGGTTCTTACGAAAGCTTAAAGTCCACATGGTCGGTCAAAAGAGGGAAACTTTATGTTTTATCTCCAATAGAGTATCCAACATCGATTCTACATATAAGAAACCATTAGTAGGGTAGCAACCTTTGTTTGTAGTTTAAAGGTACTACTTACAGCACGTTACTAGTAACTTCAACATAGCTTACAAAAACTAATTATACAAGAAACTTGTTTAGTTTACAGGTGTTTAGGCATAAGAAAGGAAATTCAAATGCTTCATAGAGTAGTTGAGACGAGTTAAAGAGGACGCTCCCGAGTGATTTGATAATATGGATTTGGATATGTGGACACTTGCATATGACATATATTATTGTTTTGGATACATGACATTGAACATTATCGAAAGTTATAACTCTGTTTTGAAATTGGCATGTAGATTACTCGTCCTTACATTAGTCAAAAAGATATTTTACAACTGTGTTGCTTATTGGGAGAAGAGACATAAGGATGCTAGATAGGCAATTGAATTTGGCAAGATCTACAGTGACTATACTCTAGGGATATATGAAATGTGGAGAGGGTGAGCTAGTGCATATAAAGTCATATTATTTAGCTTTCACAATGGCCTTTTTAAGATATTGACTAATAGTTGAATAACGAGGATAGGCCTAAAGGGAGGAGGAAGACACATGCAGTTGACTTCAGGGGTTGTATATGCATGTGTTAAAAGTAGCAAATGTATAGGATCCCCTACTCTTACACATGTACTACTGCAGTGAGTATGAGTATGGATAGCAAATCGATAATAGGACCATGGTATAAGTGGGCAAACTAGATAGAGTGTTACTAATCTCATTTCTACTAGCTCTTTGATAAACTGAACTGGCTACAAGTTAGCTTCCCTTATCTCCACTCAAATATTGACCTATTATGCCAAAAAGGTAAACTTAGGCGGAAGCTATATTACATGGAGATGGACGTTAGGGAGTAGTCAGATAGAACCAGATGCATTGCATGTGGCTAAGAAGGACATAATAGGAGTAGGTATCTAAAGATTAATAGGGTTAGTAAATATTGCATTTCTATATAGGTATTATGTTACACTTCGTGCATAAGCATAAATAGATGTACATTATTATATCTACTAAACATGTTTGTTTGTGTTTGTGGGATAGATGAAGTCTAGACCTATTGATCTGCGCATACTTAAAAGGTAGGCCAACCACCATTTACCAGCCATTTGGGAAGGCAAGATTAGTAATAATATTCTTATGTGCTTTTAATTTTTCATACAAGCTGTATTACCTACTAACTTCATTGATCATTTGTATAGGAAGTTGGCTATGCACTACGAGTATAGTGCAGTGAGATGTCCTTACATAAAGACGAGCAAGATATCCCTATACATCCAAAGGTGGAGCCTTACATACGAAAGGTTGGTTTTTTTGGGGAGTTGCATAGCTTCCATTTATCATGATAGTTATCATGATGAACTAGCTCCTGATCATAGCTCTAGTGGAGAGATGGAGGCTCAAGATACATACATTCTACCTACTTATTAGGGAGGCAAACATTACATTGCAGGATGTAGAGGTCCACTTCGAGTTTTTAGTAGAGGGCTTTGCAATGGTGGGTTAGACTAAGACGGATGATGAGGAGAGCTAGGCTAATGTAAAGGAGAGGTTGTTGGGTGTCAAGCCTATTCATATGTCTCTTACATGGTTATGAGAGTACTTCCAGATACTTCCTTATAGGGTGGACGAAGAGACAATTCGATAATACACATGTGCATAAATACTCAACTTGATGAGGGGATTCATATAAATCTTCCAATCTCATACACCTCATGTTTCTACCATTATTGGAGGACTTCTCTATCATTAGGTAATTCAGCTGAGGGTCGCTTGCTTAGCATGGTTATATCGACAGTTGTACTTTACCTCCTCTTTCAATAGATAAGCTTAGTGGGGCCATGATTCTTTTATAAGTTTAGGCTTAGGATAGATTCTCATATTTTGCCCCGTTTAGTCGATATGGTATTATTATCAATGAGGATAGGCCATTAGCTGTCAGATGGAGGGTATTGTGAGATACTACTCGACATCCCATACATGTAGTAGATATATACCATACAACATTCGACTTAGAGACGGCATAATAGGTATGAGATGATAACTTTTTCTCTATTTACTTCTGTTGTCACACCTAAGTACCAACCCTCATTTGACTCCCTTTCTTTATTTTTTAAGTTTTTCCTAAGGTTGTTTGGGAGCTTATATGGAGGAGTTACTATAGTTACTGTTGCATTTCTACATTATAAGGTGACACATTTGGATTACCCAAGCACTACTTATATGTTTCCATATCATTAAGTGGTGTTTCTTCGACCGTATCGTTTGATAATTTGGTAGATATCAATACTTTCCACGGGATGTGGACACCTTTGAGTAACTCCATTAACTGAACCTCCAAGGTAAGATGGATGTTGACTAGATCAACATGCATGTTATGTATATCCAAGCTTAGGGTTAAAGGTTTGGATTCTTAGTACATATCCATGTTCCTTATGGAGTCAACCAGAGTTACTAGTTGTGATATAGATAGATCACTTGCCGTTACATTACACATTAGGGAGTTGTCATTAGTTAATTGGTAAGTGCATGTATAATCGTCCAATTATTTCTATACTCGTACGTGCTTACTATTATATATTTTGACACCTGCATGTCTATTTATTTCATATAAACTTGCTTAGGGATGTATGGTTGGTACCTAACTATCTTACAATACTCGATATTACAGATGGTGTGCTACAGTTCATCGAGTAGCACAGTAACCTCATTCTCTACTCATATCATGAAGGGTATAGCAGTTACCCCATGTGGACTACAGTAAGGAGCAAGGACCTCTTTCGGACAAGGATATGCTGGCTCCTCATGTACCACCTAAAGGTAGAGCTTAAGTTCAAGGAGGCAAGACTTAATCCAAATGTGGCCGGGGAGACCTTGATGACGATGTGCCATCATACAAGCGATATTCCGTAGACTTCGGCTAAATCAATGCAGGATATGGTAATACCCCTTATCAGGAGTTACCTCCATCTTTAGAGCTGAATCTAGCTTTAGGGTCGGATTTAGCTCTTACATGATTCTTGAATTCCAATGTTAACTAGATCTCACAACTCTACTATCACCTTAAAAGCGATGTTTTACTTACACGCAATCCTTCATGAATGAGGGTGTCACTTAGCTGCAGTAAGCCCCTTCAATTGATCGAGTCCCTCATAGGGATCTTGACGATTTATCGCCTCAGCCTCTACAATCACAAGATAGCTAGAAGTGTTTACTTTTGTCTCGTATCGTTAGGACCTTCACACGGTGTAGGCGACAGTAGATATTTTTATCATTTTTTATACCATTGTATTGACATTAAGACATAACAATTTCTGTATATATACTAATTATTTGAATATCGGTTTAGCTTTTATTGTTGCTCACAGTTTATGATATGCTTTTCTTATCATGACATTACAATTTTTTATTATTTTTTACTCATTTCGTGCATTGAGTTTTGTTGTTGTGCTTTCCAACTTTATTGAGGCATTCCATTGACTGTTATTTTATACAATCGATTTCTAATGTAAACTTATCATTCGACTTGTAATGAGCGGGTGGAAGTAAATGTTTTAATTGTATTGAAAGCGCATACAGTAGATGCGTCTTAATATATATGGAATGTGTTGAAAGCACATTTATTATATATATCTGCAGTATAAATAAAAAGTATTAGAGACATATATAGTATATGCACCTCCATTTTGTTGTATTTTTATATTGAAGATATATATAATGCATACGTTTTTAGAGTAAAAATAAGGAAATCGCATGTGCTATCATTGTACTATAATCATAATATTTACTTTTCTAGGGTTTTTTTTATATTATTTTTTGAAAAAAAAAATGACCTATATTGGTATAAAACTTGTGGTAGCTAGGATCAACAACGAAACTGCGCGAGGGCTGTCCCCGGATACTACACTAAAATTCCGAAAGGGGTCAAATACTTATTTACTCTGCCTTAGCCCGAATTCCCAATTTTCCTAACCCGCCTTTGATCCATTTTCTCACTTTTGAGAAAGAAACAGATTTTTAGAGAGAGAAGTAGAATGCAGAAGCGAGAGCAAGGCAAGTCCGGAACATCCGGCGGCGCCTCAGGTCCCTCGTCGGCAAAACGAGGTCGCCCATTTGGCAGCACTAGTAGCAATGCCGCTGCTAGTGCATCCGCCGGAACAGATTCCGCTGCTCCGGCGTCTCTTCTCGGCCCATCCCTCCAAGTTCATAGTTCCTTTGCCGGTCAGTCTTCTCACCGATTCCACTCCTATTATTATATTGATTTTTATACACTGCCCTCTCTATTTGTGGAAGTTGTGATTTTATGGTTGCCTTCTGTTAAAATAAATCCTAGAACCAAATTTGAAACATGGAAAGTGTTTTCGTTGAAGCAAATGCATCCTAAATATCTATAAAAGAATTTTCTATTTAACAGCCTATGACTCATCTGACGCAACTGAGTTGTGGGGTCATTTGTGTGTTGTTTTTCTTTTGCGACGAAGTTAAGTTAAAATTATATGCATCTTTTTTTTATTTTATTGCTTTTGTTTTAGATCAAAATAATAAAAGGATAGTTTTAGCACTTCAAAGCGGATTGAAGAGTGAATTGAGATGGGCATTGAATACTCTCACATTGCTCTCTTTCAAAGAAAAGGAGGACTCGCGAAAGGATGCCACTCCTCTTGCTAAAATTCCCGGCTTACTAGATGGGCTTCTCCAAGTTGTATGCATCTTTACTTCTCTCTAGTTTATCTCAGATTTAGTATATGCTTCTTTGGATAGAACTGTTTTTTCTTAGTTCGCGATATTTTGTAAAAGTTGAACCCAAATTATCTCTCTTGATATAGATGGATGATTGGCGCGATATAGCACTGCCAAGGGAGCTTGTTAAAAAGCCAAGGGTGAGAACATTAGGAATGAATTCTCTTGTCACGGGTTTTGGGAATGAATTTGATGCATTGAGCTTGAATAGAACTCCGTCACATCTAGGGTAAAGCTCTTTTTATTATCTTTTCTCTTATTCTCAATTTTAGTCACCCACTGGCAATTTGGGAGTTGAATGTGGCTGTTGTTTATGGCAGAGTAGGAGCTGGTTCTTCTGTGACAGAAAATACTTTGCAGAAGAATTTGACTAGACCTTGTCCTACTGAGTGGTGGCTGGAAGAAGATGGTCTGTTTAATCTAGATGATGAAGGACGAGCAGAAAAGCAGCTGTGTGCAGTGGCTGCATCAAATGTTATTCGCAATTTCTCTTTCATGCCTGAAAATGAAGTCATTATGGCACAACACAGGCATTGCTTGGAAACAGCATTCCAATGCATCGAAGATCATAAAACAGGTAGAAATTTGTTGATCACTATGTACTAAATTCTGAAAGCCTTGTATTGCTTAAAAATACTTATTTATATATAACCAATGGAGTATTGGTTCAGTTGGCTAGTAGGCTAGACTAGGCATGGGAGAATGCTCTGACTTGAGGTTAGAGGTTTGAATCATGGCAAATTCACTTGCTGGGAGAGGCAATGACCCTAGTTGCAAACAAAGACCCTAGTGGGGACTAGGCCCACCACCTAATTGGGGTGGGGTAAGAAAAAAGAGAATAACTTGTCCTGATGTTTGTGGTTCTTGTTTCTGACAATGTCAATATTGATGCACTATTTGTCTTCTTGTTTGAATTGCTTTTCTTACCTTTGTTTCCAGTCTTTTTGGGTTGAATTTTCTACCTGCTTGGTGCATAAGCTAGTGCTGCAGCAGCAGCTAAAGCAGAAAAATTCAGTTTATCCAATGCCAAAAGAGAGTGACAGCCTCTTAATCCAAAAAAAGTAGTTTTTATCATTGAAGAACAGCACAACTGTTCTAAGTGATACATTATAACTGTTGCAGTGAAAAATGTACCCACTTAATTGACGTGATAATTTCAATGGAGAGAACAAATGTTATCCTGAAGTAAAAAGAGGGAATGGATGTTTTAAGTGATACAAATTTAGGATAAATGTTGCAACATATATAATATATAGGAAAATATATTCACCTATAAATAGAGGACAATTGTTACAGGACATGGTGCATGCAAAGGATATATTTTTTTTCTATCAATGGTAATAGAGAATGTATTTATAACAGAACTAATGCAATTGTAATAGGGAGTTAACTACATCTTTGGCATGCACCATTTGTCATAAGTAAAATTCATCTTTAGTTTGCACTATTGGAAAACGTACATACTTTATTTGCACTTGAAAGCAAATATATGTCCCCTATGTTGTACTTATGCCCTTAATTTTTTTTTGGATTAATTACTTACCCCTTAATGTACTTACCCTGTAAAGAAAAGTACCCACTTATTTTCTAATTCACCAAAAGTAAAATTAAGATTGCACATGGCCTCATGCATATGCATGTCTTAGTACCTTCTCTACAGCTTTTCGTTTTAGAATCTGAAAATGCCAGCTTTCAACTTGCTCTAGGTTTCTGAGTAAACCACAATGGCTGGTCTCTAGTAGGTTTCATGAGGTAAGGATTAAATTGATTATGGATATTTTTGGTGTACTGAATGCTATTGTTTTTCTGTTATCTTATGTTAGTGTTTATCTTCATGGTTTCTACAATCTAGATCTTAGCATGAAGCATTAATGGGCATTATAATAAAAAAGGTGCTTATTGGTCATAAAACTGTTTTGGTTAGGCTACTTAGATTTGTATCTTATTAGATTCTGATAACTTAAGATCCTACCTGAAAGTGCAAATTTGTTTGTTTAATTAATATATTCAATGGAGAATGATTGAACTTAGTGGTAGAGTGCGGGTTTTTTATTTTTAAAAGGTACTTGAATTGTGAATTTATTAAATATATTATTTGATTTCGGATATATATATCTATATGTTTTAAATTTACAAGTAATTTCATGCGATGATGGTATTGGGGATCAGACAAGCAGACATAAACTTGTTTTCTATTTTTCCTTATACAGTAGATGGTCTATTTTCCCTAGATTGGCATAGAATAACACTGGGAATTCCTGTCTCATCACCGCCTTAGCTTTTAATTCTTAGCTGCCATCCCCACCACACACCACCCTCCTCTTCCTCCCTCTCTCTCTCTCTCTCTCTCTCTCTCTCCACCCAATCCCCCCAAAATATATATATGTATTTAATATTACATATATATATATTTATATTCCCCCTTCTTCTTTGGTAAAGACATATTCTAATTGTTGGGTCTGTGCTCATGTTTTCATCTTGAGTGTGTAACCTTACTAGTGGTGTATCATCAAGGAGATGGACTAGTGGATAAGGTTGAGAACCTGTGTTCCAAATTTTATTATGGACAGATCTTGGGAAATCTAGATAGCACAATCTCTATTTTAGTGCAGGAGGTAAGTATTTAATTATAGGTGAAGAAGTTTTAAGGAAAAAAACTCTTCTTTTATTCATTGCCAAACTGAAATATATATACAAGTTATAGCACATTTTGGATAGATATCAAATCCCTATGATTTATCCTTATCTCATATACCAGCCAATCTGTTCTGCCACATCTACTAAACCAAACAAACAAATCAGAATAAGAAAGAACAAAAACAGACTCAATGACAAAGAAATCAACACACAAGCTGATTGCACCTTAACGGCTTAACAACATTAATTGAAGAAAAAATAAAATAAGGAAAAAATTTATATCTTCTTCACTCCCCTTCAAGCTAGGAATGGATGTCAAACATTCTTAGCTTGGCAATATTCTCAATAAAGTTCTGCTTTGACAGTGATTTAGTTAGGACATCATCTTCTTAATCCTTTCAAGAAATGAACTTCAGCTGCATATTCCCATTCTCGATTTCTAATTTAATAAAGTTACGATCGAGTTGAACATGTTTATCCTATCGTGCTATACAGGATTCTTCACAATACTAAGTGCTGACTTATTGTTAGACGACATTCGCACTCCTTCCACTGAAATTCTTAGATCTTCAAGTATCCTTTGAATCTGACTTGCCTTGCATATTCCTTGAGCTATTGCTATGTATTCAGCTTCAGCACTGCTTTATGCCACTACAGATTGTTTCTTACTTCTCCATATCACTAAGTAGCCCCACAATTCGGAACAAAAAACAGATGTCGACTTTCCATCCACTACGTCACCTCTCCAGTCTGTATCAATAAAATTTTCAAGGTCTCTAGATTGGTTCTTAATTAATAGGCCTTTTCTTGGAGCTCCTTTTAAGTATCTAAGAATGTGATTTACTTAATTCAAATGATGTCTCATGGGTGAGTGCATTGCTTGACTTACCAACTTATGGAATGAGCAAGATCAGGCCAGGTAAGTGAAGGATATAATAATCTTCCTATTAGTTGTTGGTACTAACCTTGATCTACTAGCAGATTGGTGGGCTTGTTTTCCAATTCTAAGGCAAAGGAGTACTTGTTGGCCAATATCCTAGCTGCCCTGTTTCTTGCAAAAAATTAATAATATATTTCTTTTAATTGATGATGATCCCATTTTTGCTTCTTGCTACTTCCATTCCTAAGAACATCCTCAAGTCTCCGAGCTCCTTGATCTTAAATTTCCTTTTGATTTCCTTCATTAATCTTTGAATTTCATTTCAATCGTCACCTGTAATTATCATGGCGATATTGTGTTGATTATCGAGCATTAAATGAGGCTACAATTCCAAACTAGTATCCTATTCCGATGATAGTTGTTAAAATCGTAATTCTATTGTATAAAATTATATAAAACTGGTAAAATCATAAATTTATAGAATCGTACATAAATGTTCATAATTTTACTAAAAGTTTACATACAAATAATTTTACATTCAGTTTAACTAAAAAAAATATTATAAAATTATAAACTTGTAGAATTGTATTTTTGACTTACAATTTTAACAATTACAATTTCAGTAATTAAAAAACTCCTTGATGAGTTGCATGGAGCAACCATTTTATCTAGGATTGACTTAAAAGCTAGGTACCATGAAATTAGGGTGTGTGTGGAGGACATACACAAAACGGCCTTTAGAACCCACTAAGGGTATTATAGATTCCTTTTGATGCCCTTTGGCTTGACTAACGCTCTAACCACTTTTCAAGCAATAGTGAATGATTTATTTAGACTATTCTTGAGGTGATTTGTGTTATTATTTTCGATGTTATACTCATTTTCAGCTTAAATTTGGAGAAGCATCTTGAACATTTGCAGACAATTTTGGTGTATTAAGGGAGCATTGCTTCACGGCTAATAGAAAGAAGTGCCAGTTTGGCCAACGAGTTTTGGAATATTTAGGCCATATAATATCAGCAATAGTCAGTATTGATCCCAAAAAAATTAAGAGCACCCTCAAATGGCCATTACTGACGTCAGTTAAATGAGTACAGGGATTTCTCAGGTTAACAGGGTACTACTGCAAATTCATTAAAGATTGGTAAAATAGTAAGACATTTGACTGATTTATTAAAAAAGGGTGCTTTTGACTAAATGCAAGAGGCAATGGACGCCTTCCATGCCCTGCAGCCAGTACTAATAACAACACTCATATTAGCTATGCTGGATTTATCACTACTTGTCACTGTTGAGTGTGATATGTGGGGTAGAGAAGTGGGAGCTGTCTTACAATAAAATAATAGGCCAATGGCCTACTTTAGTAAAGCCTTGTTGGATAAGACACTTAACAAGTTGATGGACGAAAAGGAGCTCATGGCCCTTATTTTAGCAATACAACATCAGAGACCATATTTCTTGGGCTGCAAATTTACTGTAAAAACCAATCAGAGAAGCCTAAATATTTTCTCAAGCAGCAGGTGGGCTCCCTGACCAGCAGAATTGACTTGCCAAATTGTTAGGGTATGATTTTGAAATACATTATCGGTCCAAACATGACAATAAAGCTGCTGATGCATTGTCTTGCTTGTTTCAAGGAGGAGAATGTGCTGCAATTTCTGGTCCAATTTGCATTGATTTAGATGAAATAAAAGCAGAAGTGATGCAAGACCCTTTGCTGGCTCCTAAAGTTAATATTTTGCAATAGGGAAAAGAAGCAGGAGCAGGAGCAGGAGCAGGTTTTCATCTAGTCAATGGCCAACTCTTATATAAAAACAGATTGGTGATTCCTTCCAAATCTAAATGGGTCCAAATATTTCTTCATGAATTTCATGACACTCCTCTAGGAGGACATGTAGGTTTTTTAAGGACATATTGAAGAATTGCATCCGGTATATATTAGAAAGGAATCAAGAAGGATGTAGTAAATTATTTAGCCGCTTCTGCAACTTGTCAACACCAAAAGTATCAATCCTTGTCACTAACTAGTTTGCTTTGTCCGTTACCTATTCCCAGCACTATTTGGGAAGATATTTCCATGGACTCTGTGTTCAGGCTTCCAAAATCCATGGGCTTTGATGTGGTAGTCGTGGCAGTTGACTGGCTCTCAAAGTATGCACATTTCTTGCTCACCAAGCATCCATACACCATGAAGAGTGTGGCTGAAATATTCGTCAAAGAAGTGGTATATTTGCATGAAATGCTGAAGACAAGAGTTAGTGACTAAGATCCAATCTCCATAAGCAATTTTTGGAAGGAGATGTTTCAGTTACATGGAGCTAAATTACATTTCAGTAGCTCTTACCATCCCGAGACGGATGGTCAAACGGAAGAGCTCAACATACTCTTGAATGCTATCTTAGATGCTTCACTTTCAATCAACCCAAGCAATGGGTAATGTGGATGCATTGGGCAAAATATCATTACAATATTTCTTTCCATACGGCTACTAAAATGAGCCCATTTAAGGTGTTTTACAGACGACCTCCCCCACCTATAGCTTCCTATGTTGATAGAGAGAGAGGCCAGAAGGAGCACACCAGAGATGCCATCTTGCAGCAACTCAAACAGAATTTGGCCCATGTGCAATCCCTTTCTTGTGCGTCAGCCAACAAACATAGGTGGCAAATGAAGTACTCTGTTGGAGATTGGGTTTTCCTCAAATTATACCCTAGTATGAACCAGCAAATTAAGGCCAATCTTACCTCCAAGCTGGCAACATGATACTTTGGCCCATTTCAAATTGTAGAACAAATTGGCCAAGTCACATACAAGCTTCACTTACCTAGTGATTGTAGGGTGCATCTGTTATTCCATGTCTCGCTCCTCTACTACAGAAGAGTTGCCTAAGGACATCTTTGAGGATGCTGAAGTCCTAGAGCAGCAACCAGTAGCTGTACTTGGCAGAATATTCCATTTGGATGGTCAACATCAAATCTAATTACGCCCTAGTATGAACCAGCAAATTAAGGCCAAACCTGCCTCCAAGCTGGCACCATGATACTTTGGCCCATTTCAAATTATAGAACGAATTGGCCAAGTCACTTACAAGCTTTTGCTTGCCTAGCGATTGCAAATTGTGTCTGGGATTCCATTTCTCGTTCCTCTACAGCTGAAGAGTTGCCTAAGGACATCTTTGAGGATGCTGAAGTCCTAGAGCAGCAACCAGTAACTGTACTTGGCAGAAGATTCCATTTGGATGGTCAACACCAAATCTCATAGTTGTTAGTTTAGTGGCCATGTCTGACTCCTCTACTGCTGAAGAGTTGCCTAAGGACATCTTCAAGGATGCTGAAGTCCTAGAGCAGCAACCAGTAGCTGTACTTGGCAGAAGATTCCATTTGGATGGTCAACACCAAATCTCATAGTTGTTAGTTTAGTGGCAAGGGCAACCAACACATGATGCCATATGGATGGATACCACATCCTTTCTGCTTCAACTCCCTAACTTTGTCCTCAAGGACAAGGACAACCTTCATGGGGAAGGAATTAATGTGTTTCTCAAGCCCCAAACGCCTGTGTTTCATGTTTATAAAAGAAAACAAGGCCCAAATTCTAGGCCAACCAATGAGATTTATCATAATAATAATGATAGTTGATGTGAGTGTGTGTGTGAATAAAACTGATGTGTGGAAGGGTGTTGGTGTGAGCAGCTTTGGTGAATTCAAGTGGTCTGTGGCGTGTGTGAGTGGGCTATTGATTAGGGAATAAAGGAATTCAGTAGTGACATGGCAGAAGGGAATGAGAAAGAATGTTCTAGGGACACATGGCAACATCCTAGCATATATGAAGATCATTAAGTACAGGAGGAATCAAGTTGGTTAGGCATGCATATTCTTCTACTCCATAGAAAACACTACATTTACTTGTTGAGTTTTATTGCTCAGGGAACCCATCACCAGCTGGGTTTTGTTCACTCAGGTATTGCCACTCATTTGATTATTTCTTCTTTTCACCCTCACATGCAGTTCTATAAGCTATTATCTTTCACTTTTACGACATATTTCTGAGTGGATTTATACCAATAGTGCAAAGATAGAATCAACCATGATGATTTGACCATAGTATTTGATGGAACACACCATGATCAAACCATTAAAGTGTAAAAGATATGACAATCAATATGGAATGATAAATGTGCATTTGATTGAGTGGAAATATTGCCATCAAGTATGAGAAAATGAATTGCTTCTTGTGATACTATTTGAAGACTTGAAACTACATGCAGAGACATAGTTCTATTCTGGGCTGTATTTATTTTTCTTAATCTTTATGGCTTCCAAGCAGTTACATTGTGCTCACTTTGTATATGAGGTTTTAGAATGGGATTAGTTCTATATATCCCAATTCCTAGAGAAATGGCATATTCTTTCTAGGTTCAGTTCAAGTTCATATGCTAGCTGAATCTCGATGCCAACTGAAAGATATTTGAGACTTGAGTGTGGCAATTTACTTCCATAGGTTGACTTTGTGGCAAAACAAATCTTAGCCTTTTGGGTTAAAGAAAATGAGCTGGCACCCCTATAGGCAGAAAGGACCCTAGCCTGTTGGGAGTTCCCCATATATGTAGATAAGAGCAATAGTTTGTATTTGTCTTTGACTTTTGTGGGTCCAATCAATCAAATTGGAGGAAAAATTTTATTTTCAAACATTTTGTGTGCTTTTTATGGTTTTTGATATGAAAAAGCTGCAAGTGACATGGCAGGGATGGGCATGCACAATATGGAAAAAATAAGAAAATGTAGCTATGTGAAGTGTAGTTGGTAACAGCAGTTTCTTGTTTCATTAATTTTGCATTTCTTTGATGTGTCATCATTCTTGATCTTTATTGGCAAAAATGTGTTATAGGTGTATAAATGCGTGTGCCCTTCTCAAGATGACATTTACATGTAATAGCTATGTAATTTGTGGAGTGCTGAACACATTATACTAGTTCTTTTGTCTCTTCTTCTTCTTCTTCTTCTAAAGAAAAAAGCTTTTGTGGTGAGATGTTTATAATTTTTAATTTGTACAGAGGATGAGGAACTTGTCACAAATGCTCTTGAGACGATTGTGAATTTAGCACCACTACTTGATCTTCGGATTTTCAGCTCTAACAAACCTTCATTCATCAAAATGACGTGAGATGCCTTCAGCTCAATCCTGCCATTCTTGATCTCCTCTGTTGAAATACTTTGTAATTGATAAATTCAATGGTTCTCAATTGGCTTGTTTTTTATGGAATAGTGAAAAGCGTGCAGTTCAAGCTATTATGGAAATGCTGGGGTCTGCCGTCAGAGCCTGGCATTGTGCAGCTGCAGAATTGATTGGTCGTTTGATTATAAATCCTGACAATGAACCCTTCCTTCTACCTTTTGTTCCACAGGTCAATTTTAGCTTATACTGAATGATTTCTTTCAACTAGGTAGATATGAGGATTATTATCATGCTGAAGTGATATTGCAGATACATAGACGAATGGTTGATCTTATGAGCTTGCCTGCCCATGATGCACAAGCTGCTGCAGTGGGTGCACTTTATAATCTAGCTGAAGTCAACATGGATTGCAGACTGAAACTTGCAAATGAAAGATGGTGAGCATTTCTGCGTTAATCATTTGGAGCTATATCTAACCTCATTGGAAGCTTTGGAATTAATTGCTTATTTTATACTGTTTTCTTAACTGATTTTTCCATCTTGCAATGACTAGGGCCATTGATCGGCTGCTGAAAGTGATAAAGGCACCACATCCCGTTCCTGAAATATGCAGGAAAGCTGCAATGGTTCTTGAAAGCCTTGTCACAGAGCCGCAAAATAGAAGTTTATTAATAGCGTATGAGAATGCTTTTGCTGAGATACTTCTCTCGGAATCTAAGCATTCTGATACCTTTGCAAGGATTCTATATGAACTAACATCCAGGCCAAATAACAAAATGGTGGCAGCTCGTGGTGTTTGGGGCATGTAAGTGTGCCTTCTTTAGGAGTAGTGATTAGGTAGTTAGCTGGGAGTATTTTTAGAATCTGAAGGTACATATCTGCTGACCACATTTTGGGTTATCACTCAGTTTTGAGGAAAAAAGTTGGAATTGTTGTCATATCTGTGGAATGCAACTGGAGCGTTTA
This sequence comes from Lumnitzera littorea, assembly GCA_024138015.1. Lineage (NCBI taxonomy): Eukaryota > Viridiplantae > Streptophyta > Magnoliopsida > Myrtales > Combretaceae > Lumnitzera > Lumnitzera littorea. Next base: position 53,479,674 of record JAMXBB010000001.1, read on the forward strand.
TCTTAGTACATCCCCTTAGGGATTCTGTTTTCCTCGAGTTTTAAGGGACGGTGATATTGAGGTGGACGAGCAATATCCCATTCTGCCGTTTTATGAAAAGAAGTTGGGAAAATTACAAAAACGTGAAATGATATGTGTTATCTTGTTTTTTCAATTTACTGTTCTGTGTTATTTATGTTGTTCTCCGTTGTCAGTCTTAACAAAAATGAAATAGGGTAAATTACGTTTAGAATATTTGTATTATTATACTTTTTCACTTTGGATACTTGTGTTATTTTTTTTTACACTTTTGAGTATCCGGATTGTATAGGCCTAACGTTTCTTCTAAAACAACACAATGGAAAAAGAAAATATGGATTAATCCAAATCCTGAAGCCTAAATCACAAAAACATTAAAGATTCAATAGCTTTTCTCTTCTCTCTCTCTCTCTCTTTGTGGTTCTAGCAAAGATTGGCACCCAGGTATCTCTTAAGTCATAAATATGAATTGCTCTTTTTTTTTTTTTTTTGGCCGTTACACAGCACAATTGTAATTGGTCGACTATTTCCAAATACATCACACACCAACCAATCATGACCAATCCTATTGTGATAAGTGAATTAAGTTTGGAGGACCTTATACAAGGTATTGCAATGATGTTTGATTCCAAATACATAAGAAACTCTCCACACACCAACCAACCTTGACTAACCCTGTAACCGTAAGTGAATTAAGTTTGAAGGACCTTGCACAACGTATCGCAATGATGTTTGATTTATACCACCAAACAATTCTTATATAGTACAACTAAATTACTAACGAACTATATAGAGTGCATAATTATAATTAAAAATTATAACAGCATTGACAAGGGTAGATTTTCCAACATTAGGAAGGTTGACAATACCAGCTCTTAAGCTCATGCTTATTCTTGTACTTGAAGTAGAGAATCTCCTCTTCAATCAAAGCACACCCATGAAGGTGAATAGGGATGGGGTTCTTGAAATATATGATGACTTTATTGGAAGATATGTGAATGCAGGAATCAATTGGTTGCATGCTATCCTTGCCATCCTTTTTCTTCTTCGAAGAGAAGTGGGGGAGAGGAGAAGAAGAAAAAGAAAAGCTGGTGTTAATCTTTGCTAGAACCAAAGAGAGAGTGAGGAGAAACAAGCTGTTGAATCTTTCATTTTTTTTTTTTTTTTTTGGGGCTGATTTAGTATTCTAGATTTAGGTTAATCATTATTTTCTTTTTCCATTGTGTTGTTTTAGAAGTAGTGTTAAGTAACAGCTGTTAGTATTTCACCAGTTTATAAAATACAGGTACCCAAGGTGTTAAAAATAATAATACAGGTATCCAAAATGAAAAAGTATAATAATTCAGCTATCCTAAACATAATTTACCTAATAAAATATGACGGGCATGTATTCTCCCTAAAATTAACTCCAAATCAACAACATCTTACTTAGAAACCTTAAATAAAACAATATGAAACTTAAAATAATGTAATAATGTGATTGATAGGGTTAAACATGTTATTTTTATCATAATTGCAAAAAAGTTATTTGAATTAAGGCTTTGGTCAAGTTCGAACATCCATTTTCATGTGGAGCTCTGTCTAAATTCATGTGGATATTTGACGTATGGTAAGGATCAGGAATAAGAATAAAAAATTAATTGTCTGCATCAGGATTATAAATGCCTTGTTTTGAACTAAGGGAAGGGGAGGAAGCAGCTGAAAGAAGAGGGAAATAAGGAAAAATAGTTAGTACAGTAAGCTAAATGAGCAGAGAAATTTTGGGGTAAGTAGCTATTACTTTCGTAGACGAAATGAAGGGAATTGAGGGATGTTTAAGCTTGCCAAATCGACCATCATTTATATTAAAAATAAATTATTATATCATAAAAACAAGGGGTAATTTAAGTAAATAAATGTTTTAATTTCCGTCTGTTCACTTCATTCATGTCAAGGAAGCACAAACGTTCACCACCCTGTGTTTTCTTTTATTAACTAACATTTCCTTATTTTCCGTTGGGCTTTTTCTAAATTTTTCCAAAGAAAGATTAAAACTTTTTATCCTGATTACCTAGGTGAACAGTCATGGGATTATATAATTGATATTTGTAAATTACATTTATGATTTTAATTTGGAAAAGTTGCAAATGTAGTTTCTTATGGTTGCTTAATGTGCACTTAGCTTCCAATCTTTAAATTTGAAAGCCTTAACCTCCGTATTTTCGAAAAAATGTTTTTAGACCTACTAAATGACCAATTTCCACTCCAATTTTTAAATTTGCGATTCACTCGTTTTCATTTGTTTTTTAAATTTCTTTTAGCCGTGTGAATAGGATGCACAAGACATTTATAGAAGAGGGGTTAGGGACAATGTGAAGGTGAGGGGGGCAAGAAAATGAAGAAGTTTCTCTCTTCATGGAAATCCACATGAATTAACTTATCAGCTCAATACTATTTTTGTTCCATCCAAGCTTTTGCGACTTAGTAGAGAAAAAAATTCTTCAAATTTTACCGGTATATCCGGCCTTTTTCTTCAAATATCAAAACCAGTTGAATACTTGAATAAAGAAAGTTTCTAAATTTTTTTTATATTCTTTTTATTTTTTATCCTCCCATTTTTCCTTTGATCAAACATATACTCCTAATCTTTTCAGTTATTGTTTCCTCGGAGTAAACCATTAAAACCCACCCTGATGTCTTTACTCCATGTGTGCTTGTTTCATATCCTTGAAAGAAGCGCTTAGACCCTCATTTATTCTAAAAGTTGCACCCAAACTCCCAATCAACCCTATGTCCTCCTAAAACAAAATATTAAAATAATTCAACAAATTGTAAAAATCAAAAAGAGAAAAGAGATTAAAATAATTAAACCGTAAGGAACAACCTCTATGGTTATTTCATCCATGGTCGGCTACCCTAAAGTTAGGAGATTACTACACACCACTTAGGGAAGTTAGAATGATATTCTTTAAGTAGTTAGGAGTTACCTTGTGTTATTATGGTGGTAGTTCCACCAATGGCAAGTCGGTGGCTTAAGATCCTCCTTTATACATAAGTAGTCATCTACCTTTCGAGGTGGGTGGTATAACCAACTTAAGGTAATGAATTTTTGCCAACTACCATTATAAGATAAACTCGTTTTGGGTTTTAATCAGATCACATAACCAATCGTAATTTTTATGCTTAATTTCCAACGATGTGGTGGTGGTACTATAAATGTTTGATTACATGCATATCTTGTAATACTACGATTTGGATGACCACAGAGAAACCTTGATTTGCTAACACATGGAAGGATGTAGCTAGAGTGAGGCATGAGAGGAGGAATAGGAGATCCTGGTAGCTTTTAGGCATGCATGATAGATGATCTTTTTTGGAGCTCTTGATCATTTTTCATCAAATTGTTGATCAATTTTGTAGGTAAAGATTTTTGCAATACAACAATGTTTACTAATTCTTTTAAATGTTACTAAGGAAGGGAAGGAGGCCTTTACCTGTAGATCTCCAAGCTAATATTCGACCATTGAATAACTTAGAGATTGATGAATGAGATTGAGCCTTCCATGACATTAGTTAGATTGTTTCGATGACATCAAACAAGATGCAGCCTACATTATTATATTTGTAACTCCTTTTGGGCTTTAATGTATAATGAGTCTTTTATTAGGCCTAATGTAGCCTAATAATCTTGTAAATAAGCCTATAGAAAGGCCTATTAAGTGTGCAAGCTAACTAAGAAAAGCCAGGAGTAGTGAAATTAGTGTGCCAATCCCTATTCTAAACCTAATAACTAGATTTTCCTAAGATATCTATAAATAAATAGGTTAGACTCTCTAAGCCTTAGCACTAGTCCAAAGAGTCAATCTGTGATATTAAGTTCAACTAAGTCCAATTACCAAATCGACCTTCTATATTTTACCCCACAACCAAAAGCTTTTTGTATGGAGTATAGGGGTTTTTGTTGCTTAAGTCAAGTCTTCAAGTTGCAGTTTAGCTTATATGTATTGCTTCAATTGTTGCTCCATCATCTAATATGTTCATGAGGTTGATATTCTTACTTGTTGATAAGTTAGAGCATAATAATTTTGCAATTGTACCAACAACATGCCAATAATGTTGTCTTTTGCCTCATGGTGTATGTTTTTTTCCTTATAGTTATACTGCTACCTTGAAATAATAATTGACTACATTTGACATGATACTGAGATCTTGAACTCTTAGTCATTTATTTTTCATCTAAAGTGGAAAATGAATTTCCTTATCCTTTAATATATAATCAACTTCATTGCTAAGAATTTTATCGATTAGAAATTTTAACTTGCTTTAGTATAATAGTAGTTCCTTAAAGTAGACTTGTTGTAATGTTGGATTTGTGAAATGGTTGACCAGTAGGTAATTACACTTGACTTGCATAATGGAGGTCAAGGTATTAAATCATCTTTCAAACGCATTTATATGCATCTTTTTTTTCTTTTTATGGCATGGTAGGTATCGTTTGGATGGCTTAGGGAAGTTATTCAAATGCCTCCAATTTTTATTAAGCCGTTAGGGATTGCTTAAGGGAGTCGATCAAACGACTCCCTTGTTCTTCAACTGATAGAAGCTTCATCATTGATAAGAATTTCTTCTTCAATTTTTCTTTTCATTATTCTAGTCGAAATATCCTTGTCAACCTTCATTTTTGGTCAAGAGACATTATATCTTTGTTATCATGATAAAAAACTTTAAAGACTCCATTATAATGGTGATTTGACCATTGAATATACTTCTGAATTCATGTTAACCTCAAATCCTAAAAATGGGATGCTTGTCCTTGTAGTTTTTTTCACATAGAAAAGGTAAATCCTCTTCATATTGAAGCTTGAGAGTGCTTAAGTAGTGTGATAATGTCAATTCTTACTTTAAGTGTTGGTTTTGGCATACTTGATCTTTTACTTGTTAATTATCTGTTAGTGTTTGCTCTTTTTTGCTTTTGTCTGTAAAATTTTAATTCTTTTTCATATTAAGAATTTTAGTTTAGAAATTTCTAGTTGTTTTGTTGTTTTTAATACTAAAAATTAAATAAAATTCATAAAAATTTGCAAAATAATTTTAAAAAGTTAGAAAGATTTTCCTCTTTATTTTTATTAGTGTGTATTTAAGCCATATTTTGAATATTTCCTTAATTTAATTTATACTAAGCCTAGCTTACTTAGTATAAATTACTAGACATTAAATTAAGAAAAAATATTTTTCTAAAAAATGTCTAAAAATGTATTCCAAAAAAAGGAATTCGAAGTTACCAACTAATAAAAAGGAAGATTAGGATTTTTGGGTAGAAAAACCCATGTCCAATCATTAGTCTACGAATTTTCTAAAAAATAATAATTTTTTAGAAAATTTTAATAAGAAAAATCAAGTTCGGAGACTAATTTATTAAGTCACCATGTAGAAAATTTTTTTTTAAAAAAAAAAAACTAACTAATGGGTCTTGATTTTTATTATTTTTCTAAAGTACAGAAAAAAAAACAAAGAAACATGAAAAATGTGAGAAAATCATTTTTATTAATTTTTTATTATGAATTTTCTCAGAAAGAATGTAACATTTTTTTAATAGTTGCTTTAGAGATGTCTATATACTAGCTAGTTGAGATCAAACTAATAAAGTTTTATTTTTTTTTAGAAAACTTTATTGTGTGAGTTATTTTTGTCACAACTTGGAGGGGGGTCGAGTTGTGGTAGTATCGCCGTATAATACATAAAGATTTGAGATCAAGCACTATCCTTAATTAAGAGCCTTTGGCACACTATACAAGACATTTACAACTACGACCTTCTCTTAGTAACTAGCATTTAGTAATAGCAGAGTATATAAATTAAAGTTAAGCTATCTAAATGATCACTAACAAAACATAAATAAGTAGGAATATCAGGTTTCTCGTAAATTAGTCATATACAGTACCATGATAAATCACCGTATATAGTCTATACTACTTAACAAACTAAAGATACTTAATAATTAGAAATTAAATAGAGTCCACATATATATAATCGAATGGTTTGCTCGAGCTCTCAACTCCTTCACATCTTAATCCCAAGCTAGTGTTACTAACCTCGGGCATCCTGTGGCCTTGCTCTAGCCATAAGTCTTGTTGCAACAATAAACTATAAGAGGGTAGGGGGTGGGGGTTAAGCTTGATTGCTCAGTCAGTAACCTACCTACTCTATAACAAGCAATATCAAGCAAGTTATTTTACAAGCGTATGAATGCATGGTTAAACATATACAACGCAACAGTATATACAGTCTACTAGTAATTGTATATAGCATGGTTTTGATAGTTACCATTACCCGAGTTAGGAAGTATTTCAACACATCACGATCCAGGTATTCATGTCCAATTCAAAGTCTCTTGTCATCAATATCACCCTCAGCAGTAGACATTATATGGTTTGAAGCAGAAAGCAGCACTCCTTAGAGCTAAGTAGTTCCTAAAGGTCGAGGCAAGAACATGTTGTACGAAGTACGTCATACAATAACAACTTTCAATATGAAAAATACAATACGAATCCTTTAGGCATGATCCCCTGTTCTACTGCATGATGCCAATACCTATATTATCATGTTATAAGATATGATGCATGTTCGGTTTAATTAAAGGTTAAGTGTTCGTTAGTTCGATTCATAGGTGACCAATCATAATATACAGACACTCGAAGACCTTAAGCTCTAATGTAGCAAGCATATAATATTCATATCAACTTAAGATGTTTTTGCAAATAAGGTCAATCATATCAAACATACACAATTTCCCATTTACCTCAACATGTAACAATTTCAATTATTGGATATAATTAGGTATTCCACTAACTACAAGCATAAACAAGTAAAAGAAGGGGGTGGTGTATTCACTCAGCAATAATGATCAGCAGTCCCAATAATCATCTATGGTGTCTAAGTCAAACTCTTCATCCCTTGAAGAAGATAATTAAGTTTATGAGTATTCTATTTGTACCAATTAACTAAGCTTACCGCTCATTATCTCGAAGTTTGTTGTTTCCATAATTTGGGCATACCTTCTTCATTTTAACTCTATTTTCGGTGATCTTATAGTTGTTTTCAGTGTTTTCGATTATTCTTTCATTTGGTGAAGTTATTTTTAAGTTTGGGCCCTACAAGGTTGTCGGCTTAAGTAGTGAGTTGGGTCATTTTAGGATTTGGGCCTAGTTTTGAGCATTGGGCTTGGTTTTTTACTTTAGGCTTTATGTTTAATAATTTTAGGCTTCTCTTAAGTATTTTAAATGGTTTTTTTTTTTGCCTAACACTTTAAAGTTTTAAAGTGAGCTTTGGTGATGTTCTTATAGGTCTAAATGCGCCTTTTTACTAAGTTAAGGCTTTAATTCACCAAAGGGCCTATGGGGGGGTATCTTGGATGGGCCTTTGGGTTTTGTGGGCCTTATAAAAACTCTTCTTAAGCCTTTTATTCTAGGGTTCAGATATGATCATTTAGCTACATGAGCCCCTAAATTAGTTCTTTTGAGCTTTTTTATGTCTAGTTGACTATTTAAGGCCTTGGGCTTAAGCCCACTTATCTTTTTGGACATAAGCCTAACATTGAACTTAAGTTTAGCTCATTTTTAATATGGTTACAGATCTGTCTATTATGGTTCTTTGGGTTATTAACACCATTCTTAAGCTTATAATCACTAACTAAGCTAGTTTAAGGCCTTAACTAAACTTTAGCCTACTTAACTTGATTAATTAAGTCTTAAACCATACTTAACACTAAATAAACATGTCGTTAAGCTATTAAACAAAAAGTTCCAGATCTGGTGGGTCAAAGAAAGTGGTAGCCAAGAGTGGTTTTCAAGGTCAAAACCTCCATTTTCATGCAACACATGATTTTTATAGTGTTTTAGCTTATGTAACTTATATTTCTACTAATCTAAAAACATAATCACTTCATAAAAGTGTGTGGAAGTGTTGTAGGGGAACATATATGGGGTGGCATGCATGGAAAACAAGAGTCTCATCAACCTACTTGAAGATTCTCTACTAACAATTACATTATTCTACATAACTTAGCCTATTTGTGTTATAACTTCTACTAAAGGTGTTTTTTCTTGTACTTACATTTGTGGACCTTCTTGAAGTACCTTAGAACTTCTATGGAGTTGCTGAAAAATAAGTTTTAAGAAAGAAAATATTAGCATCTATCATTATTTTGCAAGAAATCTAAGGAAAAACCTAACCTAAGTTTTTACCGGAACAAAGTACGGAAGCCCTTCCTTTATAGTTGTATACTATGAGCCTTGGTGTATGTAAGGGTGTATAAGTTATGGGGGTTGACGCTAGGGTGGTTCGTGGTGGTTGAGAAGAGGAAGAAGAAGGAGTTTAAGCTTGATCTTTGAGAGGAAGTTTGAGGGAGTTTTTAAATATGTTTTAAGGTCTGAGAAAATGAAAAATAAGGGAGGGGGAAGGGGATGGCAGGTCGTGGAAGTGAGGAGAGGTGGGGGATAAGTGGTGAGTAATTTAGGAAAACAAGGACAAGGACAAGTACCAAATGGGGACCATGTACTTCATGTACCGTTTGCCAATTTGGGTAGATATTTTAAAAAGGGATAAGAGTTTGTCTTGTGGTCATTAATCATGTTTGACTTGTAGCTAATCAAGATGTAATGGGGTTGTTTAAGGATTAGGGTTTGATTAGGGTAATTAGTGGTGACTAGGCATGATTAGGCTAATTAGGTGTTTAGGGTTTGGTTAGACTTTGACACTATAATTTAGATATTTTAAATGCCTTACACGTGTACTTAAGGTTCCCTTAGGGTTTGGTGCTTGTTTATGGTAATTTGATTCGCATACGAGCTTGAAAGTTAAGGTTCAAATCGCTTAGTACTACCGATTGCTTGTATTGATCGATTCAACCTTACTATTAGTATTTATTGATGACAATAAGGTATTTGATGACTTAATTAAGGTTAGATGATCATTTTAGGGTTTTAATAACGTTCTAGGGTTTTTTTTAAGTATTAGGGTTCTTGCTCGTTTAGTTTAGTTTTTAGTGCTTACTTTAAGTAGGGTTTTGGTTGAACACTTAGAATTTGATTCCTTTACTTAGGTATTATCATCATGTTTGGGGTGGTTTTAAGAACTATCCAAGGACTCATTCATTTGATTCCGCTTTTCGGTTATCGAGATTTCATGGGGTTTACAATTTTTACTTTTGAAAATAGGTTAGATTTATGTTTTTCTCCATCTTTATTTGATTTAAGGAAAATCCTAACCCTCATTTTTATTCTCAAATTTTGGAAAAAAATAGAAAATCTATTTTTTTTTAAAAAAACCAAATTAAAAATTTTTATTGTCTTGGAAAATCTAACTAAGTGACAAAACGTTTATTATTTTTTCTAGAAAAAAAACCCTAAAATACCTAATTATTAAAAAGGATGCAATTTTTATGAAAGATGCATTTTTTATGAAAATATGCAAATCTTAATGAATGAATGTAATTTTTATCAAAAAGATATGAATTTTAACAAAAGATACAATTTTCCTAAAAAAAAATGCAATTTTTAACAAAAAAGATGCAAAAAACACCCACCAACAAGAATTAACATCAGAAGATTCACAAAAAATTTCTGTTATTATTATTCTATGCAAGATCCTAATCATGCAAAACATATAAAAACACTAATAACAAGCATTAGTAATATACACGTGATAAAATTATTGCAAAATAACTATAATATCAAAAAATACTAAATAATTAAAAAACTAAAACTAATCATTAAAATTAAAAACCTGCATAAAAAATAAACTAAGTTAGTATAGATAATTTTTTATTCTATTTATGTTGAAAAAAATAAACAAACTAAATTAACATGAAGAAAATAAAATAAATAAAGGAAAAAAAAAAAAACCACCTACACTAATATTTAACACATAGGTTGAACTAGGGGAGAAAATGTACGCACAAGTCAGATTGGATTTGGTTGTGAAGATCTAGTTGATCGTGGGTTGGGGTCATAGGTAAGACTTCACTATAGCAACCATTGTAGTTTTGTATAGTTGTAGATACCTTATTTTTCAACCCCTAATTTTAATTATAGACTCTTTTTACTTTTAGGCTAGGTTTACAAAAAAATAACAAAAAGATTGAAATCGAAAAATCTCATAAAATAGAAAAAATGTGGAAAAGATTGAAAAATATAAAGTGTCAAAAGTCAAGTTAGTTAGTAGTTTAAGGATGGGTCAAGTAGAGTACAAAAATGTACATATAGTTTAATAAATTTAGAATCTTTAAGGTATTAGGCTTCATTGAAAAAAAAAATGTTTTTTTAGAGAAGTCCAGTAAGATTTGAATTCATGAAAGTGTGCTTGGTCAAATTTTAAATATTTTTAACTAGACTAGTTAAAGTAAGAATCTGGATTTATTAAATTTGAAAATAGTTTTAAAAGTCTTTAACATGTGTGTTTTAGGCTATATAGGTTGCTTAGGGTTATTTTAAAATAATTTGGGTTGAATTAGGCTTGCAATTAAAAGGTTAAAATAAAGTTAGGCTTAATAAAAGGTGTATATATTACATTAGGTTGCTTTAATTAATGAGGAAAGCCTTAGTTGAGTTGATAAGGCATGTGTATGGATTATGATAAGTCAGGGGTTTGAAACTCATTAGATATACTTGGGGTTTGCACACGTGTTACAAGTGTGGCATGTGACCTTCTTCTTTTCTTTTTTTTTTTCCTCTCTCTCCTAAGAAACAAGGGGAAAATGGAAGAAAAGAAAAGAAAACTTTTGGAACTTGATTTCAATAGTAAATCTCATCAAATCTTTATCGTTTTTATACGAATTTGGTTAAAATCTTAGTAAATGATTATCAAAACTATTGAATCTATAAAAGATTTTAATTAATATCTACTTAATGGAGATTTGATAAAGATTAATCATCTTTTGGTTATGGCCATGGAGGATATGGGTTAATACGAGCTTCGAAAGAGATTTAATTCAAGGACTTACAAAAAAAGCTTAGTGTCTTTTCAGAAATTAGGTCTTTAGGTTTTTCTTGAGAATAAAAATTAAGTTTTAAGTTTTTTCTAGTAAAAATGAATTAGTTTAAAATAAAAATATAAACTTGGCCTATTTTCATAAATAAAATTTATCAGCTTATTAAAGTTTTTTCAAAAAAGGATGAGGACTACGGTTGGTTTGATCTTGATTACTAATAATATAGGAACTTTTGGGGTAACTGTAAATTTGTAAAAATATTTAGTTTCCTTTTTATTTTTTAGGAAAATTAGTAATGAAATTTAAAAAAAATAATTTTTTCAAGCATTTTCGTATTCTTTACATATATTTACATTTTTAGAAAAATCTTAAAACTAAAGGCCTATTAGTTAGTTTCTTTAAATTTTTACATGGTGACATTTGTCTTACTAGGATAGTGTTTGAGCTTGGTTTTTTGATTAAATTTTTTGTATTTATTTTTTATTTTTAGAAAATTCATGGACTAATCACTTGGTTAGGGTTTTCTCACCTAAAAACCCTAATAATTTTTTAATTAGTTTTAATAGTTGGCAACTCCAAATATGTTTTTTTTTTAATATCCTTTTTAAGACATTTTTTAAAGGAAAATGTTTTTCCATAATTTAATGTCGAATATTTTATATTAAGTGGGTTGGGCTTAGTATAAAATAAATTAGGGAAAATCGAAATAGGGCTTAACAAAATTGGTAACTCCATTAAGTTAGTAGGATATCCATGTAATAATTAAAAAAAATTAATTAATGGATCTTTATTTTTATTTTTCTCTTTGTTTTAATTTGTATATTATTTTAATATGGTTGTACTAACCAGGTTTTAGTGACAAATGCCTACTAGGAAAAGTTTGGCCCAATAGGCCTTTCATCGTGGCTTTAGGGGTACTTAACAGTTTTTCTTAACATCATATGTGCACTTAAACGTGGTTGAACCTTGGCTACATTAGGAACTTAGGATGGGTCGCCATTGTGTAACCTTCAAGTTATGAGGGTCATTACTCTTGCCTAGTGGTGTTAGGTGAGCCCATTCATGCTTCGATATAGCCTACTAAGCATTCCTCTAAAAATGCCTAATGTTATAGAGCTTAAGACTCATAGATCTCACCCTCCTATATTATCTTAAATAAAAAGGGGCTAATAATTTTTAGCTTATAGGAACCAAAAAAAAAGAAAAAATTATTATAACCCATGGCCAATTGAGCATTTATTTTCAAAAATAAGTAAATAAATAAATAAATGAACACACTTATATATATAATTGTCCACTAGCTTCATTTAAAACGAAAATAATAAAAAATAAAATTAAAAAACGATGTAGATACCTTATTTTTTCCAATTTTTGTTGATTGAGCCAGGTTAATAAATAAACAGAAAAAAATAAAAAATAGAAAAACGAAAATAAAAAATAAAAAATGAAAAAATAGCAAATAGAAAATCAAGTTAGTCATAGGAAGTTGAGTCGAGAGTTAAGTCGTATCTAGTTAAGTTAAGTTGAGATGTCAAATAAGTTATTAAGATGGGCTGAATCCATTAGTTTTAGGCTAAACCAATTTAGGGGCTCAACATCAGGATTTATTGGGCTAAACTGGATTGGGTCGAGCCTTAAAAGAAAGACCTAAACTAGCTAGGGTTTTTAGAAGCTAGGGTAAATTTAGGTTAAATCGTAAACAAATTTGTCGTATCTTCGATGATTTTAGAACATATAAATAATGCGTTGGCCAAGAAGTCGAAGAGGCTTTTCTTTTTAATCACATACACCCAATAAAACAACATACATGCCCCATATCTCTTCACATGCCACCATAAACCCCTACGTACCACCACCATACCCTCATGCACCACCATGTATCACCATACACCACCATGTGCCCCTATATACCGCTACATAAGCATCACGTGCTACCCCAACACCATAGTACGTTCACTGTCACCCACACTATCAACCATCGCACACTCAGATTCTCACGCACTGCTACCCGAGCTACCGCTTACAACACACCCACCGCATGCCCAGATCTACACCCGTGTTGCCTGAACACTTGCACACAGTGTCGCCCGCTCTCGCTATAGTATCACCCGAGTGCATGCCCCTTGCTCGCCGTGCATTGCCTAGTCGCTTGCCCTAGCCCTCACCCACATTGTTGGCCATCTCATGCCTAGATTTTTGCCTACTATTGCCCAAGCTACTGCCTACAACATGCCCACTATACACCTAAATCCACGCCCGTGTTGCCTAAACTCTCACCTACAATGTCGCCTACTCTTGCCCACAGTGTTTCTCGAGTGCACGCCCCTCGTTCGCCGTGCATTGCCTAATTGCTTTCCTTAACCCTCGCCCATAGTATCACCCGCATATGCCCAGGCTCTTGCTTAGATCCATGCCGTACGCTCACTTGAGTACATACCCCATGCATGCCCAGGCACTCGCCTATTCTTGCCTAGTCTTTGCCTACAGTATCGCCCAAGCATGCCTAGCACCACCCAACATTGATCGACCTGACCTAAGTAATTTTTAATTTATTTAAATTTATTTGTTAATTAGTTATTTTATTTATTTATTTATTACTTTTCCTTATTATTTTATTTTTTTCTATTTTAGTGTAGGTTTTTTTATTTATTAATTATTTTCTTGCAAATTTTTGGTTAAATTAGTTTTTTTTTTTAAAAAATCATTTTTTAAATAAAAATATATTTTGACACTTAGGTTTTATTTTTTTCGGAAAAATAAAAATTTTAATTGATTTTTTTAGGCAAGATAATTAGGTTTTTTTTTTTGTTTAATTTCGGAAAATTAAATTTTTTTAGGTTTATTTTTTTTTCAAAACATAAATGGATAGAAAACATAAATTTGTCTCGGTTTTCAAAATAAAAATAACCCATCCACTAAATATTTTATAGAAAAAAGAACTATGATCGGTTTAATCTCGATTAGCGAGTACATAGGCACCTTCGGGGTAATCGTTAAAAAATTAAATAAAAATTTTTTTTCCCTTTTTCTTAGAAATTTGTAATAAAAAAATCATTTTTAGTATCATTTTGTGAACTTAGGTATATTTTTAGAAAAGTTAAAAAAAATAAAGCCCATCAATTTCTTTTAATTTTCACATGTTAACTTAGTCTTAATAATTTAGTCTTCGAACTCGGTTTTTCTGGTTTAATTTTCTAAAAAATTAGTTTTTTTAGAATATCCGCAAATTAGTGATCAAATTAAGGTTTTCTTATCCGAAAACCCTAATTTTATTTTTACTAGTTGAACTAGTTGGGGACTCCATTTTTTTTTTTTTAAAGAAAAACAATATTTTCTTTTCCTTAGTTTATTGTCGAGTAATTTATATTAAGTGGGTTGAACTTGACATAGGTTTAATTAAAGAAATCGAAATAGGGCTTAATAGAATTAGCGAGTCCACTAAAGATTACTTATGGGTTAGCCATGTAAAAATTAAAAAAACTATTGATAAGCTTTTGTATTATTATTTTCTTTTTTGTATTATAATTGTACTAATTGTGTTTTAGTGATACAGGCCTTAAAAAAAAAAAAAAGAAAAACTTAGCCTAATGGGCCTTCATGGAGATAGGGGGTTTTTTATTTTTCAAGTAACCATCTATGTGTTTAGATGTAGTTGGACTTGGGCTACCTTAGGAACCTAGGATAGGTCGTTATTGTGTAGCCTCGGGTCATTGGGGTCATTACCCCTGCTTGGCAGTGATAGGGAGCCCACTTAAGTTTTGATGTATCATATCGGGCTTCTCTTTAGAAAGCCTTGAAGCCACAGAGCCTGAGACTTGTGGACCCCATCTTCTTGCATAATTCTTTTTGAAAAAGGGGTAGTTATTTTTAAATTATATGAAAAACCTGATTTAATTTGCAGTTAGTTTATCGTTCGTTTTCAATTAAAAAATCTGTAACCCTTATATATAAGTATACACGAGCTTCATTTTTATTAAATCTTATTTTGAATATACTTATATATAAAGGTGTTCTTTGATTGTGGATTTATCATACTCCCTATATTTTATTAATGATCAACCCCACTACATTACACGCATATGTAGCATATTGCATCACATTTATTTTGCATAATTGTTTGTATATGCTACCTTTTATAATATATGTGCATCTTATAGGTTTTGTTTTATTTCATTAGTAATAGGTTGTGTAACATAATATTTAACATAAAATGCTCAAAATCATTAATATTCCCTCTATGCCAATGTTAAAAAAAAAAAAAAAACTTCTATGTTAACTTATAATTTTTTTAGAGCATATAATCATAGAAATTAACAATGATAAAGATTATTATGGAATTATCATTTTTTTAAAAAGACTTTCTAACATTTTTTTTTAAAAAGGGAAATTTCAAAAGATATTTTATTATTAAAAACTAATTTCATGATAATTATTTACTTAGTTGATTTTTGTTACAATACCACACATGTACCATACTGTTAGGAACTAACAAAATAAAAAAAAATAAAAAAGGATTTAATCATTAGATTTCCATTCTGAATTATTTTCCATCTTAAGTTATTAATCTTGTAAATGTTTATGTTCTCATTCTTCATGTTTAGCCCTTAGGTTGTCACAGTTTTAATAAAGTTCTCTCCATAAGTTGTTGCCCTTGTGTCATTTATTCAATAAGTTTCTCATTGTAAAATAATTTTCGCTTTTCTATATCATCCTTGTAATATTATCATCATCCTATGTCCTTTGCGGTAAATCTCAATGTTTTTTTTTGTTTAGATTCATCGATGTCAGTATTAGGCTTTTATGATATAAAATAAGCATTGATTTTCTAATAAAAGTTTCCCAAACAAAAGAATGGTTTTCAAAACTAAAAATTCAATGCAGTGTTGCTAACAAGAAGGGATTCTTGTAGGCTTTGAAAGATTGCTTTCAAAGTGATTTAGCCCAACTTGAAGCCCGTAATCACTCATTTTTTTTAAAAAAAATCAAGATGTCTGAAGCTCTTGAACTGAGAATAGCCACAGCAAAAGGGATTTTAAGCAAACAAGGAAAACAAGTCGAGACCAAAGGTCATACCCAAGCCCAAGTGCTTGTTGATGCTCCATCTTAAGCATACGAGTCTAAAGAGTTTCAAATTCAAGAGCCTACTATCAACATGATATAAAGTTTTGAAAAAGTGAATTTGAATGGTCAAGCCTAGAGGGCATGTTACTGCCAAGGTTTAGAAGAAAATGTTGCTACCCTAGAAGAAAAGTTGGTGATATTAGAAGAAAGGCTCACTAGCATAGAAATGGTGATAGGTTATGTGCTTAAGCAGCTTGAAAACCTACATCTTAATACGAATAGGAAGTTATAACCCAAGCATGAAGATGATTCAGTGAAAGAGAAATTAGTAGTTAATGTGCCAATTAAGACAGCCTACAATCATGACAAGCCTGTTTATAACAAGAGGAGGCGATTTATGTAGTTTAAGATTCTAATGGCCCAAGTGTTCAAGAAATTAAGAGACGTGGGACTACTGATATGCGAAAACCTAATAAGGAAATGCAAGCCAAGGGATAGTGACCCCAACAAATGGTGTGAATACCATGTGGGCCAAGTAGGGCATATTATTGAAGATTGTTGGAGATTGAAGCATAAGGTGCAAGATTTGACTGATGTTAGGATTATTTAACCAAGTTTTCTAGAGATTGATGGGTTTATTAGCAACAGTATTCTTTCCCTAAGTTTTGAAGGGGCATCAAATAGACAACCTCCAACATTAGGCATTGAGGATTTGTTACTATCATCTAACTAAGTAGCTTACTACTTAAAGCGGTTTGGTATATCTTCGAGTGATCAATTTAATCGAATGGGTCGAGTTTGAAGAAGTGATAGAAATATAGGGGCAAAAAAAAAAAAAAGGAAAGAATTTTAGTTCTTGCATTTTTGTTCATTTTAATGCTTGTAATAGATACGAGTTATTGAATAAAGTAGTTTTGTTTGCTATGAAGCTAGCTTAATTCAAATAGGGGCATTTTGAATGAGTGAAAATGGATAAAGAAAATATGAACTCAGAGCTTAAAACTTTCTACCTAAGGGAATGACAACACATTACTCGAAAGGTTTAGGATGAAAAGAGGCAACCCATATCCTAAACATTACCCCTAGACACAAATGAGAGAAGAGTGTCATCCAGGTGAATAATTGGGCTCATTCCTTAAAGGAGGCTTATCTTGAACTTGGTAGTACATATGGTAAAATGATGTTAGGCATTCATTTCATCATCCCTAAATACGATTATCCTTTACAAGTAAACCCATTTGAACCTTTAGGGGATTTTTCTTAAAAGTAACCCTACCAAGAACCATCCCAAACTAGGGCAATCAGGAGGTTAGCATCATTAATTTGGAGAAAAAGAGTAGACTCACTTATGCTTGCTTTAGTTATGCTAATTCACGAGCAAATATTGTCATAGATAATTCAATTTCTTTAGGATGAGGAAAACTTCAAACCATATACACTCACCCAGGCCTATATATTCAAACACCTCAAGCCTATGGACTTTTCCCAAACACTTTAAAGCCATATACACTTCTCCCAAGCTTATACACCTTGAACTTAACCTTTTGGTGCTTTGGATCCTATTAAGTGAAAACTCCACAATGGAAGGTAATCACCTTGACCCAAAAAAAAATGGAAAAGAGAAAAAGAAAAATAAAAAAAAAAACAAGAAAGAAAAAAAAGGAAAAAGAAGAAAAGAAATGAAAAAAAAAAAGAGATTGAAGATATTATCAAGGTGATCACCTTCAAAGTTGAGCTAAATTACCCATAAGTCTAAAATCCAAACTTGTGATGGTATCCAAAGTTTGAACATTTTAAATTCCTAAACTCAAAAGCAAAGCCCTCGTTTTATGATCCAGCCTACTATACCACCCTTAATAAAGCTCTTTTGACTAAAGAAATTGACTTATCTTAAGTGAAATTTGCTCATGAAACTGGGGTAAACCCATGTTTTGCTTCTCCTAAGTTCTTAACTTGTAAACCCAGGATAGATTGTACATTAATATCCATTTGCTTAAACCATTCCCCAAAAGCCTTACATTGCAAACCCAAAAAAGACCTATTGATTGACCATAATGTACCACTTACAAGATAGGCTATAGTTTTTTGGAATTGATGCTGAGAGTAAAAATAGACCTATAAGAGTGCAAAGAAGTCTAGTTTGACTAAACATTTCAAGTAATGATATCTATCTCCTTAATGGAAAACTAAAGAGTTGAGTGCTATTACAAGTTAGAAATCAGTGCTTCTAAAAAGTTCAATGATCATGAATTATGCTTTAGGAAATGAGATTGAAAGAATGAGTGATCAATGAGCAAGAGGCAAGCCAACTAGTTATTGGTGATCTTTAAGAGTTTTCGAGACTTTCTTACTTGATAGCAGCATAATTTTCTATCAAAGAGTGTTTTTTTTTAAAAAAAAGAGAAAACAAGAAAAACTTTTAAAAAATTTTCAAGGAGTCATCAAAATCCCTCAAACTCAATTCATATATCAATTTGTCAAAACTTATGAAAGTTTTCTTACTTCTTGGATCACTTGCTCAATGGAGCACCATCAAACCCTTTTTATCGCTTGCTCATAGGATCGCTATCCTATCTAATCT